>CM063448.1:5587500-6212500 GCA_032191425.1 Lymantria dispar
TATTTAATTTTATTAGTAAAATATTTTTTGGAATCAGATCAGTAACTTAAAAGATTACCGAAGTTCTATTTTCTGCTCAAGGTAACTTAACCCTTAGTTGCCTTTTACTTATTTTATTTATTTGTTTAAGTTAGGTATCTATTTAATTTAAAGCTTCTCTATATACAATGTTTGAGGTTGTTTTATTTTCCGGTAACAGAATAATCTGCCTTTCGGATGATCCCACTCTTGATAGACCAACATATAATTGCCCATGGGAAAAACATTCTTTTCGTAGGTCAATGCCAACCAAAGAGAATGTTTGTCCCTGGGACTTATTAATAGTCAGGGCAAATGATTGCGCACGTTCAGCGCTAGTTTCTCGAGCACGGGCCCGCGTCGTCCTCACATTTTGGCTTGCGAGGCGCTGTGAGCGCTCGGAGCTAGATTCTCTAGCGCGTGCTTGCGAAATATATTCTCTATTTCTCGAGAGGCGTTGCTCATTTTCAGGGGCAGATTCTTCCGTACGGCGTACTCGAGCGGCTCTTGTCTGTGATGTCTGCCGAGACAGTTGAGATTTCCTTTTAGGCATGCTCTCAACAAACCACGCACAGACTTGAAAACAATTATGAACAAAGGGAGAGCGACTCGAACACCGTCCGCCTTTACAAAACAAAACAATCGTAATATCGAATAACTCGTGTCGATTATTACGATAGAACGAAGTACGAAACTACGAACATACAAAACAAACGTACAACGAAATTACGATATTTTCGATTATGAGGTATCTATCAACAACAACAACCATGCGAACGAAACAACCGAAACCAATAACCAACTGACATGTAATTTTTAGAACTCCAACTAACGACAACGTGGGCATAATAATTCGAGAGGGTCATCAATCCACGGAAAGTCTTAACACCGCGATTCAGAAAAATGACGTCATTGCAGAACGCCATCTATGGGCAAATAGGTAAAACGTCTGCACAATGAAAGTTATGCTAGGGTCATTTTGCGTTTTAGTAATTTTATATTATCTCCGAAACTGTATGACCAATTGATATACTGTAAATGGCAAATCTTATCTGTATGATGTTCTTGTGATACTGAAATAATTTATTGTCATAAGAATTAATATTTTGTTGCTCAAATAATCAACCAAACGTAACAATGCCGAAAAAAAAATTTTTTAATGCAATAATAGAAGTATAAAAGATAAAATATAAAAGATAGAGATATGGTATCGCTGACTTTTTTGTAGAAATAATTAAGATGAACCAGGTAGCCATACATTCTTTTTAATTTTAAGCAACTGTTTAGGCAGCGCACGCAAATAATTCTGTTTTACGAGGTATTTTTTTCCGACTTGCCAGACAAAAGTTGTGATAGCTCGGTTAATATACATGTTATAGAAACAATTTATAGCCTATAGCACTCAGGAATAATGTAGCTTTCTGCCAGTTAAAATAAAATTAGAATTAGATTATGAGTTCCAGAGATTACCCCCTGCATACAAACTTACAAATTTTACCTCTTTATAATATTAGTATAGATATGTCCTTTATAACTTTACAAACATATAATTAACCGACACAAATTACATCCAAACTCGGAACAACAATGCGTATTGAACAAAGTGATGTCCTGCGTGGGATTAGAACCGGCGACACTGGCACGGTAGGTAGGTATCTTAACCACTACGCAATCTGGTAAGAGAAAAATATTGTAACTATCTCTGGCTTAATCTTCAAGTATCTCTTTAAATCTGATTTTATCTATACCAATAAATAAAATTGGAGTGTCTGTTTGTAATATCAAAATAATAGGCTTTTTTCATGCTCACACGGTTATTTGCACGACACCTATGCCTAAAATAGCAATTAAAAATTTTTTGTCTGTCGGTCTGTCTGTCTGTCTGTCTGTTTGTTCCGGGTAATCTTCAAAACGGCTGGACCGATTTCAAAAATTCTTTCACCAATGGAAAGCTATAATATCAGGGCGTAAACTAGGCTATATTTTATCCCGATATTCTCACGGGAACGGGAACTACGTGGGTAAAACGACTATAACCTATAACCGAAGCGAAGCGAGGGCGGGTTGCTAGTTTTAAGTAAATCTGATTTTAAACCATATATTAGATTTGATAGAAATCGATACATTACATTAGTTGTTTGATTATTATGATTAATTCCGTGTGGTGACTGAGTAAGAATCGTGTCGATCGAAATCGAATTCATCACCCTCTTACTGGTGGGTGTCGTAAGAGACGACTAAGAGTAATGTGCATACAAAAACTATGCAAGAAAAGGAGAACTTGAAATAAAACCTACACCAACCTTTCTGACCGTGTGGTATATTAGGTCAATCTCTCTCCCACTATGAAGTAGCCTCGAGTTCAGCAGTGGGACGTATATGAACTGTGAAGTTGATGATTAATTTTTAATTATTATGATCATGAAATATATAATACACAAGCGATTTGCCCACATCTACAATCGACCTAGTAGTAAGGACTAATTAGAACACCAACCATATGCCAATGAAAATATAGTAAAAATAGAGGCATCCTCTTGAGAGGTTAGCCACAACAAACAAGCATACAGACAGCCAGAATAGTAGTTACACAAAAAATATTATAATTGTTATTTTTAAATATCATGTAAGCTAGCACATGCATTCAATAAAAAACAATAGTTGTCATACTAGACTTTTAATTTTAATTATTTGTATAAATATAACACATTGGATATAATGACTCACCAGCCGATATCCCACGCCGAATGGAAGGCGGGATGAGCAGACATTGAGCCCAACGGTACTCCGAAACCAAACTCAATCTTGACATCATCACGTCGAGGCCACGACGACTGAGCTGCGGCCTCACGAGTTTCCGCTCCAGTCTTCATATCATTAGTCATTACGAATACAAAAAATAACAAAACTTGAAAAAAAAATAGACGACACTACAGCAAATATTTGAAAACTAGTCACGTAGAAATTATCACTCAGCGTCAAGTCTAGACAAAAAAAATCCATTTGCATTCAAATAGCACTGTATTAAAAAACAAGTGCTTAGCTACGATTATCGTAGCCGCTCTACGCGGTGCTACAACGCGCTACAACCACTCGCAAGGGTGACCACGACACTACTGAGAGTCGGACGATGACCGGCGAATCGGACTCAACGCCTCGTCCCTCTTTAGACTCATTACGATTTCATTATGTCCCAAATCCTTTGTTATAGCTCCAAATTACACTTTTGTGGAACATTCCTTTAACCTATAGAATATATTATACGATTGTTTACTAATTATTATATTTATATCGATATATAATGCCCTCAATATTTGTGTCTAATATTTGTTTGGTTTTGAAAAAGGCTAAGATTTTGTGCTTCTTTACCCCCACTCTTCATCATCATCACAGCTCATATACGTCCCACTGCTGGGCTCGAGCCTCCTCCATAGTGGGAGGGAAATTGACGTACTAACTCACGCTGGTCAGGCGGGTTTTCCTTATCTTGAATAGGTGTTATCTGCAATTATAATCCCTTAATTGTCTTTTATGACTCCCACGGGTAAGATAGGGGGTGAATGGTATTCTTACTCAGTCACCATACCTACTAAAAAGTGCCAAATGCCTAACTTTCAGCCCTGATTAAAACTGTTTAAATTTATAAGATTGTTAAAATTTACTGTTTAAATTTATTTGTATTAAATGAGCGCGTAGTGGATAGTAGTTTAAATAATGATCTCGAATATAAGGTCCATCATTTAGCAGAGGCCAATGTCCAATATTGGGATGAATATGAGCGCTGGGAACGAAGAGCATTTATGCTTCTATCTCTCTTTGAAAAATAAATACATTATCATAAATATTATCACTAATTGTAAGTTTATTTTTCTTCAAAAATAGTCTTTACATTGATCATCAAAACCAAATAAAAAATGTTGGAATAAATATAAATAGTTATTTTATTTTATATCCTAGAAAACACACGAATATTAAGCATTTGTATCCGACGCCGGTTGAGATTTAAAAAAAATCTTTTCTATGTTACTAATACTCCTAATTCAACTATTTTTTTAATATTTATGAGAAACAGAATCAATTTCAAAAAATGATTTGTTTAAATTTCAAATTCAGTCACTCCAGTCTCCATTTTTTTTTTATTGAATTATATTAGCTAATCAAAAAGTATTTCTGACAATTACAATTATGGAATATATATATACACCAAAGGCTCAACTGAACAGTAGCCTAATCTGAAATTGATCATTAAAAAGTAATAAAATACGTACAAAAGAACCAAAATATTTAAAACCAAATACAAACATTAATATTAGAACATCAAAACATTACAAATTGCTAATTAAAATTACATCAATAACCGTACATTACAAATACATATTAATAAAAATTTGAGGATAGACGAGGATATATTAACAGCTTTATTGGCACCCGTTGACAGTAATCCCCCATGATATTGCCTCAAATAAGGCATGTATTTGAGTACCATATTGTACATAAGGCTTTTATCTATAGAACTATTTTTCTCCGTTTCATCGTTTAAAATATCTTTGCCCATTTCTATCTTCTCATTCAATCTATCCTCGCCGGCTTCTCTTAACTCTCTTCGAACCTAGGATTTGAAAAGCAGTTTTACTATTGAATACTGTTTGCTTATTTCATATATTATATCCGTGGGGCGACGCAATCAGAATACAACTCACCAGCCCTTATCCATAGGTGTCTTAAATGACGACAAAGGGATGTATGTGTGTAACATATAATATGCCTGTAACATCTATGCAAGAGATTTTTAAAATGAATTTCAATGCTACAGCAATCCGTCTGACCAGCGTGGTATAGTAGGTCAATTTCCTATCTATTTTGGAAAAGGCTCGAGCCCAGCAGTAGGGTAATTTAAATTCTGAAACATAAAAGGGATTGTCACAGGCAGGACTTGTACCGGCATATATTGAAAACCTGTTCCCGTTCCTCAGACGGCCACCTGGTCAAAGGGATAACAATAATTTAAGATTACATAAAATCTCAATATTTGAGGGTACTTATTTGCCTCATCTCCTGTCATATATGTTCATGACATCATAGTCGGGCGCAACGGTTTAATGTAGGTCACAGACACAGCTTGACACATTTACAAAAAAATTCACTTAAAAGCCTAAATATAAATATACGAAATATTGAAATCCACACCTTTCCTTGTTTATCAATTATGGATGATGTTGAAAGGTCGACCTCCATGCGTTCTAAAGCATCTTGCAGCTCCTGAACGGTTTCAGCTGTGAACAGAACAATTTAGTTATGAACTTAGAACGATTTTTTTGTGACAAGCTATATTTCGGCCCCAAGCCGTGTTCGTCGACGGAAGGGACAATGTGCAACTGCATAACCTGCCTTACTGTAACCTCTCTATCGCCATTTATGCGGACCATCGACATCAAATCCTTGTTTTTGGTAGCATAAAATTGTAATCTGCAGGTTCCTTGTACCTACTTAACGCTGACAAGCGGAGGAGTCACTGCGTCTTTAATCAAATAATTTAGCAAGAATTAAATTAGTTTCAGTATCTACATTTTAATCCTTCATATAATAAGATTTTAAACAATATAAATACTTCCACTAGGCCTTAAATGCGTATAATAACCGGCATTCGGATTCAGAAAAGTATTTCATCTCTTCTAAAATACTTACAATTTGGAAGATACTCTTCCATATTTTCTCTCCATATCAAAGATCGATTAGTCATTATTCCATCAAATTTTTCACCATCATTGTTAATCTCAGAATTAATATACATTAAATTTCGATTCTCGGTACTTGGACTAATTTCACTTATTCCTCTTTTATTTAAAGCACTTTTATTATTATAATTACGTTTTATAAAATCTCTTATGACCTCATTATTAAATTTTGGTATATCTGTCTCACTCATAACTTTATCTGCAAAATTTTCTAATAATAAATAACAAGCTTCTGTTTAATAAGATCGTTATGAATGTCATACACACCAGAATTAACGTGATTTATAGATTCTACAATGTTTTTATAATCTGTAATATAATTTTCTTCGGACGATTCTACAAAGACATATTCGGTATAAAACTCCTCGTCTCTCTTAGTAAAATCCTCACTTTGTAAGTTATCTGCAAAGAGGGTGACAGATAAGTAATTGTTCGTCATTTGAATCATTCTCAGAAAATTCAACTTACTTTCTGGTTTATTATCTAAATTAGTCAACTCGTCCATATTATAAGGTTTCGGTCTACCAATCAAAGCGATTCTTTTTCTCTCTTTAATTTTAACGGTAGTTCTGAAACTTGAAGGCGGAATATTTATCTCGTAAGTGAGTGCTGGACGTGTAGAGGAATATCGTTTATTCTGTTCATTTTCTAAAGTATTAGTGTTCGTGATATCTCTTCGTTGTATTGAACTATAATATGTATCCATAGGATAATCATTCTCCATAGTTGCTAAAGCTAATCTGGTTAAATATATTTCATCCAAACTTCCTGGGTAGTTTATACTTTTATTTCGTTCTAAATCTAGGACTGTATATAAAAGCAAATGTTCTTCAAGCGTCATTGTTGCATCGACTTCATTTATATTGGTTGAATCTAGTTCTGAAATATTTTTAATTCACCGATGAACATTTTCCATGTTCTTAGTCATAGGAGAACTAAGGTGTTTCACAACCAACAAATCATCATTATTACAGAGGTTTTTATCTAACCGTAACAGTTTTTATACAAAACCATTTTTTACTCTTGGCAATGAATTTGAATCAAAAATTTGGTTCAAAATTTATTAATTAATACCGTAAACCGTAAAATAGTTTTATTTTGTTTTTTAACATTACATTTAGTTTAGAGCCTAATGCTTATTATACATTACATTATTATTATACAGTATATAGGTTCAAGACAAAATCTTATTGAACTCGAATTTAATGTTGATAACTGTTAATAGAACTTAGTATATACACATCAAAATTACTCAGATTGCCTGTTTTTGTATAAACTACGAATTTTAATAGGACACCTGAACCCTGACTTTGAAGGGCTTTGAAGTCACAAATGTTATGGAAATATTTTAAAGTTTAAAGGGAAAATGAATTTCACTTTTTTTCTGTCTATACTTGCCACTGTTAATTTAGTCAGAGAAGTTAGCATAGCATTATATTTCGAGTTACCCTATTACTGCAGTACAATATTATTGCTGAAGTGACTAATATGGGTCACTTCGTACGAAAATATTGTATTCTTACGTCACCACGAGACGGAATAAAGGATTGCTATATAAAAATGGTATACTCGCTAATATGTATATAATTAAATTTCCATAGGTATAAATACATTCACAAACTCTTGATGCTTTTTGCTTTGATGCTCTTTTTCTTTACACCCTGAATGTATTCATCATATCATAGCCATTTTTCCATGTGATGACGGAGTAAGAATACAATTCCCTACCCTATCTTACTCGTGGGTGTTCTAAAAGTTGACTGAGGGATACAATATACAGAAAACATCTATACAAAAGAAGGAGAACTTAAATAAAACCCTATATCAAATCGTCTGATCTGCATGGTATGCGAACGCTCGAACCTAGAAATGGAAAGTATAGACAGGAAAGATGAGATGGTGATAATCATACTCATTTCTATTCGTATCGCATATTATTTCTACATCGCCCATGATTGCTAAAGTATTTTTTTTACTTGAAACTTAATAAATACACTCTAACTATTAATCATGGCACTTCTCTCGATGAAAAACCCGCAGAAAATAAGGATTGGTGACCACAGTACATATAGATTTATTTCGTCACTATACGCAGAGTCTAGCAAAGCAAAATTTACATAATCATTCCTGTTGTTTACGCGAGTATTACATATTTGAAATAAAATCTTTTACAGATTTTATAGCGTTTGTATTTGGTTTTTAATTTTCGTCATTTCGGACACTTTACGGTAGGATTAAGGTGTTAATATAGTGTAGATAAAAAAAAATTGTAATACTTATGGTGGCAAACAGGCAAGCAGCATACGTAATGGTAAGTGATATTGTTGCTCATGTACCTTTGCAATACCAGGGGCACAACTAGGCCCCTGCCTATCATGAAGAAAATACTTTTTTTAAATACTTATATTACATAAAGGATATATCAGAGCGTTCGAGAAACCCAGAAATATGTTGTTCATTCCAGATCCTGCACGCACCTTAAAGAAATCTATTGAACGAAAACTTAAACAATGAAGTGTTCGAAAAGTCAGAGAAATAAAAATCAAATTCAAAAGCGATAAAATTCATAGAAATATTGTGTTTATAGAAATAGTGTTATTTCAAATATTTATATATATAATATACTAACGTATATCGCAGAGTGCGTGGAAGTGGTTATCCGGCTTGGATCTTGATGGGCACAAGGCAGTTGGTGCAGATGGTGACCAGAGAGGCCGTAGAGGTGGAGGCCCGCGTGGTGCAATATTGCACACCAAGCGCTCCACACTACGAAGCCGCCCTTGCCATGGACTCTGACCATATAAAGAGATCACCATCATCCTGGTCTTATCCCAATTACTGGGGTCCGACGTAATATATACTTCCACCAGCATAATACGGGATGTATATTAGTAGTCTTTTACGATACCCCATATCAATAGAGGGTGTGGTGAATTGTATTCTAACTCTGTCACCACACGGATACGTCCTTGCTATGAGTGAACGTAAAACCTTATCCCAAAACACTTGTTTATCCTATCCAATATCACTTATTAATCCTTACTTAATATTATAAATGCGAAAGTAAGTTAGCTATAATATAAGGGCGTAACATAGGCTATATTTTATCCCAGTATTCCCACGGGAATGGGAACTATGCCGGTAAAGCGACTGAAGCGAAGCGAGGGTGGGTTGCTAGTAGTATACATGTAAGAGAAGGAATACTCGATATAAAAGTCTACTCCAACATGTCTGACCAGCATGTAATAGTAGGTCAATTCCTCTCTCATTTTCTGGAGGAATCCTGAGCCCAACAGTGGGACTTATATAGGCTGAGATGAATGATTAGTAAGAAGCAATGTCATATATGCGTATTGCAAAAGTTTTGGCAATAGTTTTATCCGCCTGCCTGACATTAACCCTCCTTGGGAATGTAATTGTTGACCAAACACCAAAAAACGGAGCTAGTCCATGTCGATGTCAATCTCGAAAAAAAAAGTTGACTAAGGAATGAAAACGGATAACGACACTGCAAGAGAAAGAAAATTTAAACCATGTGCTAACCCGCCTCACCAGAAGTAGTGGAATAATATAATAGGTTAATTGGCGATCATATTCTCTAAGACTAAGATCTGTCATTAAACTTTTTTCTAAATCACCATGAATTTACTTCGACCGCATCCAACCATATAACTCTCCGACCACATTATTTGAGCAAAATCACCGTAGAAACTGCTGTTTCGATTTGGTCTGTAAAAATAAATATTTTTCTAAAATAAGTTGGTCTTTCTAAATAGAAAACCCTTAATATGTTACTGTAATAAAAATAAGCAACAAAAAATCAAATTCAATTTTTCGCGTTTGTATTTGATTTTTTGTTGCTTATTTCCTTCTAATAATAATCCTTGTGGATTTTTCGCGTTAGTATTGATGTAAATAAAACTATGTTTATACATAGTTTTATTTACAATATAACACTCGTAACTATGCGTATGGTGAAGGGGTAGGAATACAATTCATCGCTCCTTTTTCTTAGCCGTGGATGTCGTAAAAGACGACCAAGTGATATACTTAGCATATAACATCTAGGTCGAAAGGTTCTATGGACAGTTATACAAATCATCCCGAAATCCTGTTGTCGGCTTGGTCCAAGATCCCAGATCCAAGCCAACTCGGCACTATACCGAAGAAATCCCGGACATCAGCTTGTACGAGATCAGAATGGCTCTCAAACAACTACGTAACGGTAAGGCACCGGGAGATGACGGAATTACGGCAGAGCTTTTGAAGGCGGGCGGCAAGCCGGTATTAATAGCCCTTCAGAAGCTATTTAATTCCGTTATCCTCGGGGGCGACGTTCCAGAGTCGTGGACCAGGAGTGTGGTGGTGCTGTTCTTCAAGAAGGGTGACAAAGCTCTTTTAAAGAATTACAGACCCATCTCACTCCTGAGCCATGTTTATAAGTTGTTTTCGAGGGTCATTACCAATCGACTCACGCGCAAGCTCGATGACTTCCAGCCGCCCGAACAAGCCGGCTTCCGAAAAGGCTATAGCACCATAGACCATATCCTCACGCTTCGGCAGATTATACAAAAGACCGAGGAGTATAATCGGCCCCTGTGCTTAGCGTTTGTGGACTATGAGAAAGCCTTTGATTCAGTCGAAACTTGGGCGGTGCTGCAGTCCCTTCAGCGGTGCCAAATCGACCATCGCTATATCGAAGTGCTGAAGTGTTTGTATAGGAACGCCACAATGTCAGTCCGTATCCGGGATAAGAGTACGAAACCGATCCAGTTGCAGAAAGGCGTGAGACAGGGAGATGTCATCTCTCCGAAACTGTTCACCACTGCACTGGAAGATGTCTTCAAGCTCTTAGACTGGACTGGACTCGGCATCAACATTAACGGCGAATACATCACTCACCTTCGATTCGCAGACGATATCGTCGTTATGGCAGAATCCATGGAGGACCTTGGCACTATGCTCAATGATCTCAGCAGGGTATCCCAACTAGTGGGTCTACGAATGAACATGGACAAGACGAAAGTCATGTCAAATACCCATGTCATTCCTGTACCGGTCCTAGTTGGCAATGCGATTCTCGAAGTTGTCAATCACTATGTTTACCTAGGACAAACAGTCCAGTTAGGTAGATCCAATTTCGAGAAAGAGATCAGCCGACGAATCCAACTCGGTTGGGCAGCGTTCGGGAAACTTAAGAGGATCTTCTCGTCCAACATACCTCAGTGTCTGAAAACACAGGTCTACGACCAGTGTGTGTTACCAGTGATGACTTACGGCACGGAAACGTGGTCCCTAAATGTAGGCCTCATATCAAGGCTCAAAGTCGCTCAGCGTGCTATGGAACGGGCTATGCTCGGGATTTCTCTGCGAGATAGAATCCGGAATACAGAAATCCGCAGAAGAACGGGTGTAACCGACATAGCACGAAGAATTAGCACGCTGAAGTGGCAATGGGCAGGCCACATCGATCGACGAACCGACAACCGCTGGGGAAGAAAGGTTCTCGAGTGGCGACCACGCATCGGACGACGCAGTGTAGGACGCCCCCCCACTAGGTGGACCAACGACCTAGTGAAAGTTGCTGGGCGTCGTTGGATGCAGGCGGCACAGGACCGCACATTGCGGCGCAATATGAGGGAGGCCTACGTCCAGCAGTGGACGGCAATAGGCTGAAATGATGATGATGATGATGATAACATCTATGCAAGAGAAAGATAACTCGAAATAAAATCCTATACAAACCCGTCTGATCAGTGTGGTATAGTAGGTTAATATCCCGCCTATTACGGAGGAGGCTCAAGCTCAACGGTGGAACGTATATGAGCCGAATTGACGATGAATCGTATTAGGAGATAATGCCGTAATCGCGACGTTTGGCAGGTGGGTTGCGCCAATTTCTAGTAAGCTGGACCTTCCAAATCTTTAATTATTACTTAACACTCATAAATCTCTAAAGACATCCATAAAAATAACTCACGGTATATAAATAGTTGTATTGCCCTTGTACAACATGTTCTGCATATACCATATGTCCACCATTGACTCGACTCGAAGACCTGGTGCTTCGCCAACGACCGAAGCTACACACTGGCCAATTGATATTGAATCTAATTGTAAGTATAAAATTCAAACAATATTTTTAAATGATTCTTCCTTATAAAACCTAACGGAGCATGGTTTATCTGAAAGTCGGCATTATAATGGATATTAATTCTCAAAACGCAATCACCTTAAGTGGCTAAACTTGCTACCTTTTAATATGTGGTAGCAAATAAGTATTACTATATTTTTGGTAGCAAATAAGTATTATTTCATTTTTGATAGCAAATATCTAAACATACCCCCATGAAGTTAAAAACAAAGAATTACGTAAATATATTTTCCACATCTTGAAAAAAGTCTACATTTTCTACCATTATAAAGGCGGCATTATAGGCACAAGCTTAAAAGAGAACGAATTTACAGTTTTTAACCGACTTCAAAAAAGGAGAAGGTTTCTCAATTCGACCGTATATATGCTTTTTTTATGTTTGTTCGCGGATAACTTCGACGTTTATGAACCATAATGATTTTGATGGTTCTTTTTTGTTGGAAAGAAGATATTTCAAAGGTAGTCCCATGATAAGGAAATCGGGGTTTGATGATGGTAGACCAGAGAAATCGAGGGAAACTTTCAAGAATCGTAGGGGCGACTAGTGCCTTTGTAAGTTTTGTCATTAAGTATTTTTTTGCTTTTTAGTTTACTGTTTGAAGTCGGTTTTTTTTTGTTAAAAAGTATATTAGAAGAATACAAACATACATATATAAATTATTTGACACAAATGACACGGCTTGTGACACAATTTGTTGATAGGAAAAGTATTTTTCTGGGTGAGAATTGAATTTGCGACACTTGGTACGATATTTCGATATCTTAACCTCTATGCCATCAATACAGCCTCATTATATATTTACTCTTATATATTGTTATCGATATTTAGAACATGCCGATATCCAATTTAGATGAATTTTAAATATTTTGTAATTTCGTTTAAATTACCAACAATATGACACTATATAGACGTCAGTAATTCCAAATTAGATTAACCAAACAGACTTGTATAATCTTTATATATGAATTTCTCGTGTACGTGTGTATGTCAATAAACCTCTCCTTAACGGCTGGACCGGTGTTGATGAATTTTTTTGTGAATGTTCAAGGGGATTCGAGAATGGTTTAGATTCACAATCGGACCCGGTGGTAGGTGGCGCTTATTTGAAGAGAACAACGTTTGTCGGGTCAGCTAGTTATTTATAATTTCCGTGTGATGACGTAGTAAGAATACAATATGTATATTACATCTATGCAAGAGAAAACTCGAAATAAAACCCTACGCCAACTCGCCTGACAAGCGTGGTCAGATCAATTTCCCTTCTATAGTGGAGGGCGCCCGAGGCCAGCAGTGGGACGTATATGAATCACCCTTACATTGCTCGAGGGTGTCGTAAAAGGCAACTAAGAAATTTACATTAACCTGAACTATCGTCTGATGTCAGCTGTCTGACCAACAATTATATTCCCAAGGAGGGTTGACATCAGGCAGACCAGCCAGTCATAAAACTATTGCCAATAACTATTACAATATATGTATTGTGAAAAAGCGGCGCCAACCCCACATAATTGGGTGAAGAATAGAATGATGATGATAATTAAGAAGTTTTACAATGATAACCTTTACCCAACAAGATAGAGAGGTGGATAAGGAAGGGATAATCAAACTCACATAGATCGCGACATGCATCGTGTTCTTCAGGCACTGAAGGTGGACGACATTGATCTGCCCAACGTTGAGCTTCACGAGCCAGCTCATCAACCCAACGCTATAAACAATAACAATAATGACGACAAATTATTAAAAAAACTGAGTCGTCGCTCAGTACGCCTGGCAGATGTGAAACATCGCAATTATTTTATACAAGTATATATACATAAAAGAACAGATTATGACAGGAACTAATATGGCATGATGTATAAATAAAAATATTACGATTTTTTTTTTCAGAAAATGATGATTTTTATTTAATAAACATTTATATTCATTAAATACAAAAATTAAAAATTCAAACATATTTCAAAATGTGACAGCCACGCGTAGCATTACTCCACGTGTAGCTTCACGTCACGCATAGCTTCACGCCACGTGTAGCCTCGCGCCGCGCGTAGCTTTGCGCAACGCGTAGCTTTACGCCACGCCAACGATTAAGTTTACCCTCACCAATAGATGTTTCACATCAATAATCCTGCTTTTATTACAAATATCTGGTTGACCGGAATATTTTTGTTGTATTTTTGTCGAATTTATTTAGATATATATTAATAAAAAATAAAAATTAAATAATGAATAAAATATCAAAAATTACAAAAAGAGAATAATAATAACACCGAGATTCGATCCGACGCTGTTTGAATGCCAAAACAAAACAAAAAGAAATCTGGACAACTTCCCAACTGAGCTATCGTGACTCTTGGCGTTGACGGCGAAATTAGAATCCATATTCTATTGACATTTTATATCATTGTATTGATTAGCTAAAAACACCGACAAAACAATATTTTCTGTAAATAAAATATAGCTAGATCGATTTTTCAAAATCGTTGGAGCCGTTTCCGAGATCCTTAATATATATATATATATACAAGAATTGCTCGTTTAAAGATATAAGATTAGTTGGGGACGACTAAATATGTGCCTACTTCTCTCATAGTAGGTAAATATTGCAAAAGTTGTTGACAATAGTTTTATAACCGGCCTCTGCGTAACGTTAACCCTTCTTGAGCATGTAACTTTTGATACGACGACATCAGATGGGCTAGACCAGGTCAATGAAAACCTTTCACACGTTTTTTTACGACAGCCACGAACAAGGTAAAGTAAAAAGGGTTAGTAGCATTCATAGCAGCCACCACACAGATTTAAAATAAAAAAATAATATAATACAAAATGATGACTCAAAATGTAAGCAAAAAATAAAATATATCTCGCAAGTGTCACAGTAATAAGTTAATATGTACTAAGAATACAATCATCGCCACCCACTATTTCCTGTGAATAACGTATGAGTTGATTAGAGAAATAAGCAGGTATATAACTGCAAGGGAAGGAAGTCTTATTCCACGTTTTGTTTCAAGACTTCATTTCGGATTTTTGTGAGTATATGCAATCAAATTAAAAAGATTTTTCATTTCATAGCACACCGTATTAAGAAGAAGAGTTTCATTTCTTTTTGTGTGTTGACAGAGTAAAAATGCAATGGCCTTCACATTTTCTTTCCCGTACCCGGTCGTAAAGAACGTTTAAAAGAAGCAAAAATCTCTGCAAATATGAAAAACTCAAACTAAAAGACTGAATCACTATCCATAGAGTCAAAATTTCAATTTAAAAATCCAAATGTCTGTAAAATGTAGATACACATTTAATATCAAGATCTTTACGTAACAAGCAAAAATGAGACTAGCTAGATCATACCAACTTTAGCATGTTTCCAGCACTATGTAATCTTCGCAGTCTGCCAGAAGCTGCCTCGTTACGTCTTCTATTCAATCGCGCAATAACACGTGATATCTCATCGTTTGAAAGACCAGCGGTTATATATCCCATGCAATCGTGACTGGGGCCTTCCTATAAAGAAATGTCCATTATATAGTCAATACGAAGGCCAGATTCATCAACATTATCATCTGAGACCATATAAGTCCCACTATTGGCCTTGAACCTCCTTCAAAATGGGAGTGTAATTGACTTACCATACCATGCGGTTTTCCATGTGGTGACGGAATACGAATACAATTCACCACTCCCTATCTTGCCTGTTGATCTCGTAAAAGATGACTCTGGGATATAATATGCACATAACATCTGTTCAAGAGAAGGAAAACTCGAAATGAAACCCTATACAAACATGTCTGACCAGCATGGTATATTAGGTCAAATTCCCTCCCATTGCGGAGGAGGCCCGAGCCCAACAGTGGGATGTATGTGGGCTGCGATGATGATGATGATAATGGTCAGAGCTTTGATGATGATGATGCTTTTATATTGAGATTTTCTTCGCCTACACAGATGTTATCTGCATAATAAGTTCCTTATTCGTCTTTTAGGACATCAACAAGTGGTGAATTATATTTTTACTCCGTCACTACGAGAAATAAGGAGAGAGAGAAGGTTACATTACGGTTTGGTATAGGATTTCATTCTGAGGTTTTCTATCTTGTAGTGATAATATTTATACCACTAATTAATCTTGCCCAAGAGAAAAATGGTTGTGACCGATGTGCACACGTATGTATTTATAATTGTAATGTATTTGATATGTATATCTTGTTTGGTGAACCCTACTTGCCGGTTGGCGTCGAAAAAAAGGCGTGACGGATAACCAAGCAAATAAGCTGCAGTGTTCTTGTGGGAAGCACCAGAAGAACACCAGACATAATACCTTTTTGTGCCAACTCCTTTACCAAGCGTGGTGATTATACCAATAAGGTCAGCAAATAATAATCGCGTCATGGTGCATTTTATAGAAAGGTCTATGTGCAGCGGTGGGCGACGAAGGACTAAATGATAATGTATTCAATAAATTTCTCAGGATATGAATTTTTCAGATATAGGATACTTACATGTGATAAGGAATTCCATATGTTGAAGTAAGAATACAAAAAATTAACCACCGCCTATGTTACCCGTAGATATCGTAAACGGCGGTGCAGTAAAATAAGGGAGTAAATATGTCTATAAAATCTATTTAAGACCCTATACCAACACGTCTGACCAGCGTAGTATAGTAGGTCAATTTCCCTTCCTTTGCAGAGGAGGCTTGAAGCCAGCAGCGAGACATATATGATGAAACACTTACGGAATAGCGGCAAAATGTGTGAGCATCAGTATTCCCACACATTCTGGAGCCGCAATAATTGATAGATCCATTCCCAACTGCTCTTGTGAACGTTATAGAAAGACAAACCACTATGAGAAAAGCGCTCTGCATTATAATGAATACTCTTAATTAACTATTAATTTTTACACATTGTGAATTATGTTTTCGGTGGCACAATTTTGATGTAAATAATCATAGATAAAATTAATACTCTGATATTGATTGACGATGACTGACAGGTGCTGAAAGGTGATAGATTAACTAGTAGAACTAGAACAATTATTGACAAAACTTTTATGAGTTTTCTTGTTCGAAGTTTGTATATTTTGTCTTTAGTAATTGTCTCGTTTGCCACCAATGATATTCCAAAATAATATATTCTTCATTAAAGCGTTCTACAGTTAATATTCTCAATAAGGATTTGAAGATTTAACAAATAGTATTTAAAATTACAAATTAACAAGAACATACTTATGTCATCATACGAGGGGTGATCCAAAAGTAATGATAATCAATAATAAACACAATGAATAAAATAAAAAAATATATTTATTTCTCAACATAGTCTCCTAGCAAGTCTATACATTTAGTCCATCTCTTTTCTAAACCTAAAATTCCCTTACAAAAAAAATCTTTATCTTGACTCTCAAAAAAGTCCTCAACCGCGGCCATCACGTCGCTATCATCATCAAATTTCTTGCCTCGGAGGTGTTCCTTGAGTCGTGGAAAGAGATAGAAGTCACTGGGGGCTAGATCTGGTGAATAGGGGGGGTGTTCCACCAACTCAAAGCCCGCTTCCTGAATGCCAGCCATGGCAATTGCAGCTTTGTGAACAGGTGCGTTGTCTTGATGGAACAACACTCCAGCCCGCAGTTTGCCTCGCCTTTTCTCCTTAATAGCCTCCCGCAATCTTCTTATTTGTTCTGCATAGTAGGAGCCTGTAATAGTGGCCCCCTTTTCCAAGTAGTCCACCATGATTATTCCTTCAGCGTCCCAAAAAACAGACGCCATAACCTTCCCTGCTGAGCTTGACACTTTGAATTTCTTCGGCGTCGGTTCATCGGATCGTTTCCATGTCATCGATTGTTGTTTTGTTTCAGGATCAAAATGGTGGATCCAGGTCTCGTCCATGGTCACAAAACGTGACAAAAAATTGTCCTTGTCTGCCTGGAACTTTTCGAGATTTGCTCTTGACATGTCGACTCGTTTCTTCTTTTGCTCGTCGTTTAACATTTTCGGTACCCAACGCGCGGAGACCTTTCTCATATGCAATTCGTTCGCAAGGATTCTTTGAATGCTGCCATATGAGATCCCTGTGACCTCAGCTACATGCCTGATAGTCACTCTTCGATCTTCCAATACAACTTCTTCAACTTTTTTCACATTTTCTTCAGTGAGGGACGTCGATGGGCGTCCTTCGCGGTGTTCGTCTTCCGTCGATGTTCTTCCCAGCTTAAACTCCTTAGCCCAGCGTGCAACTGTGGAATATGGAGGAGAAGAGTCCCCTAATGTTTCCACCAAGTCGCTGTGTATGTCTTTGGTAGACATTTTTTTCAAGCAGAGGTATTTAATGACAGCTCTGATTTCGTGTTTTTCCATTTTGATGTTCACTCCTTGACAGTCCGTATTCAAATGAATGTAGCTCCCGGGAATTGTGGCCTATTTATATGATTTTTTTTTCCTTAACTAGTGGGTAACTGAGCAAGTGACTGAAATTTTTTTGTATTTTTGTGTGCACTAGAAATAACTGATTATCATTACTTTTGGATCACCCCTCGTACATACATAACATCATAATCATTTCAACTTATATACGTCCCACTGTTGGGCTCGAGCCTCCTCCACAATAGGAGGGAAATTGACATTATAGGTAAGGTGCTACCATGCTGGTCAGACAGGTTGGTATACGGTTTTGTTTCGAGTTTTCCTTCTCTTGCATAGATGTTATATGCGTATTATATCCCTTAGCTATCTTTTACGATATCCACTAGCAGAATAAGGAGTGGTGAATTGTATTCTAACTCGGTCTCCACACAGAAACTGATTAACTTATATCTATACACAAGAAATATATATAAAGATTATTCTTTATATATATTTCTTGTGTACGTGTGTATGTCACTGAACTGCGCCTAAACGGCTGGATCAATGTTGATGACTTTTTTTTCTGTACTCAAGGGGATTCGAGAATGGTTTAGATTCACAATTGGAGCCGGTATGTAGCACTGCTTTTATTTTATTTGAATAGAACAACGTTTGTTGGGTCAGCTAGTCTTATATATAAATTTCTTGTATACATGTGTATATCACTGAACTCCTCCTAAATGGCTGGACCAATGTTGATGAAATTTTTTGTGTGTGTTCAAGGGGATACGAGAATGGTTTAGATTCCCAATTGGACTCGGTAGGTGGCACTTTATTTTATTTAAACAGAATAACGTCTGTTGGGGCAGCTACTATAATATTCAAAACTATTTGTGAAATAACATTTTTCATCTCAACTCACATAAGTTGCACTGCTGGGCTCGATCCTCCTCCAGGATCGGAGTGAACCTACTATACCACGCTAAGACAGGTTGATATTGGATTTTCTTTCGTGTTTTTCTTCTCTTGCATTGATGTTACATGCACATTATATCCCTTAGACGTCTTTTACTATACCCACGGACAGAAAAGGGGAATACGAATTGTTTTCTTACTCCGTCACCACAAGGACAAGGTTGTTTATGAACGGATTTATCTTCGAGGCCATACAAAGTATGTAACTTGATAATACCAACCGAGTACGACCTTATGTAATGAAGTTTACTAGTAACTTCTTGCCCTTTCTTTTTGGGTTGGTTATGGTCAGTGCAGACTCCGTCCATTCCGTCCAGGGCGACGAAAGGACAATGCGCGGCCACATAACCCACCGTAATCCCTTTCCTTCGTCATTGGACCGAACACCGGTACAAAATTCCTTGTCGTCCGTGGCCAGCACGGCGGGACACCCTTTCGGGTACCTTCCCTTTCTGACGCCCCTCCCGGAACGTGGGTCACCCTCATGCGGTCAGGTTCTCTGTGGGTGACGGACTATTACCCGGTCCAGTCACCCGAGGCCTCGGCTAGAGCGATATCAGGTGCAGGTGCAGAAACTCGCGAAAATTTCTGTGCGTTCAGACATTTCTGCCATAACAACTATTGCAATCGCTCTTAAGGTTTACATATAGTCGCCTCTTCCAGCACCATCTTCTCAACTCATCATCAGCCTGCTCGTATCCCAATATTCTTCTTATAAGTACATATTGCAAAAGTTTTAGCAATATTTTTAAGACCTTTTTTTTGGGGTGAATATTTTTATGACCTACCGCCTGTCTGACATCAACCCTGATTGGGAATGTAATTGTTCACCTTACTGCATCGGACGGATTTAGCCTCGGTATGAAATAAGTTAGTCCGTATAAAACTCTTAGTCGGCTTTTACGACACCTGCGAGCAATGTAAAAGTCAAGTATTTTTTTATTTCGATTATACTTTTTTAATCTTATAGATATCAAATTTTTCATAGATATTAAAAGCGTGTGGTGACGGAGTAAGAATACAATTCACCACTCCCTATCTTGCCCGTGGATGTCGTATCAAGGGATATAATATGCAAATAAGACCTGTGCAAGAGAAGGAAAACTCGAAATGAAACCCTATACCAACATGTCTGACCAGCATGATATAGTAGGTCAAATTCCCTCCCATTGTGGAGGAGGCCCGAGCCCAACAGTAGGACGTATGTGGGCTGCGGTGACGATAATTAAAAGCGTTTCAAGGACTCCATGATCAAACCTGATCTGTGCAAACCATTATAAATCCAAAGTTACAGAAATTAAAATAGTGTTAACGTGTGATGGGATAAATAAGACTGTCGATTGAAGTCCTACCTCTAAGACGAACTTCAAATATCCTACTGAGGCTTGCTGTGGTCTGGGTTGGCCATGTAAGTCAAGGATTTAGTACCAGTGGTCGGTCCATTAGTAATGGGGAGGGAATAAGGTGGGTTATGGAGCCATGCGCAGTCGTTTTGTTACCACGAACAGAACAGAGAGCGTGTTTCGTCTTTTCGAGTTCATCATAGACATGCTTGCGGTTGCTATTACGAGGAGCGGGTCACTCCCTTCCCTCCATTATGATGGAGGGGAGCGATGGCTGCTCTAGTGGTTAACTCGCGATCAGGTGCCGCTTGCGGGATCTGATCCAGCCATAATCTTCTCATTATATTTGTGAATTGTATTATATAATATTTCGAATGGCATCACACTGGAACTATTAATAAGCATGTTGTAAGATGTAGTTTTATTTAAGTGAAATTAGAAAATAAATAAAAATAGATATTCCCGCTGAGTTTCTTGCAGGATCTTCTCAGTGCGGTCACATGCCGATCCGGTGGTAATTTTAAGAAAAATTTAAAAGAAATCACGTAAGTTTATACATAATAAATGATTTGAATTTAAACATACTACTGCTGCTCGAGCCTTCCTCTGGATAGAAGTTAAATGTACCTCCTATACCACTCTGATTAGGCGGGTGTGTATAGCGTTTTATTTCCAGTTTTCCTTCTCTTGCATAGATATTATCGTTTTATATCCCTAATTCGTCTTTTATGACACCCTCAATCAAGGGGGTATCATACGCAAAGAACAAAAAGACTTGTTTTCGAAAATTAAAGTCCAAATCACATAATAAATTTTAATAATGATATTAAAAAATAAAAACAAATATATACAACCATCTTCCAAATATAATTATAACATTTATAAAAAAGTTGAAATATATTAAATTGTGAATACATTCGTAAACTAAGAAATATTTATTCTATGTAGCTGTTTATTCTGTTCGTTCATTTATGCTTTTTTAAAACTAAATCTATCTTTCATTAAAGCGCTAAGGAATTATATCACGTGGCATTTCACAAGTCTGTTCTTATATTATAAAGCTAAATAGTTTGTTTGGTCGCGTTGATATCAGAAACTGCTGGTTCGAATTAATATATTCATTTAGTGCTCATCATCCCAGCTCTTATACGTCCCACTGCTGGGCTCGAGCCTCCTCCACAATGGGAGGGAAATTGACCTACTGTATAGTATCATCTCCTTTTTCGTCCATGGGTGTCATAAAAGACGACCAAGGGAATACACTATACAGATAACATATATACAAGAAGGAAAACTCGAATTAAAACCCTACATCAACCCGCCTCACCAGCGTAGTATAAAAGGTCAATTTCCCTCCCAATGTGGAGGAGGCTCGAGCCCAACAGTGGGACGTATATGAGCTGTAATGATGATGATGAGGAATTTGTATTGTATTGAGCAATCCGTATATCGCCGCAAAACTAAGCAAATAAGTTCTGTCGCAATAAACGTCTTCAGAAGGCAATCATTAAACCTTCATCAATTGCATGTTGAGGCAGACAAGTGTCTCAAAAATAGTAGAATATCTAGTTCGTGAAATACTTACAATCCTTACTAATATTATAAATGCGACGGTAAGTTTGTTTGTTTGTTACGCTTTCACGCTGAAACCACGCTACCGATTTCAAAGTCTTTCACCAATGGAAAGCTATAATATCAGGAAGTAACATAGGCTATATTTTATCCCGTTATTCCCGCGGGAACAGGAACTACGCGGGCGAGGCGATTGAAACGGAAGCGAAGCGAGGCGGATTGCTAGTTATTCATAAAGATTGAAAAGAACTCAAAAAATTCAAAGCAGGTCAATAAAGTTTAAAAAAGAATTATATTCCAACATGATTTCAATTTCCCTAGAAATCGATTTAATGATAACAGTGCTTACGACAAATATATTTTTTTAATCTAACAACAGCAGATAAAATAATTATATCAGGTCATAAATGTTCCACTCATGGCCTGAAACCAATAGGAGAAATTGACCTAGCACGCTAGTATTGACCTACTATACCATGCTGGTTTATTCCGTGCGGAGTAGGAATACAATCCACCACCGACGACTAAGAAATAAAACATGGACGTAACATCTATGCATAACAAAGAAAACTCAAAATAAAACCCTATACCAACCGGTTTGACTAGCGTGGTAGTAATTTCCCTCTTATTATGGAGGAGGCTCGAGCCCATCAGTGGGGCGTGTATGAGCTGAGATGATACCATGCTGGGCAGGGAGGTATAGGTTTTATATCCAGTTTAGCACCTCTTGTTATATCCATTGTAAATAAAACTACTTTTACGAATTATATCGCGTTTGTATTTGTCTTAGTCCACCCGTGACCATGACTGCTGTAAAGTATTCGAAACGTCGGGCAATCATAAATCAAGTAAAAGTAGTTTTATTTACAATGTGTAGTGGTCGCGTAAACATCACATATCATTATGTTACATCCATATTATATCCCTTGGTCGTCTTTTATGAGATCCACGTTTAAGAGGGCGGTGAATAGAATTCTTATTCTATCACCACACGGATAAAGGGAATAATTAGATTGCTACTTTTGAAGTGAAATTTCTTTAGAATCATTGTTATTTCATACTCGATATAACGAAAAATCGAGTCCATAGAGACACAAACACGCAAACGTATAAGATACAGCTGGCGAGAGAATGAGATAGAACACATTACACGTACTCGAGACACAAACAGGTAAATGTATAGGATTCAGTCGACGAGAGAATGAGATAGAACATTGATGTAACAAATTAACTAGATACACAATCTCTTTTAAAACTGTCCCAAATTGTATTTACCTAGTCCTAGTCTAAATAATGATTATACATTAATGAAAATTCAACCTTATGAGCATAATTTATAGTTGTATTCACAATAATACGTACGATAAGCCATAAATTTTTTACGACCGAAGCTCGCCTCTCATTGGTCATCATACTTCAAATCAAATTCAGTCTTACAGGCATGTTTTAAAGTTTATATTACGAGGTGTCAAAAAAGCTATATTAATAATAAAGGTCACGGTATTATTCGACGGAAATAAAAGGAGATATGTCTTATTCTACATTGAAAATGATTCCATTGAATTCCATCGTATTATTCTTGCAACGTTGAGTGAAACTTTAAAACAAAAAATCTAAATCACCATATTCCACCCGATATTTAGTCATATAAACAATAAAAACAAATCAATGAACTGTTTAACTTACTGGAAGTACGAAATCTCATCCTTTTTTAAAGTTTTTGACGTATTATTTTTACAATTGTTCAATGAACACTTTGTCATTTCTAACGTTCATACAATAACGCGGTCGACACAAGACTACTTGAGGAGAATGCTAAATTCTTGTTGTGGCGCTCTTTTTATGAGGACGTTTTTGAGACGCTGTTTGTGTATCTTGGGTTTTTTGTTACATCAATGGATAGAACACATTCGCGTAGTGTCCCCAGTATCGTCTACTAAGCATTGTCCATATGTATGCTCCTGTGTAGTGGGATAGTCAGTATATCTATATCTTGTTCTAGTTTCGAGCGTTCTACGTGTTTTTAATACGCTTTTATTAGCTTCAGACGTATGTATGTTAGTATGTAACGGAATCTTTGAACATGATTTTGACCCTCTTCAAAACGTCGGATTAACTCGAAATTTGGCATACTTATTAAGGACCGATGACAATTCAATATTTTAAACAGTTTGACCCGTTATCCTTACGAGGATAATCAGGATTAGCGATTTAAGCATATTTTTTTAAGTTTTTTCGAACTATTATATTTATTTTTTTATTATCATTAAAGTGTAGGTAAGTAGGTATATTTTATTAAGTATAAAGTTGAAACAATGACTGTAAATGTTTTTCCCATTCGTGCCTCTCATTTCCCAGTAAATTGTTGTTGTAAATTATATCGAGATCGGTGAATTTATTGTTAGTATGTGTTTAATACATGTGTTTGCGCCTGCGTATTAGAAAGCTTTAATATAAAGCAAACGTATTGGTTGTTGATGCATTTTTTTTCATTTATTTTTCGTTTTTTATTATTTTTTATTTAATATTGACACGAACACATAGCGCCAAAGAAGTTTCACTTCTGACTTGCGTACTTTGTACACACCCTCTTTTTTTGACCTATGGTCTGGTCACAACCAATAACCGTCCTAGGCGACGGGAAGAACGACGTCTAACCCCATAACCTAAAGCATTATATCTCTCTGTTGCCACTTCGGCTAACCAATCGAGGCCTTGCCTTTAATAGCAAATAAATTGCTACCTGAAGTATGAAATAAGATTACAATCACTATATTTTATAATATCAATTTTGCTAAATTCTGTCTAATATTGGCATATAACATGGCCTTTAATCTAATAATGGATAGATTGATAGCATCTTATCGACATAGACTCTATTGGCTATGTTTAATAATAACAAGTTACCCCAAAGCAGGAAGGATATAATGACATAAGGCCTACAAAATAATAAATCACTATGCAAGGTCGACTTATAAACATCTCCCAAGTTTGAGACAACCTTTAAGCAACGATTTTACCGGGTGAGGAAAGACCAACGGGTCGATCGGACCGGGGAATCGGTCAATGGGAGGGTACCCCACGTAGGGGGTATTCCGTCGGGCCAACCACTGATGACAAGTAACCCTGCTCCGGTGGTCGGCCCAACGACGAAGGCGACGTGCATCGTGGGTGGGTTGCGGGAGTTGCGTGCTTACGCCCCTCTGTCGCCCCGGACGGAGTGATGCGAGGAGCGCGCCGACCGCAACCCACACAAAAAAAAGCAACATTTTTGACATTTTTTGTTGAAAATGTTTCATTTTAGGGCTGTCTCCAAATTAAGAGATTATTTCAATAAAGCCAGCGTCTATTAACAAAAAAAAAACGTTGGCGTATTTTATCTAAAACATTACAATTCTATAAGATAAAAGTAAAACTATTGTTGTTTACAATATAATGACGTCATAAAAATATTATTTTCGTTGCACACCAATTTTAATAAATTGCTTACATAATATAATATACAATAATATTATATATTTAATATGTGATTAGTGAGACTAGACAAAGATTTTCAAATACAAAAAAAATGTGTTTCTTAAATATATACAAACATATATAGACAAAACATGAAACCTGATTGGTTATATTATCATAAATAGAAATTATCAAATATTAATGTTACAATAAGTAAAAACGTTCAAAAAATTGTAAAATACTGGCCAATTATATGCAAAATAATTTACTAAATCACATTTTTCCATGCACCGATCATTTAAATACCTAAATAAAATATTAATCAGCTAGTTTCCTATATTTTTTATATTTGGCAACATTTAGTAACATATGGCCATACGTCAATTTTTTTATGTTATTTATATTTTCTAATCTTCATCCTTTGGCAAATAATACATGGAATCTATGAAGTATTTTGTAATGTCTGATACTAGACTTCTATCGGAAATTTCTTGTGCCACACCGTATATTGCCATCTGTAAATAAAAAAAAAATGCATTTTTTATCACTATCGATGGGTTCGATGAATATTTCTACTATATGCAAGGACCGCACTGTCGACAGTCTTTTATTAGGGTTCTGTACCCAAAGGGTAAAAACGAGACCCTAATACTAAGACTTCGCTGTCAGTCTGTCCGTCTGTCATCAGGCTGTATCTCAAGAACCGCGATAGCTAGACAGTTGAAATTTTTACAAATTATATATTTCTGTTGCCGCTATAACAATAAATACTAAAAACAAAATAAAATAAATATTTAAAAGGGGCTCCCATACAACAAACGCGATTTTCTTGCCCTTTTTTATAGATAATGGTACGGAACCCTTCGTGCGCGACTCCGACTCGCTCTTAGCCGGATTTTTACATCCGCGGGCCGGTCCGTCTCGTAGAAAATCGACGTCTGAGTAGTAGCAAAGGTCTACCTACGGTAGCTACGACGAGCGGGTCTCTCCCTTTGCGCCATAGTGGTTGAGTCGCGTGATGGCTGCTCTAGTGGTTAACTCTTGACAGGGTGGCTATACTTATAATCTTTTGTATTATATATGAGAATTATATGGCTGTTCGAAGACAAACACTGGAGCTAATCTGTTACTGCAATTCGGTGAGCGAGAGAGCCGGAAGACCAACTTTCTAAGGATGTTTGCGTGTGGTGTGAGGTAGGTTTTGGTGATGCTTTAGTATCACCGAACCTCAATAGACACACACTCCCTCCACTTTCCTCACGGCATGCAGCAAACTAGCAAAGATCCACGAGCGACAGTATCACTTACCATCAGGTGTGCTGTTTGCTCATCTGTCACCACCAGCAATAAAAACATCATTAAATAGGATAGATGAAAACAACTCTGTTATAGATTTTAATAGTCAACATCATCACAGCCTATATACATGCCACTGTTGGGCTCGAGCCTCCTTCACAATAGAAAATAAATTGACCTACTATACCACGCTGGTCAGACGTATTGATATAGCGTTTTATTTCGAATTTTCATTCTCTTAGATAGATTTAGTCGTCTTTTACGACACCCACGGGCAAGAAAAGGGGTGGGGAATTGTATACTTACTCCGTCACCACACGGAAATTAGATTAATATGACTTATTTATTACCTTCCCCAGAACTGGTGTAGCGTTGTCCTTAAGACACGCGGCGGCGGTATCCTTTACATCATTAATGAAACGTTCCATGACGCCGGGATGCGTGTGCGCATGGGTCACGCAAATATGTATACTGGAACAAAATATATATAAAAAATAGGTTCTATTTAAAAAGGCGGGTTCTCTGTTTAAAAGAAAGAAGTTTTATATAAAAAAGCAAGGTATCTGTCCAAAAACAGCAAGTTATCTTTTTAAATCAAATATATTTTTATCTATAAAAGAAATTCGTCTAAAAACGGGTTATCTATAACATATCTACAAACAAAAAAAATCTTCAAGACAACAAAGTCTATTTTTTTCACGGTAGGCAACAGCCTAGCTGTGTCCCTGGTATTGCAAAGGTCCATGTGCGGCGGAATCACTTACCATCAGGTGTGCTCCTTGCTCCTTTGCCACCATCGGCAATAAAATAAAAAAAAGTATCAAGGCTCTTTAAACATAGTATGTCCGTACTTTACTTAAACAAAAAGCTGCTGCGTATATTTATAAAAAAAACTAGCAACCGCCCTCGCTTCGCTTCGGTTTCAGTCTTACCTGCGTAGTTCCCGTTCCCGTGGGAATATCGGGATAAAATATAGCCTGAATTATAAAAAATATATGGCAAACACTTTTAGACCTCGACATTTTACTCCAAATATTTGTTCGTCTGTCGCCATGTAAGGAATGTAATTTCAGTAATATTACACAAAATTCTAATAACAAACTTACCCGGAGGGGAACTGCAATGCATTCAAAGCCCATCCCCTCTTATGCAACAAGTCTGCCATTTTGAATATGTCAAATTGATCGGAGCCCCAAGCTACTACAGATGTAGCAGGCTTGCCGAAAATAAATATACCATTTACATTTCGCAACCTGTAAAGAGAAAATATTTTTTAAAACACAATTTTATAAAATTTATGGTTATCAGGTTTTTGGCGGGAATGTCAAAATGTCATGTGGCGCGCTTATATTTTATTCATTATTTTAGTGTTTTACAGTGTTACCTACATTGAATAATTTAGCTGACATTTTATGCAATACTAGCAATCCGCCCTCACCTCACTTCGGTTTCAATCACCTACCCGCATAGTTCATGTTCCCGTGGAAATACTGGAATAAAATATAGCCTAAGTTACTCCCTACATAGATAGCTACGGGGTAGTAAAATATTATCAAAATCAGTCTGTTTTGAAGATTACCTCAAACAAACAGAGAGACAAAAAATGTTTAAACTGGCTTTTAGGCATAGGTGTCGTGCGATTTTTCATGCTCGCACGATGAAAAATCGCTTAGTATTTTGATATTACAAACAGACAATTCAATTTCATTTATTTGTTACAAACAATATTACAAACAGACAATTCAATTTTATTTATAAAGCAGAGAAAGTTCTGAAGTGTAATGAATATGATATAATAGTGAACTATGTGCATTTTCGTGTTCTTCCAAAGTTCCTAATGAAATCGTGATTTGATTGTCAACAATCAAATCAGGATAACGACTTGACTTACTGACAGACTATATGTGAATCGTTAAACTAAGTTGTATTAGATCCTCACATATGAAATTAGCGTTTTGTCATACTGACCACTTTGATCTGAAATATTTCCTATTTGGTTAAGAATTCCAAATTCAAATTTATAAATTCATTTAGCTGGTACATTTGAGTTTTGAAAACAGTCATTCATTTGTTTTTCCTTATTATTTTTTTCTTTGGCGTCGCTTATTACCGCACAATGGAAAACATGAAATATCGGTATTTTTACGAGTACGAGTTCTACTGTGGCACCAGTGCTGCAGAAACAGCTCGAAGGATTAATGATGTGTAAGGCGCAAAAGAAAGCACGGTACGTTTTTGGTTTTAACGTTTTCGTTCTGGAAATTTCGACCTTCAGAACCAACCCTGTGGACGGCCGGAGTCCAAAGTGGAAAATGAAGAATTAAAGGCTATTGTGGAAGCGGATCCATCGCAAAGCAATTCAGAAATAGCTGCAGGCTTCGGGGTATGTGACAAAACTGTACTAATCCACTTGAAGCAAATCGGGAAAGTAAAAAAGCTTGAACGATAGATACCTCATGAATTGAGTGAATCGAATTTGCTAACACGCGTCGACTGCTGTGTTACTTTGCTCAACCGACACAATAATGACGGGATTTTAAATCGAATCATTACTTGTGATGAAAAGTGGATATTGTACTATAATCGGAAGCGCTCGTCGCAATGGCTGAACCCTGGACACCCAAGCAAATCCTGCCCTAAACGAAAACTGACCCAGAAAAAGTTACTTGTGAATGTTTGGTGGACTAGCGCGTGTCGTTCACTACAGGTTTCTAAAATCTTGCCAAACGATTACGGCAGATATCTATTGTTAGCAACTGCAAATCATGAAGTAAGAACTAGCTGCTAAACAACCGAGATTGGTCAATCGCTCTAAGCCACAGCTGCTTCACGACAACGTAAGACCACACACCGCACAACAAACAATCACTAAGTTAGATGTGCTACAATTGGAATGTCTGCGACATACACCGTACTCGCCGAACCTTACTCCAATAGATTACCATTTTTTCTGGAATTTGGACAACTTCTTACAAGGAAAAAAATTCAACTCCGATGCGGCAGTCCAAACCGCCTTCAAAGAGTTTATTTATTTTCGCCCTCATCGTTTTTTTAGTAAAGGGATCAATGAACTATATGAGATGGCAAAAGTGCATAGATAACAACGGTGCATACTTTGATTAATTAAATATATTTTCCAAAAAAAAAATTGACTTTATATTCCTCCCGTACAAAACGCCAATTTCATATTTAAGGACCTAATATTATACAACCTTTGCAATGCCAGGGACACAGCTTTCAGCCATTACCTACGGTGACAAAAATACTCTTCTTAAACCTCGTTTAAAGCATGATATGTGATAGCACTCGGGCAACACTTATTCAGTTCACCATTCCAGAGCTATATGTATATTTTAACCCTTAGTCGCCTTCTACGACACTCATGACCAAGAAATGAGATGGTGAATTGTATTCTTACTCCGTAAACACAAGGAAAATTATACTCACTCTGCCTCTATATGCCTCGCGGTTTTAATAATCTGGTCGGTCATCTCGACGTATTTAGACTTGCCCACAAACATCATGGTTGCCCAACAGGCCGCTATCAGGCCGCCAGCACGACTACCTGGAAATTATGTTGATTATTTCTATTATATATCTTAGGTTTTTTTATGTGGTGACGTGATTAAATAATAGACTAGGAAAATGTTGAATATTCCTTCTTTTCTTGAAGGAATATTATTTATATAAATCCCATTTCAGTCATTTTTCTAAGAGCCATGTGAAAAGAATTAGCGGTTACAGAATTTAAATGTTAACCTCTATATAAGAACACAAATTTTAACTCTTTTTAAAATTAAACAAAGTTTTGTTTTTATTTCTTTTATTTATTTTATCAAGATCCTTGTTTTTAAAACATGCACAAATCACAGTGATACTCAGAACAATTATTTGTAATTCTTGGATAGGAATCGAACCCACGACACTGATCACTAAAGGTCACTTAGTCTCCGATATCTGTGTATAGGGACACGAAAAAAGTATCGATGTATGTACTCGATACTTTTACTCAATGAGTACTTTTTGGCAGGTATCGTATCGAATAAAGTAGTGAGTATGTATCCATGTTAAATTTGACCTTACAACTTATAGTTATGGTAACGCCATCTAGTTCAAACGTAATGAACTTTCTAAAATGTGGCTCGCAATATTTTAATCCGTTCACAGACTAATTTAATTTCCAAAAAAAAAAGAGCTCATCACGACAGATTCCGGGAAAAGTACTCAGTACTCGATACTTTGGGGTATCGATGTTTTTGTTTCGATACTTTATTGAGTACGATACTTTTTTCTTTGATACTACTCATGAGTACATATCGATACTTTCTGTTCGATATCGTGTTCCTATCTGTGTAGTCAAAATAATCATCATATCAGGTCATAATATATATGGGCCACTGTTGCGTTCAAGGGGTGCTACGCCAGAAACCTCCGCGTGGTGTACCCTGGGCACGAGTGACAATTCCTTGGACTGCTCTCTGGAATTGTCGCTCGTGGCAAATATCTGGCCCGAGGGGGGGCCCAGTTTGTGGGATGCCCCAAATTCGCTCCATGCCCTCTAATTGTAGAGGGTACTGGATGCGAAAATTCGACGGGCCCAGTCACTCATTAGTTTGAGGACTGGGCAGGCATTTGCCAACCGCGACAAATCGTAGACCTGATTCTTGCTTCGGGACATTTGTCTTGCGGCCTAGATTCAGGAGCGAGGGTCTTGGCTTAACCGCCTGGACCGCGAGGAAGAAACCCTCTATAAAACAATCACCCAGAATCCTAAGTTCTGGCGCGCGGCGAGAGGATGCATGGCTGATGGGTTGTTCAGTCGTTAGCGCGCCCCCAGCCAGGGTACCTGCGGACCCCCTGTGTTGGGATACAAATTTACGCTTGCCCGGGTATCGGGATCTCTGCCCGGGTCGACCGTTTACTTCTCCCATACTCGTGGGAACTACATGGATAATTGTTCACGCACACCTGACGTAGATAGGAGGGGTGAGACGCCCAAAAACACGGAGAACGATGACCCACATTGTTCCCACCCAAAAGCCTTGCCAAGCTACGGTAAAACTGGCACAGAAGAAGGAGGGGCCTCGTCCGACTGCAGCTCGGCTGCTAGTCCGGTACTGGAGGCTCCAAAATCAGCCAAGGGCCCGGCGAAAATAGGGGCCCGTAAGAAGAAAAGCGGCAGAAAAATCGCCCCTGAAACGGCGCGCGCAAGACGGCGCGCTGCAAAGCTGCGACAGGCGGCGCAGAAATTACTGGAGGCTGCCGACGTTCCGCCCAGTGATGTTGGCGCCTCTGAGGCGGACAGCTCCGCGGCCATGGAGACAGATGCGACCGCGGAGCAGTCGATGGACGAGGGCGGCAGTGCCGCAGGGCCGTCCAAGACAAAGGAGAGCCCGGCCGCTCAAGCCGCTGGGGGGCCTGCGCCATCAATCCTGGCGGCGGCCGAAACAATGAGGGAGGAGGCCCTCCCCCCACAGGTGCGGAAGCGCCCTCTGCACAAGAGTGGCAGCTCCTCATCCGATTCGGAGGGGAGCGGAGACCTAATGCCCCCTCCCAAGGTGGCGACCTCACGAAGAGGGCGCGGAGGGCGTGGGGCTGCGGCAGCGGCGAGAACTGCGACTCCTTCGCCTGTAATGCAGGAGCGAGAGGCTGAGGCTTGCAAGCGGGCCAACGAGGCGGCAGCCGCGAGAATGATGAGGGTGTTGAAAGACATCCCTCCCTCTGGCGCGGCGGCTGCCGAGCCCACTGCGACAAGCATTGCCCCTAATGTGGCCACCCTGCAGGCCGAAAACGTCCGCCTTGGTGGCGAAGTTTCAGGCCTGCAGGAGGAGAACAAGGCCTTGGCGAAGGAACTGTCGGCGGTGCAGAAGGCGAACCGCGAGTTGGCCAAGCAAATGGCCGACTTGCGGCGCCAGGTTGCGCAGCTGACAAAGACTGCGCCGCCGGTAAGCGCTGGCCCTGCCGCCGCCCCTGCCGTCCCCGTTACGCCAACTCGCGCGGCGCCGAGCCCCAAGAGGGCCCAGCCGGCCGAAGTGGTCCCGCTGCCCGCAGTGGAAGGCGTGCCGGACCTAACCATGCGCGCCATAGTGGAGGTGGTGGGCAAAATGCTCGACGCGCGCATGGCGGCTCTGGAGGAGAGATTGCCTCTGCCTCCGGAGCCCCGTCTCCGGCCGCCGCTTGCTGCGGACAGGCCGAAGGTCGTGGCGTCAGCTCCTGCCGCGCTACCCTGCCAGGGCGGGCGCGTAGGGAGCTACGCCACGGTCGTTGCTGGACCGAAGCCGAAGGGGCCCGCCGCCAAGAAGAAGGCGGCACCGGCTCCTGCCAAGACCGGACCCAAGCCGCTACCGGCAACTGCACCGTCGGCGACGGCCAACGCAGCCGCGACGGCGACTGCTGCGCCTAGCGACGCGACTGTTGCGCCCGAAGAGGGCTGGCAGACGGCTGAGCGTAGCCGGAAGAGTCGCGGTCAAAAGAGGAGAGCGGAGGCCAAAAGCGCCGCCAAAGCCTCCGCTCCCAAGGCAGGAGCCGGTAAGAAGAGATCGCGCAGGAGGCTCCGGCCGCCGAAGTCAGCCGCGGTGGTGATCACCGTGCTGCCTGAGGCGGCCGAAAACGGCCTCAGCTATGAGGCCGTCTTACGTCGCGCCCGGCGGGAGCTTGACGTCTCCGATTTAGGAGGCGTCGAAGCCAGGACCCGCAAGGCCCGGACAGGAGCTCGAATTTTAGAGTTCCCTGGGGCCGAGGGCGCCAAGACGGCCGATAGCATGGCCGCCAAGCTGAGGGGTCTGTTTACTGCGGAGGATGGCGTCAAGATCGCCAGACCCGTCAAGTGTGCGGAACTGCGGGTCACGGGTCTGGACGACTCTGTGACGGTGGATGACATCCGGGAGGCCATCGTCTCGAAAACCGGATGTCCCGTGGACACCGTCCGAATTGGTACCATCCGCCCTGGTCCGGGCGGCGTCGGTGCCGCCTGGGTGCAGTGCCCGGTGGAGTCGGCCAAGCAATTGGCCGGCTCAGGCAGGCTCCTCGTGGGCTGGAGCTCGGCGCGGGTGACCGTGCTGGAGTCCCGGCCTGCGAGGTGCTACAAGTGCATGGCGGTCGGACACACTCGGCCGACATGCACTAACTGCTTTGACTGCAGCGACCTTTGTTTCCGCTGCGGTCAACCCGGGCATAGGGCGGCATCGTGCGCCGCCATTCCCCACTGCCCCGCGTGTGCGGCGGGCAACAGGCCCGCCAAGCACCGCATGGGGGGCAGGGAGTGCAGACCCCCGGCTTCGGCCCCAAAGGGGCGGAGCGGCCCGACGACCCCGGCCGCTCCCGCCCCTAGCGCGACCCGATCGCCCGCCAGCGTGGAGGAGGTAATGGATACGGCCCACTAATGGCGGCCGAATCTTACCACCTCCTGCAGGCCAACCTCAACCACGCCGCCGAGGCACAGGACGTTTTCCTGCAAGCCATGGCGGAGTGGTTGATCGGTGCAGCCGTAGCCGCGGAACCGTACGTGGTGCCTGACCGGCCCAATTGGCTGGGCAGTAGTGACGGCTCTGTGGCAATCGTCGCCTCCACGTCGTGGCATTCTCCGCTTTTGTTGCTCAAGGACAGAGGCGATGGGTATGTCGCGGCGGAATGGGGAGAGGTTACGTTATTTGGTGTCTACTTCTCCCCTAACAGGAGCGCGACGGATTTCGGGGCCTTCCTCACCATCCTGGGGGCCTCGATACGGCGACTGGCACCGCGCCAAGTCTTCGTTCTGGGGGACTACAACGCCAAGTCCACGGCGTGGGGGTCCCCCAGGACGAATGACCGCGGGCGGGCGGTCGAAGAGTGGGCGGCGGCACTGGGCCTCTGTTTGCTGAACAGGGGCTCGGTGCAAACGTGCGTGCGGCAGCAGGGCGGGTCGATAGTGGACTTGTCGTTCGCTAGCCCTAATGTCGCAGCACGTGTGAGGAGCTGGTGCGTCCAGGAGGAGGTTGAGACCCTATCCGACCACCGATACATCCGGATAGAGGTCTCCCGGACCCTCCTGCAGCCCAGCAGGGGTCACACAGCGGACGGAGCTCCCGCGTTTCCGCGGTGGGCTGTGGGTCGATTGGATCGGGACCTGTTGACGGAGGCAGCCATCGTTCAGTCGTGGCTGTCCTCACCGCCCCAGGCGGACTGGGTGGATGCCGAGGCTGGCCGCATCCGCTGTGCGTTAACGCAGATCTGCGATGCGGCCATGCCCCGTGTGCGGCGTCTGCCCCCGAAGAGTGCGGTCCCCTGGTGGTCCCGAGAATTGGCAGACCTTCGGGCCGCGTGCATACGTGCCCGGAGGGTCTACACCCGCAGCCGAGCGCGTCACTGCGACGCTGAGCGGGAGGGCCAGCTATACGAGGCTTACCGCAGTGCGCGGTCTGCCTTCAGGCTGGCCGTCCGTACCGCCAAGGACGTTAGTCGGCGGGAGATGCTGGACAGTCTCGAGCGTGACCCCTGGGGTCGCCCCTACCTCGCGGCGCTGAACAAGCTCCGCGGGCGGGGCCCCCCCCCTCACCGAGACTCTCCAGCCCAGCCTCCTCACCAGAGTTGTCGAGGACCTCTTTCCACGGCGGGCGGAGCACACGCCCCCGGTCATGGCTTCGACGGACAGCGACCGGGAGTCCGAAGATGAAAGTGCTCCGCCCATCACGGAGCCGGAAATGGGGGCGGCAGTGGCGCGTATGCGAGTGAAATCCACCGCCCCCGGGCCCGACGGTATTCCGAACCGTGCGCTGGCCCTGGTCCTCGAGCACCTGGGACCACGCCTCAGGGGACTGTTCGACGCCTGTTTGACGTCCGGGCAGTTCCCTGGATGCTGGAAAGAGGGGAGGCTGGTTCTCCTGCCGAAGCCGGGACGGTCTCCCGAGTCGGCCTCGGCCTACAGGCCCATCGTGCTGCTCGATGATGCGGGCAAGCTGCTGGAGAGGGTGTTGGCTGCCCGCATCGAGCGGCACCTCGTCGGGGTCGGGCCCGATTTGTCGGACGCCCAGTTTGGTTTTCGGAGAGGGCGTTCGACGATTGCGGCCCTTCTGCGCCTGAAGGCCGTGGTAGCGGAGGCCGTCACCGGCGGAGGAGTCCTGTTGGCGGTGTCCCTGGACATCGCCAACGCCTTCAACAGTCTGCCATTCAGCTGCATCAGGGAGGGGCTGAGATATCACGGGGTGCCCGTGTACCTCAGGCGGCTGGTGGCAGACTACTTGGAGGGGCGCAGCGTCCTCTACGTTGACCGAGTAGGGGACGTTGTGCGAACGCCCATGACATGCGGTGTCCCACAGGGGTCGGTTCTGGGTCCGACCCTGTGGAACATCGGCTACGACTGGGCGTTGAGAGGAAGCCTCCCACCTGGGCTGGGCGTAATTTGCTACGCCGACGATACACTCGTCACAGCCCGGGGTGGGACGCTAGAGGAGGCGGCACGCCTGGCAACTCTCGGCACCGAGGAGATTGTCAGGCGGATCGAAGCGCTGGGGTTGAGGGTAGCCCTGGAAAAGACGGAGGCCCTTTTGTTCCATGGCCTCCGTACCGCCGGGCCTCCCGCCGGCGCTTCGATCACCGTAAAGTCGGTCACCATCAGCATCCAGGCCCACATGAAGTACTTGGGCCTGGTGCTCGACGGGCATTTTTGGTTCCGGGAGCATCTCCATCGACTTGTTCCCCGGCTTGTCGGCGCGGCGTCCGCCCTTTCGCGGCTGATGCCGAATGTGGGCGGACCCAGCGCTACGTGCCGACAGCTGTACGTGGGGGTGATCCGGTCGATGGCCCTGTACGGCGCACCGGTGTGGGCGGGGTCCCTGACCATCTGTCTTAGGGCCCTCCTGTGGCGACCACAGAGGGTCATGGCGATCAGGGCCATACGGGGTTACCGCACGGTGGCAACCGAGGCAGCGTGCCTCCTGGCCGGAACTCCCCCGTGGGACCTGGAGGCGGAGATGCTCGCCGAAATTTATCGGCGGGTGTCGGAGACGCGCGCCCGCGGCGGCATGGTCTCCATCAAAGAGATCACCGCCTGGCGGGTCGACGCCCGCCGTGGAGTCATTGCCCGTTGGGCAGTCCGGCTGGAGAGTCCTCGGTACGGTGTCAGGACCATCGAGGCCCTCCGGCCGGTGCTGATGGAGTGGTTGGAGCGGACGCACGGGATGCTTTCCTTCCGACTGGTGCAGGTGCTGACGGGGCACGGTTGCTTCGGGAAGTACCTGCACAAGATTGTCAGGAGGGAGAGCACTCCGTCCTGCCACCACTGCAGTTGCGACGAGGACACGGCGCAGCACACGCTCGAGGAGTGTGCTGCATGGGAGGCGGATCGCCGTGAACTCGTCGCAATTATCGGTGCCGACCTGGCGCTGCCGACCATCGCCAGGGAGATGCTCGTCAGCGTCAGGAACTGGGACGCGGTCGCTGCCTTCTGTGAGGCCGTAATCTCACGGAAGGAGGCGGCGGATCGTGTGCGAGTAGAGCTCCTATTCGGCGACACGTTCTGCCGCCGGCGACTCGGGCGGCGCAGGCGCGAGTATCTGCGCCTAATGCCGCCCTAGCCGAGGCCGCGGGTGATCGGACCGGGGAATTGTCCGTCACCCGCAGAGAGGCTGACCGCGCGACGGCGACCGACGTCCCAGGACGTCGAGAGGTGAGGTTACCCGAAAGGGTATTCCGTTGGGCCGACCACTGACGACAAGTCACATCTGCTCCGGTGGTCGGCCCAACAACGAGGTGACGTGGGTATGGGTGGGTTTATGGGCCCGCGCGCGGTCTTTTCATCGCCCCGGAGGGACTGGACCGCGCGTGCGCTTACCATAGCCCACCAAAAAAAAAAAAAAAAAAAAAAAAAAAAACTGTTGCGTTCAAGCCTCCACCACGACATAAGGTAAATTGACCTACTATGTTTTAATCTAGTTTTCTTTCTCTTGCGTAGATGTTATCAACATATTATCCCTTAGTCGTATTTTACGACACCCACGAGCAGGAAGTGAGATGGTGAATTATATTCTTACTCCGTCATCACAGTGTAAGTCTTTACATCGTTAGTATAAATGTAATTAATTATACATTAATATGCATATTGCAAACTACTATTGCAATCTATCTTATTTTTTGGGTGGGCTATGTTCACCACAGACGCCGTCTGTTCCATTCGGGGAGGCGGGGGCGGTACGCAGTCCCATAACCCAACGTATTCCCAACCTTTCAGGTATCTTCCCCGATATCCCTCTGAGGGCGTCACCCTCACGCGATCAGCCTTTCTGCAGGTGACGATCTATTACAATAAATCTTAAGATTTAGATATAGCCGATAAGATTTAGATATCTTTCGTATCCGTGGTGCGCTTATGGTAGCTGTATGTACTCTTATTTACTGACTGAAATTTTGCTTCATGTTGCCTGTATAGAAGGTAAGTAGAACCAATCTTTTCCACTACCTCCTATTTAATGTCTTCTGATTAAATTGGTTGCGATATCCAAATTAATGAAAAGCATTCCTGGAACTGCTTAAGGATCAAATCTCAATGTCATCTATGGAGACTATTGTAGATCCTAGGCTTACAGAAATAACAATGGCAGAAATGCGTACTCGGATTCGTCGTCTCAGCTCATTCACGTTCCACTGCTGGACTCGAGCTTCCTCTCCATTAGAAGGGAAATTGACCTACTATGCTAATCAGACATGTTGGTATAGGGTTTTATTTAGAATTTTACTTCTCTAGCATAGATGTTATATGCATATTGTAAGCAAGATAGGAGGTGATAAATTGTATTCTTATTCCGTCACCACACAGAAAAGTGGTATTAGTAAAACATAAAATTAACTTACCATTGACGGTGGGTGATCCATAAACACCACCAGGCCATTCTGTAGTGACGGTGTACTGGTGATGTCTGTACTCTGGCTTCCTGTATAGTACTACCGATGTACCTTTAGGAGCAAATCCGTACTGTAATCAATGTCAAAAGATGTAATTATTAATTTACTAGGAAATACCCGCATAATCCTGTTCCCGGGCGAATACAGCGATAAGATATACGTTTGCTAACTTTCCATTGGCGGAGGAATTTTCAACATCGACTTAGGCATAAAAGTATAACAAAGAAATAAACTTACTCTATTGCGACTATCATCTTAACCAGCATAAGTCAGACTGTTGGGCTCTGCTCTAGCCTCCGCTATGGGAATGAAAGTGAGTTGGCCTTCTCCTTAACCAATGAAAAAGTAATCAATGATGCTCTCACAAAAACTTATAATATTTTTACTTACTTTATGTGTATCAGCAGACATGCTAGCGACTCCTGGTAATCGAAAATCGAATACAGGAACGTGATGACCAGCGTCCGTCATGAAGGCAGCCACGAAACCACCGAGGCACGCGTCCACATGCAAAGGCACGTCATATTCCAATGCCACGTTTGAGAGTGCAATTATATCGTCCATTGTACCATATGGATAGTTCGGAGCTGAACCAACTATCTGTAAATATAAGTTTCATTTATTTAATAAAAATTAAAAAACCGTGTGGTGACGGAAAAAGTATATAATTCACCACCCTGTCCTGCATGGGTGTAATAAAAAACGGCTAAGAGATGTAATATGCATATAACATCTATGCGAGATGAGGAAAAATCGAAATAAAACCTTATATCGACCCGTCTGACCAGCGTGGTATAGTAGGTCAATTCCGCTCCCGTTGTGGGGGAGGCACAAGTCCATCAGTGCGACGTTAGGAACTCATTACTTTTATTCGTGTTCATTACTTTTTATTTCACACTAACAAACTCCCGCAGTCTCACCCACATTGTTCACATTCTTGTGAGAATACGGGCATAAAATAACAGCCAATATTACTGGCTGATAATGTAGTGATACTATTTATAAAAAAATGTCTAAACCGGTCTGAATATGGGGACAATCCCATTTCTTGAATCACGTCAGTCTCCATGATGCCATAATGCCGGTTGACAATGAAAACTGTCTTATGTGATCCGAGGTAACAGCACAGCACGCGAGTACCAACTTAAAGATCGGCTCGAACTGAGGCACCTTTTAGCACTACCGTTTACCGACGAGCGGCTTGCCTTGCCTTTGCGACGCGAACGGCTCATAGCAATCAACCCCAATATCAGTCTTCTAAGCATGCACCCACAGGCATTTGAAGCAAGCTGCGTGCACTGTCTGTACAAGGCTTAACAGTATGCTTTAGCCTTCCATTGTCGCCATATCCAATACAAAGAGGTCATAATTTCAAAATAATATAAAGTATGTTATATTTTATGTTGCATTTTATAGTGTTTTATGTTATATTTTATGTTTTAAGTTGTGCTTTATGTTGTATTTTATCTTGCATATTATGTTGTATTTTATGTTGTGTTTTAAATTGTATTTTATGTTGTATTTTAAGTTGTTTTTTATGTTGTATTCTATATTGTATTTTATGTTGCATTTTATATTGTATTTTATGTATACCGCAATAAAATATATTTAAATTGTAGTTAAAAACAAAACTCACCAAACAAGTCCTTCTGCCAATAGCCCTCTTCACTTTCGCCACATCGACGGTCATAGTTTCAGGATTAACAGGTACTGTCTTTACAGACAGACCCAAATACTGAGCGGCCTTATCGAACGCCGAATGTACCGTGGATGGCACTATTATTTGAGGATTTGAAATACCCTTGCTGTATGCTAAATCCCTGAAGGCTTTGCATGCCATAATGATGGATTCTGTACCGCCAGTTGTTACCTGTATATATCAAATATTTATTAAATAGACACTCATTCATAGACCAAGTGGCTTATGAGCACCATATTGCTGCTCTTATCCCAATTACATGGGGGTCGACACAAATATATACTTTATTTCATAGTATATACCGCACAAGTTATTGGTAATAGTTTTATGATCGACGGTCTGCCTGACGTCAACCCTCCTTGGAAATGTAATTGTTGACCAGATGAAATTGGTTCAGATAAAGCTCTTTTACACCCGTTCTTCTGCGGATATCCGTAATACGGAAATCTGCAGAAGAACGGGTGTAACGAAAATAGCACGCTGAAGTGGCAATGGACAGGCCACATCGCTCGATGAACCGATAACCGCTGGGGAAGAACAGACGACGTAGTGTAGGACGCAATCACTAGGTGGACCGACGACCTGGTGAAAGTTGCTGGGCGTAGTTGAATGCAGGCGGCACAGGACCGCACTTTGTGGCGTACCATGAGGGAGGCCCTACGTCCAGCAGTGGACGGCGATAGGCTGAAATGATGATGATGATGAAAGCTCTTTTACGAGACCCACGAACATTGTAAGGGTTGGTAGTATTCCTAGCCATTACCACACAGCATAAACCAATTGGCTCGTAAGCCAATTATATGGTATGATCTAAAATTGATACATGCGACACAAGTATTGCAAGTAGTGATGGAGTACTAAAACACCTCACCACCTTTTACTCATGGATATCTTACAAGACGATTAAAGAACATGATATGCAGATAACAGCGAGATAAACCTATTGGGCAAAGCCAAATGACTAAGCTGAAGACCGATGAAGACACTGTCATTTCATCCTAAATTGTGAGCTGTGCAGAAGTCGAAAGATTCTATGCCCAGCAATATAAATCATCCCGTAACTCTGTTTTAGACTTGGTCCAAAACCCCAGATCCAAGTTATATCGCCACTATAGAGAAGAAATTCAGGCTCAAAAAAACAGCTTGTTCAAGATCAAAATGGCTCTCACACAACTAAGAAACGGTAAGGCACGGGAAATGGCCCCGCCGGGCTGACCACGGACAAGGAACTCGGCACCAGAGGTCGGCCCAATGGCGAAGGGCTGGGATTAGGTTGCTTCGTCCCGGACGGTTGCGCTAACCATAGCTCACCAAAAAAAATACATACATGTTAGAGACATAGTAATAGAGATAATAATATACCAATATGGTTACTACGTCCATTGAACGTGATCGAGTTTAAACACGTGTTCAGTAGGACATTGTACTATCAATCAATACGAGCTACTATAGATAATTTTGTTATTCTATTTTTTATTATCTTAATTAAATGATTAGCTGTTACTTCAAATTTTATTGAATATTAAATGCCCGGCTCAGCTCCCGAAAGGAGGCAATTTGCCCCGTTTTTGCAACACTTTCCATTAATGCTCTGTCCCTATTGATCGCAGCGTGGTGTTATATAGCTTATAATCTTCCTCGATGAATGCACTATCTAACACTAGAAGAATTTTTCAAATCGAACCAGTAGTTCCTGAGATTAATGCGTTCAATCAAGACAACTCTTCCGCTTTATGCTATTAAGTATAGATTAACCAGTTTAAGTCGAATAATGAGTAGCAACCCTCTCCTGGCAAGCTTAGAATAGCAACTACGATCGCCAATCGGCCTGGTGATGATGGCGTTATCTGCCATTGGAGAAGCCTATTGCAAACAGACGTTGCTAACCTTGGAATAGGTCAAAATTATGTGATTACTACCTAATTTTCACATCAAGGTTATTACTTCTAATGTGACAGCTGCTTGCCGCAATTAATTTACCGTTCACATTTTCACTTTTATGAGTCTTTCTTTCCGTACACGAGTAACTTATTTAATAAAAAGTCTAGCATTTTTAGTGCTGGCCATGGACGTAAAGGATTCGGTACCTGTGGCCGGCCTAATGGCGAAGAGGAGGTGGGTTATGGGGGGTGAGTATAACCCGGCCAAAAAAAGAAAAGTATTTCTAATGCTTTATCAACAAAAAGTAATTAATTATTAATTATTTCTGTTACTATGTTGTTTATCTATCTTAACGTAAAGATATAGTTTATTTACAATGACAATACAGATATAACCCTAGCATATACGTATTTAGATACAAGATAGGAAAGTACAAGCATACTGAATCAACTTTATGATATTTGAATATATATGTCATTAAAGCATACTTTTGTAAATGATATGCCTTCATTCTTTTACAATGTTTTAAAACATCATTTTATAAAATACAAGAGTTAAAAGAAGCAGCGTACTTGTGTTAAGCAGTTTTTTTTTCCAACTAACATGGAACTATGGAATGGAGTTTTGAGGAGAATTTAAAAAGAAACATATGAGTAAAGGCCATGTATGAGTCAAGGGATTAAATATGCATGAACCATCTATGCAAGGGAAGGAAATTTCAAAATGAAACCAACACGTCTTAGCAGCATGGTATATTTGGTAAATTTGCCTCCTACTTTGGGGAGGTTCAAGCCCAGTAGTGGAACATGTATAAGCCGAGATGATGGTTACAATTTATCCCACACAATTTCAAATTGTAATCCGTTCAAATTTCTTAGCGGACAAACACTAGTTTCAAGCTCAAGAATCCACGATCTTAATTTGCAAACTAACACTCGGGAACCAAGTAGTCAGATAAACTATAAAATATGATCCATGTATATTATTCGAACATCATCAAACAACGGTATTTACGCTCATATAGTGGGTTTGGCATTCAAAGCAATTAGCAAGCTCGGAAGTTGTATAATGTAGCGAAGGTATTCATTATTACGTAACCGAATCATGATGGTGTATTTAGTAACGATTAATATCGATACGGAATTAGCAATTTCTGATATGACACCTTTCCATTCTTTTATGCGATTGTAAGAAATCATTGAAAAAAGTGGACGCCCTTCCTGTAAAGCGTTTATATAGTCACCATCATCATTATAGCCTATCGTCGTTCACTGCTGGACGTAGGCCTCCCTCACGTTACGCCACAGAGTGCAGTCCTGTGCTGTTGGCATCCAACGTCGCCCAGCAACTTTCACCAGGTCGTCAGTCCACCTAATAAGGGGGCGTCCTACACTACATCGTCCAATACGTGGTCGCCACTCGAGAACCTTTCTTCCCCAGCGGTTGTCGGTTCGTCGAGCGATGTGGCCTGTCCATTGACAATTCAGCGTGCAAATTCTTCATGCTACGTTGGTTACACACGTTCTTCTAGGGATTTCCGTATTTCGGATTCTATTTCGCAGGGAAATCCCAGGTATAGCCCGCTCCATAGCACGCTGAGAGACTTTGAGCTTGGTTATGAGGCCAACATGTAGGCACCGCGTTTCCGTCATCATCATTTATATAGTCATTAAGGAATATTTGCAAGCTCACCGTTCCACAACAGTCGTCGTCTCCATGAAACAGGTTGATAGCCATTCTAACGATTTCAGCTTCCATCTTATTGATGCCGGGGAAAATGTCCGCATGCAATGGATTTGTGTAAGCGGTCATGGTATAAGCTTCGCATGCCACTTTACTGATCTCCTGATCAACGTGGTAAACTGCACCAGATACGTTGCCGTTCTTCCAGTCATATCCACCTAAAAAGAATAAAAAGGCCATTATAAAAAAAAACTCAATAACAATTACTATATTTTTTAATAAATGACGTGGCAAACCGTATCTCGTAAAGACAAGAATGCGATCGGCAAATTGGATACTACATACATGTACCTCACCACGATAGTTAAATGGCTATAGCTGTTGGAACAGATTCCAAATGGATGTGGATTCAATTCCTACTTAGTACTGAATAATTTAGCTATGTAATAATTTAGTAAAATCATATTTTTCCTCTCTATACCACAATGAAAATATACGCGAGCAGTAACAAATCAAATTACTCAGACGTCGATTTTCTGCAAGAGTGTGGTACTACCCCTGATGAACCGGCCCGCGGCTATACACAGCACTGTTAACAGTATGGTTAATAATGAAGTTCTAGCAGCAACCTTTTTAGGGTTCCGTAGCCAAAGGGTAAAAACGGGACCCCTATTACTAAGACTTCGCTGTATGTCCGTCCGTCTGTCTGTCACCAGAACTCAAGAACCTCAAGAACCGCGATAGCTAGAGAGTGATTTTTTTACAATTTATCTATTTCTGTTGCCGCTATAACAAATACTAAAAACACAATAAAATAAATATTTAAGAGGAGCTCACATGCAACAAACGTGATTTTTTGCCCTTTTATAGATAATGGTACGAAACCCTTTGTGCGCAACTCCGACTCGCACTTAGCCAGTTTTTTTAACAGGCAATGGTCTGAAAGTGCCTTCCGTCCGGGGTGATGGAAGGGTGCTATGTAACTCCATAACACACCGATCATTGGTAACGACCAATGGTACCGATTTTTTGACATCCATGAGTCTTTCAAGCACCCCATACTTTTTAACAATAAAATTTGTTTTTTTTTAACCCTTCGAGAATCCTCACAGACGGAGATGGAATGTGACTGCAATAAAACTTTTGCATTTAAATAGAAATGTTAGGAATACTTAATAATCTTATAAATTTATATATTCTCTAAATAACATCTTTGAGAGGTTACTCTCTGCTTTGAAAGAATTAAAAACTGGGTTTAGAGTTGCCTATCTATTTCGTATTATAGTTTTTTTGGAAAAACTAAAAATGTAAGATAGATAATTTAAATTTTAAATTATAAAATACGGAAGCACTTTTAGTTAATTAGTTCAGACTATTATTGTACTGTCAAGGTTAGTACTATGATACGTTTGTAGACTTTCTATACTAGATGTATTCTATTATTAGCATTTAAAGTCTACAAAGTCGTTTTATTTGCGTTACTAAAGAATAAATTAAAAGCCCTAGCCATTTGGTGTTATAAAAAAATCTACATATTGACCTGTGTTTATTACGGCGTGGTCGACGGTTACTTGCGAATGCAAATACGATTGAGGTCTAGCAGGCGACCAGTCGTAAAATTCGCCCAAAATCCTAAGCAAAGATACCCCGAGCACAACACGCTGAGCTATTTTAAGCTTGATTATGAGGCGTACATTTAGGGACTACGTTTCCCTATCGTAAGTCATTACTGATAACACACATTCATCGTAGACCTCTCCGTTGAGACACTGTGTTAAATGTTACTACAATCATTGGTAATTGGTCGTAGAACTGTGCTTTTAGACACTGAAGTATATTGTGGATGAGAAGATCCTTTTAAGTTTTACGAACGTTGACCATCTGAGTTGGATTTGTCGGTTGACTTCTAAAAAAAGACGTGCTGAGTCAAAACTATTTCTCAGGATTTCATCGTGTTTGTATGTGATTTTTGATTGCCTGATTTTTTACTTTGCGAAGTAAAAAGTAAAAAATAAATGTAGTTTCAAAATGCTTTAATGATAAATCAAACTATAAAGTAAAAAAATAATTCTTAATATAGTAATAAAATAATGAACGAAAACTATATTGTGAAAAAAGCGTAGGGTGCTCGATAAATCATTGCTTAAAAATATTCGATTGATACAATCAACAATTCCATCGCCGACCAACAACATGCTATGCATAGTTCATCAAAAAGTCTACATGTACATATATTTCGTCGATACTGTTACGATTCGTTCTAATGGCCATAATAGTCCATCTCTTGTTGCTAGCCGTGCTTGACACACTCCTAGCCTAAACTGTGTAGTGAACAAACATTGATTTAAATCCCTTGAAATAAGATAAGAAAGAAATGCTCGCCCGATCAGATGAGGTCTGTTGTGGATGTTCCTTTAAATTAATACAATAAATGATTCGATTTCACCTTCAACAGGGATGGACGGTGAGAGACTCTGATTTTCTCACACTACAGCTCATCCAAGCGTACCGGTCTTTTTGGAGCTGGGGTGGACAATCCTCAACTTGCCGTACTACCTATCGTCATTTGGGCGGCCCACCGACCATCCTGGGTAGTACCACACTCTCGCAGAAAATCAAAGTCCAAGTAGTAGCAATTTGTTACTGTCTTCATTCGGTGAGCGACAGAGCCGGCAGCCCAACTTTCTGAGGGTGTTTGCGTGTGATGGGCTTTAGTGATGCTTTTAGTATCACCGAACCTCATTGCACTCATTCACAGTTCCTTCACTTTCTTCGCGGTAGGCAGCGGGCTTGCGAAGGTCCATGAGCGGCAGCAACACTTACCATCAGGTGTACTGTTTGATCGTTTGCACCATTTGCAATAAAAACAATTCTCATTCCGTCGCCACACGGAAAGAGAATATAATTGCTAACAATAAGAACGCAAACAAATAATTTTATACATTCGTATAAAACTGATATTGAATTTTTTACATACATATTATGTAGGCTGCAATCTTTATAAATACACATAGAAGTGCATCTCAGATTATCCTTTGTCTGTAATGATAATTAATACAGCAAGGTAGATAACGACTACTGTATTAAACAAGAATATGCGACTATTAATAATCGAATATGGCAATCAGGGTCACTCCATCCGCTGTGGTTGAGGGAAGTGATTGCATCTCTAGTGGTTAACTCGTTATCGGGTGCCGCTTGCGGGATCAGCTCTAGATCAGCTCTTTTGCATTATATTTGAGAATTGTATTACATAATTATTTGAAGGGCATCACATTGGAGCTATTAACATGTAATTTAAAAGACATTAGTAAATAAAAACATAGACAAGCCCGCTGAATTTCTTGTCGGATCTTGTCAGTGCGGTCTTGTTCCGAATCGGTGATAAATTAAGATAAAATGTAAAAAAATACATTACATATGAACTTCAACTTCTTGTTATGGCATCTGAGGCGTAGGGATGCTCCGAATTTGCAAATGACATGTGTAATTAAGGTTAAAGTGGGCGACCCAAGTTAATCGGTATTCGTGGATGACTGGTATCTGTATTAAACTACATAAATGTACATATACTTATTCTGTTTCTATTTCTAGTAGATGGCAAAGTCGGGCATTTTTAAAAGCTAGAACCTTATTTATTTTCCTAAATTTTGACAAGATTTTATGAAATGGCGTGAATATTAATGATAATGAGACATGAATTTGTTGGGCGGGGTATACGAGGAGGAAGGTAATCGTAGAGGGAGTAGCGTAATTTTGGACAAGAGAAAAGAATTATGATCTATGAAACCTTCGTCAAGACCACGCTCACATAAAGAATGGTCTCTTATATTAATTTTATTTAGAGCGAGCACCAGTTAACCAACCGCATCCAGCGGATGGAAGAGGCGATGCTTTTTTCGATTTTTTTGTATTTAAAAAGACACCAATTACAATATGTTCCTTATATGTTAGGTACTCTATGGGGTTTATGCATAAGAAATTATTTGTATTTGAAAGATGATAGTTGCTCTTTGGTAAAAGTCGCATTCTAACAAATCAGGGCGTTTATCGTGTAAGCAATGAACTTCAGAATGCAATTTTGACGCGAATGTCAAAATGTCATGTAACGCTTTTATATTTTGTTCATTATTTTAGTGTTTTACTGTGTTATATTAAATAATTTTGCTAATATTTTATTTAATATAATGCGGACAAAATGTTGAAATATAGTGAATAGGATATAATAGTGAATTGCGTGCATTTTTATATTCTGCCAAAACTCCCAGAGGAACTATGGATTGGTGCTCAGCACATAATTCATGGTAACGACTATGACTAAAATACGAAGACTGAAGACGTGAAGAATATACCTATGTATATTATAACTTGACACTGGCACCAATAGCTCATAATTGTAGCTTATTGCCATTACTAAAGAAGAAGAACTTCAGAATGAAATGCCAAACTACCTACGAAATTTGCTTTATCCAGTCAAATTGTACCTCCGTATAATCTACACAAATATTATAAAGTTGAAGAGTTTATTTGGCTGAACGCGCTAATCTCAAGAACTACTGGTACGAATTGAAAAATTCTTTTAATGTTGAATAGCCTATTTATCGAGGAGGGTATAAAGGAAGGCTATCGAGAATAGCCATGTAATATTAATGAAAAATGTTGCAAAAAAGGGGTAAAACATATTTCGGGCACTGCGCTTTATAAGTGTTCTCCTCCTATCGCCATTTGGACGACCACTGTTACCGATTTCTTGACATCTGACCGGCTTTCGGGTACCGGCGCGGCCCCTTAGACGCCCCGACGGTCGTGTTACCGACGCGTGGCCCTCACAAGGTCGGACGAAATGGGGACTAATCCCCGGAAGTGGCGGGCTAATCCTCGAACGTTATATGTACCTACGACCAATTCACTCTAACTCTGTCTTTCTTATATAAGTTGTGCGGATCTACCAATTATAAATACAAAGGTAACAAGGATAAAATTGGACAGATGGTGTAGTGCTAAAGAAACCGATCGACCTACTTTGCCAAGTGTCACAGAAAAAGACCGTACTTTATGCGATATTTTATTATTATTTTCAACTCATATGTACTCGTAAGTTCCATTGTTGGGCTCGAACCCCTTTTAAAATAGTAGGGAAATTGACCTACTATACTAGGCTGGTCCGACGTGTTAGTATAGGGTTTAATTTCGAGTTTTCTATCTCTTGTACAGTTGTAATATGGTTATCATATTCCTTAGTCGTCTTTTACGACACCCACGGGCAATGTATAGAGCGGTGAACTGTATTCTTACTCCGTCACCACACAGTAAATGCGGTATACAAATATATAATAGGGGTGATAAGACTAGAAAGTCTACCTGAATACACAATCTATAAAATTCAACATGTCTATTTTTCTTTCCACGCGAAAATAAACGTATTTGATTAACACGTTATTTTTATTACGTATGTTATATAGTTAAATCAATAAATACATTTATTACAAAAAAAATCTAAATAATAGTTCTGTAATATGTCACGGGCCATTACCTCTTCGTGGGAGCCGTAAAAAACGCTATAACCATGAAGATGGCAGTTAATGTCTCGTGATAATTAGCGAAGGTACCCATATTCTGTGATAACGAGACCCATTCAGGGGTCTTCAAAAATACCACGCTTTGTCAAATTACTTAAGTTTTCCGCAAGTAGTCGAATTATATCCAAATATCTCACGGTTTTGATTTTAAATTTCCTGAAGTTTCAAACACTTTATGGCATTCATGTCCTAATATACCAACCACGCTGCTCTGGTATTTGTATAGGGTTTTTTTTTCAAGTTTTCCTTTTCTTGAATAGATATTATAAGCAAATTATATCCCTTAGTCGTGTTTTACGACATCCACGGGTAAAACGGAGTAGTGAATTGTATTCTTATTCAGTCACCACACAGAAAATGTTTGCAATAAATGATTTAAACTACATATATGATTTGCTATATGACAAATAGAGGTTTTTGACTTGTACGACAGGTGGTGACTGAGGGGAGAAAGAGGGTTAGAAATTGTAAAAAAAAATGGGTTAATATAGTATGAGTATTAACCCTTACTTACATTACTGAAGCAGGTTAATATTAGACTATTTTGATTTTTGATTAGGCGGTCGCTCATTAAACCTATCAAAACCTCTATATTTTGCTCTTTTTACAACTTTTAAAGGAATAAGGCATCCCACGACAACGCTGTAAAAATTTGGCTGAATAATATGTACTCACCCAAATTAACATGATCCCTAATCTCTTCCAAGACTAGTTCGGCGTCGAGACCAGTTTCTGGCAGTTCCCTCCTTATCGTGACACCGGCCAATTTCTTCTTGACGTCCTTTCTGAAGTCGCTGTTTATTTCTGTCATCTTTTCTTCTATTTTTCGTCGGACTATAGGCACTTGACGAAGCCATCGGAAAAATTCTCTGCGTAATCTCGTTGTTACACCTTGACAAATTGTTAATTATTAGTCTCAATTAAAATGGTAATAGCTTCGTTATTAAAATAAAGCTCAAAATGTTTTGTTCTTTTCTTTGTTTGAATGCTTACGGAACTAGGAAGGGCTTGGCAGGATTAATATGGGGATTTTGCCCTCGTGACTATTTCATTCACTTTAATTTTTAGCTCTGTAACTCAAACAGTATTCAAAAGTTAAAAAAAACTATTTTCATGAAATTATTCGGAGACAGTTTATTGTGTACTTGTGTCTTTGTTATTACAGAGATTTAAATCTTATCATAATCTCTTTAATAAAGATGATTTGTTGAATGTGTAACACCTAAGTCCTTACGTAAACATCAGCAATCATTATATTAAACTAATTGCACTCAATTAAATTTGATGAATGTTTAAAGCTATATCAAGTATCAATGACTGAGTGCGCAGATAGACAAGTGGTCAAAATATAGAACTACAGGATAAATTCTGTGTGGCGTACACAAATAATTATTCTGAATCTAATGGCAATATGTGCCAGTTAACAATATGTTTGTAATATCCCTGGCCATAATGTAACTGGTGTTGTTGAGAAAATACCCATACTATCTGACCTATTTAGAGGGAAAATGTAATGTGTAAACAAAATCAGCTTTAATTTCATACTATAGATGGTCACCGATGGGGGGAAGTGGGTTGAAAATTATAAAGAATGGGTCATATAGTATGTGTACATTCCCTAATGAAAAATGAATAAATACTTACTGTCTTTGGCATTATACAAACTATGTGCCCACACTATAGCAAGTACAGAAGATGCCGTCATTGTTACTATCTGCCATGGCTCTTTACCATCGAAGAACCTGTTTATGGCTTTCAAAGGTTGCGGTCTCTCACTCATTGCTAAAAATATAATATCAATTTTCACAAATAAGTCATACATCTACAAATACACATTCTTTGCAAACATAATTTTGTGAAGTAAAAAAAAAAACATTATGAAATTTAAAAAATATATATTCGTGCAATAGACATACGAAATAATCTTAAGTTTTATTATAACAGTATTGTTCAGTTAATGACACAATAATCACAATACTTAGAGAGTGAATAAAATATTGCCGTTACAATTTACGTAAATAGCGTCTATAATACGTTGAAATACGAGCTAATTTGATTAACAAAAAGGAATAATCATACGGTGCAATTTCCATGGTACATCCTTAACAATAATTAAAAAAATACTTCTTTAGTCACTTACCGGCTGTAAGAATTTAAATGGTCACTAAATAATAATTTCTTTAACCACTTTTCAGTAAAATTATAATCAATTCATTTGACAAACAAGTATTTCTTAGTCGTGATTATACTGATAACGATACAAATAAGTGCGATATGGATTAAAATTCACTGTTCAAGATAAAAAAAATAAAATATCATAACAGGTTTGGTATTTATGTAAACACTCTAATAATGAATAACAGAGATAAGAACAGAACAATTTTTAATACAAAATGAGCGAGTCAACGGTGTTAATTTCTCAATGAAAGAAGAATAAGCCGCCGTTAGCTGCGGTATATGATAAACAAAGGGGCCGCGTCTATTTTACAAAAGTGCCACAGATTATTAAATACCTATTAAATCGAAAATGCGAGCTTTATACGTCACAATAGCGACCTTAATTAGTGAAAATAGCGACCTTAAATAGTGAAAATAGCGACCTTAAATAGTGAAAATAGCGACCACACGAATAATGTTGCCATTATTAACACTGCTAGTTTAAATCTAGTTTATAACCATATGTAGATAGGATAGCAGGTCACGAGTGTTTCCGTTTGTTTTAGAAATCATGTTCAACTCAGCGGGCAATGTGAGTTGTTTTTAAATATTCATTCATTTAATGACTGCCAGTATGAATTTCATATATTACAATATCATACATATGAGAATATAAACTTACCGCCATTATCTCAACCTGTAGAAATGAGATACCTATTGTTAGTCATAAGTACGCGTTAAAGGCAATTATTTTTTTGAATTGTTTAGGACAATGATAGGTATTTCTATATTCTATACTAAAGTAAGTATAGAACATAGAAATAAATATTGACTCACTTAAATATAAAATAATATATTAAAAATAGGCAAATTAATGTAATATGGTATTGCTATTCGCTTCGGGGTTTGATCGGCGTGTGTAAGCCATCACACTGATGGAGCTGCGAGGTATAGTACCACTTAGCACCTTTCCCGCCTTCCTTATTGCCCTTGTGTGCATTGTCGACGTCTTAATCGTAGTGACAAATAATATCCAAACATCCCTTAGCACGTTGACATTAATAGTTTGCCAGGAGAATGCCCATTCGCGCGGGTATTTCTAAGTCTATGTGACTTATATATACTTAATTCAGCACTATATGCAGCATCTTATATATAAATTTCTTGTGTATGTCACTGAACTCCTAAATGGCTGGACCGATGTTGACGAAATTTTTTGTGTGTTCAAGGGGATTCAAGGATGATTTAGATTCACAATTGGATCCGGTAGTTGGCACTGCTTCTATTTTATTAGAACAGAATAACATCTGTTGGGTCAGCTAATAGTAATATAACATTATTATTCTAGTAGTGGCCATATCAAGTTTTATAACATCTCAAGGTGCATCATAATTATTACTATTTTACAAAATTGTGCAAGACATACTCATAAGAATAGAATATATAATTATTTGCATTTTAGTCCTAAATTACCATTTGCTTGTACTCCAGAATCCACCACTCCCTATCTTGCTCATGGATGTCATAAGAGACAACAAAGGGATACAATAAGTATATAACGTCTATGCAAGAGAAGGAAAATTCGAAATAAAACCTTATACTAACCTGCCTGACCAGCATGATAATATAGTAAAGTCAATTTCCCTCTTATTGCGGAGGAGGCTCAAGCCCAATAGTGGGATGTACGTCAGCTGAAATGATGATGATGAAAGACTTCATTATGCCCGATCAAGCTCCAATTGATACTGCCAGGGCGCTTGAGGTACGCAGAAGTGCACAAATTTGCAAAGATATTTCTAGAGTTCTTTATAGACCCGTTTCCTCAATTTATTATAATATCAAATTGTTTAAGACAAATTCCTTTTTGAAAAGACCACATTGCATCATATTGATGAACGATAATGGTTAGCCCCACCTTTCTTTTAACTTGAGCAGCCCTTAATGAAGTGAACATTGCAGTGAAGGAGTGGCCAGCCAGATCCCTGGATAAATTCTGTAGATCATATCTGGAACTAACTATTATCTAAGGTCAATAAAATGATCCCAGCTTCAGTCAATGAGCTGAAAACCATTATAATTGAATAAAAACATTTACCTAACCTTGATAACATCATTTTCACAAGCATGGGCACAAGGAGAATGTATTGTAACATAAATTTGTAATATTTTAATGTCTTTAATTGTTTAAAGAATAAAGTAAAATTTTCATAAATATAATTTTACCTGCAAATCTGCAATATTGGTTCTACATGTGCAGTCTGTGGACTAACTGTACGCAGCGTGCCATCATTGCCCTACGGGTCCAATACAATAATGGGTTCAGGATGTTGATGGGTCTGCCTCGTTGCTGCAGTGCATCTAACATGTACTCACACGCTCAAGTTGACGGTTTCCATGCCATGCGATGCCAGACGAATAATAAACTCGTTAAATAAATATTATACATTGTACTAACATAGTTTTTTAAGATTGTATTTAATAACCTTCTATGGATGTTACTTGTCCGAAATAAAAATTATTATTATTATATTAATATGTATCTCCGATTCACGGCTATCTTCCAAGGGAAGATACCCGGTCCTTTGAAAGCTTACATGGGGATATGAATCCAACACGCAGAGGCCTTTGGAGAAATTTAATTTTATTATTAACTCTTGTGTAGGTATGTTGTCAAATTCAATTTCCCGATCCCAATCAGAGAATATTATATTTTTTGTCTTGTTGACGACACTCGCTCAGTTTTCAGGCGTCACACTAGCACATGCGTTTTTTAAAAGTTCAAGCATTTTATTTGCTGTGAAAGGAGGAGTTGTATTGTTTCTTGCGGCGTGTCCTTTGACTTGTGCCCAGATCATTTCAATTGGATTATATTGACAGTGGTACGGAGGAATTCTGATTACAACATGCCCATATTCTGCTGCCATTTCGTCGATGACATATCGTTTTGGCTGCTTTTTACTTTTTAATATTTTAAGTAATTCTACTTTTAGTAGGGATTCGTCCACATCTTCCCCATTATCACGAAGCCAGTTTATAATCTCGTGTTTTTTGTTGGCCTGTGTTGGCATTTTATTAATTTGGCGAGAGTGATAGGGTGCATTATCAATAAATATTGTTGATGGCTCTTCAAGTGATGTAAGCATTTCTCTGAACCACTTTTTATACACGTCCGCATTCATCTCCTCATGATAGTTTCCTGTTTTTTTTTATTTGAACGCTAACAGAGCGTCTGGTACAAATCCCTTTGTAGTTCCCGCATGGCAAATGATGAGGCGTTCACCTTTCCCCATTGGCACTGCAGAAGTAGAAGCAGCAGTATCGTCAGTCCAACCTTTTGGTATGGAATGATTGGCATTGAGCCAAGTTTCATCTGTGAAAACGACATTCGACAAGTCTTCTATTTTCTTCGCTTGTTTTAAAAATTCACAGCGAGACAAGGCTATATCACGATGTTCCATTAAAATTTTTCTTTTGTCGGATTTCTTATACAAGAACCCGATTTGGTGCAGCACCTTTGACAAAGAAGATTTTGGACCACGAAACAAGGCACAATTTCGTAGAGACGCTACTAATTTTTTCAAAGTAGGAATCTCTTTGCTTGTGTAATAATTGTATATATGACGACGAATAGCATCAGTATCAAAACTGTCAATTGCTGTCACTTTACGGGGCTGACGTTTTTTCTTAGGCGTAGATAGCTTGTTCTGTTCAATACCACTACTACCATAGGCTTCTTTAGTGATTTTCGCCACCGTTGGAGCACTAATACCTAATGCTGCTGCAACACGGTCTCTAACTTGGGTTACTGGTATAAGGAATCCGCCATTGCGGCTTTCCTTTTCAAAAAATTCACGAAGCCGCAGCACTAACTCTCTGGATTGTCCTTTAAGCACCATACCTTTCGGCATTTTGCAAGTAAAATCTTACTGGGAGGAACGATACGCTCAACTCAATCAAAGTAAGAACAATGAAATCAATACGGTGGAATATAAATACTCAACACAGTGTATGAAAAATATGAAAAAGCACTCAGCGAACAGAAATGTGACTAGCACGGGAGTCTTGTTGCGAGTGACAGACAACACAACAAAATGGCGTCGCCGGCGCGCCGTTCAGTGTTGCCAATTCGGCTTAAAAAAAAAGGGGTAGGCTGGATGAGAAAATTAGTGATTTACTACCGCAGACGAGGGCGCCATTGTCTCTAAGTAAAGTTTGGAGCAGCGGACCCCGCTTAATGGAAAAATGCTTCATAAAGTAGTTATTTTTTATTTTGCAAAGTACAAAGTAAAATATTTTGGGAGGACTGAATTAGTGGGTATGCAAAAATTAATGTGCCCAAATAACAAATATATTTACAGAAGTGAAGTTTTTAAATAATATGAAATATGTATTTAAGCAAAAATAAAATATCCGTGTTAAATCGATTAAAAGTTCTTCCTGACTAAAATCGATTATTACAAAACATAGTATCCGTAATAGATTGGTACAACACTAATTGATCAGAATTCGACCTGCCAAAAGTAAAATAAATGGTTGGAACGAGTATAGAAAAGTTGATTTTTGTTTTTATATATTAGATACCAACTCCTTGTCAATTAATTCCGTGAAATGGAACATACTCATGATTCGTATATAAAATGACAGGATCATATCTATAGCACACTAATGAAATTTAGGGAAAACCAGGCACATGACCCCTTAAATACTATGAATTCAAATACTATCAGAGCTCATTCTATATTGGTAGTACTGCGAAATAGAAATTACAAACACAATTATCTGTCAAAATCAACTCACACAAGGATGAAAAATATACACACATTCTCATTTATGCACGCACACGTATGCAAACCTGAATTATTTTATTGCTAGTATGCAAAACAAATAATCGCTTATACATTTTATCAAATTATAATATGTGAAATAAAGAAAATTGAAAGGTTTTATGAAATGAATAATGTTCAGCATAATTTTTTAAGTTATTGCGACCATCAAGAACTTTTTATTATTGTTATTGACTCAACTTGAAATTAGATACTATTGTAACGTAGTGTTAATAGCTTCCCCCATAGATTAAATTAGAAAATGGCGTTGACAGGAATCATTGACGAGTAACTGTAATTTCGGCATTTTCACTTTTGTAAAATAGCCACTGCGAAACAAAGGGACAAAAAGTAGCTGTCATAAATGACACTGACATTTCTGACAAGCACTTCTTCTTTTTGTCTATGGAGTGTAGAAGTAAGGAGGACCATCTCAGTGTTGAAAAAGTGTCCGTTGAAAGGAGAAAATTAAGGTGGCGCTATAGTAGCAAGTGGAAGAATTTTAAATAGAGCGCCACAAATTATTAGAGTAGGATACTAAATTAGAAAAGGAAAGAAACATTTCCGCTTTGTTACAGCGCAATTCATATTTCTTAACGACAGAAGTCAAGATAAATATTAAATTTTTCAACCCAGCACACTTCACTCTTAAGTTTCATAGGTTATTATTTACTAAATTACAGTTGACTACGTAAATAGTTGAGATTTTAAATACTGCATATTTCTTAACGACAGAAGTCAAGATAAATATAAAATTTTTCAACCCAGCACACTTCACTCCATAACTCTGTTTATAACTGCTAAGTTCATATCATTTCCACTTGCTACACTAGCGCTATTAATTTGCTGTTTACAAGTGGACACTTTTTCGACTAATCCCCCATACGAGATGGTGCTCCTTACTTCTACACTCCATATTTTTGTCTTGGCAATCAGCTACAAATACGAGCCATTTTTGCCAGTGTCGAGTTATAATTATCTTTTCAAGTGTCAGTTTCTTCATGTCAGTAATGGTCTGTCAGTAAGTCAAAGTGTCGCCCTCAACAGTGTAATGGCCACTGTTAAGGGTATCTTCTGAGAATTTTGGTGGAAATACAAAGGTATGTATAGCAGTTTTATATCATATTCACTACACCTCAGCAGTTCTGTCGCTATATATTACATAAAATGCCATCAAGACTATTTAACATAACACGTTAAAACACTAAGATATTGAATATAATTCAAGAACACCACATGACACTTCAGATTCCCGCCAAAAACTTCTCTGACAATCACTGTCCATCTAGTCAAATGGTAGTAGGGATGAGCGATCTTTTTGAAAAAGATCGATTCTTGAATCGATTCAAATTGTTGTCCAAAGAATCGATTAAAAAAAATCGAGGTCTGAAAGATCGATTCCCGATTAATCGATCTATCAATCTTTTCTTTTGGACGGGCTTGTGATGATATTTTTTTTCTTAGGAAATCTGGAGAGTAAATATGTGATGATCTTTTGTTTTTTTTCTGGAAATCTGAAAGTGTTGTTAATATAAAACATTAACATGCTTAGTATCTAGTGGGCAGGAAACAATCGAACGACAAGTCTCTAGGTTAAAGTATCGATTGCGGGTGACTGTACTGGGGAATTAGTCCGTCACCCGCCGAGAGGCTGACCGCGTGAGGAAAGACCGACGTCCTCCCCGAGGGGAGGACGTTAGTCGATGGGAGGGTACCCCTCAAAGGGGTATTCCGTCGGGCCGACCACTGACGTCAAGTTATCCTGCTCCGGTGGTCGGCCCAACGACGAAGGCGACGTGTCGCGGGTGGATTACGGGTGTGCGTGCTTACGCCCCTCTGTTGCCCCGGATGGAGTGGTACGAGGAGTGCGCCGACCGTAACCCACCTCAAAAAAAATTAATAAAATGGTAAAGTATCGATTCACTGAATCAATTCAGTGCTTCGTATCGATTTATAAAATCGATTTTTCCGGCCTGAAAAATAGATTCTTCGATTAATATTCAAATTCAATTCAAATACTTTATTATGCATAAACCCCGCGGGGGCACTTACATATGCTCACTTTTTTACATTTTACCTTACACTACTACCGGATCGGAACGCGACCGCACTGAGAAGATCCGGCAAGAAACTCAGTGGGCTTGTCTTCTTTTTTATTCATTTACAATTTTTTTTTTAATAAGATAATATACAACAACATGTCTATTAATAGCTCCAGTGTTTTGCCTTTCGAACCATCATACAATACAGTTATTAAATATAACGAAAAAGTACCATGGCTGGACCAGATCCCGCAAGCGGCACCCGATCACGAGTTAACCACTAGAGCAGCCATCACTCCCCTCAACCACAATGGAGGGAAGGGAGTGACCCGCTCCTCGTAGCTACCGCAAGCAGACCCTTCAGTGAGCATGACCAATACCATGGGCCACAAACATAAAACACAGATTAAATAACAAATTCGTTTGGCAAAACACGCTACGCTTTACAATTATATTAACAGCAACAGAATAAACATGTATGTAACACCTTTTGAAATAATGAGAAAATGCCTGAATGAGGTGCTGCTCATAACCAGTCTGTATTATCATCAAGATAATCCGAGATTTTATAATAACCTTTTCTACAAAATCTACTCTTGATTGCTTTTTTAAACTTATTAACTGGCATATCTCGAATATTAATAGGTAATTTGTTGTAGAAGCGTATACATTGCCCCATGAAGGATCTGTTAACTCGTTGAAGACGAGTACTGTGTACAACTAATTTATCCTTATTCCGAGTATTTACATGATGAATGTCACTATATTTTTCAAAGTTACCGATATTTTTCTTTACATAAAATACATTCTCGTATATATATTGAGATATAACAGTCAGAATATTTATCTCTTTAAATTTCTCTCTTAGTGACACTCTTGGGCCTAAATTATATATCGCGCGGACCGCCCTTTTTTGTAGAATAAAAATTCTATTCAATTCCGCGGAGCAGCCCCAAAGTAATATGCCGTATGACATGATATATAATCGATCTCCGATCGCCATCCCTAAATGGCCCACCTGGGCCCACCATTTGTGTGCCACCACTAGGCATGGGTAACTCGACGATAATCCTTGCGTTAACTCAGTAACTCAGGCGCAGTAGACTGCGCCGGCTCATTGCGCTAACTCAAAATTGCGCCATGGTGCAACAAAATGTAAACACAACCGAGTGAGCTACGAATGAAATGTGCGCCATCTGCGCCACTGCAGGTATAACTCCATTTCTAACTCATTGCGTCATGGCGCAACACATGAAACAACCGAATGAGCAACTAAATGCGCACCTAGGTATAACTCAATTTTTAAAAGAGTTATTTACACTTCACAGAGTTGTTCGACCTTGAGTTTTTCGGCGGGAATATGGGAGTATCATGTTACGCTCTTGAATGAATTATTGTTTTTAGTTTTATATTTTAAATAATTTTGCTGATATTTTACCTTTATTTACATTATATATATTTGTTGTGTACGTCACTGAAACTCCTCTTAAACGGCTGGACCGATGTTGATGAAATGTTTTGTGTATGTTCAAAGGGATACGAGAATGGTTTAGATTCACAACTGGACTCGGTAGGTGGCGCTGCTGTCGATTTCAAAGAGCAATCCTTTATTTTATTTGAGCAGAACAACATCTGTATTGAGTCGGCTAGTTTAATATGTAATACAGTTGAAGTGTTGTGAATATCATATTATAGTGATTTACGTTAATATGTATAATAGTGTATTTGGTTTTCAGCACCCAATTAATGGTAACGACTTACTGACGGATGTTACTTATCTCTTACGCTAATAATAAATTATATGTAAAGAAAATTATGTGTAAGCTACGTAAGACAAGGCAGTAAGGTCGACTATAGCCTGCCTTATAGGCGCATAAATAAAAAAATTGTTCAGATTCGCCGGCGCTGCGACGATTGCGTCGTGCGCTAACACATTTTCTAGAAGTGAGTTGATACTTCCAGCGCAGTGAACTGAGTTGGCGCAATTGCGCGGCGCAGCGCAGTGTTACACATGTCTAGCCACCACCCATGGTGGCACACAAATGGTTCAACGAATTGACGTAGCGGGAAACGAAGCGATTGTTACTTTGAAATTTGAATTTAAAGTAAATTTAATTTATTTATTGTTTTAGTTTGTTGTTTTACTAATAAAAACATCATACATTATAAAGTGCATATAACAGTGAAAAAAACTGTAAATATATCAAAAGTGTAAATAAACTGTAAATATAATCATTGTATATACAATCAATTTACTTTTAAATACGTCTGCATTAATACAAATTTAATTAAAATAATAGTTCAATTATAACCTCTAATCAATCGTAAATACATATAATGCAGTCCGTCCTCAGCCTGAAAAAAGTATGAAAGGAAGTTAATTTATTGATTTAACTGTATGTATAGCTACAAATTTATTTTCGTTTCGCGTGTAACTGTATATAGTTAGTGCAGCTATTCATACAATATGCAAACAATCAAAGTAGCTGTATACAAATCAGTCGTTACAAAAATCACAACGACCCACGTCTAATATATTTAAGCATGTATTTATTTTATGTATATATATATATATATATATATATATTTTCGAATAATTTCGCGTCTTTCGGTTAGCCATCTCGCTCGCTCTCTCGGCCGCGATGCGAAAGAAATGTACTTAGCGTAATCAACGTTGTGCGGTCGGCTCTTTCTCGCTCGCTCGAATATAATACTGTTATCCCATATCTGTGAGTCGTGTTAAGTATAATATAGCTAGAAAAATCACCTCTTTTACTTGTCGACTCGTAAATAGTGATTGTTACATGTCGCGTAATGGGTTATTGTAACTAATGACGTGAAATAACGCTCATGTCTAAAATATATACATAAATCAGTCCTAAGCATGTAAAGCATGAAGGATCGTTTTCATTTTCAAAAACAAACACTGAAACCACTTCTAAACATTATTCCTAAAGAATGGTTATTTCCCCTTTTTTCTCGTATTACAGCACAACAGGCTGTTATTTTGGAACAGTTTTCTGAAACTGTTATTTCGCTAAAACTGAAACGGGTGAAACAGGTCTCACAATTTAGCTGTTGTAGAGCACCCCTACTGATTCAGAGCCCTGAATATCGTGTAGTGTAATAAGCCTCCATTAGGCTCCAATTGAAATGCTTCAATTTTTGCGCGCGAACTTATCTTCTATACGTTATTATTCTAAGCAACTATCTATTCCAATAAAAAAAAATTGGAGTGTCTGTTTGTAATGTCAAAATAATAGGCTTTTTTCATGCTCACACGGTTATTTGCACGACACCTATGCCTAAAATACAGATTAAAAAATTTTTGTCTGTCTGCCTGTTTGTTCCGGGTAATCTTCAAAACGGCTGGACCGATTTCAAAAATTCTTTCACCAATTGAAAGCTATAATATCAGGGAGTAATCTAGGCTATATTTTATCCCGGTATTCACACGGGAACGGGAACTACGCGGGTAAAACAACTAAAACCGAAGTGAAGCGAGGGCGGGTTGCTAGTATTAAATATTGATAAAAAAGGAAATAGGATTCAGCTTCGAAAAGGAGAAACGTTCCAGCAATAACGAAGTTAACAAACAAGCCATTATGTGCACTCTGTCGTAAAACTCCTCCGTCTCCGTCCATTTACCGAAATATGTTTCATTTTTTCACTTATGAGTTATATTAATAAACGGTAAGAGGAATAAACGATAGCACGGATTAACGATAGAACAAACAAATGTTGGGACAGACGCAAACTAATTAACAGATTATATTACTGACATCTATAAATAAAATTTGAATTACGTTGTCATCATTAAAATATTATCACTAATATAAATTATTTTATGCTCCAATCAAATAAAGCGTCAAGTGCTAAACTGAAATTAAAAACCTCTCCTATTACTCCGATTCTCTTATATAACATTAGAGCGTAAAAGTTAACAATAACAGCATCATTATCATCATCGCAGCCCACATACGTCCAACTGTTGGGCTCGGGCCTCCTCCATAATGGGAGGAAATTTAGCCGACTATACCGTGCTGATAAGACATGTTGGCATAGGGTTTTATTTCGAGTTTTCCTTCTCTTGCACAGATCTGATGTGCATATTATATCCCTTAGTCGTCTTTTACGACATCCACAGGCAGGGAGTGGTGAATTGTATTCTTAATCCGTCACCACACGGAAGAATAACAGCATACATTAACAATAACATAGAGATATATCTAAATTGCCCAGTTTGGTGCATTTTGATTTATGCTCATTTACTCATTGTAAAAAACTTAAGTCTAAATACCTTTAATTTAACAACTCAAAAAGAAAAGAACTACATGATCAAGGTTCCTATTAATGTTTACCTGGACCGCGATTTAAATTGATAGAGGAAAACAGCTGTTGTGATTATGAGTCATCAACCTCCAGTTTCGTGTATTCCAAACACAGGCAAGATGTCGAAAGCTAAAAAGGTTATTGAAGAGGCTAAGGAAATTAATAATCCTGAAATAGATTTGGTTGACAAAGGAATATCTAGCCTGGACGAGATACCTGGATTGTGTAAGTGACCGCTAAAACCTGTTTTCCATTTTAAGGGCGTAGGGTAACCTGTTTTCAGAACTTGTTGCAATGCTTTTAAGCACATAATTCGTTTTGTTTCTTTTTGTGCTTCATATAAAATATTGAATATGAGATTACTTTTCCTTTAAAAGCATCCTTTCCAAAGATTTTAATTAAATTTAAGTATAGGTAGCGTCTGCCTAGTGTTTATTTTCTGTTGCTGATTTACCTTTGCTTCTATCAATAGTTCATTCTACGATTTTTGTTAGCGTCTATTACTTTTCTACTCGGAAAGTGATTAGCAATCATTTTAATGTGTTACGGTCATGTAACATTTTAAAATTGCCATAATTACACTCCATAAGTGATTCTATTTTAGCCAGTGACATCATATTATTTCATTGTTTTATAAGTCAGGCGTAGAGTGCAAGGGAATAAATTACATTTATTTCCTCCTACATATATATAGTTATAATATACCTAATTACTATTAACAAGTTATTTTTGTGAGAAGCTCTACACTTGAGTTTCATTTTATAGTTGTCACAAAATAAAAGGCCCGTTTTGACAGTTCACGTCCAAGAAGTTTTCTATTTTTTACCGGTCGAAATGTTTTGAAGGTAATTATATTTTTCATTATATGATGATTTTGAGAGACAGTTGGAGGATATTGTGTTCAAAATCTCTGCTAGTAATAAAACTTGTGATCTGTGGTGATTTTAATATAAACTTATTGGAAAAAATAATATTACACAAAAATTTATAACTTTGATGAAATCTTATAATTTGTATAATGCTTTCTTGGAACCTACTAGGATAACTGCTGGGAGTGCAACTTGTATAGATAATGTCTTTATAAATGCTAAGCCAATTAGTAAATACATCTTAAACACACTGGATTCGGATCACTGTGGACAACTTGTTGTACTGCCTCGAACTAATAGGATTCAACGAGAAAGTGTTACCTTTATTCCTATGAATGTCAGCCGTTTAGAAAACTTTAGAGACAACCTGAGTATGAGAGTGCCGCTGTTGCCTATTCATGACAACCCAGATGAGTTATATACATCTCTATCTCGCATAATCAATACTGAATTTAATAAAATATTCAAACCCAAAATATTGACTTTTGGGGTTCCTGCTGGTTTTAGTGAATGGGCTACTCCTGGTATTTACAAAAGCAGAAAAAGGTTATATGATCTTTATCATGAAAAATCTTATAACCATTATTCAGTATTTTTGGAATATGTAAAGAACTATTTCAAAATATTTAAACGTGCCTGTTCCTGTGCAAAATCTATTTATCTGAGAAATAAAATTAAAAAATCAGGTGATATAATTAAAATGACTTGGAATGTGATAAATAGTGAAACTGGTAGGAATACTGCACGCAAGAAAGACTTTAGTTTAAAGATAGGTGATAAGAATGTGAAAGTAGATAAAGAAGTGGCGGCTGAATTTGAAACCCATTTCACAAATGTGCCTGTACTGATTACAAAATCATTAGTGTCATCTCCTATTATAGCTGAATCGCTCCTTAAGCAATGTATTGTAAAATTCGACACAACCTTTGAATTTTCAGATGTCACTGTAAAAGATATTTTACGCTCTTTTAAATCCCTTAATATTAAAAAAACAGTTGATCTGTGGGGTTTATCAGTAAAGATACTTAATTATATAATTAATATTATTGCCCCCCACTTGACTTCTGTGTTTAATGGTTGTGTTGCTCGAGGTGTGTTTCCTGAGCTCATGAAAATGAGTAGAGTAATTCCTTTGTTTAAATCGGGTAGTATGTCAGATGTTAATAATTTTCGACCGATATCCATACTACCTACACTTAGTAAAGTATTTGAGAAAATTATACTTGTTCAGATGTTGAGTTATTTTAACAACCATGGTATTTTTCATAAAAATCAAATTTGTTTTACTAAGAATTGCTCTACTATTGATGCGGGTGTAGAATTATTAAAAAACATTTTCTCAGCCTGGGAGGAATCGCACGAGGCTTTGGGCATCTTTGGCGATTTATCTAAGGCATTTGATTGCGTAAACCACGAAACTCTCATCAAGAAATTACACCACTATGGGATCAGGAAAAACGCTCTGGAACTTATAATTTCCTACCTAAGCAACAGAATTCAGAGAGTCGATGTTAACGGTGCACGATCATCTGGTTCTGTTATCAAAATGGGCGTTCCGCAAGGGTCAATACTGGGGCCAATTCTGTTCCTTGTATATATCAATGACTTACCCTATTATGTAGGGGACAATCAAAACATTGCGTTGTTCGCAGATGATACCTCTTTACTGTTTAAGATTAAGCGACAAATGCTCAACTATCACGATGTGAACAATGCACTGTCTAACGTTGTTCATTGGTTTCATTCTAATAATTTAGTTCTAAATGAGACAAAAACTAAATGTATTAAATTTACTACTCCCAATGTGAGACAAGTGGAAACCAATGTTCAAATGAATGGGGTGGCTCTGGACCTTGTGGAATCAACCACCTTTTTAGGCATCACTATAGGTAATAGACTCCAATGGGGGCCTCATATTGAGAAACTGTCAAATAGGCTCAGCTCAGCGGCTTATGCGGTAAAAAAAATTCGCGCATTAACCGATGTTGAAACAGCCAGAATAGTTTATTTCGCATACTTTTATAGTCTCATGTCATACGGCATATTACTTTGGGGCTGCTCCGCGGAATTGAATAGAATTTTTATTCTACAAAAAAGGGCGGTCCGCGCGATATATAATTTAGGCCCAAGAGTGTCACTAAGAGAGAAATTTAAAGAGATAAATATTCTGACTGTTATATCTCAATATATATACGAAAATGTATTTTATGTAAAGAAAAATATCGGTAACTTTGAAAAATATAGTGACATTCATCATGTAAATACTCGGAATAAGGATAAATTAGTTGTACACAGTACTCGTCTTCAACGAGTTAACAGATCCTTCATGGGGCAATGTATACGCTTCTACAACAAATTACCTATTAATATTCGAGATATGCCAGTTAATAAGTTTAAAAAAGCAATCAAGAGTAGATTTTGTAGAAAAGGTTATTATAAAATCTCGGATTATCTTGATGATAATACAGACTGGTTATGAGCAGCTCCTCATTCAGGCATTTTCTCATTATTTCAAAAGGTGTTACATACATGTTTATTCTGTTGCTGTTAATATAATTGCAAAGCGTAGCGTGTTTTGCCAAACGAATTTGTTATTTAATCTCTGTTTTATGTTTGTGGCCCATGGTATTGGTTATGCTCACTGAAGGGTCTGCTTGCGGTAGCTACGAGGAGCGGGTCACTCCCTTCCCTCCATTGTGGTTGAGGGGAGTGATGGCTGCTCTAGTGGTTAACTCGTGATCGGGTGCCGCTTGCGGGATCTGGTCCAGCCATGGTACTTTTTCGTTATATTTAATAACTGTATTGTATGATGATTCGAAAGGCATCACACTGGAGCTATTAATAGACATGTTGTTGTATATTATCTTATTAAAAAAAAATAGTAAATGAATAAAAAAGAAGACAAGCCCACTGAGTTTCTTGCCGGATCTTCTCAGTGCGGTCGCGTTCCGATCCGTTAGTAGTGTAAGGTAAAAATGTAAAAAAGTGACCATATGTAAGTGCCCCCGCGGGGTTTATGCATAATAAAGTATTTGAATTTGAATTCATTGTCGGGTACCGCCCATTGGGCTAAGTGTTGTAGCATAACGATTTTTTTCATATTGTCCACAGACTATTAATAATCGGTTAAGGAAAAATAAATCGATCAAGATATATTTTTAAGGCGGACTCGTACATGGTCGGTGTTATTAATTTGAATACTAGTATTTAGACCAACTAATTACAGAATTTCACCAGCTGTAGAGTGATTTTTACTGTAAATTCGAGACGTCAATATTGACAATATGAAAATGAAATAATATATGGAATAATAATATATGGGTGACGATAGCTCAACTGACAATTTTAGCTCATCGTCTTAAGAAAATGATTGACTGAAGATTCACTTTATCTCGATATTTTTGTGATTGAGTGAATGTTATTGTCACAAAAATATTAAATGGGAGAAAAATTACCATTCATAGCATTGTATAATTTCAAAGTATCTACAATATCACAGTTTAAATAAAAATTTCAAATCATAACTTTAATCCAATGCACTTTACAATACATATTCAAATCGATTATATACTCATGTAAACTTGATTCGATTTATCAGTCAGTACTCGTATGGTTCATCAGTAAATACATCGGTAAGACCAAGTGTCAAAACGGGTCTCTTATTTTGTGACAACTATAATAATAAAAATTATTCTAATATAATTTCATCAAATTATTCTGAGGATTTTTTTGTACATATTATTTTAGTAAAAATTTACATACCTAATTTTAACAAATATTAAATGTATTATTTTCTATCTGTATTTTTTTTATTGAGGTGTAAAAAACATATAAAACAGATCTAAATAGAGCACTCTTTTTCATATTTATTCTTTTTAATAATAAAATTACATCAAATCTTGGCTTAGGCAATAAGTGATCTCCATAGGGAGCATTATATTTGCAACTAGCAACTCACCCTCGCTTCGGTTTTGGTTGTTTTACTCGCATAGTTCCCGTGGGAATACCGGTATAAAATATAGCCTAGTTTACTCCCTGACATTACAGCTTTCCATTGGTGAAAGAATTTTTTAAATTGGTCCAGCCGTTTTGAAGATTACCCCGAACAAACAGACAGACAAAAATTTTTTAATCTGTATTTTAGGCATAGGTGTCGTGCAAATAACCGTGTGAGCATGAGAAAAGCCTATTATTTTGACATTACAAACAGACACTCCAATTTTATTTATTGGTATAGATTGTGCTTGGTAGACGTCAATAGATGTGCTTTAGGCTCTCATAGTGTCACACAGCAATACTGTAGATATTTAAATATGTAAAGATTAAAAAAAAAAATATATGACATATGCACATATGTAAGTTCCTCACATGACAATGGAATAAGAATCCAATTGTTGCCACTAAGGATTGGCAAGAATTGTATTTTTTACTTGACCATGGGAGTTTTAAAAATAGGCGAAGGGATCACGAGAAGTGTGGGCAGCTGCTCTTTCCTTGGAAAGAACACATAACTGTGACCACCAAACTATCTGCTAAGTATGGTGACTATGGTACTATCGCCACATTTATGGGGGAAGCCTATATTCAACACTGGAGAATGATAGGCTAAAAGATGCTAATATCCTTATTAATATTATAAATGCGAAAGGGTGTTTGTTTGTTTGTTACGCTTTCACGCTTAAACCACCGAACCGATTTCAATAATTCTTTCACCATTGGAAAGCTATAATATCAGGGAGTAACATAGGCTATACTTTGTCCCGGTATTCCCACGGGAACAGGAACTACGCCGGTTTAAGCGACTGAAACCGAAGCGAAGCGAGGGCAGGTTGCTAGTAATAATATAAATGCGAAAGTAAGTTTGTTTGTTTATTTGTTTGTTTGTTACGCTTTCACGCTTAAACCACCAAAACGATTTCAAAAATTCTTTCACCATTGGAAAGCTATAATATCAGGGAGTAACATAGGCTATACTTTGTCCCGATATTCCCACGGGAACGGGAACTACGGCGACTGAAACCGAAGCGAAGCGAGGGCGGGTTGCTAGTAGTGTATATGTCAGTTTTTATTTAAAAACTAGCAATCCGCCCTCGCTTCGCTTCGGTTATAGGTTAGGTTATAGTCGTTTTACCCGCGTAGTTCCCGTTCCCGTGGGAATACCGGGATAAAATATAGCCTAGTTTACGCCCTGATATTATAGCTTTCCATTGGTGAAAGAATTTTTGAAATCGGTCCAGCCGTTTTGAAGATTACCCGGAACAAACAGACAGACAGACAGACAAAAATTTTTTAATTGCTATTTTTGGCATAGGTGTCGTGCAAATAACCGTGTGAGCATGAAAAAAGCCTATTATTTTGACATTACAAACAGACACTCCAATTTTATTTATTGGTATAGACTAGCAACCCTCCCTTGCTTCAGGTTCAGTCGACTTACCTACATAGTTCCCGTAGGAATACCGGGATAAAATATAGCCTATGTTACTCCCTGATATTACAGATTTCCATTAGTGAAAGAACTTTTGAAATTGGCATACTAGTTTTTGAGTTTATTCATTACAAACACACAAAAGTACAAATTTTTCCTCTTTATAATATTAGTGTAGATGTATGGTGTCATTGCACAGATAGTGGTCTAAGTTCAAAGCTTCCATACTGACTGCTGTGAGTTTGGTCTCCAGGCAGGCAGAATAATTCTTTGTTCACAACTGTTTGTGGCTAGGTGTAATTTGTGTATGTAAATTACGTTTTTGTGACGTCATCTGTGACTTAAGAATTAATTCCTTAGTGTGGGGTGTTGTCTTTAAAAAATTACAGAGAAGGAAAACTTTAAAAACTTATCTCCATCATGTTTTAATGTATGTATAGGTATATAATAATGTATGTATATGATGTTGATTTAACTTCAAATCTTTTTTTTTTTCAGTTAACCTAGTAAACATCACTCGACTTTCACTAAGCCATAACAAAATCCAAGTAGTTCCAGCAGCTCTTGCTAATCTTATGAACTTGGAGATCCTCAACCTTGCCAATAATCACATTCAAGAGTTACCAGTTAGCTTATCTTCGTTGCCGAAGCTCCGAATTCTCAATGTGTCTCTCAATAGACTATATGGACTTCCAAGAGGCTTTGGTTCCTTCCCAATGCTGGAAATTCTGGACTTGACTTACAATAATCTCAGTGAAAAGAATTTACCTGGCAACTTCTTTATAATGGGTGAGTATTTTAAGATATAAATAAAATGTTTGCCCTTCATCGTCATTGCAAAGACAAGGTCCCATCAGTATCATCATCATCATTTCGTCCCATGCAAATAATAGGTCTTTACCTATGTAATTGCCGTTCTGCAGTACTGGCCATTTCAAATCAAAATAATTTTTGTTTGGCTAAGAATTCTAATTTCAAATTAATTTTATTTTAAAACATGGAATTCATTTTCCATAAGTAGTCATTTGTTTATTGATTAGTGTTACATTTACGTTCATCGCATTTCAATCTTTTTCGTCATCATGGATACGTTAAAAATTCGAGTAATTATGGAACATGAGTATCGTCGTGGCAGCAACGCGGCACAAGCGACACGCAACATCAACGACGTTTACGGAGCTAACACTACAAACCAACGCACCGCCTGTTATTGGTTTGCTCGCTTCCGTTCTGGAAATTTCGACCTGAAAAATGAACCTCGCGGTCGTCCGAAGACCTTGGCAATGACAATGACGAATTTAAGGCGATTCTGGAAGCCGATGATACACAATCTACGGCTGAATTAGCAGCAGCTTTCGACGTTAGTGTCAAAACAATATTGGTCCATTTGCGTCAAATTAGCAAGGTAAGAAAGCTTGACAAATGGGTGCCCCACGAACTCAATGATCGCCAGCGCGAAGTACGCGTCGAGACATGCCTTGCATTGCTCAACAGACACAAATGAAGGAATTTTGAAACGCATTGTTACTTGCGATGAAAAATGGATTCTGTTTGATAACCGCAAGCGCTCAGCAAGTTGGTTGGATCCTGGTTCAGCACCTAAACAATGCCCTAAACGAAAACTTACCCCTAGAAAAGTGATGGTCACTGTTTGGTGGTGTAGCGCCGGTGTGATTCATCACAGCTTCTTACCAAACGGGGTGAGCATTACTGCAGATGTGTACTGTGAAGAACTGAACACAATGATGGAGCAGCTGGCACATCTCCAACCAGCATTGGTCAATCGCTCGTCTCCGCTGCTCCTGCACGACAATGCGCAACCTCATACTGCACAGCAGACGGTCTCCAAGTTGCAAGAACTGGGGTTGGAAGCTCTCCGTCATCTGCCATACTCACCAGACCTTGCGCCTACAGACTACTTCTTTTTCCAGAATTTGGATAACTTTTTGGCGGGAAAGAAATTCAATACCCGAGAGGCAGTACAAAATGCTTATGAAGAATTTGTTGCCTCCCGTCCAGCTGATTTCTTTAAGAAGAGCATCAATAAACTGCCGCTGCGTTGGCAAAGATGCATTGATTGCATGGGTGATTACTTCGATTAATACAAATAAAAAATACATGAAAAAAATCGTTTAATTTTTTTCGTACATAACGGCAATTTCATAGGTAAACACCTAATATAATGCTGACCATAATTCATTGCTCACCACTCTATCATAGGACTTTTCCAAATCTACGAAAGCGAAATAGATCTTTCTTAGCCAAAAACGTTTTGGCTATGCACCGCAAGGAAAAGACCTCATCTATGTATCCCATTCTCTTTCTGAAATTCTGTTTACACATGCCAGACTCTTTCATCTGTCTCTTTTATAACTCTTTCTACCAGTACCTATCTTTGCATACAGCTTGCCGACGACGCTGAGAAGGCATATGCCGTGGCACTGTCTTGTTGCGACCCTTTTCCCTTGTGTAACGGAATGATAACAGCTTTATACCAGTTTTCTGGCTCTCGACCCTTCCTCCAGCACAAGTTGAAAAGGCGGTACATCTGATTCACCACTACGCTATCGCCAGCATTTCGACCGACACCCTATCATATCGCGCAGCCTTACCCAACTTCATATGCTTCACTGCATTCACGATCTCATGTGTACTTAACTCGCAATCAATCATTCAGCTCCTGTTCTGGTCTCTGATGCACTTCTTCGTCCCTTTCAAATAAACTTTCAAAATATTTCTTCTACCTGGTTAACACATAATCTGGTCTTTTTACAATACTTCCATCCTGACTTCTGATTTTTGTAAGCTTCAGGTTCGTAAACCTCCCTCGAGCGATCCTTATGTATTTCCAGAACAACTTTATGTTAGACATTAAATCCTATAGAATAAGGGGCTAATCCCATTCGTTATATCCAACAATGGATCTAATAGGGTGATCGATTGATGCATGAAATTGGTAGTAAGCTTATTATTGTATCTACTGTCCACAATTTCGAATTCTGTTTCTGACATTTTATGACCTGACTTTGTTATTCTTTATATTTTCAGACAGCCTCCGTGCATTATATTTGGGTGATAATGATTTTGAATATTTGCCGCCCGAAATCGGTAATCTGAAGAATCTTCAAATTGTAAGAAATGCTTTTTATACTCAATATTATATTTCAAAATTCCTTACATTTAAAGGGGCTTATAAATTTTAGTACAATTTTTCATTACTCAAGGAAGCACATTAAAGCATTTTAATCAGCACTGCACGGTAGGGGCAATTAATCTTGTTATATGGGCTTGTACTAACTGTACAAGCCTATGTACATTTTCATTCATTCATTTCAGCTCATATACGTCCCATTGCTAGGCGGGAGCCTCGTCCAAAAGAGGAATTTACCTACTATACGACGTTCGTTAGACGTATTAGTAGAGGCTTTTTCGAGTTATCCTTCCCTTTAATGTTATATGCATATTGTAGCCCTGCGTCTCAGCTCATACACATCCCACTGCTGGACTTGAGCCTCCTCCCCAATAGGAGGGCAGATGCTTTTTATTTTATTGCCGATGGTGGTAAACGAGCAAGCAGCACCCCCGATGGGTGGGGTTTATTGCACGGGTCTATGTGATACTGCCGCACATAGACCCGTGCAATAAAAGGGATCAGCTAGGCCGTTGCCTACCATGAAGAAAATGCTCTTCTTAAACCTCGTTTAAAGAAGGACATATCATAGCGCTCTTGAAACACAGTAGCAGGTAGTTCATTACAGAGCCTGCACGTATGTGGGAGATACGATTGCTGGAAACGTACAGTTGAAGACCATAACGTTTCCAGATGAAATGGATGAACCTTACTGCGGTGTCGAGTGATACATTGGTAAAATGGTGACGGTGGTACCAAGTCAAACAGTTCCTCAGAGCACTCCCCATGATAGAGCTGCTGGTCAGACATGTTGGTATAGGGTTTCATTTCGAGATTTCAATGTCTTGCCTAACCATATTATAATATCTCTTAGCCGTCTTTTATGACATCCAGAGGTAAGATAGGGAGCGGTGAATTGTATTCTTACTCTGTCACCACATGTAAAATGTAAACAGTTAACGAATCAAGTTATATTAAGATTCAAGACAAATATTTTTAAAATATTTGTGAATCGACCAAAAAAGTTGTGCTGCGTGGTAATTGATTGGGCGTGAGTGGTCCCTACTGTGTATCGTACAATATATGTGCCAGTGTTACCGACTCCCTAAAATATTTATCCCTAAATCATAGTTAAAAACCCTTAAAATTGCCACAATTACATGAAAATCTCCCTAAAAATGATTTCATTAAAATAAAAATCTATACCAATAAATAAAATTGGAGTGTCTGTTTGTAATGTCAAAATAATAGGCATTTTTCATGCTCACACGGTTATTTGCACGACACCTATGCCCAAAATAGCAATTAAAAAATTTTTGTCTGTCTGTCTGTTTGTTCCGGGTAATCTTCAAAACGGCTGAACCGATTTCAAAAATTCTTTCACCAATGGAAAGCTATAATATCAGAGCGTAAACTAGGCTATATTTTATCCCGGTATTCCCACGGGAACGGGAACTACGCGGGTAAAACGACTATAACCTATAACCGAAGCGAAGCGAGGGCGGATTGCTAGTAAATAATAAATTAGTACCCATACTGAAAATAAATATATATCCGGGCAAAAAAGAAATATGCCTAATATATGTGACATTTATGAGACATAGTTACTTAATAAACAATAATAATAATAATTAGGTAAGTTCCAAGCTCTACTGGGACTGGTCTATCACCACGGACAGGACTATTCTTGTGAATAAGCCTGATACTATATATCGCTACGCTGGTATTTAAATTTTTTCTTATTCAAAAAATCCCTAAAAAACTCCATTCCACTTATTTACCCCCTAAATTTGGGGGGAAAAACCCCTAAGTTGGCAACACTGATATGTGCATAATCCGTGATAGTGAATGTATGCAAACCTCGAGTAAGAGGAAGATTGTGTTTTGTTTGGAAAGATGTCATTGATTTTTTTTCTGCAGCTGTCGATGCGTGAAAATGATCTGATTGAGGTGCCACGTGAGCTAGGCAATCTGACCCGTTTGAGAGAACTACATTTACAAGGGAATAGGCTCGTTATATTGCCGCCAGAGATCGGTAAGTTTATTAATACTTACCTTAAAAAGTTTCATTTCGTCTGTAAATTTCAGTTATGAAATGAAAGCTTAGTAAATTCATGTAAGTCGTCAACGACATGGTCACCTGACGTGTTAATGCTCACATTGTATCTGTATACCTGTCCTGTATATCTGTGCTGATAGATGTGAAAACCAGATAAAAGTACAGTTTTAATTTAAGATAAAAAATCTTTGAATATTCAAAAATAGCACCTGTTTGTTCATAGTTATAAGTTTTCACTTCTGCCGGCAGTCCTCATGACTGATTTGTGTTTTTATTTTTTGTTTGGATGCTCGGTCACAATTTATGTCGTTCTTTAATTGCAAAGGTGGTGTTTGTAATAAAAAATAATTATATTTTAACAGGCTCCTTGGATTTGGCGAGCAATAAATCAGTGTTGAGACTAGAAGGCAACTTTTGGGTGCCACACATTGAAGATCAACTCAAGCTTGGTCCATCACATGTGCTTGACTATCTAAGATCTGAGACTTTTAAAGTGTAAGTATTCGTAATTATCATCTATCCCTAAGTCTATGTCCACTGTCAGACGTAAACATCTTAATGATTTGTGAGGGATTTTATAATGTAACTAGCAACCCGCCCTCGCTTCGCTTTTAGTAGTTTTACCCGCGTAGTTCCCGTTCCCGTGGGAATACCGGGATAAAATATAGCCTAGTTTACTCCCTGATATTATAGCTTTCCATTGGAGAAAGAATTTTTGAAATCGGTCCAGCCGTGTTGAAGATTACCCGGAACAAACAGACAGACAAAAAAAATATAAAGTGATTTTTGGTGCTGTGTGGTAGCGACTTCGAATACTACCAACCCTTGCTTTGCTCGTGGGTGTCGTAAAAGACGACTAAGAGCCCTAGATTGACCCGGACCAACTCCATCTGGTACCATTTGGGTCAACGATTACATTCCCAAGGAGGGTTGACGTCAGGTAGGCGGCCGGTCATAAAAGTCATTGCCGAAACTTTTTGCAATATGTCAAAACAGATGACATATTGCGTCGACCCCAAGTAATTGGGATAAGAGCAAGATGATGATGATGACTCCCTGATATTATAGCTTTCCATTGGTGAAAGAATTTTTGAAATCGATCCAGCCGTTTTGAAGGTTACTCGGAACAAACAGACAGGCAAAAATTTTTTAATCTGTATTTTAGGCATAGGTGTCGTGCAAATAACCGTGTGAGCATGAAAAAAGCCTATTATTTTGACATTACAAATAGACTCCAATTTTATTTATTGGTATAGACTAGCAACCCGCCCTCGCTTCGGTTTTTGTCGCCTTATCCCCGCAGTTCCCGTGGGTATACCGGGATAAAATATAGCCTAGTTTACTCCCTGACATTATAGCTTTCCATTGGAGAAAGAATTTTTGAAATCGGTCCAGCCGTTTTGTAGATTACCCGGAACAAACAGACAGACAAAAAAATATAAAGTGATTTTTAGGCATACGTATAGTGCAAATAACCATGTGAGCATGAAAAAGGCCTATTATTTTGACATTACAAACAGACACTCCAATTTTATTTATTGGTATAGATAATCACTTCTTAACAGATAGGTTTACGATCGCAGTTCGTGGTAGCTATACATATATGTATATATCTGACCCAACAGACGCTGTTTCATAAAAATATAAAATAATTACTTGGTCCTATTATCAATCTAAGCTATCCATCCATCCTTTAATCCACATGAATACATAAAACATTTCATCAAAATCGATCCATTAGTTTAGAAGTTCAGTCACATACAGAAGAATTATGTAAGGATAAATAAGAGAATGGTGCTGTATTTTGGTGCAGCCAACAAGGGACGGATTTGGGACGTTGAGGGTAAAAGGAAAGGGAATAATAGTAACACATTATATTTTTATATGTTCCCCGTGTGGTGGAGTATGAATAAAATTCACCACCCCGTAAAAGTCAACTAAGGGATATAAATGTGGAAATAACATCTATGCCAGAGAAGGAAAACTCGAAATAAAACACTAAACCAACCTGTCTGACCAGCGTGATGTAGTAGGTTAATTTCCCTCCCTTAGCAGAGGCTCAAGCCCAGTAGTAGGATGTATATGAATTGTTATAATGATATTTAAAATTTTAATTTTGTCCTTGCAGGCTGTACAGTCGTCATATGTCAGCGAAACCTCCACCACCGCCGCAAACCTTGGATAAAAGCAAGAAAGCTAGCAGGGCTGCCTAACTTGTATAACTAAATTTAAATGTGCCATAACTTAAAGCTTAACTGGTTACAAATAGTGTAAGAGGCTTGAGAGAATAACAGATTATTTAACTAGAAGATCTGTGTGAATAACGATTAGTAGAGGATTTGTTATTTATATGAGTATAAACTAGCAACATAAAGGTATATTCTTAAAAGAGAGCGAGAGAAATAATTGATTTTTAACAAAATATTAATCTTCAAAATATTTTGGTTATATTCTTGGTAATTGAAGTGAAAATTAATCTCCAAGATGACGTAGAGAACATTAATGTTAATATAGTATTAAGGAAGATAATTCATAATGACAAAACAGTGTGTTTGAGAAATAATATATAGGGATGTTCCTCTGATAACATCATTTTGGTTATTTTCGCACTGCTGGGCTCGAGCCTCCTTCACAGTACGAGGAAAATTAAAATACTGATCAGAAGTATCCATATAGAACTAAAATTGATTTAACCTCCATAATTTTCTTTGTGTACTATGAAATTGCCAAAAATATTGCAATGCAAATTTCAATCCGTCTAAAAACCCAAGTAATAATTTTATGATCTTCAAGTTTATCCTTTGAAGTGTAAAGTTCTGTAGACAGGTTGGGATGGGGAATAAATTCATGTAGGTAGTCATCGACATGGTCATTGAAGTTACACTATCTACAGCTATGTAAATGTCGCCATATCTGTGCCGATAATAACGTTTTTAATTTACAAATTTTAAATTAATATCAAAAGTAATTTAAATATCCAAATAATAACGATGGTTAAACTGTTTTTGTACAGTTTTAAGTTTCACTTCTGTCAGTAGTTCTCATGATTCCTTTGCCCAATTTTTTTTTAAAAGCTATCATTATTTTTGTGTAACATTTTTTTAAAAAAATATTTAGATATACAAGGAATTTTTAATCGATATTTCACTTTTCTAATGTTTTTACAAATACCTTTATAGAATGAATCATGAAATTTTTTACCAAACTTTTTAACACAAAAACAAGATAGATATTTTCGCAACACTTTATTCAAAAAAATACAATATCAATATCACTAAATGTTTTTAAACACTAAAATTATAAATGGATGGATTATTTGTATAACGTCAATTAACTTAAAAGATATACAAACAATTTTTGAATGAATTACAATTTCATTTGAAGAGAATTCAAAATGAAGGCTAGTCCTTGTATTATACTTTTAAGCATCAATTCAGTTATACAAAATCTACACATCAGTTAAGTAGAAATAATTTCTTAATAATTTTTAAGCAAGTTCTAAGTTTTTATAAAGTATGCTCCGCAGACCAAAGAGAAAACATGTTTTTTTTAACTTGATCTAAATATTGCAAATAAAACTAAGGGTTTTATCGCGTTTCTAAATATTTGATTTTTGATTTCCCGACGTTTCGAACGCTTTACAGGTTCATGGTCACGGGCAGACTGCCGTAGTGCAAATTAAATACAAACTCGATAAAATCCGTAGTTTATTTTACATGTGTAATACTCGCGTAAACATCAGGAATCATTATTGATCTAAATACGTACATACGAAATATATTGCCGTTATCCGGAAGGTAATCTTGAGTAAAGTAATAACATTTGTTATGCTAACGTGACAGGACAGCTTATGTGTCAGTCAATCTTTGTACTTCATATGTCAGCCACTCGCGCTTTACGCGCTGTTATTTCGTTTATTATATTGTTCACATTTACCCTTGATTATTTTCTAACCACGCTGACAAATACTTTAATTTAAGAGCGAACATATTTACAGATAGGATAACTATTTATTTACTCTTTCGGCATAAAGTGTCATCTCTTTCTGCAATAGTAAAAATTTATTTTTATTTTTTTTTAATTCTACGTGAAGAAAAACATTATTTTATATTAATGATAAGTGCACTTATATATTATATAACATCTAAATATATTTTATACAAATATAATTGTGGTGCTAAACACTAATTTGTATGTTGTGATTGTATTAATCTATGAATTAATTAATAAAAATTATTACTAACAACTATTTTCTGTATTATTTTGCACCAATATATTGGTCATTTGTAGACAAATAATTATTGAATTATATTCGACAATATGAACTTACTGCAACTTTCTCTTTGGTAAATATTTCTCATAGTAATCTAGGAATGGTATATTTCATAAGTTTGATGTTTATCAAAGCATATATAACATGCTGTTCCTATGTTTATACGTTTTCACGTTCTTAAGAAATCATTAATATTTATAATCTTTACTTATTTAATCGTCGTTAGAGGAAAATGGCTTACCAAAAATGTTACTAATGAAATATTATCAGGCATATTTCATTCTGTAAAGTAACATTTTATGAGAAATATATACTATATACATCAGTGCCGGATTAAATTAGCTGCAGCAAATTCTGTCGAGCGGCCCTTGGTTTGCTTCAGGTTCTCAAGTTTAGGGCATCCGCGTGGCCAGACTGCGTGAGGGGGACGGTACCCGAAAAGGTAATCCGCCGGATGTTAGGGAGCTCGGTATTAGTGGTCGGCCTAATGGCGAGGGGAGGGCATACAGTGGGCTATTGGGCTGCCCTTTCGTCTCCCTGGATGAAACGGACGGCGTGCGTCCAGAACAATGCCCGCCCAAAAAAAATCTATTTGTAATTAAGATAATTCTAGTTACCGATTATTTAATAGAGATCATCTATTTAGAATCTGAATATAGATAATTGAAAACGACAATCGACGACTAGGTTAAATAAAAAGTAAGCACTTCACAAATTAAAATCTAAACCAATTAGATTTAATTTAAAAAAAAACAAATCAAATACACACATTTATTACATAGATACTGTTTCTGTAAGAGATCATTCTCAATAATGTCCTGAAGATAATTCGATCGTAAATAATAATTAAATTAGCTGGTAAAAATGAAAGAAAATTAAATGATAGGATCATGTCACTGAAAACGAGGATCTGGTAAGGCTGGGTCGTTCAAATGGCTGTAGAAAGGTATGTTTTAGGCTTGCTATTGGCAGGGTGTGACCAACTATCCTGGTCTAAAAAAAGGGCCATACAGCTGCGAATTTTCTATCTGCAGCCACATAGAATTGGCTAGTCCGGAATAGTAACCATCTCGCAAAAAATGGGCGTCCGAATAGTAGTATTATTGTTACTGTTAGTAGTATTATGGTAAGTGGTACTTACCATCAAATGTACCGCTTTCTCGTCTACCACCGAGGGTAGTAAAATTTACAATTGCCTCGTATTTTCTCAGCCGATTTTTGCGACTCCCACAGAAAAGCGAGGGGTGGTGACACATTGTATTCTTAACCCGTCACCACAAGGGTTGTGTTGAACTAAAACTTAAAGTTCAGTCATCATCGTAATCCGTGTCATCATCGTCATCGTCTGATATCTCCATGTTCCTGGTGCTGTGAAGATCCGGTTTCCTCGTTCTTTCTAATGAAAACGCATACGCTTCGTAGTCCATCACTTCGTCGTCGCTTAGATGAGAATTACCTTCAACGAAACTAGCGAACCTGAAAAATGTACAAATAATCTACATTTACAATAAAAAAGTAGAGAGCCAGTTTTTGGCGGCAATAAGAAATTATCATGTGGCGATCTTATAACTAACAAATTCCCGCCGTATCACCTGCGTAGTTATGTTTCCGTGGGAATAACGGTATAAAACATAGCCTAAGTCCTAAGTTACTCCTTATATATATACAGGGTGTCCCTAAATTAAACGTCCAACGGAAAGTGGGTGGTAGATGACTTTATGACAGCTATGAAAAAAATTAACAAAAAAATCAATGTCACTTTTTTTTTTATATGATCCTATTACTAAAAACGGTGAAAAATCAGACCTTGTACGATATTTTCAAGTACTATAACGACAAATAGGCTAGTTTTGGCATCGGATATTTCTTGTTGGAAGCGCAGATAACTGCACTATCAACCACAAGTACAATTAAAACTAGACATGTAACAATAACATAAAAAAATATACATTAGTTATGGCTATTCCTTAATTTTTTCGAAGAAAACGTTAATCATTTGACTTTAATACACCATCCTGTAAAAAAAATGTACCGAAACTATAGTGGCAAGTAATTTCAAAAGTTGGCCACATTATTCATTATTCCAAAATGATATAATACCTTCTAGATGTTATCGTAACTTTTAGGAAAAAATGTTTTTGTGACCGACAACGAAGTTTATGAAAAAATGATTAGGTATATTTTTGTTCTATTTTATTAGACCTCATATAAAAAATCTTATTGCGTATTTTATTTTTGCGCCATTTATTTGCATAAAGTAGATAGTACTAGTATAGAAACAGTGACATTAAAAATAAAAAGTGACTTGTGTGATTACGATGCCGTCTTCTTATATAATCTTAGAATCTCCTAATATGCATTTGATCTATGGAGAGTACAGATGCAATGATCATGCTGCAAGTAGATTGTATCGTGACCGATATCCGAATACTGAACGCTATCCAGACCATCGAGTGTTCATTCATGTTACTCGAGCATATTCAGAGAGACATTTACCTAGTGCCCAATAAAATACAATAGGCGTCACTTTCTGTCTCTCTTTCACACACGCAATACGATTTTTTATATGAGGTCTAATAAAATAGAACAAAAATTATACCTAATCATTTTTCATAAACTTCGTTGTCTGTCACAAAAACATTTTTTTTCTAAAAGTTACGATAACATCTAGAAAGTATTATACCATTTTGGAATAATGAATAATGTGTGGTGTGTGTGTGTGTGTGTGTGTGTGTGTGTGGAAATTACTTGCCACTATGGTTATGGTACATTTTTTTACAGGATGGTGTGTTAAAGTCAAATGATTAACTTTTTCTTCGAAAAAGTTAAGAAATAGCCATAACTAATGTATATTTCTTTTTGTTATTGTAACATGTCAAGTTTTAATTGTACTTGTGGTTGATAGTGCAGTTATCTGCGCTTCCAACAAGAAATATCCGATGCCAAAACTAGCCTATTGTCGTTATAGTACTTGAAAATATCGTACAAGGTCCGATTTTTAACAGTTTTTAGTAATATGCTCATATCAAAAAAAAATTGACATGGATTTATTTTTTTTATTTTTTTCATAGCTGTCATAAAGTCATCTACCACCCACTTTCCGTTGGACGTTTAATTTAGGGACACCTTGAATATATATACATCTGGTAGTAAAATATTATCAAAATTTGAACAAACAGCTTTTGAAGAATACAAAAACTAACAAATGGACAGACAAAAATAGAAATTTATGCGGACGAAGCCATGGGCAGAAGCTAGTATTGAATAACGTTGATAGTGTTTTAGGTAATGTAATTGAGAATAAGTGCTAAACTGTAGTGAATATAATATAACAGTGCGTTACAGTTTTCACTTCTGACCTCCAGCCTCTTCCTTGGTGAGAAGAAAATTGACCTACTATACCACATTGATCAGACGGGTTGGTATAGATTTTTTTCAGGTTTTCCTTCTGTTGCATACATGTTATAATGCATATTATAACCCTTCATCATCATCATCATCGCAGCCCACAAACGTACCACTGTTGGGTTCGGGCCTCCTCCACAATGGGAGGGAATTTAACCTACTATACCGTGCTGGTCAGACATATTGGTATAGGGTTTCATTTCGAGTTTTCCTTCTCTTGCACAGATATGTACATATTATATCCCTTAGTCGTCTTTTACGACATCCACGGACAAGACAGGGAGGGGTGAATTGTAGCCTTAGTATTATATATAACCCTTAGTAGTTTTTTATTATTCCCATGGGGTAGAGATGGGAGTGGTGTACTGTATTCTTACTCCATCACCATACGGAATAAAATTTAATGAAAAAATACAAGTTAGAATCAATGACAAGACATATTTGAATTTTTTTTTTCAATATAAAGCCTATGTGTTATTCCAAAACACAATTTACCATTGTGCAAAGTTTCACTAAAATTCATTCAACTCTTTAGGCGTAATTCAGCAACAAACACCAATGGATTAAACTTTCGCGTTTATAATATTAGTAAAATTGATGTATACCTTTTCGAGTCGTTCAACTTGAGCATAATTCTCCATTGCGCGCAATCTGGGCTCGAGCAATACTTGCGTAGGTTCTCCAGTGCCAACTTTGTTTCTCGAGCACCTTCTTCATAATATTCTTCACTTGTTAGTAGTTTCGGCTTCGGTGGAAACTTGCGACGCCTTTAAAATATTTTCTATATACATAACATTCATCTTTCACATTCCGTGCGGTGACAGAGTAAGAGTACAATCATGCCCGTGGATGTAGTAAAAGACGCCTAATGGATATAACATGCACATAAGATCTGTACAAGAGAAGGAAAACTGGAAATGAAACCCTATACTAACATGTCTGACCAGAATGTTATAGTAGGTTAAATTCCCTCCTATTGTGGAGGAGGCCCAAGCCCAACAGTGGAACGTATGTATTCTGCGATGATGATGATGAATAACATTCATCATCAGCTCATCCGCCTTTGAACATAGACCTACCCATAGATGTAACACCACAATAGCCATTACCCATCATACTTATCTTATATATTTAAACGAGCAATTCTTGTATATATATATTTATTATATATCTATATATATATATTTATTATATACCTATATATATATATATTTATTATATATTATTATTATATTTATTATATACCTATATATATATATTTTCAGGATCTCGGAAACGGCACCAACGATTTTGATGAAACTTGGCATACTAGAGGTTTCGAGGCCAAAAAATCGATCTAGCTAGGTTTTATTTATAGAAAATGTTGTTTTGTCGGTGTTTTTAGCTAATCAATACAATGACATAAAATGTCAATAGAATATGGATTCAAATTTCACCGTCAACAGCGGCGATAGCTCAGTTGGGATGTTATCCCGTATTTTTGTTTCGTTTAGGCATTCAAACGGTGTCGGTTCGAATCTCGGTATTATTATTATTCCCTTTTTGTAATTTTTCATATTTCTTTCATTATTTATTTTTTATTAATATATATCTAAATAAATTCGACAAAAATATACCGAGCGAAGCTCGGTCAACCAGATATTTCTTTATTATGGTAGACTATGGGCTGGTCACACCCCGCCCATTCTGTCCGGGGCGACACATGGGCGGCGTGCGGCCCCATACCTACAGACCGACCACTGGTACCGATACCTTTACTTCCGTGGCGGACCCGGCGGATTACCACTCACGGGGTCAGCCTATCTATATATCTATCTTCCGAGGCGGACTAATCCCCGGTCCTTCCACACAATCATCATCATCCTGCTATTATTTTAATTATTTGGAATTATCGCAATATAGAGTCTTCTTCCATCTAATACAAAAATCTGAACTGAGGTAAATCCTTCTTGGGAATGTATTTGTTGACCAACGGCATCAGGTGAAGCGGCCTAGGTCGATGTGAAGCTCTTAATCATGTTTTACGACACTCACGAGCAATGTCAGGGTTGGTAGTATAAGTAGTCGCGACCACACCATAACGACAAACAGACAGACAGCTGTTAACAATGTAGTCTTACCACTTAATTCCTACAATACATGTATTATTTCCTTATTACAGGGTTGTTTTTTGTTGTCAGAAAATTATTTGCGTGTTGATAAGGAGACACGCTATACATACCAATAAGTACATATCCTGTTGGTGAGGGACTCTGGGAAGTATTTAATAACAAGAGAAGCGATGATCACAGTTGCAGCTGCTTCCTGGTATTCACTGCTGAAGAATATCATCAGTATTCCTACAACCTGCAAGTTAAAATTTCATTCAAAAATTATATCAGAGACAGACAATTAATAGCAAATCTTTTAACTACCTCTTTAGTATGTTTTTTATTGCATATGATGACAGGCAAGGAAGCAAATCCATCTTGCAGTAAGAGCGGATCCAGCCGATGTCTAATTCGATTTTCATTTCATGAAGATTATGGACTTAAGGGAAGTCGTGACTGCCATGTTCGCTGGAATCTCCCTTAATTAATAGGGCATTGTAAATCTGTACTAATTAAGTTTCGGCGGGAACATAGAAATTCCGTGGTTGTCTTTTTAAAATGTTTAGGACTTTGCTTTAATTATTGTCACATTTGATAGTTTAAATTATACATAATACTAACCTACAACAATTCTGGGTAATCGGTATTATGTAACAAGTGTATTTTTTATAAATATAAGGATATTCTCTACCGCGCATAATATCGTAAAACAGATAATAGCGATGTGGTAGTACACTCCGCTGACAACATTTGCTGTGGAACTAACAAAATCTTCAATAAGAAAAACACCACAAGCGTTACAGCGAACGTTACGGCTGTGCGGACGCACATATCGTGTGTGTATGTGATGACTAGCAGCTTCGTAATGAACAGACAGATTAATATACTGACTTTTCTTAAAATATACGTACCTGCAAAGTCCACATAACCAAATTTTTGCTTCGCTGATTCTTAGGCGGTCCTATCCTATAGCAGACGACAAAACTGACGAAGCTTACGACAAGCGTGTACCAGAACATGTAAGTCTGGTACGACATGATCAAAGTGCGAATATTCTCCCATATCTGTTGGAACAGGTATACTCCCACTGTCCAACCGCCGATTAATATGCCGTACGTGAAGGTTTTCTAAAAAAAAAAAACAGAATTAATCTCTTTAAGTCCAATATGTTTATTTTCATTAATACTGATATTGTAATTACCATGCACAAGAAATAAAAGCATTTTAAGATTTGATCCACTCTTTTTTTTTTGTGGGTGGGTTGCGGTCGGCGCACTCCTCGCCCCACTCCGTCCGGGGCGACAGAGGGGCGTAAGCGCGCACACTCACAACCCACCCACAATGCACGTCGCCTTCGTCATTGGGCCGACCACCGGAGCAGGGTGACTTGACGTCAGTGGTCGGCCCGACGGAATACCTCCCATTTGGGGTACCCTCTCATCGACCGACGTTAACCCCTCGGGGAGGACGTCGGTCTTTCCTCACGCGGTCGGCCTCTTGGCGGGTGACGGACTAATTCCCCGGTCACGTCACCCGCGGCCTCGGCTAGGGCGGCATGGGGCGCAGGTATTCGCGCCTACGCTGCCCCAGTCGCCGGCGGCGGATCGCCTCATCGAGGCGGCGCTCCTCGCGCAGGCGATCCACCGCCTCCTTCCGCGAGACTACTGCCTCGCAGAAGACTGCGACCGCGTCCCAGTTCCCGACGCTGTCGGAAGATTTAATCCACTCTTAACAATACTTGTGATGGATTTCTTAAATTTTGTCAAGTTTAATTTTGTTCAGTAGGGAATATGTGCAAACTGCGTGGCCTGTTTAGGGGAGAGACTCACTATTAAGGCCGCGGAGCATGTAATCTTTCTTTACACGGGGGAAAAAAGAATAACATGGAAAGGTTTATATTAACTGTTTACCTTGGACAAGCAGGCAAGACAAGCATTAAGAATAAATAAGAAATTTATTCCCTTACCTTTGGTAATAGTTTACTGATGTAATATACAAGAACCATAAATGATGCAGATACTCCAATAAATACGCCGCATAAGTAAAAGAACACTGGATTACTGCTAAGTGTTCTAGACGAGAATATCAGTGTAATACCACCAACCATTAGTAAAACACGCCAAATGTCCACCCCTAAAAAATTAAACAAATTATCTTAAATTAGCTACTAGGTACCCTAGGTGCTACTAGGTACCTATGTATTTGTGTCTAAGAATATCTCTAACCAACCCAGTTAACGTCTTAATAATATTATGAACATAAAAGTTTAAATGCAGATTGATTAATGATCATGGAAGTACTGAACAAATTTTGTTTTACACAATGATTTCTATTACATGAGTATTACACATTGTAATCAAAACTATTTTACAGATTTTAAAGCAATTGACTAAGTCTCTTACTAAAACTAAGTCTAAGGACTATGTCTCTTAGTCCACCTGTGACCATGAACGCTGTAAAGTATTTGAAACATCGGGCAATCAAAAATGCGTAAGATAGCTTTATTTACAAATTTTGTTTTTTTCTTTGGTGTGTGTATAACTGTTAGCCGAAGATGGCTTTCACAGCATTGCCTGGAATACCACTGGTGAGCGCTGAGGGCTCTCAACGCGGTGAAAATAAGCTAATCGACCCCAAGGACTCACTATGGGGGGGTACACATTTGGGTCAATGACTTCTATGCAGCGTGGCCGCCGACGACCGGGGCGATACCGCAGATATTTATGTGTTATGGCCTCGCAGGCCATGTATACTCATTGTTAATCATTCATGATATAGCCATCTGCCTGGTTTAGCAAATGACTGGGAAATCAGATCGTGAACAAATTTTAATCATCATCATCGCAGCCCACATATGTCCCACTATTGGGCTCAGGCCTCCCCCACCTCCCTCATGGGAGGGAATTTAACCTATTATACTATGGTGGTCAGACATGTTGGTATAGGGTTTAATTTTGAGTTTGCCTTCTCTTGCGCAGATGTTATGTGCATATTATATCCCTTAGTCGTCTTTTACGACATCCACGAGCAAGATAGGGAATGGTGAATTGTATTCTTACTCCATCACCACACAGGAAGGTGTTTTAATGCAACTTCATTAATATACTGCAATTATAAGATCATTTTGTAAGTTTAACATTTTTAAGTGTAATATAATAATAAGTAATGTGAAATGAACAAAATTCCTATAACAATAAAACTTTGTTGATGATTTTTTTTGCTGTTGTCATAAGAACTGCTGTCATAATTAATTCGTATAAACTTTGTTCTTGTCTGTCATCATAATAAACACATATAAGCTTATCAATACACTTTGTATTCAGACTATATTAAATGCAGAATTATGAGATTAATTCTCAGAGTTATGATCAACATAATTGTGTTTTTATTCAGATTTAAAAAATTAAAAGAATATGCTAGTCAGTTTGAGAATATAGTTTAAAAATATATAATTTTCAATCAGAATTAAATCTATAAAAAAAACCTATTAGAAACCTACTTCATCATTTCATTACTTACTCAAAACTTGTAACTCAATAGTATGTCGGAGCTTTGTATTAACAGCCAAACATGTAGGTGTGAAGAGATTTACAGAGATAGTTTTCTGGGGTTTTTTCTGAAAAGGATTGACGACAGACCAGCCATAACTGTCCTCTGTGTACTCCTTGTACACTTCTTCTGGAGTTGGTCCAACATATTGACGAAACTCATCTCCATTTATTTTTATGTGGAACTAGAATAAAGAAGTCATTTAATATTATATTTATATAATACTATTACTACTCGTACAATTTAAGAATGGGATTGAAAATGGCGTCGCTACTGTTCGCTTCTCGCTCACACACCATTGCTATCTATACTCACACTCGCTGGTACGGACAACAATAAAAAATACCATTATGATTGACCGTCTTTTGTATTCTTAACAGTCTAGTTTCGCTTATCTGTGATCTAGACGCGTTTTAAGTTTCTTCATAATTGTTGATGTTATTTGTTGTTAATATTATTGTTAAAGAATTGTTACTGTTACTAAAATGTTGTTATTATATTGTTAAGTGTTGTTAATTATTTTGGCGTTTTTCCATTGTTCACCATTACACCGTACGCTATGGAACATAAACGTGGGCAAATTTTACATGGTGATACACGTAAAATAGTTTATAATGTAATTAAGTATTTTGAGGATGAGAAAAATATGACACGTTATCACCCATTGGAATATAGTAATGCAAGAGCAGGAATGGCAACAGGATTGTCAAAGAATACCATCACTCGAATTAAGAAAGAAGGTATATACTTAGTTTAGTTATAAAGTAGCTAAATATTTGATTTTTTGAAGTGAAACTTCTTTATCGGCGTTTAAAAAAAATTTACCGTCACATTTTTCGGTTACGCGTCACATTTTTTCGTTACGCGCCATCTTTTTCTCGTCCCCACCACGGTCGATTCGAATAAAGAGTACTTTCTCCAGTTGATTAGGGATAGCATGTCGTTTAAGCGGACATAAAGGTATAAAGGGATAAAGTGATAAAGGGATAAGGGACAAAGAGACAAAGGAACAACGGAACAAAGGGACAAAGCATAAAGAAGTTTCACTTCTGCTATGCGTACTTTGTACACACGTTCATTTTTTTTATATATAGACTTCTAATTCGATTAACATAATTTACTCATTTCAGGTGATCTAGCACACCAAAATCAATCGCAAATAAAAACTCCAACAAAAGGCCAAAGAGGACGTAATAATACAAGAGTTCCCGTAGATAGTTTTACACTGGTTGCTTTACGGAGCATAATCTCCTCTATTTATGATGTGCGAAAGGAAGTTCCCACATTAAATAAAATATTGGCCGTGGCAAAAAAAGACCTCAACTTCTCGGGATCAAAAATGACACTGAGATCAATTATAAAGAGTAAACTAGGTTTCACATTTAAAAAATGTCGAAAAAATCGGTTGGTTTTACTGGAACGAAGCAATATTGAAGCTTGGAGAGCAAAGTATCTTCGCCGAATCCGCCACAATGACGCTTTAGGTTGTAACAAAAAGCCAGTCATTTTTTGGATGAGACATGGATACATGCACACTACACGGTATCTAAATGTTGGCAATCGGAGATCGATAAAGGAGTCCGCAAAAATGACAGTCCAGGACAGAGATGGGTAATTGTGCATGCAGGTTCTGAAAACGGATTTGTGAATGGTGCTGACCTGATTTTTAAGGCCAAATCTAAAAAAGGTGAATGAGATGAATGTGCAAAATTTTATAAAATATGTAAAAGAAAAATTAATACCCAACATTCCTCCTAACAGCATCGTAGCAATGGACAATGCGCCCTATCACAGCATGCAAATTAATAAACCTCCATCAGCAGGTAATCGAAAGGCTGAGATACAAAATTGGCTACGTGAACATGAAATACACTATGACGAGTCATGGACCAAATCTGAGCTGTTACAATTGTTGAAAAAACACAAGCCGGAAAAAGATTACCTTATAGATAACTTGCTAGCTGATCACGGCCAAAAAACATTGAGACTACCACCACACAATTGTGATCTAAATCCAATAGAGTATGTGTGGAATCTCGTGAAACAACGAGTGGCAGAAAAGAATGTGGATCAGCTAGAAAAAAAAAATAGAAGATTTGACGTGTGCAACCATAGCCTCAATTACGGTTGAGGATTGGCAGAAACAAATAAATCATGTAAAAAAACTAGAAAATGAATATTTGAAGAGGGAAGGGTACCCCGGGTAGGGGGTATTCCGTCGGGCCGGCCACTAATGACAAGTAACCCTGCTCCAGTGGTCGGCCCAACGACGAAGGCGACGTGGTGTTCGGGTGGGTTGCGGGAGTTGCGTGCCCCTCTGTCGCCCCGGACGGAGTGGTGCGGAGGCACGCCGACCGCAGCCCACCCAAAAAAAAAAAAAGAGGGAAGTTACAAATGAAGAGGATATTGAGAATTTTATTATTAGTATTGGACTGAACAGCGAGAGCGAAAGCGATACCTATGTCTCCGATGATTATAATGAAGTTGATGGTGCTATGTCTGGAATCGAAGAGTTGTCAGACGATCCCGGTGAAGGTCCAAGTAACAGAATTTAATTGTTACGCCAATATACCTAATTATACACTTTTTTACTATATGGTCTATTAATTTCAGCTTATATAAGGCTAACTGCTGTACTCGAGCCGTTTGCATAATAGGAGTGAAATTGACCCTATTATACCATGCTAATCAAACAGGTTGATATCGGGTTTTATTTCGAATTTTCCTTCAATAAATACCTACTGTACCTACTTCCGCATTGATAATTTAATTAGATGACAATGCGTTAATAATAATATATTTTAATATAACATTAATAATAATAAATCTATGATAGGTATATCCCTATAATTAATAAATAAATGTTATGTTTTAATATAACGATATTAAAATATAATATTTAATTAGCAGATTATCATAGCGTATATGCTGACAGTACCGGCAAAATGAGCCGCCATTTATAATCCCATTCTTTATTTGTACGAGTAGTACTTATTTTTTTGGGGTGGGTTACGGTCGGCGCATTCCTCGCACCACTCCGTCCAGGGCGACAGAGGGGTGTACACACGCACACCCGTAACCCACCCGTGACACGTCACCTTCGTCGTTGGGCCGACCACCAGAACAGGGTGACTCGACGTTAGTGGTCAAATAATATCTACTATTAAGCATTTTCAAAAAGATTTCTAAAAAAAAATTTTTTAATAAAAAATTTGCCACATTTATATGACCAAGTTTCAGAAATTATTGCTCACATTGCAATGCACCTGCCTAATTTATTTCTGCTCCACCTTAGGTCGACTGGCAGAAAATGCCTAAGGCATTAAGGCCGCCTTATACCTTTTTTGTGTGCAAAAGTTTTAAATAAATAAATAAATAATTTACCGTATGATGTTATTTTATTTTCCATTAATTTCATGCCATAAATAAATTTAAAAAAAATAAAGAACATATCTAGAGACCAAATAATGAATGATGATCCATTAAGTTTAGTTTGTCTCAAACAAATGCCTTGGATCACGAATGAGCATCTATATAGCAAGTATATTATAAGTTATTCATAATACAGTTGTATCCAACTTTAGATGCACTATGGATAATATAATTTGAAAAACTAGGTCAAATATCCTAAAATATTTATAATAAACCTATAGATATTTCCAACTTTAACATGTACACTACAGGTCAAGTCTTTGCCCACCCTATAGGTTGCGAGTTATACAATAAATAAAAATAATACTATTGATTTTGATTCCTGTATTTAAAGAATATAAATAGATAAGAATACTGTAGTAGTAAAACTGCAATATATAATTGTTTTATATTAAAATTTTTGATTTATCGATATAACCCTTTTTGCTTTGTTTACTACCGTGTACAATTTTGGCATTCTCTATATTAATATCAATAAATAATCATCATCTATTTGGTTCTACTCATTTTGCAGGCCCTCCCAAAGGTGTGAAGCAGAACTTGGACACTGCTTTCTGACTTCTCTGTTGAATTTATCCCACAACAACTCTACCGGATTAAGGTTGGGCGACTGTGAAGACAAAATCATGGCCGACCACATTCTTCTTTTCCAATTGTTCTAAATACTCTGCAAAACTTAGATCATTGTTTAGGATCGTTGTCGTGTTGGAAGGTAAATTTTTTGCCGATCAGGCACTAGCCAGAACGTATTACATTTTTCTTTAGGATTATTTTATAGCTTTCTTTCTTGAGAATTCCTTTAATTTTTACCAAGTTTTAACTCGCCCTTCCTCCGAAACATACCCAATCCATCACCAAGCTTCCACTGTGTTTCACAGTAGGGATTACACATAAATCTAAGATCTGTTCTTGACTTGACCTGCGCACAAACATTCTTCTCTTAGATCCAAAAATCTCGTATTTCAACTTGACGCCAAATAAAACCTTTAACCACTCTTCTTAGGTCGAATTTTTATTTTTACGGCCCATTGTAATCTCTTGATTTTATTCGGACGTCTTAAAAGTGGTTTCTTCAATGCCACCTTCCCAAAAAGGCCAGCTTTTCTCAGTTGCATTTTCACAGTAGATGTAGTCACAGGCAAATCCCCAGACAAATTGATTTGAGCTGCAATCTTTGGGCCTGTGAGTAGTCCATCTTGTTTGTTAATCAATACATATGTTTATCTTTTATAATTGTGGTTATTCGAGGCCACCATGAATGGCTTCTATCGTGGTGACTTTTGGTGGCTGCATATTTCTTAAAATTACAGACCACGATTCGTCAGGTTATTTTCAATACAGAGGTTATAACAGTTACTTTTGCCTTGATTATGAAGACTAATGATAAATGAACGAGTTTCGATTGACATTTTCTTGTTTTATAAGATCGTCTTGAACTTAGTTTGACACTCATAATTATCAATTATGAGAGAAAATTCAGAAGAGAGTATTGAGAGAATATTGACACATTAGTATGGTTGAATGGGTGGGCAAAGACTTTTGACTGGTAGTGTATATCATCATTCATCAACATCATTTTAATTCATATACAGTCCACTGTTAGGTTCGAGCCTTCTCCAGAATAGGAAGGAAATTGACCAGGCTGGTCAGACATGCTGGTATAGGGTTTTTCAATTCACGATTTGTTTTTTATGCTGTATGTTATGTGCATTTTTAATCCATTATACGTCTTTAAGGACACCCACAGAAAAATAGGGGGCTATAATTCGTATTCTTACATGAACACATGTACATAGCTTTTCCATGTCGTACACATAAATCAACCGAGCAATATTAGGAATAATGACAATCCTGCATAAAAATAAAAACATAAAAAAGTGATAAATTTACCTTGACAGTCTGCCATAGAGCAAACAAGTTCTTGTGAGTACCAGAGTAGCAATAAATATCCACGCCTTGCTTAGGTAGATCTCTCTCTAGTGTTTTAGGACCCTCTAACCAATGCACTAAAAAAATGAATATTTAATAATAGGTCGTTACAATAGCTGCTAAACATTTGAGTAGGGAATAGTTGTTTCTTTAGAATTAGAATACTGTTGCTAGAATTTGAAGTATCCATGGGGGGGTATATTCATAGATGATTGAAATTCATACAAGATAATCACGGCATGACACTCTGGGACTCTCATGACCTCCATGAATTGCGACGTGAAACTTAACAGAGTAGACATTGAATTAAAATTACTGAATCTGTACGGATATTGTAGAACACAAGTTCAACGAAGTACCGAGACAATAGATTAATGTCGTTACACAATTGTCTTAGTACCATTAAACCAATTATCGGATAGTTCAGCATTCTGTTTCTAAAGGAGCAAATAAGTGAAATGTACAATTAACTTACCATTGTATGCCAACGCTTGTGTTTGTGTAAATAACGCTATAATCGACAGCAAAAATAGTAATAAATAGCGTACATATTCATCCATGTTTTGCAGTCGGTAACTCTTCAATTCACATGAATCTCATTAAATCCATAAGATAAATAGCTACATAATACAATAAGGGAAATAAAACACAATTAATCAGTTTCCTAACCCCTTTTAGTTATATAGTTTTCACAAAACAAATACTAAATTCTAAAATATAAATAAAGATAACACATTCAAAATTAGGAATGTGAAAAAAAATCGATTTCTATATTAATCGATTAGTTATTTGTAAAAATCGATTTTTAAATAATAAAAATCGATTTAAAATTAATCGATTTTTTATATTAAAATTAATACATTATTTTAGTATTTGGTTTTTAGTTTAAATTTAATGTTTTCTCAAATAAATATCACTGTCAGATTTCTTAAACAAAAAAGGGCATTACATTTCTGCCAGGAAAAGTGCTCGATAATGTCAGTGTTTCATACAATATTAGAAAATAAATCTAAGATTTCCAAAAAAAAAAGTTATAATCCTGTCTGTGGAAAAATTTCAAAAAAAGTACCACGAATGGCAAAAAAATGGATTAATTAAAAATAATTAATTGATTTTTTGCAAATCGATTTATTTTAAAGAAAGAAAAATCGATTGTTTATTAATCGATTTTTTTCCCTCCAAGTCACATCCCTATTCAAAATTTAAGCTTGCGTTTCGATGTAGGCAATAGGAGTAAAGTCTATACAGCCATATCTTTTAAAATGTTTTCTTTATATTGTATACTCCATCATTGTCTTGTCTCTATTATATTATAAAACTCGTAAGATAGTTAGCTGTTTTAGGTATAAATATAGTAAGAAGTACTATACTTCAATAGTGTAATTTTCTATGCACATAATAGTCATTCTATCAAGTCGCACTGATCGTCATCATCATTCTCTTATATGAATTAGGTATCTAAACAATATGTATTCTTCTACAATTGGACATGTTAAGATTTGGCAATAGTTTCCATCACTTGCCATCAATTATCTTTGGGAATGTTATTGTTGGCCAGGTGGTATCAAATTAATTTGGTTTAGAGGCTTATAGTCGCCATTTACGACACCTACGAGAAATTGTAAGTGTTGTTAGTATTCGTAGCCACCACACAAGACTCGCTTGGCTACTTACTGTAACAAAATAGCTTACCGAGACTTTCTGAGTTTTATAGCTCGATTTCAGCCAGGGATATTAATTTAAACTTTTTTTTTATAGGACTCTACTAGTTTAAAAAAATCTTTCTCAATCGCGTAACTAAGAGGGGATAGAGAGAGTTCTATGACGTAGTTAGAGGGAAACAGCGGAATCTCTGTGCATCGGGTCACCTACAAATAAATTGTACCAAGACCATGAGATGTACTTCCCAAAAAATAATGTATATTATATATACTGTTACGGGGGTAAGTCCTTCAAGGACAGACATAAGAGCAGAACATTTACTTTTTGGCTGTGGGTTATGGTCGACACCTCTATGAGTCAACCGCCTTTCTACCCTCTAGGCTAGTTAGCCTAGAGGAATTCCTATAATTTGCAATAATCATTCCCTATGACATCAATGTTACTTTATGCATTTAAGTAGTTACATGTCCTCAGTTGGGTTCAGACTGCAGTAGCTTGTAGTAAAGATGCAATTAGCTGGGCAGTAGAAGTGAAATATGTGATGCAAATTTTTCAACAGCTCATAGACACCCCACTGCTAGGCTAAGGTTTTATTTTGAGGTTGATCTTATTTGTTTCCATTTCTCTCGCTAGGCAATTTGTGACTGCCTTTCACATCTATATATTAAAAATTTAAGTCGGCACGTTTCTTTAAAACTCACTCCCATGTAAGAAAAACGTGGTAGAGGTCTTTAATTATTGACACTGATGGAAATGTATTCACATATGTCCTCCATATGTCCATATGTCCTCTTGATGGTACTGGAGGGTTATGGTTACGATCTATGACCGTTAAACTACAACATACTCGAACAGTTGCTCCATAACCTGATACACCAGTTTAAGTAAATGGAAAGGGTACAAATAAATAAAACACAGTGAACTCACTTCTTGTTTTTATTTGGTAAAGCCTTAAATTGAGTGGTCATATGAACAGCATAACAATGTAAGGCACTTGATATAATTCAATCTTGTACTTCAAAATTGTACATATAAAAATAACCGGCAAACTCTTAACGGACGTAAAATAGAAAAGTGTAGATACTGCTATGATAATTTAAAATAATAAAAAAGATACAATTTACCAGTCTTAATACGACAGGAATGTTAAAATAAATATAATGTTTTTTTTACTTTTAAAATACTGACTTAAATTTTATACAAGAATACAACAGCTTACGCAAAATATAAATTATAAATAAATACAAAGTGATTTCGATGTAGACTCTATTAATATATTGGGTACACTTTAAACTACATAGTGATAGTAGAAATAAATGTCAGTTTAATTATATTTTTTTTAATGTCGACCTATTAAATTTAGCTAGTAACGTAACTGTGTAATTTAAGTATTTAGGTAAGATTTATTTATTATCTAAAATTTATTTAAACACAACTTCTGACGAGGCCTTCTAATGAATATTTGCCTTTATAAATAACAGACGCAAAAACGATGAAAATTATTTAAATTACAAAAACGATCAAATTCTCAAAACATATCTCATCACTAATTTTATTGCAATTTTTTTTTGCATACAAAGTGCGTTAGACAATAATTAGTTAATAGATGTGTTCACTCATTACGGTAATCATAATAATTTGTGAACGGCGTGTGTTTAAGGTTACGCTATGTTTCTACGTGACATTGAGTGAATTTTAGAAGAATTTAAATGAAAGAATACTGACAAATATAATACTTTTTATTTAGATGATGATTTTAATGCATAGGAAAAAAAATAAGAAATTCATTATGTCGAATGCCACATTACCATCTAGTAGCTAGGTACCTTAGTTGAGTCCTAAAGGGTACCTAAATTGCAATTTGAATCTATCTTATAGGTGGCTTTTATAATCGAAAGCTCATCAAGAAATAACTAGCTGGCTCTTTGACCTCGTGAGTATCGTCGCAAAAATTTTCTAATAACGGAATCGTCAACAATTCCATATAATTAATTTCATAAAAAGTGGTTCAGAAAAGGAACCAGGAGTAGAATAGTTGCTGATAGGAATGCATTCATTTCTCAAGCAACTTAGTCGATCAAAAAAAAAGAATAAAGTACCGCGTAAATGTTCGGTCATTGGTGACGTCACCCTCCAATTAGGCGATAAAAACCTTTACGAGTTTAACAATTAAAACATTATAAAAGATATCTAACGAAATAATGCATTTAGTGTCAATTCTTATACTAAAATAAAATACTTTATTAAAAAATGGAATGGCCGACACATTTTGTTTTTTTTTGCATTTACGTGGTGATCGAAGGTAGTAAAAAAGCTTTTCGTTTTAATTCACTATGTTGAAAATATTTTTTTTTGGGATTTATAAAATTAACGCTTTTTAAATGTGATAATTAGGACTTTACGAATAAATTATATTTCAAATAGTCGAATACTCTATTTCATCAATTCTAAAATATATAATTATACATATATAGATAAGGCAACATTTGCATTAGTAGTTACTTGTATTGCAAACTATAGTATAAGATACCGCTACAGTGTCTATTATTACTATATTCCTTATAATAATACATCAAATATAGCAAATTCAATATATTCATACCCAATTTGTTGGAATGTTTTTAAGAATCATCAGCAGTATTGTCGTTCGGAGGTTTAAGAACATTTTGAATGATTGAAATTGAAAGATTATTATCGTAAATTAGTCACACTTATATTTAAGATCTGATATCTTCGCAGATATAATGAAACTTTTTAATAAATAAATTATTTTTTCTACAATAAATTTCCTAGAGTATTTTTCGAACTTTTAGAATGAATCACTATTGTCTTAAAAATGTATAACCTAAAGTAGCAAATACATATGTTTTGGACGTAAAAATTACCTGTAAGGCACTCAAATATGATCAAATTGGTTATTTTGTATATTATAAACTATGTATCTTTAATATATAATTCTTTTGTACATTTGTATGTGAACTGTTCCTAAATGGCTGCATTAATTATGATGAAATTTTGGATTTCAGGTGGATTCAAAACAGGTTAGATTAACAATTGGTCCCACTACGTGGCGCTGAGATCGGTTTCAAGCATGACTATTTTAATTTATTTTTTTAAATTAGTACAGAGAACCGTTTGTCGGGTCATCTAGTATATTATAAATTATTTATAGATAACAATTTGTACTTATAATCTTAATTATTACAATAATATTTATACTGAATTTGTTATATTGATGTTATTTATAAATATGTGGCCTTCAAATATATTGCACTAATATACACCTAGGAACCAGTGAAGGCACTTAAGAGCACTAAGTTTTTATTATATATTCAATAATCTATCATATGTATCTATAGTTAAAATCCAAATTTCTATGTGGAATAATTTTGCAATTTGCAACGTCTCATAAATTGTCTAAGACTTTTTCTAAGTCATCAATGGAATGTTGATATCTGAAAATAATATAATATAAAAAGTTTTAGTATTAGAGATACATATTGATATGTGGTAGGACCATACTGTCTACAGTACCGGGCCTGTCTGTCCGGGGTAGTACCATCATTCATTTCGGCTCGTATACGAGACCGCTGGGCTAGAACTTCCTCCATAATAGGAGAGAAATTGGCCTTACTATACCATGCTGGTCAGAGAGTTGCTATAGGGTTTTGTTTCGAGTTTTCCATCTCTTGCATGGATGTCATATGCGTAATATATCCCTTAGTCGTCTTTTACTACACCCACGGGTATGAGAGTGGGTGGTGTATTGTATTCTTACGCCGTCACCACACGGAAAGTGGTCCATACTACCATACTTTCGACGTATGTGTAGCAGCAATTTGCTACTGTACTTCCTTCAAGAAGCGAGAGAGCCGGCAGCCCAATTTTCTGAGGTTGTTTGCGTGTGATGGCTTTAGTATCACAGAAACATTGCATGGATCCACACTCCTTTCACTTTCTTCACAATAGGCAGCGGTCTAACAAAGTTCCACGAGAGGCAGTATCACTTACCATTATCGTTTGCTATTTTGCCACCAACAGTGATAAAAAATATTTACCTATATTTGCACCGAACAAATGTTTAAGATTAAGATTTTTTAACAAACTTCAAAAATGGAATAGTGTCTCAATTCAATTGTATATAGATATATTACGCGATTATTCCGGCAATTATGAATCGATTTTGGTGATTGTATTTTTTAAAGACAATGCCCTGCTCTAAGGATGATCCTTGTGTTGCAGGGGACTTCACAAACATAATTAACAGATTTACGGATATACTTGGTTTGGATTTTAATTTGTGAAGTGCTTACTTTTTATTTAATCTAATCCTTGATTTTAGTTCAATTATCTTTATTCAGATTTTAAATAGATGCTCTTTAATAATTAATCGGTTAGATTTTTTTTTAAGACAACACCTGCACTGAGGCAATAATCCTTGGGGACCTTACAAATATATAATTACATCCAGACTCAGAAAAACAATATGTGGATCGCACAAAGTGCTGTCATGCGTGGGATTCGAACCCGTGACACTGGCACTGTAGGTCGTATCGCTCGGTATCTTAACCACTACGCCATCTACGCAGTTTGGTAGATCATACTTCAAAAATGGTCCTATATTTTGATCAAGATTTGACCAGTAATTTTTGAGTTATACTCTAATGCGTATTTGGTTCATCTCCACTACATTGTTTTGAAGTTGATTTTATTTATTAAATTATCGCCCAAATCCACTTATTTTTATTAAAAAACTAACAACCCGCCCTCGCTTCGCTTCGGTTTTAGTCGTTTTACCAGCGTAATTCCTGTTCCCGTGGGAATACAGGGATAAAATATAGCCTAGTTTACGCCCTGATATTATAGCTTTCCATTGGTGAAAGAATTTTTGAAATCGGTCCAGCCGTTTTGAAGATTACCCGGAACAAACATACAGACAGACAATAAAAATTTAAAGTGACTTAGGCATATGTATAGTGCAAATAACCGTGTGAGCATGAAAAAAGCCTATTATTTTGACATTACAAACAGACACTCCAATTTTATTTATTGGTATAGATAACTTAATTAGATAATGTACGTACTTAACGTTTGCGTGCGTCGTGCGGTACGTATTCGGGTCCACCATGCCGCGCCCACTCGCGCTCAAATTCGTGCTCGAGTATTTCGGCGCCACGCTTACGTGTCAAACCTGTCTCCTCGAGGCTCAACTCACACATCTGCATGTCGTCCACACCTAATACAAACACATTAACTGAAATATGTATTATCATCATTACAGCAAATATATGTCACACTAGCAACCCGCCCTCGCTTCGCTTCGGTTATAGGTTATAGTCATTTTATCCGCGTAGTTCCCGTTCCCGTGGGAATAGCGGGATAAAATATAGCCTAGTTTACGCCCTGATATTATAGCTTTCCATTGGTGAAAAAATTTTTGAAATCGGTCCAGCCGTTTTGAAGATTACCCGGAACAAACAGACAGACAGACAATAAAAATTTAAAGTGACTTAGGCATATGTATAGTGCAAATAACCGTGTGAGCATGAAAAAAGCCTATTATTTTGACATTACAAACAGACATTCCAATTTTATTTATTGGTATAGATTACTGGTCTCTAGCTTCTTCCAAAATGGAAGGGAAATTGAGCTACACTGCTTAAACGGGTTGGTTGTAAGAGTTCCTTATCTTGCATAGACGTTATCTCGATACCATATGCCTTTTTTTGGCAGGCTGTGGTCGTACGCTGTCCATTTCGTTCGGAGTGACGAGGGAGCGGGGCGTGACATCATAAACTGCGGCATTCCCTCCCCTTCGCCATTGGGCCGACCACTGGTACCGAATCCCTCGACTGGCGTGGCCAGGGATACCCGGCGGGACGCCCCCCTCGGGGAGTCGCCCTCTCATGGTCAACCACTCTACGGGTGACAGACTAATCCCCGGTCCAGTCCCGTTACTATACGCCGTAGTCATCTTTTACATCACCGCTTCTTCGCCTGTGGAGGGCGAAGAAGCGGTGATTTTTATTCTTATTCTGTCACCATACAGAGAGAATATTAGAATATATATCATCGTATCAGCTAAAATATGTTCCACTACCGACCTCGAGCCTCCAATACGAGGGAAAGCTATACCACGCTGGTCAGACAGGTTGTTTAGTTTTATTTTAAGATTTCCTTCTATTGCATAGATATTATATGTATATTATATTCCTTAGTCGTTTTTACGACATCGACCAATAAGCGGTGGTGAATTACATTTTTACCCCGTTACCACACAAATACACTGATTGAAATATTATGTAAATTCTATTGTATTGATAGTTAGGCATAGGTTTTAATTTTGTATTTTTCTATATTTGTAGGCGGTACTGATATTACTGTAAGTGGCAGTTACCACTGACTATCGAGTGGCTTGCCTGTTTATCTGCCACTAAAGGTAATAAAAATGTCTACTTCTGGCGTTAAGTATATTATACGCACAGGAAACGTAATGAAAGTGAATCACCATTCGTGATACTTAGTGTTCTTGCTTCATTAACATAATAATATGTAATTATTTACTGTGAACGTCATCAATTTGATCTGTGAGAATACAATCAGCTGCAAGTTTATTTATATACAAAATATTCCTATCTCGTAGTGTAATTAATACACAGAAAATTCATTTACATATGCAATTAATTATCCTAATGCTACACTGTAAACGTCATCATCAACATCCACTGCAATCGTTAATTTCTACTGCAAATTTTTACATCCAATGCAAATGTATACAACCATTCGTATCACATACCTCTACTACACATGAATGTATACATCTAATGCAAACCTACACATTCACTGCAATCGTATACTTCTTCTGCAAATGTATACATCTAATGCAAACCTATACATCCACTGCTATTGTATACTTCTACTGCAAACGTACCCATCCACTGCAAACGCATAAAACGACTGTTCACATACCAGCTTGCAGCAACACGGGAGTCTTGTCTGGATGTAGTTCCATCTGTCGTGCGACGTACTGTCCGTCGAAGTGTGCGTACCACCAGCCTCGTCGCTCACCTTCTGCGTTTCCAGCTCCGCCCGCACGTACAAACGGGATACGGAAATAGCGGTGCCGCGCACCCAGGATCTCACCCTTTTGAGGGAGCCGAGGGGTCTTGGCTGAGGTACAAACGGACACAAATGTATTTTTCTATTAGACTTTTATCATTTTTATTATCTTTTGTTAAATTTTTGTAAAATCCCCGCAACACAAGGATTATTTACTTAGTGAAGAGTATTTAAAAAAATAGATTGCCTTATCCATAGCCTGCCCCTATACAGGGTGACTGGTAAAAGATTGTACATATTGAAGGAGGGTATTCAGTACTCGATTCTGATACCGAATATATAAAAAAAATTGGTACTTAAATTTTGAACTAATTATCTTATAAAAACATTTAGTTATGAACACATGGGATAGGTCAACGTACGTCAGCACTTGTAGGTACTAAACAGTTCGCGTGACATTGAACTAGTTACATTTTAGGTAAATATTCTACCTATGCAACTCGACCCAGTAGGTATTTTTTTTTGCGTCGCGGGTCGCAGACAGAGGTCAACGTACGCTGGCAAACCTATTGTTTTGATTAGAAACAAATCACTTTATCTCAGGATTGGTAAGAGCTATGAATCTGCAACTAACTTTAGTGTTTTTATGACATTATTCCTATTATACTATATTATTTCAATTTATTTCAATACTAAGACATTATTCCTACACCTAGCTTTAGTAATTCTAGTAATAAATATCTAAAATCTTGACAACAGTACTAACAAAACTTTTACTCGATATCGGTATCGGTGTATCGCCAGTAGAGTGACAATATTTTTGGAAGTCTTGTAACACTAATATTGTTGATGTTTACTATGTAGTTAATTAATATTATCTTCTTTTTACACTTTTATTAGTTACATGTGGCCATTATCTATCGTTTCCTTCAATATTTACAATCTTTTACCAGTCATACTGTATAGTTCATATAAATTGATGATAAATTTAAAACCTTGTACAAACAAATGTATTTTTAGATTCTTTCAAGTCTTTCTAAAAAATGCCCAACAGTAAACACCAAGTCTTGAATGGTGACTGGTACACACTCCTCTATTTAATCATCATCACCACAGCTCATATATGTCCACCTGCTGGACTTGACTCTCCTCCACAACGGGAGGTAAAGTGAGCTGCTATACCACGCTGATCAGACGTGTTGGCATAAGGTTTTATGTAGAGATTTTTTATCTTGCATAAATGTTTTCTGTATACCACGTCCCTTTCTCGTGTTTTACGACAACCATGGGCATGAGCGGATGGTGACTTTTATTTGTACTCCGTCGTTATTGGATGTAAATTGCACCCATACTCAGAACAATAATTTGTGGAACGCATAAAGTGTTGTCCTGCGTCAAAACTCATGACACTGGTATCATTAAATCGATACCTTCAGCAACACATCTGTGTAATTCGTATGATCATATGTCAAACAATAAATAATCAATCCTTTGAGACTAATTACTGAACACTGGAGGAAATCTGTGATGACAGTAGCTACCACGAGTATTCTTACACAGATTGCTGGAAATAAATCAAAATCTAGAACTCCTAAAACTTACCAGCATCCATAATAGATTGTGGAGCTCTCTCCTGATCAGCCATAGTGGTCTTGCGGGCATTCTTTGCTTTCCACGCGTGGTATACCTTCAACCGTCGGTGGAATTCATGACGGCATGCCTGGAATTAAAATAATTATACGTGAATATGTGTACAATTAGTATAATTTTTGTAAATTGGGATTAACAATTCAAATCCAGCTAATACTGTGATAATTGCCGACTGCACAGATGGCGTAGTGGTTAAGACCTGCAGCGCCAGTGTCGGGGGTTCGAATCCCACGCGGGACAACACTTTGTGCGATCCACAAATAGTTGCTCTGAGTCTGGATGTAATTTGTGTCCGTTAATTATATGTTTGTAAAGTCCCCCGCAATACAAGGATTATTTCCTTAGTGCAGGATGTAAAAAATATATATATATATTTATGCCATAACTGGAGTAGTTACGTGGAGCGATTCACTTTAATACTTTGATTGCGGTGCGATTTGTCTAACCTTTATCATGATCCATCAACGTTTCCACTCATATACGTCCTACTGCTGGGCTCGAGTCTCTTCCACATTAGGAGGGAAATTGCTCCATTATACCACCCTGGTCAGATGTATTGGTATAGGGTTTAATTTCGAGGTTTATTTCGCTTAAGATCTATGTTAAATGCATTTTTAATCCCTGAGTCGTCTTTTACGACACCCACAGGTAAAATGGGCGGTGGTGAATTATATTACAACACGGAAACTATAACATTTATCAATCGATACAAGCGTATGCTTGTCATGTATGGAGGCAGAAGATCTTCTTACTCAATATCCATCACCTCTTCAATCATCTATTAGTTTATTGACTTCCACTTTCAACATAGGCTTTCCCAAGAGAGGAATATAAGCAGAATCGCCATGCCTAGCAGGCTCTAAGTTTCTCAAATCAGTGCTATTGCCCATTCTTCTGGTGATCCCTAAGTCTATTTTAACAACTTCCAGTGAGAAGGGAGACGACACAATGCATTCTGGTAATTTCACAGCCATATCATCATCTCAGCTCATATATGTCCCACTGCTGGGCTCAAGACTCCTCCATGATAGGAGGGAAAGCGATCTTCTACACCAACGAGTCAGTATACGATTTTATTTAGAACTAGCAACCCGCCCTCGCTTCGCTTTCAGTCGTCTTTCCTGCGTAGTTCCTGTTCCCGTGGGAATAGCGGGATAAAATATAGCCTAGGTTACTCCTTGATATTATAGCTTTCCATTGGTGAAAGAATTTTTGAAATCGTTTCAGCCGTTTAGAAGATTACCCGGAATAAACAGACAGACAGACAAAAAAATATAAAGTGTATTTTAGGCATAGGTGTCGTGCAAATAACCGTGTGAGCATGAAAAAAGCCTATTATTTTGACATTACAAACAAACACTCCAATTTTATTTATTGGTATAGATTTGTCTTCTCTTTAATATATGTTATATGCATATCCTTTATCCTTTAGTCGTTTTGTAGGACACCTACATTCAAGTAGGAGGTGATGAATGGTATAGTCAAATCCTTACTAATATTATAAATGCGAAAGTAACTCTGTCTGTCTGTCTGTCTGTCTGTCTGTCTGTCTGTCTGTCTGCTACGCTTTCACGTCTAAACCACTGGACCGATTTTGATGAAATTTGGTACAGAGATGGACTAAAGCTTGAGAAAGGACATAGGCTACTTTTTATTGCGAAAAAATGGGTATAAGGGGTTGAAATAGGGGATGACATTTTGTATGGAAATTCGTCATTTTCGATGATAGAACCACGAATTTTTGTATTAAGGTACCTGATAATAAATAAATAAATATTCGTTCAAGCGTTTTGGAAATTTCATTTACATGGGGATGAAATTCAACCCCTAAAATACCAAAAAGCATACAGCCGAAACCACTGGGCCTAGAAACGTATTTTTTTTTTACACCATCGTATCTTTTAGGGTGCACGAGCACTAGCAAAGGATTTTTGGAAATTCACCCCCTTAAGGGGGTGAAAAGCATATAGTCTTTCACGTCTAAACCGATTTTGATGAAATTTGGTACAGAGATGGACTAAAGCTTGAGAAAGGACATAGGCTACTTTTTATTGCGAAAAAATGGGTATAAGGGGTTGAAATAGGGGATGACATTTTGTATGGAAATTCGTCATTTTCGATGATAGAACCACGAATCTTTGTATTAAGGTACCTGATAATAAATAAATATTGGTTCAAGCGTTTTGAAAATTTCATTTACATGGGGATGAAATTCAACCCCTAAAATACCAAAAAGCATACAGCCGAAACCACTGGGCCTAGAAACGTATTTTTTTTACACCATCGTATTTCTTGGGGTGCACGAGCACTAGCAAAGGATTTTTGGAAATTCACCCCCTTAAGGGGGTGAAAAGCATATAGTCTTTCACGACTAAACCGATTTTGATGAAATTTGGTACAGAGATGGACTAAAGCTTGAGAAAGAACATAGGCTACTTTTTATTGCAAAAAAATGGGTATAAGGGGTTGAAATAGGGGATGACATTTTGTATGGAAATTCGTTATTTTCGATAATAAAACCGTGAATCTTTGTATTAAGGCTCCTGATAATAAATAAATAAATATTCGTTCTAGCGTTTTGGTAGTTTCACTTACATAGGGATGAAATTCAACCCCTAAAATATCAAAAGCATACAGCCGAAACCACTGGACCTAGAAACGTTTTTTTTTTCACCATCGTATTTCTTGGGGTGCACAAGTACTAGCAAAAGATTTTTAGAAATTCACTCCCTTAAGGGGTTGAAAAGCATATAGCCTTTCACGTCGAAACCACTTAACCGATTTTGATGAAATTTGGTACAGAGATGGACTAAAGCTTGAGAAAGGATATAGGCTACTTTTCATTGCAAAAAATTGGGTATAAGGGTTTGAAATAGGGGATGACATTTTGTATGGAAATTCGTCATTTTCGATGATAGAACCACGAATCTTTGTATTCAGGCACCTAATAATCCTTACTAATATTATAAATGCGAAAGTAACTCTGTCTGTCTGTTACGTTTTCACGTCTAAACCACTGAACCGATTTGATGAAATTTGGTACAGAGATGGACTAAAGCTTGAGAAAGGACATAGGCTACTTTTTATCGCGAAAAAATGGGTATAAGGGGTTGAAATAGGGGATGACATTTTGTATGGAAATTCGTCATTTTCGATGATAGAATCATGAGTCTTTGTATTAAGGCACTTGATAATGTATACATAAATATTTGTTCGAGCGTTTTGGAAATTTCATTTATATGGGGATGAAATTCAACCCCTAAAAGACAAAAAAGTATAAAGCCGAAACCACTGCACCTAGAAACGTAATTTATTTTTTTACACCGTAGAATTTCTTAGGGTACACGAGCTCTAGCAAAGAAATCGCGAAAAAATGGGTATAAGGGGTTGAAATAGGGGATGACATTTAGTATGCAAATTTATCATTTTCGATGAAAAAACCATGAATCTTTGTAATAAGGCACTTGATAATATATAAATAAATATTTATTCTAGCGTTTTGGAAATTTCATTTATATGGGGATGAAATTCAACCCCTAAAACACAAAAAAGCATAAAGTCGAAACCATTGGGCCTAGAAACGTAATTTTTTTTTTACACCGTAGAATTTCTTAGGGTATACAAGCTCTAGCAAAGAAATCGCGAAAAAATGGGTATAAGGGGTTGAAATAGGGGATGACATTTAATATGCAAGTTTATCATTTTCGATGATAAAACCATGAATCTTTGTATTAAGGCACTTGATAATATGTAAATAAATATTTATTTTAGCGTTTTGGAAATTTCATTTATATGGGGATGAAATTTAACCCCTAAAAGACAAAAAAGAATAAAGCCGAAACCACTGGGCCTAGAAACGTAATTTTTTTTACACCGTTGTATTTCTTGGGGTACACGAGCAGCGAGCGAAAATCACCCCTTAAGGGGGTGAAAATCGTATAGCCGAAACTATTGGGGCTAGGAACGTAAAACTATGTAGTTCTCTGTATTGTGCGATTCTCTTTCTTTTGTTGTAAATGAGCTCTAAGAAATTAGTTTTTGAAATTCAATCTCTATGGGGGTCAAAAATGTATATCCGAAATCATTAGGCCTAGAAACTAGGGATGAGAAAAAATAATCGATTTTTATAATAATCGATTATTAATCGATTTTTTTTGTAATAATCGATTTTTACAATCGATTATCAAAATAATAGAGAATCGATTATTTTTATAATTAAATCGATTTTCCTAAAAAAAGAAGGTAATAACAATACTGCGTGTAGTATTTCATACTATAATAATCGATTATTTTATAATCGATTATTTATTTTTAATTAATCGATTATTTTATAATCTATTTATTTTGAAGAACAAAAAATCGATTATTTAAAAAATCGATTATTTTCCCTCCAAGTCACATCCCTACTAGAAACGTGAAATTTTGTACAAAGTTCTCTTTCTTGGGGAAAGTGCTCACTAAAAAAGAGTTTTTGTAATTATAGTATTTTGTAGTTTTTTATTTTACTAAGGAGGTGAAAAGCGTAAAACCGATATCACTGAGCCTAGGAACGATCATTTTAGTACATGATCGGCTTTCTTGGGTTACCCCATTAATTTTTTTAATGCTCGCTTATCAAGATTACTTTGGATCGACGCAATATGTATTTGGTCCTCTGCCATCGTAGATATATTGCAAAAGTTCTTTTAGCAACATTTTATGACCAGCCAGACCAGCCTGCCAGACGACATAGCTGGCTACATGGCATCACCAATTGGTCCAGGTCAATGTAAATCTTTGTCTTAGTAGTATTTTGCGACACCCACAAACAATGAAAGTGTTATAATATTCCTAGCCGCTACCAGACAGTAAGTTAAAATCAAGAAATTAATCCAATTTTCTATCTTTAGAAATAAACAAATTTGAAGCGTCTATTTGTTGTCAAAATAATAGGTTTTATTTATGCTCACACAATTATTTGCACGATACCTACGTCTAAAAAACCGGCCAAGTGCGAGTCGGGGTCACGCACGAAGGGTTCCGTACCATTATCTATAAAAAAGGGGAAAATTGGGTTTGTTGTATAGGAGTCCCCTTAAATATTTATTTTATTTTGTTTTTAATATTTATTGTTATAGCGGCAACAGAAATGCATAAATTTGTAAAAAATTCAACTGTCTAGCTATTGCGGTCCTTGAGATACAGCTTGGTGACAGACAGATGGACAGACAGACAGCGAAGTTTTAGTAATAGGGTCCCGTTTTTACCCTTTGGGTACGAAACCCTAAAAACGGCTCAATTTTTTTGTCTGTCTATTCGATACGGGTAATCTTCAAAACGGCTGGACCGATACTGATAATACTTTACCACCAGGTCTACCAAGCCTTACATAAGGAATAACTTAGGCTATATTTTATCCAAGGCTATATTTTATCCCGGTGTGGCTGGAGCAACTGTGAGAATTTAATCGACTTTAAAATTATTTCACTAACGGAAAGCTAATTTTAAGCGTGTAACATATTTAGGTTTTATTCCGTGTGGTGACGGAGTAAGAATACAATTCACCACCTCCTCTCTTACCCATGGGTGTCGTAAGAGATAATTCAGGGATATATTACGCATATGACATCTATGCAAGAGATGGAAAACTCGAAACAAAACCCTATACCAACCTGCATGACCAGCATGGTATAGTAAGGTTAATTTCCCTCCTACTATGGAGGAGGCACGAGCCCAGCAGTGGGACGTATATGAGACGAAATGATGATGAACATATTTAGGCTATTTTTTTATCCCAATATTCCTACGGGTCCGGGCACAATGCGGGTGAAATCACGGACATTTAATGGATATAAAAATTAATTTACGAATGAAAATCTACATTATCAGCGAATAACAAATAAAGGCTATTTTCATCCTGGTGTTTGCCCGGAACGAGAACTGCGAGAGAAACCGGTGGATGTTTACCAATTTTTAAAATTCTTTCAACAATAGGAAGCTACGTTATCAGCGAGTAACATAGGCAATTTTTATCTTGGATATTTGTGTGGGATTTGTTAGTACAATTTTTTTTCCACCTATGTAGACTTATAATATCAGCGAGTAACATAGGCAATTTTTATCTCGGCATTCGCATGGGAATGGGGTCTACGTGGGTGAAACAACGGTTGTTTGATCAATATTATTCTTTTTCACCAATGGAAACCTATCATGGATAATGTTATTATCAGCGACTAAGGATGGCCATATTTATCAACGTGTTTCCACGTGAATTTAAACTACAAGGGTGGAAGTAATATTCAAATATAAAAATTTGTGAAGTTATTTGGACCTTTCTTACTCGATCACGCGTAAACTGTTGACCAGATTTGGATGAAAATTGACACACAGATAGAGTATTTCTTAAATTAAGAAATATCATCATCATCATCATTGCAGCCCACGTACTTCCCACTCTTGGACTCGGGCCTCCTCCATAATGGGAGGGCATTTGACCTACTATACCATGCTGGTCAGATATCTATAGGGTTTCATTTTTCGAGTTTTCCTTCTCTTGCATAGATGTTATGTGTATATATCCCATAGTCGTCTTATACGACATCTACGAGCAAGATAGGGAATGGTGAGTTGTATTCTTACTCCGTCACCACAATAACACAATAGAAAGAAATATGCAAGCCAACTTTTACGCGGGCGAAGCCGCGGGCAAAAGCTAGTATACAATAAATAAAAAAAACCTCCCCGTGTGGTGACGGAGTTAGAATACAATTCACTACCCCCTTTCTTGCCCGTAGGTATCGTAAAAGAAGGGATATAATATGCATATAACGTCTATGCAAGAGAAGGAAACTTGAAATAAAGCCCTGTACCAACACGTCTGACCAGTAGGTCAATTTCCTCCTCCTATTGTGGATAGGGATACGAAAGAAGTATCGATACTTTTAGGTATCGAGTACTTTTCCTTCGATACTTTTGTACTTGATACTTTTACTCAATGAGTACTTTTTGGCAGGTATCGTATCGAATAAATTTTAGAAAGTATCCATGTTAACTTGACCTTACGGCCCACGTTCACGCCACGCCATCTAGTTCAAACGTAATGAACCTTCTAAAACGTGGCTCGAAATATATTAATCCGTTCACAGACGGTCAAATTCCTAAAAAGAAAAATCACGACATAGAGTCTAGGAAAAGTACTCAGTATCGATACTTTTTCTTCGATACTACTCATGAGTACAGTATCGATACTTTCTGTTCGATATCGTGTTCCTAATTGTGGAGGAGGCTCGAGCCCAACAGTGGGACGTATATGACCTAAAATAATGAGAAAAATAATAAAAAATATAAAACTCACCTCTAGCAATTCAATATCACATGAAGTATTAATAGTGTCTCGTAATTCGGAATACTTCCATTTAGATAGATCGTATTTTTGCTTCCCTTGCATTGCTTGCTGCATTCTCACACGTTCCGATCTGTATTGCGCATTAATACATCAATAAATTTAATATAGTAATATACATGCAATTATATAATACACTACCAACTAAAATACAATTACTGCAAAATGGGGTGAATTAAACTCAAGTGTAAGTATTTCATAAAAAGTGAAATAAAACTTCAATAATATAAATAGCAAAGGTTTTTAATGTAAGCCTCCTCCTTTATTAATTTTTTTAAGGCATGACGGGGGCAACACTCGACTAAACAAATTATAGATCTTTTGCGGCTATTGTATATTGTAAAGCGTGAGTTACTGACAATATTAACCAGTCGTCTAATCTAGTTGCAAGTATTCAATTATGAATACAACTCGAAGACTCACGTTTCGTATTTGAAATATAAAGTACGTCTAGTTTATTAATTACGATGTTATGTCTGGATGTTATCTAAAATAAATTGTCGTTGATTAATACGCGCAGTTTCTTATTTTACTTGCTAGGCCTCGGACGAATAAATAAAATATCTTGTACTGAATGCTTTCGTGACATACATATTAATCGAGGTAAATGATTTGCTAATCAGTATTTACCTCGCTGCATAAATAATAATATAAACGGATCGGTAATTATATGCAGACGGATTGAACTTGAGCATCTTCGAGTCCTAAATACATATAATATGCAAACAAACAATTATTAAGTAAACTACATTGTTATTGGGTTGTGTTCAATTACCAAGTCTTCTTTTTATCAATGAGTAAATATATAAACCACAATAAAGTTGAAGACTTTGTTCATTTGAATGCGCTAATCTTAGGTTTCGATAGTAAAAAATCTTATTACGTGAGATACTTTATTTATGAAGAATTGTTTTTGGCTATAATACATAACGCTGCGACAAATAGCAGCGGAGCAGTGTATATAAATGTTTGCAAACCTGTGTTTTTTGCCCGCATGGGTTGCCTAGTAGTTGTACTTAGATAAAAAATAATAATGACTGATTTATTGTAATATTATTACAAATAACATGGAATAATGACACTAAATACCTATATACTTAATCCAAGCAAGCGAATTTGCTAGCATACCTAGTCCGTATATATTTATGGCTATTATTATTAGAGTTGTATTCACCCCATTTTATTGATACTATACAATACAATTGCATGCATTGATCTAATACAAATATAAAATACAGTGCATGCAATATTGGATTTTTTTATTGACATGCAGTTAAGTAAATATAATCTTCTGTGGTTATAATATTGCTGTGGTAATGGAGTCGATTTCTAGTCAAATGATTTTCGGCAGACTATCGTTTTCCAAGGAACGAATACCATCAGATTCCAGCAAACTAGCGAGAACGATATTTGAGAATTAGATCAGATATGAGAATATTTGAGGGTAATAAATCCATCATAAATATAATTTAACAACGGTTAAACAACTTGAAAGATTTTTATAATTTAAACTTTTCCAAAAACAAAATGTTTTTGGAAAAGTTTGAATTATAAAGATTTCAAGTTCAAGGTCAATGTTCTCTTGTCAAAATTATACGAGACAGGTGTAAATTTATTTATTTTACTGGTACCGACACTTAATATTGATCGAAGGGCAGAAAAGGAATAAATCAATTTTATATAGCTTATTGCTGTTATCGATTGAGTTCTATTCATCACTAGAAAAACCAATAGCAAGTTATGAGCATTTAAAGCAATGGATAATCGCCATATGCGTCTTATATATTCTCAATAAGTAATTTAAAAATAAAACAGACTCCCGAAATGAGTAATTAGAACAAGAGAATGATGATTATAACGTTTCAAGTAGTTTCAATTATCCAAGGTCACATATAAAATTCCTTTAAAATATTAAAACTCACTGTTTCATATATATTCTAATTGTACGAAAAAACCTTACCAGAAAAATAAAACCGAATTTAGTAATATTAATTCTGACATAAACCGTAATTTTCTTAGAAAAAGCTCCTTTATTTCTCTGGACAGGTTGTTTATATTAAGAATTAATATTATAATAATAGTAAAATCAATACACTAGGTACATATTAATAATACAAAAACTAAGATACACAGTTAGGTACACAAGTTCGTGCAACAAGACAGTATAAGCAGACAGCCGTTTGTTAGAAGTTAGTATAACAATTTTATAGTCCTCTTTCAATTAAACCTATTATAATCGACAAATTTTAGTATCAGTCCGTCTCTTTTTGTTATAGAGTGAGAGGTAATAATCTTAGGTTGGGATTCTTAAGTCTCCTGATAGTTAAATCTATAAAATTCATTATTAAGTCTATGGTCTTACCAGAAAACTTCTTAGATTCAATAAAAGGTGTTTATGATTTTATTGTTTTGGTATCGTTTCTGAATTTCGATTATAAATAATTGCAGTAGCAATAATTATAGATCAAACAGGAAGAGAAGAGATTTATTTACAAGATCTTTGAATTGAAATAGCTCTATTTGTTAAGTCTGATGATTCTAAAAGTCAGCAATTTTTAAAGTAGAATATATAAAAAAGTCATGTATATTTTTTGTATGTTAATTGAAAGAGGACTGTGTATTGGAGCGTGCGAAAGAGAAATCGTTAGTCTATCTCACTCAGTACCTGTTCAATTTATTCTCTCCATTGACTGACTCCATTGTAGGGAAACTGTGCGAACATATTACAATATTACTTATAGGCTAGTTGTATTCGGACGATCAATGTGTACACGTTATATTAATGTTTAAAAAAACCATTCGGAAAATAATATATCCGATTTACGGTTAATAAATTTTGGTGGACTTTTAAGTATCACAAGTGTTTCTTAAAAATCGTATCGAATTTAGCTCATAACAGCTCTAGCGTAAGTTAAAATTATTTAATTGCATATAAAAATATATAATACCATAAATAATTACACAAAAGGCGTCCTAAAATACGAATGTTAATTGTGACCAATTAATTTATAATTTTTTTGTCATCTTTGATATAAAAATTCACAAAAATTTCAATTTTCCTGGGCCTGGGCAATTGACCAACTATACCGCTGGTCAGACGTGTTGGTATAAGGCTTTATTTCGAGTTATCCTTCTCTTGCTTGAAATGTTGTAAACACATTATATTCTTTAGTCGTCTTTTACGACACCCACGGGCAAGAAACGGGGTGGTGAATTGTATTTTTACTCCGTCGCTAAACGGAGCGATCATCATTTAAGTTGAATTAATAAATTTCGATGTTCAGAAAATTTAGCTATATATCGAGCAAGTCGAATAATTTTATTAAATTTTGGGCATAATAATTGACATACTCCGAGCACCGATGTCTTACGTAGATACGTTAACTAGCCTAGTTCGCCGATGGCATTCGAAACATCTCATTAGTAATTAAAGTCGAGTTTTGAATTTTTGAAGTGAATTGTTTGGATGGGGAGTTAATTCATGTAAATCGTCATCTACATGGGCACGTGTTAACGCTAACACTATATCTGTAGCTATATCAATATCACTAAACCCACGCCGATACACATGAAAACCAAATAAATGTAAAAAGTTTTAATTTACAAGTTTTAAGTTAAGATCGAACAATTTAAATACCCAAAAATAACAACGGTTTCTTCATAGTCTTAAGTTTTCACTTCTGTAACGGTCCTCACGTGTGCGTGTTTAACATATTTTTTTGAATCGATTACGCGTTATTATTTGCGAGGCAATACCCAAAATAAGTACAATTATCACACGGAGTCTCGTTCCCAAATAAATTTCAAAGGTCACGGTCCTTTCTTCCCTTTATCAGTTTCAAGGCCGACGCTTAAACAATCTATACCAATAAATAAAATAGGAGTGTCTGTTTGTAATGTCAAAATAATAGACTTTTTTCATGCTCACACGGTTATTTGCACGACACCTATGCCTAAAATAGCGATTAAAAAATTTTTGTCTGTCTGTCTGTTTGTTCCGAGTAATCTCCAAAACGGCTGGACCGATTTCAAAAATAATTTCACCCATGGAAAGGGCGTAAACTAGGCTATATTTTATCCCACTATTCCCACGGGAACGGGAACTACGCGGGTAAAACGACTAAAACCGAAGCGAAGCGAGGGCGGGTTGCTAGTGTTGAAATACGCCTAAAAGCGAAACCAAAAACGGTGTTTATGACTGCCCCAGTTCCTTAACCCTGACTGCATGGAATTGGCAAATACGCCACTGCTTAAGAGAGATAGTGGTGTTTGGTTTAAACATTAATTAAACGTGTACTCATATATTTAACACAAGCTATATACAGAAGAGATTTAGCAGGCCAGAAGTGCTTATGTTGTTTTATATTTTACAGTGATATACCTGCCTAACAACACGAATTATTATTTCATTGAATGATTTTATTATTTTACTTTTTATTTTGGTCTATAGAAAAATAAGTTTATTAATTGCAGTGCAAAAATTCTTCTTACTGGGCGACAAATGTTTTATCAACCATTTGATTAGTTTTTTATCGAATTTAAATTATTTTAAATGTCAAATTTCGATGGGATAGATCTTGAATTCTATAAAAACATTGATTTAATGAAAGTAAAAATAAATTAAATCAATTTAGAGAAGAAAGTTAGAAAATTGATTAAAACGGTATCGATTCTACAAGTTGCAAGACATGTAATATGTATACTAAAATTTTTGAAACTGCCATGACTCTTCTTAGGTTTATTGGATAACTTATCTTTTGAGAAGGACAAGGAAATTAATATTGGTTTGACAAAATTTTAAATCCTAAACCATAATAATTATGTTTCTTGATTGTAAGTTGATACAAAAAAAAATAGACTGAACTCTAAATTAAGAAAATATTTTTCTTCAATAATGATATAAATAAAAAAAAACTCTCCTTCCTAACCACAATAAAACAATAAATTTATTCTTTTCGAGAATAAGTAACAAAAAAACTTAACAGAAATCTTTGTCGCCATAATACAATAACAAGCTTATATCTATATATAGTTATAAAAAAAATACTCTGAACATACCTTCGCAGTTGTGGTGGTGATCCTTCCACGTGACCATTGGTTTCTTTAGCCAGTCTGACTGCCATCTCGTGGTCTCGCCTCTCCTGTTCTAATCTGAAATATAAAACATTAAAATTGAGCGGTTATACTGACCTTTAATGGAATTTAACACCTGTCACAAAACCTGTCTAAGGGCTGTTAAGTATTCACCTGCTAATAAATATACAGTACACGTTGTTATAACAGGAACTAATTATTTATTAAATCTTTTGAACATCTTTTAATGTAAATAAAAAAATACGGTTTTGAATTTTGTCAGAATTTTTTAGCAACTTTAAACCAGATAAAAGTAGAAACTAAAACCCAACTATGACAAAAATCGGATAAATAGGGATAAAGTCACGAGCAAATGCTAATAATATATATATATGTATTTGAAATCTTCAAGTAACACTCTTTCTAATGATATGGAACACATGTTTATCTCAAATTATTTTTTAACAGTACTTTAAGACCTCTAAAGGGCGCCATATTAGATTCAGTAACACATCATATAGCCTATAATCAGCAGACAGATTTTCTTATAACTGAAACACCCTTTTCATTATTTTCTATAACACCTAGACTTAGAACAACAATTTGTGGAGCACAAGAAGTACTAGTTCAGTAGTCCTGTGTGGGAATCGAATCACGACACGTCACGGTAGATCTTCATATTAATACTCATTTCGCCATTGGAAATAAAAACAGTTAAGGTTAGGGTACAGGTATTTATGCTTCTAATAATACTGTATTCCTGACCATGGTTACAGCTTGTCGTAGAATAAACTGCTGCCATATTTCTTACAATTGATAGATAAAAAGCTCACCTCTCTCTGTTCTCCTGGTCTTCTTTAGCGGCCTCCTCCATTTGTTTCTGCAGTTTGAGCGCGGCCTGGCGATCTGCTTCTTCTTGGCGCAGTCTCTCTGCCTCTTCTGTCTTTCGGCGTGCTTCCATTTCAGCTTTACTGGAAATTAGTTATTGCAAAATATATTTTTATTGCCTTTATGAAATTAGCTTGACGCATTGACTCGAGTTTTCTACTAAAATTATATTCTAAAAGGCCTCCATTGGCCTCTGATGGACTCCTACAGAGCATGGTACTGTGCCGCCGGCATCCAACGACTCTCTGCGACTTTCACTAATATAACAAATAATGTTAGAAAAAATATAAATAGAAATTGCCTATATTTTTTTGACTGTCCACACCCCGCCTATATTAGCCCGCATCGCCAGTCGAAAAGACCTGCCTGCCTAATATCAAATGTTTTTTAAGAATATGAAATCACATCTACACCATAAAGATTATATTTTAAACGCGTTTATCTTAGGGTCAAATTGGAAAGTTTTACAAGCAAATCAAATATTTATAAGAATAGAATTGTTCATAATATTGAACTAGGCTCCCAGTTTCACATCTATTGTTGTGGTGGGATACGTATAAAAGAAAAAAAAACCGGCTACGTGCGAGTCGGAGTCGCGCACGAAGAGTTCCGTACCACTATCTGTAAAAAATCGCGTTTGTTGTATGGGAGTCCCCTTTTTTTTTTTTTGGGTGTGCTGCTGTTGGCGCGTCTCCGCACCACTCCGTCCGGGGCGACAGAGGGGCTTAAGCACGCACTCCCGCAACCCACCCGAACACCACGTCGCCTTCGTCGTTGGGCCGACCACTGGAGCAGGGTTACTTGTCATTAGTGGTCGGCCCGACGGAATACCCCCTACCCGGGGTACCCTCCCATCGACCGACGTCCCCTCCTCAGGGAGGACGTCGGTCTTTCCTCACGCGGTCGGCCTCTCGGCGGGTGACGGACATGGGAGTCCCCCTTAAATATTTATTTTATTTTGTTGTTATAGCGGCAACAAAAATATATAAATTGTGAGTTTCAAATGTCTAACTATCGTGGTTTTTGAGATACAGCCTGGTGACGGACAGACAGCGAAGTCTTAGTAATAGGGTTCCGTTTTTACTCTTTAGGTACGGAACCATAAAAAAAAAACTAAAAACATGATTGCAAAATTTGATTCTGGATTACTAAAAAAATATATATTGTCATTTTACTTACAGCCTGCGATGTTCCTCCTCTTGTTGGAGTCTTTCTTCTTCGCGTTTCTTAGCTTCCTCTGCGGCGCGCATTTCTGCTTCGATCTTGCGGAGACGCTCCTGTTCCTCCCTATACACATGAAAATGTCTAGTCTTATTTTCAGTTGATAAGAAACAGGGTTATCTGAATACTTGACCAACTATATTACGCAGAACTTTGAGGGTTGAAGCTCCCTGCGCAGTTTGACTTTTTGAATTAATGTATCATTCATCCATCCATCAACCTAGCTACATTCACTGCTGGATATTAAATGGTATAACTTGTGCCAATAAAATAACGAATCTAAAATGGCGGGTACTTCTTGTATTATTTTAAATATTTTTATGCCACTGCATTAAAACAATTGGCAAATAAAGCAAGAAATAAACTTTATTGAAACCAACAAAAATATCATTACTAATATTTTAAATGCGAAAGTAAGTTTATTTGTTTGTTACGCTTTACCACGCTTAAACCATCGAAGCGATTTCAAAAATTCTTTCACCAATGGAAAGCTATAACACCAGGGAGTAACATAGGCTATATTTTATCCCGGTATTCTCACGGGAACTACGCGGGTAAGGCAACTGAAACCGAAGCGAGGGCGGGTTGCTAGTATACACATAGTATATAATAAACAACAATGAATATTCTCCGTGTGGTGACAGAGTAAGAATGCAATTCACCAGTTCCTATCTTGCCTGTGGATGTCGTAAAAGATGTCTAAGGGAAGTAATATGCGTATAACAACTCTGTAAGAGAAGGAAAAGATCAAATAAAACCCTATACCAAAATGTCTGACCAGCATGGTATAGTAGGTCAATTTCCCTTCTATTGGGGAGGAGGCTCGAGCCAAACAGTGGGACGTGTAAGAGCTAAGACGACGAGACGAAACAACAACGAAAGTCAATAACAAAAAAAGTTTTAAGCAATGTTATTTTAACAATATACATATCTAGGAATAGCGGAGCCAGACCGATTAATCAGATTTTTTTGTGTACTGTTCCGATGTATGAGAGTAAAGACAGACAATGTGAGAAGCAGAGGGAACGATTAGCACCGCCATTTATGATTCGTTTCTTTATTGGCGCGGGTATGACCATAGAGAATTGCTGTTTTTTCCTCTGGTGCTTCCATAACAAGTTTTTAAAACTAGCGAAGGTAAGGAAGACTGACGTATTGTATTATTAATATTATTAATCTGCCACCATGTAGGTCATTTAGCTTTAGCGTCATCATCTCATTTAATATACGTCCCACTTCTGGGCTCAGGCCTTTATAATAAAATAAAGCTGATCTACATACTATACCTTGTTGGGCAGATGGGTTGGCACAGAGAAAGCTTTAGTCATACCTGTTCTTTTGGTCAATCATGGATTTTTGTAGGGCAGCCATTTGCACTTCGACGTCTTTTGTCAACTTGGTGAATAGTTGGTCTACTTCCCCTCGCGTAATCTTCTCATTGGACTAGAACAAAAAAATCATATAAGAATAAAAAAACCCCGTGAAGTGCGTATACCGTTTTCCATGTGGTGAGGGAGTAAGAACACCATTCACCACTCGCTATCCTGCTCGTAGAAGCTCCTAGAATCCTGCTCAGAGAAGGAAAACTCGAAATAAAACCCTATATCAATATGTCTGACCAGCATGGTATAGTAGGTCAAATTCCCCTCCCATTGTGGAGGTGGCCCGAGCCCAACAGTGGGACATATGTGGGCTGCGATGATGATGATGATCCTCCTCGTGGGTAAAGTAAAGGTGATTAAAGGATATAGTCTGCAGTTAATATGTATGCAGGAGAACGTATTAGTAGAGGGTTTTATTTCTAGTGGAAAACGCGTACCAATCTGACCAGCCTATAGCCCAGCAGCCGTCCCGTAGGTAGGCCCGTACAGCAATGAATGTTTGGTTACCTCCTTGCTTTTCCGTTGTAATCACTTAAAACCGAACGAGGTATCACAGCGAGTAATAGTTCGTTCCACTGGATGCTGTCTCGTTCATCTAACGGGTATCTATCTATCTATAGAGCTATCGTGGACAACTCATAACACCAACTGTGTTGTGATTACCTTAGTTAATTTATAAGTAAAAAAATAATAAAAATATTGCCTTGTTAGTCTAGTAGCATAATCATACAATTGCCAATCGCGATTCTTGGATTCACTTTTTAGTTGATAAAGTGTTCCTGAAGCTTGAGACCATTTCAGCAAAGTGTGACAAGCTCAATGTTTTCAGGGCAAGCCTAATGTGTTGTTTTTGGGTGAATGATCTAAATATAAACTCATCAATATCATCCTGCTCTTTTCCCGATTAATTGGGGTCAACACAAAATGTACTTCTCTTTCATAACAGATATTGCAAAAGTCATTGGCAATAGTTTTAAGACCGGCCCCCTTGTCTGACGTCAACTTTTGACCAGGTCGATGACAAACTGGTATTCGTCTTTTACGACACCTACGAACAATGCAAGGGTCAATTGCCTTCTCAATGGAGTTACTACCACACTCTCGCAGAAAATCGACACCTGGGTAGCAGAAATTTGTTAGTGCACTTAGTTTGGTGAGTGAGAGAGGCCGCCAGCCCAATTTTCTGAGGGTATTTGCATGTAGTGGGTTATGGTAATGCCTTTAGTGTCACCGTACCTCCTTCACTTTCTTCACGGTAGGCAGCGGCCAAGCCAAAGGTCTATGAGTAGTATTATCAATTACTATCAGATATGCTCGTTTGCCACGAACAGCAAAAAAAATATGCAGAAGAATAGGTTAACATTAGGACGTAAACTGTAAAGAAAAACGATGTCTAAAATGATCACTAAAATAATTACCTTGATGGCAACACAGGCGTTCTTAATAGAATTCCTCAAGTTATCGATATTCTTTTGTGCGATGTCTTTGTCTTTCTTGAGCTGTGACGTCACCGTCTCCATATCTTTAAGGTTCTGTTGCAGAGCGTTGATCTTAGCGATGCCGCGGAACCGAGGTCTGTGCTTGCGTCGGACCAAATAGCCACGAATTGTCTTTTGTAGAAGTATGAGACACTCGCGGCGGTAAACTATTTTGTTCTTTACTGTAAGTAGATAAGAGTCTGTATTACAATAACTATTTTGGAACATTACAGCGCAACGCGTTCTTGCCTTTTTCTTTGACATATTGTATGTAAAATTCCATGATGGTCGGTTGAGTCGTTACAGTTTCAAAGTGTAAGAAATAAACAAATAGTGTAAATATTTTGGTATTTGTAATTAATTACATAATTATCATTATCATCATTTCAGATCATATACGTTCTATTGCTGAACTCGAGCCTCCTCCATAATAGCAGTTATTGAACTACTATATCACGCTGTACAGACTGTTTGGTATAAGGTTTTATTCCGAGTTATCTTTCTATTGAATCGATTTTACGCCCGTATTAGCCGTCTTTTACGACATCTACGTAAATAATAGGGGCGTAGTGACTTGACTTACGGACACAATGACATCAAGCAGTGGGCAATGAGTCTTAATAGTTTAAACGACCTTACCATAGCGTGCCATACACGAACTGTTAACATAGTAGGGTTATAGTATAAAATGACTTAGTGGGCAAACACCTTAAGGTTTTAGTCCTTAAAGCAGTTACACGTAATAGTACTTACGTTTAATAATAGAGAGAACAGCAAATATTGACTTCCGCCACCTGGACTTGACAAGCCAGGATAGTACTGCGTCCACTATGGACTTCAAGTTCTCTGGATCAGATTTCATCATCGTATCGAACTCAGAGTATTTGCCCGGACGGAAGAACACTCGGGTCACTCCAAACTTGTAGTCCTTATCTGATAGACCGAGACTGTGGACAATTGCCTGAAAGAAAGTAAGACATTCAGTAGAATTAAAATACTATATTTTTAAGGATTTATAATTTAATTTGACTATTCCCTCGAAAACGCAGGTCTACGACCAGTGTGTGTTACCAGTGATGACTTACGGCACGGAAACGTGTTCCCTAAATATGGAACTCATAACCAAGTTCAAAGTCGGTCAGCGTGCTTTGGAGCGGGCTACGCTTGGGATTTCTTTGTGCGATAGAATCCGAAACATAGAAACCCGTAGAAGAACGTGTGTAACCAGCATAGCATAAAGAATTAGCACGCTGAAGTGGCAATGGATATGCTACACGACTCGATGAATCGTCAACGGCGGGGGGAGAAAGGTTCTCGATTGGCGTCCACGTATCGGACGACGCAGTGCAGGACGCCCTCCTCTAGGTGGTCCAATGACTTGGTGAAAGTTGCTGGGCGTCGTTGGATGCAGGTGGCATAAGACCGCATTTTGTGGCGAAAGACGAGGAAGAACTACGTCGAGCAATGAACGGCGATGTGCTGAATTATAATTATGCCGTCGTTTCGGACAGTTTAAATAAGGTCACAATGAAAAGCTCGTATGTGTTTGAAAAGGGTTCTAGTTGTAACCATGGAATATCCAACTGACCACGATACGCACGACGGTTGATTGCTTTCCTATCGTGTAGAAGGCCCATAACCAACAATGAACATTTATAAATATCAGGTTTTTGGCACCTCTTTTATAGCCTTCAGTAGCAGAGGAGTAAGCAGCCCACCTGATTCCAAGTGGTAAATACCACTTAGGTATCTCTACCATACCAGGGCCACAGCCAGTTGCTAGTTACTGTAAGGTGGCATTTGAACCTTCAGCTCTCTTGCTCACGAGAAGCACGAATCACTTAAAATTCAGTTGGTCAATCGACGAGGTAGTAGAGTCGCTGTTGGTTTTTAGTTGACATTTTGATGCCATCCTGCGTCGGCGAGTCCTACATACTTAATTTGTAGGCGAAAAGTCTTTATAACTTTTTTCACAGCGTGATAGAAAAAGACTATTGTACTTACCTCACAGAAAAGTTTAGGAGAGAGTGCTTGCAGTTTTGGCGGTAAGTATTGTCGGTACATGTGATGGAGATCGTGGAATGGCGCCCGTGACGGGTAGCCGTGTTCCATCAGTTCGAGTACTGCAGCCGTTCCGCTGCATTGAAGTTGTGTGAGAACTAGCGCTCCCTCAGATTCGCGTCCCGCCATGCGAGAGTTCGGCTTCACGCACCGAACAAAATTCGTGCCCTGAAGGATATAAATTTATTTGTTAGCAGCGTAATAAAAAAAACGCATGGTGAAGGTGTAAGAGTTTACTCCCTAATTCACCATCCCCTATCTTGTCCGTGGTTGTCGTTAACGAAGACAAAGGGCTATTTTGTGTATACAATAACTATGCAAAAGAAGGAAAACTCGAAATAAAACCTTATACCAACCCGTCTGACTAACGTGGTACATTAGGTCAATTTCCCTTCTATTATGCAGGAGACTCACGACCAGTATTGGCACGTATATGAGCTAAGATCAGGGCCTGATTAACCTTATCAGGGCCCCTAGGCAATGCAATTCTCGGGCGCCCTTTCCTTTTACTCTTTTCATACTTTTTAAAATAAACTCATTTGCAAAAAAAACGGGCACCTAAGCAATGAACCATTTCAAATGTTAATATTTCTTTGTTTGATAATTATAGGTAGTTTTATCCACACAATTTGCTAAATTAATAAGAAAATAATCGTTTTCATCAGTATTTCATAAAATTTAGATACAATTTATGGGAAATAATGCTAAACCTCGCTAGTAGTGTATATTCGCTAGTAGTGCATATGCTCATGAAGTAAAAATAAAAAAGTTTTTTTGTTTGTTTTTCTTTAATAAAGTAAAAGCAGATAAATGTTTAGTATCGAGTGTGACCCCCTCTAGCTAAAATCACAGCTTGAATTCGTCTGGGCATGCTAGCGAGTATATCCCGGATACTTGCTTGCGGAATACGTTCCCACTCCGCAGTAATCACATTCTTCAGCTCTCTGATGGTCTGCGGAGCCGGGTGTACTGATCTCACACGCCGTTTCAGAACGTCCCAGACATGCTCTATGGGATTGAGGTCGGGACTTCGAGCTGGCCAATCCAAACGACGAATGCCGACCTCTTGCACATACGCATTAACATCGCGGGATCGGTGGGCGCGAGCATTGTCGTCCATAAAAATCGAGTCTTCACCTAGAGCGGCCAATGCGGGTTGTGCATGAGAAATTAGAACTTCCGTTATGTATCGATGCCCAGTCAGTGAGCCGTTTTCAATGAAGACTAACTCTGTACGATCCATTGAATTTATTCCTGCCCAAAACATAACAGAGCCCCCACCATAAGGTGTGATTTCTTCGAAACATGCCTCTGCAAAGCGTTCTCCTTGTCTTCTTAGCACTCGCCGACGTCGATATTCACCGAACAGAGATATCCTGGCTTCATCAGAGAACAAAACCCTATTCCAATCGTCTTGAGTCCATGATTCACAATTTCTAGCGAACCTAAGCCTGTGAACTCTGTGCTCACGGAGTAATTTGGGGCCGCGGGCCGGGCGGTGACTGCGTATATTGGCAGCGAGAAGCCTCCTCCTGACCATCCATAGACTAATATGCACATTTCTTACTTCTTGGAGGTTGTTCTTAAGATCCACATACGAAGATTTGCGATTTCTCAATGCGCGACTCACAAGAAAACGATCATCCCGTGGTTGGGTACATGGTTTTCTTCCAGAACCAGGCCTTCTCTCGACGGAACCAGTCTCCTGATATCGCTGCCAGGTCCTTTGGACTGTCGAGCGACTAACATTTAGCCTCCTAGCCACGAAACATTGGCTGCAACCCTCTTCAAGCAGCGCGATAATTTTGGTAGCTTTTACCACTTTATCTACCATTTTTGATACAGCCAAACAGCATTAAATAAAGCTTTGACAGTCAAGGATATGAAATTAATCGATAAAAATTGAATAAAAGTTATGAAAGTCGATGTTAACTTCTGGAACTTCGCGCCAAAAATGTAGGATAAAAAGGGGTTTTCTGTAAAAATGAACATCAAATGAAAAATTGAATTTAGAACGTACTTTTTTAAATACCACAGCATTTTTATAACCGGCCAGTAACGTGTACAAACGATTGAAACCTTTTTGGTATTGTATCTTTTTAAATATGAATGAAAATCAAATCCGCCCGTTTTTTTTGCAAATGAGTTTATGTGTATATTTTTCTAAAGTCCAGTCGATTAGGTCGACTTGAATAGTATCCTGTTACTTCAATCGCTTATTGCAACAACATACCTTATCACCTTGACTTGATGCTACAAGCATCACCTCACATGCCTGATTCATTTCTTTCAACTTACATGGAAATTGTCTTAATGTATATGTTATAATTGTAGTTATATGATGATCCAGGTCTCATGATGGGGTAGGCAAGAGAATTGAGAATTTTGAAGAAAAAATCGTTCAATGAAATAAATATAATTTTTTTTTTGTTCTTGCTCGGGGCCCTGAGTCTAATCCGCCTTATGGATAATCCGGCCCTGGCTGAGATGATGATAAAAACTATTTCTTCAGATTTTATTTTCTTAAAAATGTTCGACATCCCGGGCAATTAAAAATGAAATAATAATGCGATAAAAACTGTAAAATAGATTTAAATAGCAACTATTTCTATGTATGGTGACGAAATGCGAAAACGAAAAGGTAAAAGAAGAATTGTTAATGATTCATCGTTACCAGCAATTATCGCGAAAAACTACTTATGAAATTACAATACGTATCAATTACTAAAATATTGTATTTATTTTAAAAATTATACATTTTTACTCGCGTAAACATCAGAAATCATATTGCATTTATTCAAGTACACATTTCTTTCATCATTTTTATCTTTATATATAAATTTCTTGTGTACGTGTGTGTGTCACTGAACTCCTCCTAAACGCCTGGACCGATGTTGCGAAACTTTTTGTAGGTGTTCAAAGGGATTCAAGAATGGTTTAGATTTACAATTGAACCCGGTAGGTGGCGCTGCTGTAGTCTGTATTTGAACAGAACAACGTCTGTTGGGTCAGCTAGTCAATTATAAATTCTATCTACCGAGCAATTTTTGACTATGTTTTAGATTAATTTAATACTGTTTTATAAAATTATCAAGTTGTGTAAACAATGTTTTGTGACTTTATCTATTACACTAAAAGAAATAATTTTAACGATGTTTCTAATGTTCAGTCGTTAAATGAACTGCTATATAAAGCCTATTGATACGAGACCGTGTGGCCTAATGGATAAGGCGTCGGACTTCGGATCCGAAGATTGCAGGTTCGAGTCCTGTCACGGTCGATGTCACCTTTTTGAAAATGTTCGTATTGTATAAACAATAAAATTTTTAGGCATTTTTCTTATTATTTTCGATGTTATATCAATATTATTCAAAACGATGAAAATGATTAATGGAACGTAGCCATTTTCCGCGCGGTGACTAAGTAAGAATACGATCCACCACTGCCTGCCTTACTCGTGGATGTCGTAAAAGACGACTAAGAGGTATAATAAGCATATAACATCTGTGCAAGATAAGGAAAACTCCAAATAAAACCCTATACCATCATGTCTGACCAGCGTGGTATAGTAGGTCAATTGTCCTCCTATTGGGGAGGAGGTTCGAGCACAACAGTGGGACGTGTATGAACTGAGACAACGAGCCATACTACATGACCTAGTTAAGAGGGAAAGGGGGTTTAAAAATATCACGTTTGGTGTAAGTTGGGTCTGTTCTGCACACTATAGATAACCACCGATTTTGGAAGAAACAAAGTGTAAAAAACAGGTCACGTAATAATGGGTATGTTCCCTTAGATACATTTGTCGACATGATTCAAGAGGCCATAACGGGCTGAGGGTATTCCGAACCTATTGCTATCTATTGTTCAGTTCTTTTTCCCTATCTATTCGCAAAAGACGACTATGGGATATAATATGCACATAACATCTGTGCAAGAGAAGGAAAACTCGAAATGAAACCGTAATACCAACATGGTCGACCAGCATGATATAGTAGGTCAAATTTTCTCCCATTGTGGAGGAGGCCCGAGCCCAAAAGTGGGACGTATGTGGGCTGCGATGATGCACTGCTTAGTACTTGCTACTGATAATTTCTTAAGATACGCAGTATGTAGAACTTTAACCTAAATTGGACCTCTGGCCTCTGATGCCGTCAAATAATTTCATAGTTATGTGTGAAAATAACTAGTTTCAATATTTCTATAGCGTCGCGACTGTGAAGAGATTAGGAGAGATTTAAAATAATAATCAAACTTTGACAAAAACTTATAGTTTCAGTTCTAGATTCGAAGTTATTTTGAAATCTATACCAATAAATAAAATTGGAGTGTATAGTGCAAATCGCACTATACATATGCCTAAAATACAGTTTATATTTTTTTGACTGTCTGTCTGTTTGTTCCGGGTAATCTTCAAAACGGCTGGAACAATTTCAAAAATTCTTTCACTAATGGAAAGCTATAATATCAGGGAGTAAACTAGGCTATATTTTATCCCGGTATTCCCACGGGAACGGCAACTACGCAGGAAAGACTGAAAGCGAAGCGAGGGCGGGTTGCTAGTACTTTATAAAATTATAGAAAATCTGTAGTAAAATAAACGAAACTTTATAATTTTTTGCACTATCAAGACCTCGAACGGAAAATGCTAAGATTAGCAATCGCATACTTATGGCACAATGGCGAATCGCCATCTACTGTGGTAGACTTTTTACATACATGTTTTCAGTTCTACAAAAAGGAGAGTATAAGTCCAGAAAAGAAAACACTATTCGCCAGGTATATAAAATATTTTTAGACCATCACCCAGGGTATTACATGTACCGAGACATGGCTATAGTTACTTTTTTTAAGCAAAGAATAGTGCATGAATCTTGCCAAGAAATGGCATATAAGTACATATAGTATATTCATTGCCGTCTCGTTGTATTCTTTTCTTTGAGAACACCAATGTTTTATATCCAATAAGTTCTATACAATAAGGCAATTATTATTGTTCAGAGGCAATTTCTGACGACGAGTTTGCATGATTGAATCTTGGTAATAATAGAATGCGCTATCAAAAATTTCTCAGAAATAACAGTGTGTGGATAGGAATTATTGCTGATAATATTGGTTTAGAGGTTTTCACTATTATTTAGGATTTAACCATATATGCCTTACACGTGTATCCTGCATGTGTATTTAATCCTTATTCAAATTCAAATTATTTATTATGCATAAACCCCGAGAGGGCACTTACATATTGTCAGGTTTACAATTTCCAAAAAAAAATATACTACCACCGGATCGGAACGCGACCGCTACTGAAAAGATCCGGCAAGAAACTTAGCGGGCTTGTCTATTGTTTTTAATTTTTTTTTTTCATCTTACTAGATATACAATTGTGTACATGTTTTGTAAGAACTAGCTCTAGTGTGATGCTTTTCGAACCGCAAGACACTTAATATAATTCAAACGATTATGGCTGGACCAGATCCCACAAGCGGACTCTTAGTGGACTCTGAAGCTTAATTGTTCACAAGGCATAACCAAATATTCTTAATGCATCATCATCATCTCATATGCGTCCCACTGCTGGGCTCATCCATAATAGAAGGGAAATTGATCTTACTATACCATGCTTGTCAGACAGGTTGGTGTAGGGTTTTGTTACGAGTTTTCCATCTCTTGCATAGATGTCATATGCATATTATATCTCTTAGTTGTCTTGTACTACATCCACAGGCAAGATAGGTAATGGTGATTTGTATTCTTACGTCCGTCACCACACGGAAACTAAATGCATATCCTCAAATTATTGCTTATTACTGCGATATCTTTGTTAATTTTTTTCATAAATGGGGTTTATATTATAATAGAATGGTTTATCATCGCCATTATTTTAGCTCGTATACGTGCCATTGTTGGGCTCGAGCCGCCTCCACAATAAGAGAGAAACTGACCTACTATATCACGCTGGTTAGACGTGTGGACTTAGGATTTCATTTCGAGTTTCTTCTCTTGCATAGATGTTATATGCATATTTAATCCCTCAGTCGGTTTTACAACACCCACTAGCGGAAGATTTGTTGTACTCGAGCACCACCCGGAAAGATGGCATATTAAAGTTATTTAAAATATATTACTTTGATGTATAATAGTATTGGAAAATTACAATCTAAATCAATCTCAGTGTAATAAAAATGACACTCTAAAACGTACATACTACATGTTAGTTCCACCAGCATTCATTGTTGTTGTTGTTGTGTAGTATACATGTTAGTTCCAACAACAGTCGAAAATAAAAATAATTTAATAAAAACTCCAACTCACATTCTCCTTCAGTTTGTCCATCAGCAGTGACAATTGACTTTGGAACTTAGCGCCGACAGATATAAAGTTGAGTTTCCCTTTAGCGTTGTTATTGTCTATGGTCTCGAACAGCTGTTGTACTAACGCGCTACGAGACTCCTGGACTAAGAACTCAAGGGAGGCGTGAAGTGCGTCGTTATTTTTTTCAATAAATTGATTCTGGAAAAAAGATCATTGAATAAAATATTAGTATAAAACCATAGTTGGAACATTGAGAGATAAAAATACATATGTTGTCACTTTAATTTAGGAGTTGTAAAATAAGAATCGGTGATCACCTAGGGCATTGCCAGCAAATTAGAGATGTTGTGGGTATGAATGGTACACACAGATCTATACCAATAAATAAAATTGGAGTGTCTGTTTGTAATGTCAAAATAATAGGCTTTCTTCATGCTCACACGGTTATTTGCACGACACCTATGCCTAAAATAGCAATTAAAAAATTTTTGTCTGTCTGTTTGTTCCGGGTAATCTTCAAAACGGCTGGACCGATTTCAAAAATTCTTTCACCAGTGGAAAGCTACAATATCAGGGCGTAAACTAGGCTATATTTTATCCCGGTATTCCCACGGGAACGGGAACTACACGGGTAAAACGACTATAACCTATAACCGAAGCGAAGCGAGGGCGGGTTGCTAGTATAGAATACAATTATATCGGTTTCGGATACGATTACCATGTGGCGATGTAGTAAGTATATAAGTCACCACCCCCTTTCTTTTTCGTGGGGATAGTAAGAGACGACTACGGAATATAATATAAAGATAATATCTATGTAAAGAAGGAAAATTAGAAATTAACTCTATCACTCCAACTGCCTAACATGGTATTGTATATGTTATTTTCCTTTCAATTTTGGAAGAGCCATAGCGGGATTCAAGCCCAATAGCGGGATGTATAAGATACTAAGATGAAAGGAAGCTGCACGGATCAGCTAGTACTATATATAAATCACACAATTACCGTATTATAGCAGACAGCTCCCGCAAAGTGTCTCAACAGAAAACCTTCATCATCTCGTAATGTTCGATGTGCCTTCAGTCTGGATGTACGCGGTACTTGTAATCTGCAAATAATTAAATACATCAAATTTATATCGTCTCGTCATATCGACGGTCCCTACGTACATAAAGACATGTCAAAAATGGCATTTTTTTTAATGTACTCTTTAGGCGTTTTTTACACAATATATTCTTAGATTTTCAATACATATGCAGTATGAAATGTACGCATTGAAAATTTAAAGCCTAAAGAATACAATAAAAAATGTCATTTTTGACATGTCTTTATGTACGTAGGGACCGTCGATATAGGTCCCACTATAGAGCTCAAGCCTCCTCCAAAATAGGTGGGAAATTTACCTACTACAGCACGCTGGTCAGACATGCTGGTATAGGATTTTATTTTGAGTTTGCCTTAAGAGTAGAAGACTATTGACGTTACATGTATATTATAACCCTTAGTCGTGTTTTACGACACCCTCTGGCAAGAGAGGGGGTGGCAAATTGTCTTCTTACTCCGTCAACATACGGCAAAATATATCTTACCTATTGTTATTAACACCGAGTTGTTTGTGAACTGAATGTGTGAAGTGTCCGAATTCCGGTTTAGGCAGTTTAGATTCTTCGTCCAATAAATGGAATATACCGTGGTTCTTGCTTTCTATGAGATCTGTAATATAATCGAACGTGTTTTATTAGAATTTCATCATCAGCATCATGGCTCATATATGTCCCACCATTGGGCTCGAGCCTCCTCCACAATGAAAAGGAAATTGGCCTACTACACCACGCTGGTCAGTTATATTGGTATAGGGTTTTATTTCGAGATTTTCCTTCTCTTGCATAAATACTATATGTATATTATATCTCTTAGTCATCTTTTACGACATCCACGAGCAGAATAGGGAGTGTGTGGCAGGATAGGTAATTGTATTCTTACTCTGTCACCACATGGAGATATTAGAATTTAGTGAAGTATAAATCTGATTAATTTGGCTATCAATGATCTTTGTTATTATGATAACATTGTTATTATTGCTCTCTCTTTCAATTATTAATAAAATGAAATGCTCTGATTAGCTCTTAATATGAAACAGAATATTATGCTATCAAAAATCTATATTAGTTTTCATCTCTACTTACACTACTTATTCTATAGCCACTCTGTAGAACAAAATGGCATAATGGTTAAGTTACTATGCCAAGTGTCGGTACAATTCCAATGCATGACAATACTATGAGCTATTCACAATTTTTTAGAAATTTATCCAAAATTTGTTCCGAGTTTGAGCATTAACCCATATATGCCCAGAACTTTTTTAGGATCAATTTTAATTATTTTCAACTATATTGTTAATCAATGATTATACATAAGACCTACATATAAGGCCATAATAGTAATTTGCGATTTTCAGTACACATTTGACTTTACTATAAATTTGATTTGATTTGATTGACTTCTATTCCATTTGATTGACTATAAAAAATATTTTTTCAGTAAAATAACATAATAGAAAAAAATACTTGCATTTCTATGCACTCGGTCGCAAACTTTTTTCACAAATAAAAATTTTTGATCTTGCGTGCCTAAATGTCACTTTAATTGTTATAGATGATTTATAAACCTGTGTGGTATTTCAAAAGAATTCTTTGGTCTATCGAAAGATGGCACTATGATTTAAATTAATACAACAGCACGTGACCAACGTGCATTAGAGTTCGTGAAGTAATTTTTGGTCGTTATCGACCCTATGAGCATATATGGGTTAATTGTGTTTGTTAATTATGTGCACATGTTTTTAAGTAATATATTCACCAACACAAAGATTTATTTTTGGAAATGGATTTACATTTGACACATTGATTTAAAAGAATAACATTATATATTACCTATGCAGTCCTGGTTATCGACGAATCTAATCTCGGGTACGTTCAATCCCTCACGTTTATACAGTTCCTGCTCATTCTTCAGGATACGCTCATTGAAGAACTGCTGCAGTTTCTCATTGCAGTAATTAATGCAGAACTGTTCGAAACTATTCATTTGAAAGTATTCTGTAAGAAGACAAAATTTAAGTTTATTAAATATACAAGCAAAATTATTAACGGCTATTTCAAAAAACTAAGCGGAATTTGAAGTTGATCATGTTATAAATGTAAAACTTTGTGAAGACGTTTGTTGCTGATGTATAAACCCGTGGAAATTATTGTTTCGCGGGCGAAGCCTCGGACACATGCTAGTCTTTAACAAGCAAGGAGTAATTTATTCATAATTTAAAATATTTTTAGGGGACACAATAGGGACAGGTTTGAAAGTATAAGACAATCATCTTTAAGACTCTATGGCTAATTTTAAGTCATTAATGGCGCCGTAACTTATTTTAAGCACTACACTCAGACTTTTCAAATTATAACTGCCTCCAAACAGATTTGTTCGAATAGCTCTGTCAATTCGACCGCGAGTTTGTCTAATTGAATCCCGCTAGACTATTTCTGATCGGTATACAATTTTCTATTAATAAATTGTTTTTAACAAATATTGATGCTGCCTTAAATCTTAGGAAGAGGAATATATAATAGATTGGAAAATATAGTTGAGTAACATTTCCAAGTGGTGACAGAGTAGAAATACAATTCACTGCCCCTCTTTCTTTTCCGTGGGTGTCGTAAAAGTCGACTAAGGAATTAAATATGCACAAAACATCTATGCAAGAGAAGGAAAACTCGAATTAAAACCCTACACCAACTCGTCTAATCAGCTTAGTGTAGTAGGTAATTTTCCCATCTATTGTGGACACAGCTCGAGACCAGCAGTAGGATGTATATGAGCTGAGATGATGATGAATACACACCAAATCCAGCTATATCCAGCACTCCTATGTAGTATGCAGAAGCCTGGAATGGAATACTGGTGTTGATGCGATGTACTATGTAGTCGAAGAGCCGGCTGTAAACTGCCTTGGCGAGCGCATCTCTAGCGTTGATGGCTTCATAAGTCTTCAGTGGCACCCTGGATTAACATACAATTATGTAAATTAGTTTTCTTTAATCAATCAATCAAAAATAATGACATAGATCGCTCTAAGTTTTGAATAATATCCTAATAATTCTGCGATTCTTTATTACTGGTCTTTGCAACTTAAATGGATAATGATATTTTAGCCCTGATATCAAACTAGAACAATTGTAAAAAAAAATCATGACCTCCTAATATGATTTTTGAGGCACGGAGTATAGAAATCTTTTTATTTATTGATTTAAGTACTAGACGAGCAAACATCTTAACTATCACTCACTTATACTAGGGTCAAGGCACCTGCCTACTAGAACAAGATAAGTTGCGGAATTGGAGGTAATTGAATGAAGACAGCAAGAGAAGGGAGTGGTTTTATTGCTACTGTGCAATTTAAAAGATTTTTTTTGTATTTATAGACATTCGGGTTTCCTTACTACATTTTTCCAAATAAACAAACGATAATTAATAATTTACAATTTAATTCGCATATAAGTCCCAATTACGCTGTAAGGATCGAACTCGATATCTCCGCGAGGCAGTCTGTAGGCCCATGGTTCACTGGACAATAAGATGCAATATAAATAATAGATAGGTATACATACATAATAGCTGTTCCTTTGATGCCTCCTCTGGAACTTTGCATGAGACGGGAGACGAGTGCCATTCTTAATTCGCCAGGGTCGACCCCTAAGAGTTGTGCGGCAGTGGCGAGCGCAGGCTCTGAACTAGGAGTAACGCGACAACCACCACGAGGACCAGTGTCTTCTTCGAATTCCACGTTGCCGAGATGTAGAACTGCAGCTACCACAGAGTATACCGACTTCTTCTCGTCTTCTGTCAAACCAACTCGCGATAATGCCTGGAATGTATCAAACATATTTTGTGTCAAATGAATGAAAAATGAAATTAAATGAAATCATTTAAGTGAAAACTTTTATAGGCAGGTTTAAATCTATACTAATATGTAAAGCTGAAGAGTTTGTTTTTTTTGAACGCGTTAATCTCAGGTACTACTGGTCCGATTTGAAAAATTCTTTGTGTTATATAGCCTACTTACCGAGGAAGGCTATATATCGTCATGCTAATACTAACAAGAGCAGAGCACCAATGAAGAATGTTTCAAAATCGGGGTATTTTTTCCTTCTGAGAGCTTCCGCTGCGTAAACAGCTAAATTTTCGCAAAAATCATGTGTGGACGGCATCGTATTATTAAAAAATATTTTCACCTTCTACGTAAACAAAGTCTTAGGTTAAAGTTAGCGTTAGCCCAAAGTATCTATACCACGCGGAAGAAGTCGCGCGGAGAAGCTAGTGGGGAATAAATTTATGTGTGTCGTCATCGAGATGGTCACGTGACGTATTTAACGTTGACACCCTATCTGTAGCTATGTCAATGTCACTATATCTGTGTACATAGATTTCAGCATCAGACAATGTTAAAGTAATTTAAGATCGAACAAATAATTAAAAAAGAAAACTGTTTGTTAACAGTTTTAAATTTTCACTTCTGTTATCTTTGTGACTGTTATGTGATTTTTTTTATATTTACATACTAGCAACCCGCCCTCGCTTCGCTTCGGTTTCTGTCGCCTTATCCCCGTAGTTTCCGTTCCCCTTGGGAATACCGGAATAAAATATAGCCTAGTTTACTCTTTGATATTATAGCTTTCCATTGGTGAAAGAATTTTTTAAATCGGTCCAGCCGTTTTTAAGATTACCCGCAACAAACAGACACAAAAAAAAATAAAAAGTGATTTTTAGGCATATGTATAATGGAAATAACAGTGTGAACATGAAAAAGGCCTATTATTTTGACATTACAAACAGACACTCCAATTTTATTTATTGGTATAGATCAGTGATGGGCAAAGTACGGCGCGCGGGCCAACTCCGGCCCGCGAAAGTATTTAATGCGGCCCACCGAGAGTCCATCCATCCTAAATATTCTAGTCAGCATTTTGCCGCGAAAAATAAAATCTGACGTTCATAATTGAAAATCTCCGAATTTTCAATGAAAGCTCCAATTCGTCGGAGGTGTTTTGAACATTCATTACCTCATAATTTACTTGCCATAATTATAATTATCTCGGAAGTCTGTCTCAGATGGAACCTGCTTTCGAAAATATTATGGAAAATTAAAAACATTTCCATATGTCGCACACGCCAACAAGTAAAAAGTATTTTGTTTATTAAAAATCTTTAATACAAAATACATTTTCTATAATTCTGGCCTCCTATAGAATTTCTTAAACTTTGTGGCCAGCCATTAAAAAAGTTTGCCCACCACTGGTATAGATTGTCATTTTTACATTTTGTTTGAAATTAATCTAATAATTAACCACGATTTTATGTGTAAAAAATATATTGCTTTTTGTCAGTTATTATTAAAAAATAAATTTATAGTAATTATTTATTCATTAATTTTCATTTCGGCTTATACACGTCCCATTGTTGGGCTCAAGCTTCCTCTATAATAGGAGGAAATTACTGAGGGAACCTACCAAGCTGGTCAGACGTTTTGGTATATGGTTTTGTTTCGGGTTTTCCATCTCTTGCATAGATATTATATGCATATTTTATCCTTTAGTCGTCTTTTACGACATCCAAGGGCCAGAGAGGGGGTGGTGAATTGTATTCTTACTCCGTCACCACATGGATTTGGTACGGTAATTATTATATTATTTACGGTAATAATTATAATTATTATATTACTAAAAATAAACTCACAAGATGTAACCTTCCGAAGTCTTCCACATCATCGAGTATAGGGTCCCTCAGACCACCTTTGGCTTGTTGCTGCTTACTCATGCGATTCGGCTGAATTTTCTTCTCGGATTGAGCTGTCGTGAAATATTGTGTACAACCGTTTTTCAAGTACTGTAAATAAATGAATGATACATTTTTAACCAGTTAGTAACATTTTACTTACAATTAATTCGAATAACTACTATCGGATCGGAACGCGACTGCACTGAGAAAATACAACAAGAAACTCAACGGATTTGTCTATTTTAATTGTGTCCAACAGACTCCTTTTAAATTCTATTTAAATATAACATGTCTATAAATAGCTCCAGCTCTTCGAACTACGATCTAAAAATTCTCAAATATAATAAAAATATTATGGCTGGACCAGATCCCACCCCTAGAAGAAATGAATATTATATTTACAATCCATCCAGCAATCCCGTGAACGTCCACTGTTGGACATAAGCCTCCCCACATTGCCACTCAGAAGATTTTGTGTCACATGTATCCAACAACTCCCTACGAATTTTAAGATGTCGTCAATTCATCTAGTGGGGGGACTCCTTACTCTCGATCGTCCATTTCATAGTCACCACTCGAGAACATTTCTTCCCCAACAATTGTCTTATCAACGAGCAATATGAGTTGCCCATTGCCAAATTACAAAGAACTACTTTCAACATACCAAATAATCATCTGGCTTGGTGATTTTCAAAACCGATCTTAATTCCTGCGGGGCTCCAGCACATAAAAGATAGAACACATGGTAGTTCCTCTCTTCCGCGCTTTGAGTGCATATTCTAGATTTTTCTAGAAGATAATGCGAAATGTGACCGCCAACGACTTGATATTTGTTGTTGAAATGCACCTCCATGAACTTGCCGAAACGTGAGCTGTTGTTGTTTCGTGTTGTTTTGGCATTACCAAATGCTTCTAATATAGGATTTGCTGAAGAAGATAACATTGAGTTAGTATCTTTAATGGTTCTCACTATATAGATAGCGTAATAGTTAAGATAACGACCGACCGTGCCAGTTTCGGGGAGTCGATTCCCACGCAAGGCAATATTTAAAAAACCTACTAAAACGGATGTCCGTTGTAGTACCTAACCTAGTAATTAATTCTGTGAATAATAACAAGATTTGACAATATTTATACCATAAAGCATCCTTTTTTTTGCGCAGTTACGATCGAACCGTATACTTATTATCCATCCAGAAATTACGAAGAACGGCGCGAAGCTTCACCTACCCCGCCGATATGGCGATAACAAAGTCAACGATATAGTCAACAACGGTGCATCGACATATGTATATATTTTTTACAGGTACCCTTGTAACACAGAACTAGAGGTATAATACACCCGAATTTCGCCACATAATTGTTAATCTCATGTAGGACACAGCATGGGGGGCAGCTATACTGTTAATCAAACTCTAACCTTTCAGCTAAGTGACATTTTATAAGAGAATGTAATTCGAAGGAAACCGTGGAAACATTATCATTATTTATTGCTAAATCCCTGATTTTTTAGCAGTTACAGTTCATTAATTTTTAAAGACTACCTTCTGCAGAAAGGATCAAATTTTTATATTACGAGGGGCTTTGCAAACATATAATTAATTCCCACAAATTACACCTAGGACTCAGGATATTAATTTGTGGATTGCACAAAGTATTTTCTTACGTGAGAATCGAACCCGCGACACATAGCACGGTAGTATTAGTATCTTAAACAATAGGCCAGTCATTCATAGATAGTATCTTAAACAATAGGTCATCTAGGCTGTCTATTCTTATATTACTGGAACAACGAAACAGTTGTAATAACGCAAGTTTTTATGAGCAATAAACGCACGATTATGGCTGCAACAATTGCTCAAGGACGGAGAAAGAATATGATGTTAGCTATTACATAAAACAACATATAACCGTTATAATGTCAAGAAAACCAGTTTCGTTATAATATTGTATTTATAATAGCCATATTACGAAATAATATTGTCACTCTGTTTAATAAAATTTACGAAATGGTTTACTAAATAGTTCATAGGTTGATTACTAAATGACGAAATAATTTAAAGAACTCATAAGTAAAAAATACCCTTTTTTTGTGTACTGATGCAGCAAGAATACATTTCAATAACCCTATTTTGCTTGGACGTGTCGTAAATAGCACTAATGTGTATAACATGCAAGTAACATCTTTACAAGAGAAGGAAAACTTGGAAGTGAAACCAATCCGTCTGACCAGGTATATCAGGTTTCTTGAAGGAGTCCAGCAGTGGGACATGAGGTGAGACAAAATGATTTCTTGTTAATATGTTAATTACATTGTGACGTTCAATTTGTGGTTCCCTCAACATCTTTTCATCTCCAACGATCATTGGTTTGACGAGCCATGTGAGTTGCCCATTACATTACGTACTAATTCTTCGAGTTATGGTTACATCTATTCTTTTACGGATATCCGTATTACGGATTTTATCATATAGAGAAATACCAAAGCGGGGGGAACACTAAGCATTATAAGTCCGAAATTTAGAATATCTAATTTTATTAAAAACTAGCAACCCGCCCTCGCTTCGCTTTCAGTCGTCTTTCCTGCATAGTGCCCGTTGGAATACCGGGATAAAATATAACCTATGTTACTCCCTGATATTATAGCTTTCCATCCGTGAAAGAATTTTTGAAATCGGTCCAGCCGTTTTGAAATTTACCCGGAACAAACAGACAGACAAAAAAAAATATAAAGTATATTTTAGGCATATGTATAGTGCAAATAACCATGTGAGCATGAAAAAAGCCAATTATTTTGACATTACAAACAGACACTCCAATTTTATTTATTGGTATAGATGGTAAGATAAGTAGTAAAATATATTTACCATCAAGAATCTTCTGTTCGACAGGTCCAGCAGCCTTAGCCCACAGTTCACACAGATATTTCAATATGTATTTAGTCGATTCTGTTTTTCCAGCACCAGATTCTCCGGACACAATAATAGATTGGGACTGCTTGAGGGACTTCATGTCGCGGAAGGCTTTATCAGCTGAAAAGTAAAGATTATTATGTCATAGACGGTGCGACAGATTTCTTTATCGGCATGATTAAATCATCACCCGCTTATAGATAGGACGCTCCCCCCCATTAGGTGGACCGATGACCTGGTGAAAGTTGCTAGGTGTCGTTGGATCGAGTGTGCGTGCTTACGCCCCTCTGTCGCCCCGGACGGAGTGGTGCGAGGAGCGCGCCGACCGCAACCCACTCCCAAAAAAAAATGTGTCGTTGGATGCAGACGGCACAGGACCCCACTCTGTGGCGTAACATGAGGGAGGCCTACGTCCAGCAGTGGACGACTATAGGTCAAAATGATGATAAAAGATATAGATAGGATCAAGATATGCATCTATTAGTCTTCCGCTCTTTGGTCCATCTCTAAAAAAATAAAGGGTCCAAGTCTCTCCCAGGGCCGCCTTTATGCAACGACTGTCCACAACTTAGAGCAATTCGTCTGATGTAATAAGTGGTAATTTATAGTCTTAAGCAATAGCAAAGCTACAGCCAAGCTGTCTACTACAGGTATTGAATAGAATGAGCAAAGGAAGGTAGAGGAAACGAAGGCTATTAAGCACCAACAAATATCAATATTTTAATCTAAGGTTATTAACGTACCTAATTTTGGCGTGTTGATTGAGTAAGAATACAATTCACCATCCCCTATCCTACCCGTGGGTGTCGTAAGAGACTATTAAAGGATATAATATGCATATAACATCTATGCAAGAGAAGGAAAACTCGACAGCAAAACCCTACACCAACACGTCTGACCAGGATGGTATCATCATCATCTCAGCTTATACATATCCCACTGTTGGGCTCGGGGCTCCACCACTATGAGAGGGCATTTGGCCTATTGTACCACGCTGGTCAGACGTTTTGGCATAAGGTTTTGTTTCGAGTTTTCCTTCTCTTGCATAGATATTATATGCATATTATATCCATTAGTCGTCTTTTTCAACAGCCACGGGCATAAGGGGGGGGGGGGGGGGGGGGGGGTAGTGTTGAATTTATTCTTACTCCGTCACCAGTCACCACACCATCATATAGTAGTATAATTTTACCTCCTATTATAGAAAAGGCTCGTTGCCTAGTACTGGGACATACTCGTCGAGTTAATATGAAGATGATGAATGAAAGTTAATTTGAACATACCGATGGCAAAAACGTGTGGCGGCAACTCTCCCAAAGATTTGCCTTGGTATTTCTTGATGGTGTTCGAAGAGTACAAGTCTGCTATATCCTCATAAGGGTTCACAGCTAGCAGGATATTGGCTACGTACGTCTGTAAACATAATAGAAATATTATCATTTTACTGATGAGTACGACTCTACTCTCAAAGGAGTTTAACGGTATAGCTTACTGTGTCGGCTCGTTGTGTATAAGTAAACGTCACCACCCATTAAGAATATACGTCTAATAGGCTGATACGTCTGGTGACGAAGTAGGAATAACATTCGATTGTACAGATGGTGCAGTGGTCTAAGTACTAGTCTCATGTCTTGGGTTCGCGATTCCCACTCAGAACAGTTATTTGTGCAATTCACAAATGATTATAGTTTAGTAAGGAGCAAATTGTGTCCGTTAATTGTATATTTGTAAAGTCCCCTAGGTCAATAATATAATTCATTAATGCGGGGTGTTGTCTTCATAAAAATCATCACACCTTAAGTGTTGGACTTTTCGAACATAAAATTGTTATCCCCCACCGAAAGATGGCCACTCAAGAGTGTGATCTGTCAACATTTGTAACTGTGGACCGTCATACTTAGTGGATCCCACTGTTGGGCTCAGGCCTCCTCCGCAATGGGAGGGCATTTGACTTACTCGAAATGAAACCCTATACCAACATGTCTGACCAGCATGGTATAATAAGAGAACGAGGCCCGAGCCCAGCAGTGGGACGTTTATGAGCTGAAACGTTGACGAGATGACGATTAGACTGATGTTACGCTTATATAGTTACAAATTACCCCCAGAATCGCAAAATGTATTATGCAGCGTGGGAATCGAACCAACGACATTAGCACGGAATGACGATATCTACACTACGCCACCTGTGTAGTAAATATATTATTACTTGAACGCATAATGCGGGCGATAGTATGACTCAATATTGCAATCGATATTTCATTAGAATTCTAAAAGGTAAATACATACTTCGCTATAACTATGCATACATTATACGTAGGTATATAGCAACATTTCAAGGTGAAAATACTAAAAACAGGTTGACTATGTGACTCATATAAGATAATACTTACGTATATTTTGTTTTTCTTGTATCGTGTTAATATGTTGTTCAGTAAAGTCGCTTCATTGAGGAACATCAGCTCGCCTGAAATGTACATGTTTTGTTAATTAAAGAATATGTTTTAATACATAAGCGTCTAAACTCATGCCGGATTCACAAAGAGGTCAGTAGCTATCAATTTCCAATACCATTATCATTATTCTGCTCTTATCCCAATTGCTTGGGGTCGATGGCATCATCATCTTGTCCCACATAAGTCCCAGTTGGGCTCGGGCCTCCTCCACAATGGGAGGGAAATTGACCTACTATTTCGCGTTGTTCAAACGTGTTGGCATAGAGATGTTATCTGCATATCAAATCATTTAGTCGTCTTTTACGACACCCATAGGCAAGATATACGGCGCAATATACCTTTTAAACCGTTAACTAATAATTTTAATTCCATTATCATAATCAACAACTTGCTTTTATCCCAAATACTTGGGGTCGACGCAATATATTATAGTCTTCTTCCATCGTAGATATTGCAAAAGTTTTTGGCGATAGTTTTATGACTGGCCTACTTGTCGTCAATCCTTCTTGCGAAAGTAATTATTGACCAGATGGCGTTTGATGGAGTGACCTAGGTCGAGGTTTATATCGTTGTTTACATGTTTGGAGGAGTTTACCAAACTTATTAATAAATTTGCTACCTTTGTATAATGAAGAAAATTTGCCGCTTATTTAGCATTGCAATGTGCCTGGTATAGTAATAGTCAACTTAGAAATGTAAGCAGACAAGATCGAAGCAATAGAAGGAACAAAATAGAGCTCTACGCCAACTCTTTTAGCCTGACTCTAGTCCACCTTCACTCATAAAATATTTGTGAGTCGTCAACCTACAAATACATACCTATTTCTATTTGATTTTAAGTCATACCATAAACATCATCAAAGTCAAATGGCCACACCAATTAATTAAACCTTTGAGGTTTCTTTATTTTTACACTTTCCAATGAAAAAAAAAAAATAATAAAAATAAAGTATAATCCCAATTGATTAATAAACAAAGAAATTGCCGCACACATTAAGAAATGCAGTCCAATTACGAATTTTGTATTCGAAGTGGCTAAAAACACGCAGCAGGCGCAGCCGTGAGCAAATTATAGTATTTTACATAATAATTATAATAAACTCGTCAGAGGAGCTGTTCAGAAAAGGCAATGATCTCGTTTAAATCGGTATTGCCATCAATAACCTGTTTTGTAACAAGTTTCAAGACTGCTGCTAGGTACATTATATCTATTTTCATCCTGGATTGGTTGATAATTAAACATCCGGTTGGTAATAGCTATCTATCTTAATTATTCAACATCATCTTAGATCATATGTATCCCAAAGCCTCTTTACTAATGAGACGAGGAAGATAAAACCAAGGTAAGCAGATTATCTAAACGTAAAACAGAAATATCTAAAAAGCTTTAGACTTTCCTGTTGCACGAGAAAGAAAGCTTCAATTAAAATCCTATTATTGTCATATACGTCCCATTTCTGGGCTGAAGGGTAATTGACTTACCACGCTGGTCAGATGGGTAATTATATATACCAGGGTATTATTTCGAGTTTAGCGTCTCTTGTATAGACGTTACATGCATATTATATCCTTATATATGCATATAACATCTATGCAAAAGAAGGAATACTTGAAATAAAATCCTATACCAACACCAGTGTGGTACAGTGGGTCAATTTCCCTTCGCTTTCCCTTACGGGGCCCACATAGGACTTATCTGGGCTGAGATGATAAGTACTTGCTGATTGGTTTTCTACATCTCAGCTCATGCGCATTAATTGGATCCATAATCTATTCATCCATCCTTCAGTATATCCACAATCACTGTCGCATATAAGGCCTCATATGTCCTAGCTGGGGTTATAAGTTGTCGAGGAGAGTGCTGCTGCCCACTTTCTCAGTGCCCTTATAGGCGGTATTTTCTGCTACGATGAGCCAGGGTAACGACTTACTATTCATTTATTTAAGCTCAAAGCACTTTTAGCTCTTGATTCGGTTGAGAAATTCTCAGTTAAGGTGAAAATCAACTTCTCAAAAACGAATTATACTTACAGTTATCCTCAACATCCTTGCCGGGGTCTCCAGCAGGAAATATATCTTCGAAGCTGCAAACTCTTTTGGGATACTTGTTGTCAATGGGGAATACGTCCGCCTCTTCCCCCATAAGTTCGTGGAGGCGGGCCAGGATGAACCCCTCGTTGGGGTCCCTGACCCAAATCAGCTGCTTATCCATCGTCATTGTTTACTGTAAAGAAGACAAAATATAATAAGCAATTGATAATTCATTCAACAAAGGTGGATTCAAGACTGACTTTCTAATGGGGACTGGGTGTTATATTTCTCTATTGATAAATGTATTTTGGCAACTATAGAGAATAATTTAAAAGGTAGAAGTTTGATGACATGCTTGTAGTAGAAGATAGTGTAGGGTTGTTTAAAGTGCCAAATATTTATTAAAACGAATTTTCGAGGAGTTAGGAATGCAGAATGAAGAACTCAAGATCGAGAATTTCAATTATAAAAAGAATAGAAGAAAAACACTAAAAATCCTATAGTATTTTGTTTTATTTGCTTTGAAAAGTGACTTAATTTCTACAGTTGGTTGTCAAAATAACCCTAAAAGTTCCTATATTTAAATGGCAAATGGTATGCAAGCCTTTCAAAATATATGAACTAAGCGATTATTATCCGTGTGTTGATACAATAAGAAGTAAAAGGTCGCCATCTCGTCCTTTCCCATTCTTGATCGTAATAAACTAATAAACAATCCAAGCATATAACATCACTGCAAGAGTGGGAAATGTTTAATTAAAACCCTATACCAATCGTTTGATTAGCGAGGTATATAGTAAATCAATTCTCTTCCTACTATTGACAGGGTTAATGGGACGTATATGAGTTGAGATGTTGAAATTATACCTAATGTACCTTTCTGTAAACGACTTGATTGGTAATAATTTTTGTTTCCTAGTGAAGTATGACGTCATTATACTTATAACGTTACGTAGTACTAATATTTATTCTGATTTATGATAATGCGAGAGCAAGAGTGAAATGACGCTTTCTTAATTAATTCGTAATATAATTCTTAGGCTCATTTTATTATGTAATTTAAATTATATAACTTTAATACTTAATTCTTTGGTATCAAAGATTCAAACTGCGTTGTACTAAATATGACACAAAGTGGTCATCACATTAGCGACAAATATATTTACAAACTTTATCCCTGTGGTGACGTAGTAAGAATACAATTCACCACCCCTTTTCTTGCCCTTGGGTGTCGTAAAGGACTACTAAGGGATAAAATATGCATATAGCATCTGTGTTAGAGATGAAAATCTCGATACAAAACTATAACAACACGTTTGACTAGCGTGGTATAGTAGGTTAGTAAGTTAACTTCCCTCTTCTAATGGAGGAGGCTCGAGCCCAATAGTGAGGCGTAAGATATTTACAAAATTCAAGTTTCGATTCTCGTGTGTTTACGTAAATTTGTGCTGTCAATTGTGTTTTAGTCTCAATTGTATCTAACGAGATATGAGTAATTGATATTTGAAGCTGAACCGTCTAAAGGATAACTCGTTTAAAGCCAAAACACGTGTCAAATTAATATTCGTATTTCTGCGGCAAATTACAAGTTGAAATTCTAGAGACTGCTCGTCATAAAAATAGTAACATTTCTTTATATTCTACTCAATCTAGATCCTATTCTATATTCCTAAACGAAATGCGCGGTAAATTCATTAACCATTATATAGGTACGTCAATTAATTATTAAAGTATATTAATTATAAATGTGTACAAATGCACTGATGGCGTAGTATGGCGTAATGACTGAACAGATGGGGTAAGAAACCGGCGTAAAGTACCACAGTCACGAATTCGAATCCCACGCAGGTCAATACTTTGCCTGAGTCTGGATGTAATTTATGTCTGTTAATTATATGTTTGCAAACACCGCCCTAAAACAAGGACTATTGCCGAAGTGCACGATGTGTGCTTTAAAAAAATATCATGCACATAGTCAATCATACTAACAGGTGTCGAAGACTGCTAATAATTGATGGCATATCATTACCATATTGATATTCAAACCACGATCGCATTCCCATAAACAAATCATATTATAACACGCATTGAATACGAAAACAGGTAGGAAGTATTTACAAAACACAAAAAAATTACATAAATATAACAAGTCTTAATAATATAATTGTTATTACTTTGATACAGAAAATATCATAATCATTAACTCACTTTCGGGCCCAGTCTGTAGCTAACACTTTCATGCGCATGACGTAATATTTTGATGAAAAAAAAAACAATGGTCATGCTCGCACGCCTGTTCCGGTTGCCGACGTCCGGAAGCAAAATAAAATAATCCCATCTACCATAATGTTTATGTCGTTTGTTAACCAGCCTAGTGTAACTTGACATATGGCCTCATAAAATTTCGTAGTTAATAATGACCTACAATATCATGGGTTCGATTCTCAACGAACGAACCGAGCGCGAGCGCTGCTACAAATCCGTACAAATTGGTCTCAATATTCGTGCTAAGCCCACAATAAATTAAATGATAGTAAAATATGTTTCAAATGTATGTTTTATGTTTACAATTCTTGTTTTTTTTTTTTGGTACTGACTATGGTATGGCCACACCGCGCCAAAACCATCCGGGGCACTGTTGGACTCGGGGTCTTCCCCCCTTTGGGAAAGAAATCGATCCGGCACACTATGCTAGTTAAATGGTTGGGCATAAGGTGAGATTTCTTCCTTATGCAACTTTGTTATCTCTAAATCGGATTCGGACTCGTCGGACTTCATCGACTTCGATCGATTCGGACTTCGTCTTTTACGACATCCACGGACAAAAAGCAGGAATTATGAATTGTATTCTTAATCTAGTTCCAAACGGAAAAATAAAATTAGAAGTTGTTAAAATTTACTAACATTTGCAACTATGCGAAGAACTTTAAGTAAATTTAAATATGAAAGTGCTTCTAAATTAGAAAGTAAAAATCTATAAACTGCTCAAAGACTAATGAGCTTTCAGTTATATAAATGAAATACTTAATCAATGACAGGATATTTTTTATAGATATATCATGAATAGCGATTGTCTAGAGTCTAGACAACAGACTAAACATTATGTAGTTTTGTCATATGCTTAATATCATGTATTACTTTAAAACAAGTTTCAACATTATAATAAATAGTGCATTGATATGAAATACTATTTAAATTTTACTTTCTCCGTTACATAATTTAAAAAAAAAAGCTTTTGTAACTAATGCGAAGAACTTGGTAACAAAGTTGAAAGTAACGGTCAAAAGTTTAAAAAATATTTAAATTGAAACTAAATAATCAAACCGAGTCCATCGGCTATGGTTTTGTTTGCATCTGATGCACCGTGAAATAGGCTTTCCAACGGTAAAAGGATTATACGAAACGGCGGTCGAGTAATTTTTTAAGATTAACGAAGCAAAAAATTCTTTTGACAATCATCAACTTTGTAGCTACTTAATGCAAATGAAGTGTCAGTAAAGTATGAACAATAACGTAATCAATTAGTTGTCTTTTAAGACACTTACGGACAAGATATACTGCTGAATTACATTTTTACTCCGTCACCACAAGGAAAGGGCATTCACGTCAAATTGGTTTAGCCTGATTTGATTTATATTACGGCAAATTACGTTAAGAATTTGTTTGGTCGCAGAGACTCGTGACCTTTTTCTTACGGCGCAATAGTGCATGAACACTTGAGTAAAATGAGAGTTATAAACAGAAGACAGCTTGCCAGTTCCGTTGCAGCAAGGTTTTCTACCAAATTATGTACTTTTATTTGTTTATAAAATAGGTAGAAAACTAATATCCACTTTCATCAACGACACCTAAATTTTAGGGAATACCTAGGGCAATTTGAACATCAATTTTACATAATTTATATACAACATCAATCAACCATTGATGTTATTTGTTGTATAGATTGCCTTACCTAATCTTTTGGTGTCTGGAGAAAGTGGATCTTCTAGTTAACATTATGAAATAAACCCCCTTTATTTTTTAACACAATATCACTATAAGTACTTTTGACTACTGGCGCTAAGTATACAATTCTTTCTTTTCAAAAAAAAAAAGAAAATTAAGCACATAATAGTGTTAAAAACATTTTTATAAGATTTTAGCAAAAAAGAAACTAACCTCAAAAGATATGTGATAGCAGCAGTTTAATTTGCAATATTGTTTAAAAAAGTGGGAACCCGCACCCTAAAACTCATAATTAAATATTTTAATAAATTTATTACATCTATCTAGAAATAGGCTTTTCCTTATTTCAATGTTCAAATGAATGGTGTGGCCCTAGACCTAGTGGAGTCCACGGTTTTTTTAGGTATCACCATAGATGCGAAACTCCAGTGGGGACCTCATATTGAAAAATTGTCAAATAGACTTGGCTCAGCGGCTTATGCTGTAAAGAAAATTCGAATGTTAACTGACATTGAAACGGCTAGAATAGTTTATTGCTCTTATTTTCACAGCCTTATGTCATATGGCATACTACTTTGGGGATGCTCCGCGGATTTGAATACCATCTTTGTTCTCCAAAAGCGGGCTGTCCGCGCTATTTATAATCTAGGCCCAAGAGCTTCACTTCGGGAAAAGTTCAGAGAGATAAGCATTCTAACTGTTGTATCACAATTCATATTCGAAAATCTTATGTATGTAAAAAAGAATTTTGAAAAATTTGAAAAGTACAGTAACATTCATCATGTAAACATTAGGAATAAGGATAATCTAGTAATTCACACTACTCGTCTACAAAGAATTAGTAGGTCTTTCATGGGGCAATGTATACGTTTTTACAATAAACTACCTAAAAATATCCGAGACATGCCAATTAACAGGTTTAGAAAAGCTTATTAAGAGTAGACTTTGTAGCAAAGGCTATTACAAAATTTCGGATTATTTAGATGATAATACAGAGTGATTATGAGCAGCTCCTCATTCAGCAATTAATGTTATTGTAATTGTTACAGCTTTATGGTAACACTAACTTGTTGTATGAATTCACAGATTTTTTTTTTAAATTCTTACTCTTATGATTGTACAGCGTAGCGTGTTTTGCTCACAGAGGGACGAGTTAGGTACATTTCTTAGGGAACAACAGCTCGACATTCTTATGGTACAAGAGACGTTTCTCAAACCTTTCAACAAGGACCCTAGAATTGCGAATTATAATATAGTTCGCAACGATAGGGTCACTTCGCAAGGAGGGGGAACGCTCATCTACTATAGGAGGTCGTTGCACTGCACGCCTGTGGATCCGCCACCTCTGGCGTACATTGAAGCGTCAGTATGCAGACTAGCGCTCACCGGCCATCAGCCAATCACATTTGTCTCGGCTTACCTGTCACCCGAAAGAAGGGACGGTAAACACTTAGTGGAGAGCGATCTCAAGGCATTGCTTGACTTGGGCGGCGCCGTCATCATAGGCGGTGACCTTAACGCCAAGAACACCTCGTGGAACTGTCATAGTTCGAACAAGAGGGGCAAAGTCTTAGAGTTATACGCTGACAGATTAGGTTGTGACGTCATAGCGCCATTAGAGCCGACTCACTACCCTAACATTGTCGACCACAGGCCAGACATATTAGATATTGTACTTCTCAAAAATATAAACTTACGTTTATGTTTAATCGAAGTACAACACGAACTAGATTCAGATCACCGTCCGGTGACTCTGGAATTCGCCCCCCGCTTACCTGGCCCCTCAGGCCACAATAACGTAACAACAAGGTTGACCACCGACTGGGCACGGCTCGGGAGAAATCTCAAGGCCACCTCATCGGCATACCTTGATAAGATTCCCAAGGACATAAAGTCCGAGGAAGAAACCTCCCTGGCGATCGATTTACTCACGGGTCACGTGCAGTCGGTAATTGACGACTGCTCGCGGCGGGTGCCGGATACGAGCGATCGTAGATGGCAACTGCCGAGTGACGTACGCGACCTACTGAGAAGAAAGAACGCCGCAACCCGCGCGTACGACCGATACCCCACGGAGGAGAACCGCAAACGCCTGCGGGCCCTCCAAAGGGAGGTCAAAACCGAAATTAACAATATGAGACAGAGCAGATGGGACGCCACTTTAGAAGAGCTGAAGCCCACGCACACAGCCTTCTGGCAGCTTTCCCGCTCACTCAAAAAAGATGTAGTGTCCACACTCCCTCCCCTCAGTAGAATAAATCAACCGCCGGCATTCATGGATGACGAAAAGTCTGAATGTCTGGCAGAGTGCCTAGAGCTTCAGTGTACGCCGAGTACATTATACGAACAAGAAGCGTCTCACTACAACACTATTAATTCGGAAGTGGCTAGTCGTACCACTTTATCGCGGTCGAATATAAACAACGACAACAATATGCCTATTCCAACAGTGAGCACCGACGAGGTCGAGTCGCTTATTAGGGGTCTCCACGCTAGGAAAGCCCCGGGTTCGGACGGTATTACAAATAGAGTAATTAAATTATTCCCAGCCCATTTAATAATATTACTGTGTTGTATATTTAATGCAGCCCTCAAATATAACATCTTTCCTTCACAGTGGAAAGAGGCCGTGGTAATCGGAATCCACAAACCCGGCAAAAAACGTACCGAACCCAACAGTTATCGACCTATTAGCCTACTGAGAAGTTTAGGTAAATTATACGAACGATTAGTACTCAGTAGGCTACGATCATATGCAGAGTTCAACAAACTCATACCGGACGCGCAATTTGGTTTTCGCGCTAAACACAGCTGTGTTCAGCAAGTACATAGACTAGTAGAATACACCAGTAGTCAGTTCATCAGGGGACGGTACACTGGTGTATTATTTCTAGATGTAGCGAAAGCTTTCGATAAAGTTTGGCATGAGGGCTTAATTTACAAATTATATTTATTAAAAATCCCCGAATATTTAATTCTAATAATACATGACTATCTGAGTCATCGCAGCTTTCGCTATAGGGTGGAAGGGACGTTGTCGACCTCCCATCCTCTCAAGGCCGGTGTTCCACAGGGCTCGGTCCTCGCCCCATTTTTGTTTACACTGTATACAAGTGATTTACCCAAGTTCACTCGTGTGCACACGGCGCTTTACGCCGACGATACCGCACTCTATTGTGCAGGTATGTCCCCGACAACCGTAGTCAATACACTCCAAAAAGCGGTTACCGCCCTTGCCAATTGGTATAGGAAATGGAGAATAGAAATTAATCCCGAGAAGAGCCAAGCGGTCATGTTCACTAAACGAACTGCCCGTCTGTGCTCTCCGGACAGCATCCCTCCTCTCACTCTCTTCGGCCGACCTGTCTCATGGAGCAGAGAGGCCAAGTACTTAGGTGTGACCCTTGATAGCCGACTCACCTTCCTGTCCCACTTGAAGCGGGTCCGCGCGCGCGCCGCCTTCGTGATGGGACGCCTTCACTGCCTATTAAACGCAAAATCTAAACTATCACTTAAAAATAAAGTCCGATTATACACTACCTGCATACGGCCGATCATGACGTATGCCAGTGTAGTGTTCGCGCACGTTAGGCCAAACAGGATCCACAGGTTACAAACACTACAAAATAGATTCATGCGACGGGCAACGGGAGCACCGTGGTTCGTTCGTAATGTCGATTTACACATCGACCTCGAATTGCCGACCATCAGGCAGTATATGAAGCGTTGCTCCCAGCGCTATTTTGACTCTGCCACGACTCACCCCAATCCACTAGTGGTTGGGGCGGTAAACTACGTTCCATCAAAAATATCCGCGGTCCGACGACCCCGTCATCTCCTTGAAGAAGGGGATGATGCAATCACGATCGCCCAAGAAAGGGCCTACACAGCTCGCGCAGCGATAACACATAAAACTGCGCGGTATCGGCCTCGCCGACGAGGTCGAAAACCGCGCCGCGTAAAAATCATTAATCTAAACGTGGCCACGCCCACTTTGCTTTCAGCGACGCCCCGAGCCGAGGTCCGTTCCCCACAGGGGGAGCCCTCGGGCGATGTTCGCTTAACTTACTTACCGGGTTGAGAGCCTTCAGCTCGCCCATTGCCCGCGTTAAGCTGTCAAGGTCATCTGCGACCAACAGCTAAATACACAAAAAAAAAAAAAAAAAAAAAAAAAAAAAAGCGTGTTTTGCCCGTCGAATTTTGGTTTTGATCTTTTTTAGCATACCTGCTTATAGTTCGCAGTTTATTTTATAGTAGTAGTTTTTATAGTATTTGTAGTTCGTTTTATATTTTTATTTATGGTTTGGTCATGCTCACCGAATAAGGTTAAGGTTAAGGCTTGCGATAACTATGTGGGGCGGGTCGCTCCCTTCCCTCTAATTTGGTTGAGGAGAGTGACGGCTGCTCTAGTAGTTAACTCGTGACCGGGTGCTGCTTGTGGGATCTGGTTCAGCCATATTTTCTTCCTTTCTTTAATTTTCTTTTTGTATTGTACTAAATTTTGAAAATTTATACATAAATGACTGCCCGCCGAGTTTCTTGCCGGATCTTCTCAGTTTGTGGCCGCGTTCCGATCCGGTGGTAGACTATTGTATTGTGTTCAAACGTGTAATTTGACAATATGCCCTTAAGGGGCCAATGCAGAATAAATGATTTGATTTGATTCAAACAGAAGATTTTTGCAATTTATATACGATGGAACTAAGTTCAAACATACATAAAAAATATAACATCCAAATTCGTAAAAACTGGGTTAAAAACCATAACAATATATTTCACAACGTGTCTGTCTTTAAATAATAATCATTGTCATGATTCCCGCTCATTCTTATAATTTCTAGGACGTTATCAGACATTCAATAGTAAAATGTAGACTAATTGCTATGTGTAGCATTAAGAGAAACTAGGAAGCAGACGACTGAACAATAGTTTATAAACCTACTGTTTACTTAAAAGTATACAAATGGATACGCCTTTTAACATCATCCGTGACCTCTTGTAATATGCTGTGACTAGTACAGTGGGCTTAGCACTAATATTTGCATAAAAGAATTCGTAATTTGTTAGGTAAAGAATTCGTATTGGGAGCACTGCCTTTGTCGTCCAATAGAGGCGCTGCTCCATACAAATTAGTCTCGATAACGATTCGAATACTTTGACGCAAATATTCGTGCTAAGCCTACACATTTAGTACGAACAGTAAATAAATAATGTAATGATTATTAAAACGAATTATCTATATTATAATTGTCCAAGTAAATTAATAAGCAAATACACTTATAATTGTAGTAAATGAGATGTTAAGATTGAAACTACCGGAATATAAAAAATAAATAAACATGAAGTAATAATTAGAATCCTATAATTAAATACCTACCTAATTAGATTGTATAAGTCTCAAATATAAAATGCCCCGCGACTGATTAATACGAAATCGCCTGGATATTTAATAGATTCTACATTCTCAGGTTATCATTTATCATTCAGCCTTTCGCTGTCCACCATTCAACGTAGGCGTTCTCCACAAATGAGATGACAGTGCCGTAATGACCATGTTTGACGGGCGGGATGACGATCGCAGTAAGGTGTTATTATATGTTTCCTAGGCAAGGGCTGCTACTCACACGCCCAGTGAGACTCTTCGCCGCTTTTACGACTCCCACGGACATGAAACGGGCGGCGAAGAGTATATTCTTACTCCCCCGCTACACGGAGACATTTTATGTATCATCATGGACCTAAAAGAAAACGTCTAATACCACAATCGGTATTAAATTGAATCGCAAAAATCGGCCAAGTGAAAACAATGAGTGTTGCCAGCAGGAAAGGTTTCTGGTAAACTTATAACGACGATTGCAATCTAGAATCCGGTAACCATTCATAAACGGGATATAATACTTTTGTGGACTGGTGGCTTTATAGGTTTAAGGATATGAGACAAATACAGCTATTTCTATTCAAAATTTTATTAAAATAGTACGAGTAAAATGAGGTGGTATTTTTTAAATTTTTGTTCTATTTAGACATCGAGTTACATTATTACAGATTGCCTAGGATTCCTTAACTCGATTAATTAAATAACCCACATTACTCAAGGTTAATGTAGGTAGCATTTTATTAGTGAAATAATCTTTATAATCGGTCCAGTAATTTTTGAATTTATTCATTATTAACAAAAATACAAGTCTTGCCTTTTATAATAATAGTTGAGATGAAATTGATGATCAGTTATCACTTACTCCTAGAATTTGATAAAAAAAGCTCGGCACGGCAACCCCGCAATGAACGAAGTTAAAGAGTGGTCATGGGGAAAATATGGAAATATCAATATTTTTTTTGTTATATCAAACTCCGATATTGATATATTTAAAATATCGAGAAACTAAGTCGTCATCGTGATTAATTATTCCCTACTCGCCTTGTAAAAATACTTACTATTTGACAACAATTTACTCCACAGGAGATGACAATGCAATTTTAGTAAAGCAAAGTTCCCGTGGGAAAACTGAGACTCACTGATAATGTAGCTTTCTTGAGGCGGCGGATCGCTTGCGCGAGGAGCGCAGCCTCGATGACGCGATCCGCCGCCGGCGACTGGGGCGGCGCGGCGGCGTAGGCGCGAATACCTGCGCTTCATGCCGCCCTAGCCGAAGCCGCGGGTGACGTGACCGGGGATTTAGTCCGTCACCCGCCGAGAGGCCGACCGCGTGAGAAAAGACCGACGTCCTTCCCGAGGGGGGACGTCGGTCGATGGGAGGGTACCCCAAATAGGGAGTATTCCGTCGAGCCGACCACTGACGTCAAGTCACCCTGCTCCGGTGGTCGGCCCAACGACGAAGACGACGTGGGTGGGTTGCGGGTATGCGTGCTTACGCCCCTCTGTCGCCCGGACGGAGTGGTGCGAGGAGCGCGCCGACCGCAACCTACCCCCAAAAAAAAAATGTAGCCTTCTATTGATGAAGAATTTTTAAAACCGTTTTAGTGGTGTAAGCGTGACAGTTACACAAGTTTTACAGAAATAAATTAACTTAAATTCGCATTTATAATATTAAGATAAGAAGATACTAGTTGATTGGTGGTTTATTCTTGCCGCATATCTATCGAATACTTGTAGATCGGCCGGTGCGATAAATTCTTGAAGCAACCGTGGTAAGAAAATACTTGTGTAATGTGTCGCTAGTTTTGCCGCCATCACACCAAACGTCCACTATTACGGTACATATTAATTTTTGCGTACCCAAATTACACAAAATTTGGTATGAACAGTCTCAACTCTTTCATTTCGATAAGTATCATGTTAACTTTACGATCCGCAATCTTGCTTTCATTTTTATTAACGATAGATATAATCAACACTTCCCGTGCTTATCGAAATTGTAATTTGAATAATAAATTCATAGAATAATCTTATCAATTTGATATACTTAAAATATACAGACTATTGCTTATCTCTAGCAAACAATATTTGAACGGTTCGCCGCCAAAAGTTGCGGTAGTTGTTATAAAAAATTACACATTTCTAATCATATCTTGAATCAGCGTTGGTTCATATTTGGAGGTACCTATTCCTAAATAAAATTAGGTTCATTTTCATCGACATCTAAATTTTAAATAACGCTTAAAGCAATCTAAATGTTAATGATTTGTGTCGTATAGTTGTTATAAAAAATGTAGGTATCGCTAAGAGGTATCGTTAGAGAAAAGGATTTTTTTTTAATTCGTGTGCAATCATACATTTATTGTGCTAATTAATGCACATCTTTAGAATGACAGGCGTATGAAATTTGCATGTCATCTTTCACGCTTTTTTAAGCAATATTTAAACACTTCGGTACTAACATAAAAGTCGGAGGTGCAAATGATTTTTTCATCTGGGATGACGAAACGACGGCGTATGGCTCCTTAATCATCCGGATCGCCATGGGTCAACTACTGAATCCTTGACTCCAATGGCGAATCCGCCAGGTTTCGGATGCCTGTTAACGGATTGGCATCCAGTGTTGCCGAAGCCTTGCTCTTGCGCGGTATGTTTCTCTGAGAGTGATGGACTGATTTCCGGTCCGATTTCAACTAGGGCGGCAATAGGCGTAGATATTGATGCCTGCATGAACCAATCTACCAATTTCTTCGGCGAGGATACTACCTCACAGAAGGCGGCAAGCGCGTCCCGTATCCTAATCTTTATCTTTATATATGTATAAATTTCTTGTGTACGTGTGTATGTCACTGAACTCCTCCTAAACGACTGGACCGATTTTGATTATTTTTTTGTGTGTTCAAGGGGATTCGAGAATGGTTTAGATTCACAATTGAACCCGGTAGGTGGAGCTGCTGTCGATATCAAGGAGAATTCCTTTTATTTTATTTGAACATAACAACGTCTGTTGGGTCACCTAGTCTTTATATATAAATTTCTTGTGTACATACACACGTATGTCACTGAACTCCTCCTAAACGGATGGACCGATATTGATGAAATTTTTTGGGCGTGTTCAAGGAGATTCGAGAATGGTTTAGATTCACAATTGGAGCCGGTAGGTGGCGCTTATTTGAAAAGAACAACGTCTGTTGACAGCAAAATCCAACTATTAAATTCAACCGGATCAAATGTAACAGTTTCAGGCGGACTAAAATATTCAAAGTCATTATAAGAGAAGTACAAAAGTATGAACAAGCACAATGCCAAAGCACATAGCGTAAATAAATGCACGAACATTATGTAGTCAACGAGGAGAAACAAGTAAAAAGATTTGAAAGCGTGATTTAGATTAACTACGGTGGTATGCCACAGGGTAAGAATTGAGGTCAATATTAAACCCTATAGTCCTATACGCTCATAATAACTTCTCACATAGAAAACCATGGCCACATAAACATCAAAGAAGTGAGAATGCTTTACTACAGCTAAAGTTTAATTTGTTAAAAGCAATTTAATTTCATTTATTCATATTAAATAGAGTAATAAAAAGATTGTAAATTCATTTTCAATAAATTGCACAGTCCGTTTAGTCGTTGTTTGGTAGTAAAACATACATTACAGCGGCGAAGTTTAGAATATGAATAAACTAAATATATATACGTAATATAAATACTAACAAAACTAACCTTTAAAGAGCTCAAAGACGATTATTCACATAATCATGACGAACTGTTTTTCCAAATCAAATACCGCGCACTTGCGTTCAAACCAATTGAAAATAAGTAAACTGGAATTTATTTGTATTATTATATACACAAATTGTTAAGAACTAAATACTTATCCGAAAGATAAATGGTAAAACTAGAAGCATTTACTTGTCACAAATACACACTATTAACAAATGAATGAGTGTCGAACTTACAGTAAATATTTTTACTAAAACTGTTAATTATCTTATCGGATCTACATTTGATATTAAAATGGTATCTCTGAATAACATTTCAATAATCATTGTGTTATAATTACCGGTATATAAAAGTTGATATAATAATGAGATCGTGATAAAAACCGAGTGAATTTCTTTATTCTTGTTTGTCATTGGTAAGTCTGCTGTTAGAACAAGGTCTGTTATGAATATCTCTAATGAGTCATTCTGTAAACGCATCTGTTTTTAAAATGTTATAGTCAATAGACGAATTAACACTTGTGACATTTACAAGTTCTACATGGAATTTAAGATCGAATTCGATCGTTCAAAGCGTGAGAAACTATGAAAACTTTATCAAGGTCGCTTAATTATTTAAAAACGTTAATTGGCCAGTAAATAACTTAAAGAGAAAATACATTCTTTGTATGTTATTCACGAAAGATTATATCTGCACGATATATAAAGTCGTAGGTTATTTAACAAATGCAATTAACGAATAGTCATCTAGACTTGAATTAACATTTGTAGATAACACAAAAATTAAATCAGGAACGGCGGCATAGCCTGAATCGCTAACATATTTGAGTAGTTCATTGGTAGCAATTTTATCTTTTTTTTTTTTTTTTTTTTGTGTGGGCTGCGGTCGGCGCGCCTACGCACCACTCCGTCCGGGGCGACAGAGGGGCTCAAGCCCGCAACTCCCGCAACCCACCCGAACACCACGTCGCCCTCGTCGCTGGGCCGACCACTGGAGCAGGGTTACTTGTCATCAGTGGTCAGCCCGACGAAATACCCTCTACCCGGGGTACCCTCCCATCGACCGACGTCCCCCCTCGGGGAGGACGTCGGTCTTTCCTCACGCGGTCGGCCTCTCGGCGGGTGACGGACTAATCCCCGGTCACGTCACCCGCGGCCTCGGCTAGGGCGGCATTGCACGCAGGTACTCCCGCCTGCGCCGCCCCAGTCGCCGACGGCGGGTCGCATCATCGAGGCTGTGCTCCTCGCGCTCGCGACCCGCCGCCTCCTTCTGCGAGATAGCTGCCTCGCAGAAGGCTGCGACCGCGTCCCAATTCCTGATGCTGCCGAGCATCTCCCTAGCGATGGTCGGCAGCGTCAGGTCTGCACCGATGATTGCGACGAGTTCACGACGCGGCTCTGCCCAAGCGGCACAGACCTCGAGCGTGTGCTGCGCCGTGTCCTCGTCGCAATCGCAGTGGTGGCAGGACGGAGTTCTCTCCCTCCTAGCGACCCTGTACAGGTACTTGCCGAAGCATCCATGCCCCGTCAAGACCTGCACGAGTCGGAAGGAGAGCACCCCGTGCCGCCTTTCTAACCACTGCATCAGCACCGGCCGGAAGGCCTCCACGGTCCAAACACCGTATCGAGGCCTCTCCAGCCGGTCTGCCCAACGGGCGATGACGTCCCGGCGGGCGTCGACGCGCCAGGCGGTGAGCTCCTTCAAGGAAACAACACCACCCCCCCCCCGCGCACCCCCGACACCCGCCGATACAAGTCGGCGAGCATTTCCGCCTCCAGGTCCCACGGGGGAGTCCCGGCCAATAGGCACGCCGCCTCCGTCGCCAAAAAAAAAAAAAAAAAATAGCAATTTTATCTAACACTTGCTGCTTTTATTGGTGGCATTCATTACATTCGGTTCGCACATTCAATTCAACAGGCACAGTTAAGTATTGCGTACACTATTGTGAATTCGACATTCTACAAATGATAATGTCCGAATAGTCCCGGGTTTCTATAGTACAACACAAACTGGTGTGAACTGTACATTGTTCTCCCAACAATGACCCGAATGCATTCTTAACGCAATACTCTTGTATGTACACGAGATACTGTAATTATATCCTCAGATAATGCTTAGCCTTGATACTTTAAGCCTACTAGTTTGAAGTGAAACTGTAATTAGTATTGAAATCATCTAATCTTAATGGAAGGTCGTTGGTTACAGTTTCGCAATTAAAACAATAAAAAAATTCGAGTATTTGTGTCCCTTTTCTAAGGCTTTTTATGCTGTTGAGAGCATTTTCTATTTTTGAAGCGAAAACTGGTTTGTTTATTTTCTTTTTCCATTTCTTTAACTTTGAATGAGGAGTAAATTCATGTAAGACGTCATCGATATCATTATATCTGTGCTGATAGATATCAAAACCAGATAAGGGTAAAGGTTTTAATTCACAATTTTTAAGATCAAACAATTAATTTGAATATCCAAAAATAACAACTGTTTATTCATAGTTTTAAATGTTTACTTCGGGCGGCAGTTCTCATAACCGTTTTTTTTTCACGTTCTTCTTCTCCTCCCCTTAACGTATCCCTGTTTGGGACGAGTCTTTTCGACTGTAGAGTAATTAGTCTACCGTGTTGAATAATATTGTGTTGACAAATAAAACTTAAGTACGTAATCATAGTTGCCATTTATCATCTTTGCATTCACCACTTTGCTATCATTATGTATATTATCTTTCGTTAATTCTGCTTTGATGTTAACTTAACCAGATATATGTTTAAAACACGATGATTATATTCGTTTTCATTTTTGGACATTAAATAATAATTATATCATCAGTTGAGTCGCTGAATATGATAAAGAGTGGTGAGAGCAGATGCTCTACTTTGAAAAACGGTATCGCTGCTTGACAGCACAATGTAAGCACTTCAGAGATACTATACTTTCTTATGATCCTTAATAATATGTCAACTACGTGGAGATTTTGGAATTATACATTAATTCATCACAGCTCATACATGTACCTCCATTACTGGAGCCTCCTCCATAATAGGAGAGAAATTAACCTACGCTGGTTGAGGAATTGGTATAGGTTATAAATAAAACTACCATGATCATGTCCGTCCGTGACGATGAATAGGGCCGGATCAGGGCCCCTTGGCAATGCGATTATGGTCCAAGGTTTATGTGCCGTAGTATGACTTACTATCAGGTATGCTGTTTTTTCTTTTGCCATCAACAACAATAAAAAAAGGAATAATATTGTGGAAGTGTACTTTAAAAAAATCGTTCAAAGAAATGTTTTTTTTTTCTCGGTGCATGCTCGGGGCCCCTAGGCAGTTGCCTAATCCGCCTTATGGATAATTCGGCCCTGACTATGAACGTTGCAAAGTGTTCGAAACGTCGGGCAATCAAAAATCAAATACAAACGCGATAAAATCCGTAGTTTTATTTACAATGTGTAATACTCGCGTAAACACCAGAAATCAGTTGGTATGGGGTTTTATTTCCAGTTAACATTTTCTTGCATAGATGTTATCTGCATATTATAATCCCTTAGTCGTCTTTTACGACACCCATGGGCAATAGACTGTGCTGAATTGTATTCTTTTACTTTTATACCACGCGGAAAATTAAAGGTGAAATGTGACTGTAGTCCCTCTTCGCCTGTCCTTTCAAGAATGAAGGCGTGAAATATGATATTCATATAATGCTTATCTCCATATCTACAGCCGGGTCAAAGTACCTTATTAAGGCGCGTTGCGGATAACATAAAACCAACATAGACACGATTGATGTCAATGACCTTTCGCATTTTAGATCGTTTGTACAACAATAGCCTTTCAGACGAACCTTGGAAGGTCTTCGACCACCCTTTGCCTTGGTATTTGCAGCCTTAATGTCAACGATAAGCATCTAAATTGGCTTGGCTATATTACGAGTATAGAACATTGTTGGCCTCGCAACCCCCAGTTGCGCCATTTTCATAAAATTGATCAAACAGACCACGCCTTCCTACTTTCTACTGCTTTTAATGATGTCCGCTAAAAGTATTTTGGGATATGTTTCAGTCAATGTACTGAATGTTACTATAAGTACTTTTTATGGCCATGTGGTTTGTATGGTAAACCGTGGTAACTCATAAACTATTTATAGTTCCGATCCCCTTTATTAACAAGTTTTTATTAAGTAGCTGTGGGCAACTAACTATCTGTGAAGGCGGAAACTTAACTTACTTATGAGTAAAAGTAACTTTTTGGACTCAATGTTTTTAATATAGCCATAGAGCATTAGCCATAGGCTTAAAATGTAAAAAAAAACTAAAAGAGAAATATTTTTTATAGTTTATTATAAAACCATAGTATAAAAAAAAATGTAAATATTTAATTTTAACCTCCTGAGTATGGCTTTCCAGTATCATCTCAGCTCATACCCACTGCTGGGCTCAAGCCTCCTTACCAATAGGAGGATAATTGACTTATTCTACCACGCTGGACAGATGTATTGGTATATCTCTATATACACTATAATTATATGACTATAATAAGTCGATTTGGGTTTTCCTTCTCTTGCCGTAACAAGATAAAAAAAAATATAAAATTTTATCGTTCACGTTATCCTACGTTTGTAGAAAAAACAACACTAATAATAGAGAAAAAGGTTTTTAAAATATTGACACTTGTGACGGTGTGCGGGCGCAGCGTAAAAATCTTGACTAACTAACTTTGTGTTGGTTTTTCGTGACGGTGCGGTGTGCGCATGTATCGAAAAAACTTACTTTCATCATTTTTCCTAACGCGCTAAAAAAATTATAACTACAATATACTAACGTTTGCAAACAATAATCACCGCGACCACAAAATTGTTCAAACAAAACCAAGCTGGTATTATACACCACAAAACAGTCAGCGGTGAAATGAATCAGTGACAAACAGTCTGCAAATACTTCAAGTACAATGGCTACTTGACATTCACGAAAGTCATTCTGTCTGGGCAGTACACAATGTAGATGAGAGCTATTAAGATTAAGTGAGAAAGCGATGCACTGACAAAGAGGTGTCATGACTTTTAATGACTACAGCTTAGAATACCAAAATGTCTGGGAGTGTTCACGTATACGACGCAAGAATTATAATAAAGCATCTATGTGTGCTGTCTACATGTATGGGTCTAATAACGATAACGACTGCATAGATGGCTTAATAGTTTAGAATATCTAGTCAACCAGATTTATTCGCTCGGAATATTTTTGTTGTATTTTTGTCGAATTTATTTATATATTAATAAAAAATAAAAATTAAATAATGAAAAATATAAAAAAATACAAAAAGAGAATAATAATAACACCGAGATTCGACCTGACGCCGTTTGAATGCCAAAACAATACTAAAAGGAAACTGCACTACTTACCAACTGAGCGATCGTAAGTCATGACGTTGACGGCAAAATTTGAATTCATATTCTTTTAAAATTTAATGTAATTTTATTGTTTTGCTAAAAACAATGACAAAACAACATTTTCTATAAACAAAACCTAGCTAGATCGATTTTTTGGCCTCGAAACCTCTAGTATGCCAAGTTTCATCAAAATCGTTGGTGCCGTTGCCGAGATCCTGAATATTGTATATTTATATATATACAAGAATTGCTCGTTTAAAGATATAAGAATCATAATCATAATATAAAAGAAGATATTGAACGTTCCAAGCGTCATGGGTTCAGATACCGTGCAGGACAATGCCATCTCAACTCATATACGTTCCACTGCTAGGCTCGAGGCTCCTCCACTATACGAGGGTAATTGACCTATTACTCCACGCTGGTCAGACGTGTTGGTTTTATTTCGAGTATTCCTTCTCTTGCATCGATGTAACAACCATATATCCCTTAGTCGTCTTATACGACATTCACGGGCAAGAGAGGGGGTGATGAATTGTATTCTTACATAGTCACTCTCTCATCGTCGATCTTACACAAGGATCTTATACTTTGGGCCATACACATATTGTTTCTCTGGGTATAATTTGGATATGTTACTAAAGTTAAACGTAATACAAGGTTTAGTTTCTTGGTGCAGGGAAAAAAATTGGTATAGAATAGAAAAAAATATAAAACAATATTCAGTATGTCATTAACTTTTCTCCATAGGCTGACAGGTTTCGCCGGGTAGGCCATCGAAAACAAGGACTCAGTACTAATTATGAATCCACATATCGAAAATGCGGTACGGCAGGTTATAGGCAGCAGCCTAGCAAGGGTCCATGCGCGGCAATACCACTTACCATCAGGTATGCTGTTTACTCGTTTGCCACCAAGGGCAATGCAAAAAAAAAAACTCAATCAGACAGTTTTGTCTATGTACTGTGATATCAATAAAGACTACATTATATCAAAAGTCAACGAGGATTAAATGATTACTCGAAGTATTTATAACGGAACAAAGCGATCTTGAACGTAATTTGCTGTTGTCACTCCTTTGATTGTTACCAATCTAGCTAGAGATCTTTATTTAGGTGAAGAAGTCTTTCACTTTCAACGTTCAAGCGTTCTTATTATTGTTTTTATACGATAAAGTTATCAATGCAATGATTTTTAAAAAACAGTATCGCATTGAAAGGGAATTTATTAGAGCAATAAAATGAATAGACTCTGAAAAAATATCAAAGTCAACGAATAAAAAAGAAACGTCACGTTAGATATTTCGTTTATTAATCTCTGGTAACTTATCATTAATCCATATTTGATTATTTTTGATCGAGTACGTTCTTTGTGAATATATTCATAACTTTAAGGCAAGATTTTCCTCCACTGTTAGAACAATATTGACCTATAAACACAATCTTCAAACTGATTGCTATAGGTTTTTCATACTTGAAAACGAGCGATAAACCCAATAAACGTTATACAAAGGAAAACTCTTCCCTTTCATTTGTCCTTGTGTAGGTCTAGGTCATCCAAACTGATTAACCTCCTGTTCTTATCTCAATTACTTGGGGTCGACGCAATATATACCCCTCTCCCATTGCACATACTGCAAAAGTTAATGGCAATAGTTTCATGATCCGCAACCCTTCTTGGGAATGTAACCGTTGAGCAGACGGCATCACATCGAGTTGGCCCAGGTCTCATAATGGTCTTTTACAACATCCACGAGCAATGTAAGGGTCGGTAGTATTAGCCGCCACTAAACAACACTAGAATCCTAGAGAACTTTTAAATTACACAACGTACAGTGTAAACTTTATATAACGACACTCAAGGGACTGTGAATTTTTTGACGTTATAGGGAGTTGTCGTTAATTGGAGTGAAAAAATTTATATTATTTTACTATTCTAATATGTATTTACTAATATAGTGCAAATTTTACAAACGTAAAAACAACTATGATTAAGATAACGTTTAACAACCTAACGACAGTCCAGTGGCCGAAGTGCCGAAGTAAATATGTGCAAGTTTATCACACAAAAAACAAAAGAGAATTTTTTACAATGTTTTGTTGGTCAGTTGAGGTAATCACGTGCTAGATAATAAAATAACAAAACAACAAAGCAAAGAACGTACACAGCTGCGGTTCTTCTAATTTTGGCAATTAAGAAAGTACTGCTCAATACTAAATAATGCCGTATTGTCGTCGTTATTTCGAGTGAACGTGATGTTGTATAGAGTGTATCATTGTATGGATTATATGACAAACCAACCAAAATCAAGTTATTTCGATGTTTTATGGAGTTTGTCGTTATATCGAGTGACGTTATGAAGAGTTTACACTGTATTTTGATATTATTCCGGTAATTTCTTTTGGAATGTTTATTTGTATAAAACGTTTATGAAAAACATAATTTTGGACATTTTCTTTGCTAAGTCTTATCTGACTAATCCTAAGCGAAGTGAAGGTGACTTGCTAGTGGGACATATCACCATTCATCATTAATTTCAGCTTTTATACGTCTCACTGTTGGGCTAGAGCCTTTTGCGTAATAGAACGGCAGTCAGACAGGTTAGTATAAGGTCTAATTTCGACTGTTCCTTCTCTTACATAGACGTTATATGCAAATTATTTCCCTTAGTCCTCTTTTACGACATCCATGGGTAAGAAAGAGAGTAGTGAATTGTATTCTTACTCCGTCACCACACGGTAAAATGGGACATATATGAAATGAAAATAAAAGAGAAGTCATGAGGCTATCTGTAGAAGGGGAGCCATTTGTGCAGTAAATGCGAGTTACGATTGAATTTATAATAACAGTATTTATGTGTCAGCTGTCATGAATGGTTGCCGCCATGAGTCAGAGCACCGCACGGCTAAATTGCCATTAGCTGACCTCCGGGGTCGGGTAGCGATTTACGCACTACTTATTTTATGATGAAAATTGATCTGAATTACAGCTCACTTAAAAAATTGCGCTGGGAATTATTTGTTTTGGTTTTGTTCATGTTGCATTATAAAGCGAAAATGTCTTATGAATGTATTGTAATTACGATTTAACTGTCACTAAAGATGGCAGAGTAATTTTAAGTAGCGACCACCCATTTTTTTAGGGGTGGGCCATGGTCAGCGCACCCGCCGCCCAGCTCCGTCCGGGGCGACGGAGGGGCGACGCGCGGCCCCATGACCCACCCGTGGCACGTCGCCTTCGTCGTTGTGCCGACTATCGGTGCAGAGTAACTTGTCTTCAGTGGTCGGCCCGACGGAATACCCCGGTCGCGGGGTACCCTCTCCTCTCGACGTTCCCCTTCGGTGACGTCGATCGCCGATCCTTATATCGTACCGAGGGCTCTCTAGCCGGACTGCCCAACGGGCAATGACGTCTCGGCGGGCATCGACCCACCAGGCGGAATTAAATCCCCACGTAGGACAATATTCTCGTGCGATCAAATAATTTTATTGACGTTAGTCTGGGTAAAATTTCTGTTCCTTAATTGAATTGAATTAAATACATATGTATGTTAATTGTATTCCGTGTGGTGATGGAGTAAGAACATAATTTACTGCCTCCTTTCTTGTCTGTGGGTGCCGAAAAGTATGATATGCATACAACATCTATGCAAGAGAAGGAAGACGAAAAGTTGAAATAAAATCATGTACCAACCCATCTGACCAACGTGATTTAGTAGCTCAATTTCTCTCCCGTTGCGGAGGAGGTTCGAGCCTAATAGTGGGACGTATATGAGCTGTGATGATGAGGAATTGCATGTTTGTGAAGCACTCAGGGATACAAAGATTAATTCTTTAGCATTGGCTTTAACAAAAGGTGCCTTTTGCATAAGGTTTTCATAATGTTTTATATAATAAATCTCCTCTTTTATTACTTGCAATCGTATTGGGATCAGCTTTCCAATGTTGGTAGATTTTTTTCCACAAAGCGAATGTTATCTGACTTACTTAAAAGAATAATCATATTCTACGATTATACTAGATATTCAGATATTTAACGGAGTTAACTCTCCGTAACGACCGTCTCTGGTATTCATGGCAGCTGAAACTGCTGGTGCTCTATGAAGCATGATTTTTAAATGACATATGGGCTAACATTTTTGACTCATATATGTGAAGGTTCACTTATATTCAGCGTTCTAATCTACATATACTAATATTATAAGACTGAAGAGTTTGTTGCCTTGGACGCGCTAAATCAGCGTTGCAGTGTAGCATATTGCACTGTAGCATTATTGCTGAATGGGAACCTCATTGACACTTATGATATTTTGTTTTTCTTCTTTGCGTTGTATTTACAGTTAAGTTTAGCTATTATTTTAATTTTCTTATAAAACCTTTATATTTCATTCGACTTACTGTAATATCTAAATTTAAGCTAAGTGTCAATTAAACAGTTTTATCTTATCTTATCAATTACTGGTTCGAAAGTAAAAGTTCCTTAAGTTTTGAATAGCCCATTTATCGAGGAAGGCTGTATATCATCGGGTTCCGATTAGGACCAGAGTATCAATGACAGATGTTGCAAAAACGGATAAAATTTATTCATTTTGAGAACATCCGTTACATGTACAACCCACTGTCTCTAATCCTTTCTCTCTTATGCAAAGCAGACGAAGTTGTACGAGTCAGTTAATATATCATATATTGATATTTTTATGTTATTTATATAAGTCCATATATAAATCTTTTCATAATACTTAACAGTCCTCATGTGACCATGCATGCATATCAATTATTCAAAACTTTGCATAATAAAAATAAAATCGAAAGATGATAAAATCCGCAAAATGAATTATAATAATATTGTATTTTTCTTAGTCCAGCATCGTTAAATATATGTATAAAAAAGGTGTGCATAATTATGATGTCTACAGTCCTCACTAAGATGGCTACAGTTAAACTTGAAGATTCATGAACAGTTTATAAATAATCGACGTAGCAGACAATAATTAGTCAGTCTTTTATCTTATCTCTGTCAAGGCCTAGAAACAATGAAATTTTTAAAGATAAGAAGTTCTATATTAACTGATTTATATTGAAAACAAGTTATGGATAATTTATTAGACCAGAAAGAACCAACTGTGACGTCATTTTAATAAAGGATGTGGTAACGAACATTTTCATTAATACGTAGTGGTGTCATTAATACGTTGGTGCTTGATATTTATTCTTTTAATGCTGCTGGTAACAAACGAGTATTAGCACATCCGATGGTAAGTGATACTGCCGCACATAGACTTTCGCTAGGCCGCTGCGTACCATATCGACGTCCCGGGATAGGGACGTCGAAAGGTGAGGGTACCCGAAAGGGTATTCCGTCGGGCCGACCACTGAGGACAAAGAACTCAGCACTGGTGGTCGGCCCAACGACCAAGGTGACGTGGGTACGGGTGGGTTATGGGCCCGCGCGCCGTCCTTTCGTCGCCCCGGACGGGATGGACCGCATGTGCGCTTACCATAGCCCACCCATAAAAAAAAAGAAAGGCAGCTGCGTACCATGAAGGAAGTGAAGGGAGTATGAATGCATACAACAAGGTTCGGTGATACTAAAAGCATCACCAAATGGAATGATTCATGGACTGCAGTCGCGTTTGGTAATATCTTAGAAGATATTGAATATTTAAAATACGAAGCGAGGACAGATTGCTAATCTATACAAAAAAATAAAATTGAAGTGTCTGTTTGTAATATCAAAATAGTGGGCTTTTTTCATGCTCACACGGTTTTTTGCACGACACCTGGCCCTAAAATACAGTTTAAAAAATTTTTGTCTGTCTGTTTGAGGTAATCTTCAAAACGGCTGGACCGATTTTGATAATATTTAACTACCAGGTAGCTGTAAATATAAGGAGTAACTAAGGCTATATTTTATACTGGTATTCCCACGGGAACGGGAACTATGTGGGTAAGGCGACTGAAATCGAAGCGAAGCGAGGGCGGGTTGATAGTTCTAAATAAATTAGAATGTTCTATTATTTGTAAGATGTAATAGATAATTTCAACATGAATTAAACATGACTAGCGGTAAAACTCGATCGAACACCAACAGCATAATATTTATACATTTAACCACGGGACAATTAGATTAATATATAAAAGTGACGTCTTACTATTATTATTCATCTTAATCTCCGCAACAGCGCGTCATAATTCTATGAAATTTTGTCAATGTTGATTTCGAATGATCGCATCATTTTAGCAAACATAATATGGGCTGTAACTAAGATGTATCTTTGCTCAGCCGCGGCTTATTTAAATAATATTGAGTTTAAATTTCGGCAAATCAGTTTAAGGGTGAATTTTCAGGAAACTAAAAAAAGCATTTTAACGTCGACAACTGGGTAGTTTAAACACTTAGTTAATTTAGTACGTAACGTATAAATACAAACTAAGTTCTATGTATACTAATCGCTACTACTTTTGCGTCACATAGGAAAGAGAGTTTTCATTTCAAAGGCGATTTTTCATTGATGTTCCCCTCCTATTTGTGCTAACTTGATGTTATGCTTACAGTGGATACGTCATAGTCCCCTATAACGCACATGTAACAGAAGTTCTCAAAAGGAAAGATGTTCCCGCCTTTTAAGACCCTTTTTTAGTTTTAGAGCATGCTTACCCAACAGTCCCGATAAAGTTGTCACAGACATCTGCGGCTAAAAGATATAGTCCCACAAAAAAAGACACTTTTCATTCATACTCCACTACTAAACGTCGTAGCATGATATTATATTGTCTATAACCTTTTTCGATAAACTCTCCAAAAATGTTACAATTTTTCAATTCTAACCAGTGATTACTGAGACCAAACAAACTCTTCAGCTTTACAATAATAAGTACAAATAGATAGAAATGCATTTGTAAGGAATTTGCAATAAAAATTTCTTAGCAAATGTGATTTTATTCGAAATTTCTTTATTTTAATTAATAATCAATATGACAACAATGAACCTTTATACTTGACAATTTGTCTAGTAAAGAAGAAAATAAAAGACTAAGTGAGCATCAGGAGGGTGGACAATAACGCTTTCCTGAGAAACTTGTTACCTATAAATTATCATCTTGATACGGGATCAAGCGAAGCGATTATGGCATTATTGCTTCTTCATGGGAAGGTTTTTATGGACTAGGTCGTAATTATAAGCTTTACTTATTCAACGCCTCGCAATTTGAGACATTCTTTAAGCATCGTCTTATTTATATTGTATCTACATATTAAAAATTCATTACTAGGTACGCCTTAATAGGAGACTTTATACTCAATTCTATCTTACTTGTCTTATCCACGTCACGTAATTAGATGTCACTGTATAGTTTTACATCTTTCCATGTGATAACAGAGTAAGAATACAATTCATCACCCTCTCTTTTATCTGTGTCTGTTGTAAAAGACAACTAAAGGATAAGATATACAGATAATATACAAGAGAAGGAAACTCAACCAGCGTGGTATATTCGGTCAACTTCCATCCTAATGTGGAGGAGGCCTGACCCCAGCAATGGGATTTGTGTGAGCTGAGATAATAATGATGGTAATAATGACAAGGATTACAGTAGTAAAACATTCGCCACGCGATTAAAATCCAGACATAATTATAAATTTCTTTAAAATCTACTACCGAGTTGGCTACCTCAGGCAAATACTTGCCATAACAGCTTAAATATACCATACCACGAATATATTATGAAATGAACCTCAATTTATATCACGCAAGTCTAAAAAACTGATTGACGCAAGTGGTATTTAAAAAAAATGAACGTTAGTCATAGTGTTCCCTCAATGTCAAGGTTGGACCAGCCAGTTTTGGTAACGAATACAAAAACTGGTTTTCCATACATTTGTCAGTCGGTGCTGACAGCAAACGTTGGAAGAATGTGATGTATTTATTGCAAGCACTGTGAAACGGTTCGTTTTAAAACCGTTATACCAATTGATATCAAAACTGCAGTTTAAACGGTGTCTCTGATCTTATACGCGGTAGCTATAAAACTGTTGACCTAGACACTGAAGCCAATTGAAATGCTAATAAATGAGTTATTCAGAACGTGTGGGGAATATAACTGCTATTTCTGCCACCTACACACTCTTGAGCCTCTTGCGTGAGGCGTGAGGAGGTACTCTACAAGCCTTTACTGTTTCCAATCGTATTGGTTCGATTATACTCGGTGTGCTAATTTAATCTCTATGCAATGTGCTTTACACCAGATATCCCACTACTTGGCGGTGATAGATAATTGCCCATGGGTGTTCATGACAGCAAGCATCAGTGTCTTAATCATCATCATCGTCATACATCTCCGCTCAAACATGTCCTCTTCTACAATAGGAGGAAAATTGACCTACTTTATCACGCTGGTCAGACGGTTTAGTATAGGGCTTTACTTTACGTTTTCCTTTGAGATGTTATATGAGAATTTTATCTTTTAGTCGACATGTACGACCTCTAAGAGCAAAATAGGTAATAGAGCTGTATTAACATGCATGCAGGCCACACGTCTACAAAACAATTAAAATTAGAAAAAGAAATTTAACCTTTTATAAATACAGGTTGCCTGTTCTTTTCCATCGCTGTTTAAGCACGCGAATAATTAGCAGTCTAAGGTTTAAGACAATCATAACTTTGAGAATCGGTTTCGAACAGTAAATTATTTTTTAACGCTGTATTTATAACCTTATAAGGATATAATATACAGTTTATTATAACGACTCCAAACAGAAAACGTATGCGGAGAGGCGAGGAAATAAATAACATGAGTGACCTTATTTCGTCTCTCAGAGTGTATACCAGCCTTTATATTTTGTTCTTTAACTGTTATCTATAAGTGAAAGTAACACATATGCACAAACAATTGTGATTTAACTAGATGAACATGGGAAAGTCGCGCCGGTGATTCTCTCTAAAGAAATAGTACAAGTTGGAAGATTTTTCTTGGTCTTCTTTCTTTTCTATTATAAATCATTTACGAAATTAAATGTCTTAGTATTCTACGTTACGAGATGCCATAGAAAATAGATGCCTATATATATATATATATATATATGTATATATATATATCTAATGATTTTGTAACAGTTCGATGTCTGTATCTTACAGATATTGACAAAAAACTAATATCCTCCATATTAGTTTTAATTTATTAAAGCATTGGTAATAGGAGTTGGGGAGGAATGTTACCTGAAAGGGTAAGGTGGTCGGCCTATATGGCGATGGGGAGAGACTACGGTGGATTATCGGGCCGTGCTGGACGATAAGGTGGCCCTTTCGTCGCCCCGGATGAAACGGACAGCACACAGCAACTCTAATAGCACGCTCAAAAAACATGGTGTCGTTTAGGATAGATAGTAGATAACAATAAGTCTCAAAATAATAAATCTCTAAATAATTAATACAAGCACTAGTCATTTATAATATGTAAATAATTGCCTACGGACCTACACTGCTGACTATAGAGAATGCCACTCAGAACAGTTCTATGCCACTTGAATTCAACGGCTCCTTCCAAAATGTCATCAAGCCACCTAGTAAGTAATGTCCTACGTTGGGTCATGCTGATCGTGATCGCCAATCGAGAACCTTTCTTCCCCAACGGTCGTCGCTTTGACGAGCGATGTAAATGTCTTTGCATGTTTGCAATAAAAATGCAAAAATACGAAAGCCCGGACGTATTCTACATGCCCCCAATCTAATGTACATAAACAAATTTAGTGGCACGGAAACATGATTTACAATTTCCGCTTGCAATTTGATACTTACATAATTTCCAAAATTTGACTATAAGTTTAGTTGCGTGCAGAGACAACTTAAAAACCAAAATATTGAGCACACGGCAAATTTATAGACGCCGGTAAAACTGAACCGGTAGTTGATATTCTGTTAATTATTAATCCTATTAATATTATAAATGTGAATGTTTGTGTGGTGACGGGGTAAGAATACAATGCGCCACACTCTATCTTGCCTGTGGATGTCGTAAAGGACAACTAAGGGATATAATATGCATATAATATATATGGAAGAGACAGCAATTTCACAAGAAAACCCTATGCCAACGAAAATTTTCGAAGATGTTTTGATGTCTGTTACTCAATCAGGCGTAAACACGTTGAACAGATTTGGATGACAAAAGGCACATACATAAACCGTTTCCTGGAATAATACATAAGCACTTTTATCCTGGTAATATGTTCCCTTGGAATAATGGTTCAAATTTACTAATTATTTTATCGAGGGCGAAGTCAGCAAAAGCCATTTATAATACAATTCTTTTTATCGTTACATATTTCAATCAATTACTATTTCTCTATGGTAACGGCTATGGAAACTATCACCCTTACATTGCTTGTGGATATCATAAAAACGACTCATACATCAAACTAGGTCAACTTCATGTAATGTCGTCTATTTAATAATTACACTCCTAAGGAGGGTTGATGCCAGCAAGGCGTTCGTTCATAGAACTTGCAATATGTATCACGGAAGAAGACATTGCGTTGACCTCAAGTATTATACATAATTGGAATAAGAGCATGTTGATGATGATGAGTCGATTATTATTTCTCGATCATAAAGATTTTGAATTGGTATCGATTCAATAACATTATTGACCTTAATTTTATATAGTAGTTTTGAATAAAATTACTATTGAAAAATACAAATTTCAAACCAAAACAAAAGTTCAGTGGGAGGTCAATCGATATTATAATTTAAAGTATGATTGAATTTAACTCAGAACTAAAGATCGTCTCCTATTATCATGATTTAAATAAAAGAATAAATATAAGTATTAAAATAAAGCACTATTATAAATATTTGTAATAAAAGAAAAGAGTAAAAAAGCAAAAAGCCATTTTTAAATTATGCAAATCAGCAATGCACATAAACTAAGAAAGTTTCAAAAGTATTATATTTTTAGGGTTCCGTACCCAAAGAGAAAACATGGGACCTTATTACTAAGACTTCACTGTCTGTCCGTCCGTCTGTCTGTGTCTCAAGAACCGCGATAGCTAGACAGTTGAAATTTTTACAAATTATGCATTTCTGTTGCCGCTATAACAACGAATACTAAAAACAAAATAAATATTTAAGGCTTGCCCTTGCAACAAGCGCAATTTTTGTCCTTTTTTTGCTCAATGGTACGGAACCTTTCGTACGCGAGTCCGACTCACACTTTGTCGATTTTGTAAAATAATTTCTAATTTATCTGTATGATTTGCAACTATGTAATAATCAATGGCTATGGAATATAATTAGGGAATCAGTGTAAGAGGAAGCAAATTCGAGGCAAAATTCGATGCCAGCCTCTGGTCTAGTCAGCGCGGTTCCTGCCCAACATGATGCGACTGTAAGCAAAAATTACTAGCCTAACCTTTGAATAAATATTTATGAACACGTATGAGGAAGTATTAAAGCCTGGCGATGCACAATTTTTGTGATACAAGCAGAAAACAATCTACCTATTACAAGCATATTACTTCACGTCAGTATCAAGTATCTTCAAGAATATTGCATTAATTTTAAGTTAATGATATATTTCAAAATCAATTGATTCCGTTGCATATTATTTAAGAAGGTATATATATGTATATAAATATATATATATATCGATTTCCGTGTGGTGACGGAGTAAGAATACAATTCACCATTCCCCCCCCTATCTTGTGATGTCGTCGTCGGATATCGTAAAAGAGGACTATGGGATATAATATGCACATTACATCTGTGCAAGAGAAGGAAAACTCGAAATGAAATCCTATAACAACATGTTTGACCAGCATGGTATAGTAGGTCAAATTCCCTCCCATTGTGGAGGAGGCCCGAGCCCAACAGTGGGACGTATGTGGGCTGCAATGAAGTAACAGTTACATACGTCATGTAATAAATTTTATTAAACGTAAAATTATGATTTATAGAAAACTAGCTGACCCAACAAACGCTGTTCTGTTCAAATCTAAAACAAAAAAAAACCGGTTCCAATTATTAATCTAAATCATTCTCATATCCATTGGAATAGCTAAAAAAAACATCAAAATCGGTCCAGCCACTTAGAAGGAGTTCATTTACAAACATACGAACAGAAGATTTATATACATATATAAAGATAGAAAAATTTATATACTCGAAAAAAAGGTTACATTAGAAAAGTTTATATAGTCGTTAAGTTTTCTTAAATTTTCTAATTTTCTGCGCAACTTTTATTTTTTTCCCCGTAAAAGTCATTTTCAAAGTATTAGAAAACTTAAAAAAAAAGATGGACGAAATCGGTAAAGTCGTTCTCAAGTTATGTCATTGTCCTGCCCGAACAGCACCACCTACCGGGTCCAATTGTGAATCTAAACCATCCTCGAATCCCCTTGAACTCACACAAAAAATTTCATAAAAATCGGTCCAGCCGTCTAGGAGGAGTTCAGTGACATACACACGCACACAAGAAAAAAAAAAATATATATATATATATATATATATATATATATATAAAGATAAGAAATGATATAATGGCGCAAAGTATTCGTACGGGTTAGTTAAGATATACATACCTATTTAGCATTCATACAAAAACAGAACGACTGCCCAAATAGGAACAGAACATTACAATCGAAAAACGTTTAAATTGCTTCATCGAGTAAGTACAACAAAATAAATTATAATTATAATGGCAAAAATTACAGCAATCAGAATAATATCAGCTGCAATTACACTAATTTTGTTTGTCTCATCCGTATTATACTTGATAGGAAGATTGCATTAGTTTCCCCGAAAACGTTATGCCAAATTAATCAAGTCGAGCTCCAGATTGATATTAGATTAAGGTGAACACGGGCTTGCTGTAATGAACATTAGTTTATTAGACATAAATCGCAACCAGACTGGTAAACGAAGAAAAAGAAGAAGTAAATCGTACCGTACAACATAAAATTCCGTGTGCTGACGGAGTAAGAATATAATTAACCGACCTCTATCTTTTTTGCCCATAACATATAATCTTTTGCTATTTACCTAGTCAAAAGAGAAACGCGCGACTACTGTAATATATTCTCAAAAGTTGCGTAACTTTTAAAAGTTAGTGAGAACAAAAAATTACTACAAAATTAACCAACTTTATAGATTTCTTTCAAAAAATATCGACCATTGTAAGTGCGACGCCTGAGCCGTGCCGCAGATTGTAAATGATGTTGCTTTTAATCCAAGTTTGGCATAAACATGTAGGTCAATCGATATTACAGTCGATAACATCGTTTATCTTTTACACTCGGGCAATGAATCTGTTAAGATTAGCAACAACCTGATCATACGTTCGTCTTTTGGGTGGCTTATATTTTTTTCTCAGAGACAACAATTAAAGCATAGGTTCTAAATAAAACTACTTTACGGATTTTATCGCGTCTGTATTTGATTTTTGATTACCCAACGTTTCGAACACTTTACAGCGTTCATGATCACGGGTGGACTAAGATGTCTCACGTCCAACAAGTCAGTCCTTAGTCCACCCGTGATCATGAACGCTGTAAAGTGTTCGAAACGTCGGGTAATCAAAAATCAAATACAGACGCGATAAAAGCCGTAAAGTAGTTTTATTTAAAATGTATAATACTCGCGTAAACATCAGAAATCATTACATAGGTTCTAATATCGTGTGGGCCTTTACAAACATGCAAATAAGGTCCACAGATTACATTCAAGAATCGGAACAATGACAGAAACCATTCCTAGTCATGAATTTTAAATAAACCACAAGTCACAAACTCGTGTAATATCTTTACACGAAAATGACGTTTACGCGAGTATTACACATGGTAAATTATTTTACAACGTTCATGGCAGACTGAGTCCGTCCGTGGGGATGAGCGCTGTAAACGTCGGGCAATCAAAAATCTAAAATAAATGCGATAAAATCCGTAAAATAGTTTTATTCACAAATATAAATAATATTAGGAATGAATTTCGATACCAAATAGACGATAACTCGGGCCATTCGGTTAACGCGACATGACATTAACGATGAAAATTATTGATTACCTGTCATTGTAGGTTACGTCAATGGGCACGATGATCGCGCGAGTTCATTACGTTTTCCCTTTAACAAAAGTGCAGAAATTTATCTTCACAAAGTCTTACAGGTAACGTTAGAACAATGAGTTGATAAATTCTGCTAACTTTTTTATGTATATAACTTTTTTATGTATATGTGTATAGTGGTTGAGGGGAGTGATGGCTGCTCTAGTAGTTAACTCGTGATCGGGTGCCGCTTGTGGGATCTGGTCCAGCCTTGCGGTTCGAAGGGCATCACACTGGAGCTAGTTCTTACAAAACATGTACACAACTGTATAACTAGTAAGAAGAAAAAAAAATTAAAAGTAATGACAAGCCCACTGAGTTTCTTGCCGGATCTTCTCAGTAGCGGTCGCGTTCCGATCCGGTGGTAGTATATTCTTTTGTAAACCTGACAATATGTAAGTGCCCTCTCGGGGTTTATGCATAATAAAATAATTTGAATTTGAATATGACTAAACCACGCATTACCACCTATTAAATCAACCAATCAACGTTTCATTATTCAGGTCAAGCCATATCAATACAGGTTAACGAATAAATCAACCGGGGCACGAACCTACATGGCCATATCAATTGATTCTTAACTCCCCTAGTTGTGATGGAAAATGTTGCGCATAGCGCAGCTGTGTAGTAGATGGGGAAGTTTCTGGAAGCGAAAATGAAAATATGGTAATGTGCTCTGTATGATACGAGAGATATATTTATACGATGGAGGAGGATCAATATAATACGATGATTATCTTAATATCAAATTATTTTCCCATATTGAATTGTAATGTAATTGAATAAAATTTTTGGGTGTGGTAATCGAGTAAGAATTTACTGTATCGGCATTTCGTGCCTGGTACGTTCATAAGAAACGATTTAAGAAAAAAAGTAGATAATTTCAGTTATAGACAGAACAGAACTCGTAAGTTCACGGCACATCAAGGCTCCACGCAATTTCATCTTCGTCACATAAAAGAGGGCGCGGATCGGGATCAAGAGAAACAAAAGTAAAAATCTACGCCGATTTTACAAGATTTTTCATTAATACTCGCTCTTATTGGTTATGGCCGGATGCCTTTCTCAATAAATATAAATAAGCTATGCAACATAAAATAATTTTTCAATTCAAACCAGAAAGTCCTGTGATAAGCACGTCCAACCAAACTTTTTATCTTTAATAGTAGTTGCTACTTCGCTTATTTCCCCAATTTCTCTCATTCATTACTCTAGTAATGAAAGAAATGGTCTAACATATAAAATTATTCAATATTTAGTTTCTGGCCGTCGCCATTAAGCTAACTAGACCAAAAATAATCCAATTAGCAGTTGACACCAGACACATAATAGACCCAGTTGTATTCGAATGTATGCGTAAACATAGTATAACCTAATTATCGAAGTTCTTCGAATATAGCCACATAATACTGTTGATATTTAAGTTTATTTCAATTTAATTTTTTTATATTCATTGGCTAACTTCCCGTGAGAGACGTAAAAATCGGCTAAAGGATCATCAAGGGACTATCTTAGCCCCATAACTACAATCGCCAATTCGCCTGTCAAGCATGGCGATTAAGACATTACCCTTCTCATGAAAAAGGCTATCTCCAATAGTGGACATACATAATGATATTTAAATATAATTTCATAAAAAACTCCTTTTTTTATGTGTGGGCTATGGTAAGCGCACGCGCGGTCCTGTCCGTCCGGGGCGATGAAAGGACGGCGCGCGGGCCCATAACCCACCCGTACCCACGTCACCTCGTTGTTGGGCCGACCACCGGAGCAGATGTGACTTGTCATCAGTGGTCGGCCCGACAGAATACCCTTTCGGGTAACCTCACCTCTCGACGTACTGGGACGTCGGTCGCCATCGCGCGGTCAGCCTCTCTGCGGGTGACGGACAATTCCCCGGTCCGATCACCCGCGGCCTCGGCTAGGGCGGCATTAGGCGCATCATAAAAAACTCCTAGCTGAATTTTCAAGAAGATACGCAAAACTTAGCCAAAACCTTACCAACATTAACCTCACTTCACTCTGTACCTATAGGAAGTAAGTATTAGCGACCTCATACATATTGATTCCTGTTGTCTAAAATCCCTCTGTCATCATCATCATCATCATCTTGCTCTTATCCCAATTACTTGGGGTCGACGCAATATGTCATCTGTTTTGACATATTGCAAAAAGTTTCGGCAATGACTTTTATGACCGGCCGCCTGCCTGACGTCAACCCTCCTTGGGAATGTAATCGTTGACCCAAATGGTACCAGATGGAGTTGGTCCGGGTCAATCTAGGGCTCTTAGTCGTCTTTTACGACACCCACGAGCAAAGCAAGGGTTGGTAGTATTCGAAGCCGCTACCACACAGCACTAAAATCCCTGTGGTAAAAAAAAAAATACAGAGCCATAAGATATATACTTTCGTTTGTAAATTATAAAAACCGACTCAATATTTACTTTAATTAAAATCATGAAATATTGCACCAAAAAATTCGCTAGACGTAATCGTCAGCATGCTGGCTAAATGATATAAAAGTTAAATAAAAACCAACAATGGTATTATAACCATGTATTTTATATTCAAATTAAATAAATAGAATTTTGAATATATTACCAGTAAACGGCGCTCACAAGTCTTTATGACATAACATTCAAACGTTTTACATAACAGGGCGGTCTACTATTATCTAAACCATATGGCATGCAGTTATGGAACGTACACATTGCAACTATAAAGCGAAGTAATAATCATTTCAATCACGCTAAATCTCAAACATAGTGCACGCTACAATGATTAAAAAAAAAATAGGAAATTGTAACAGTTACTCTTAACACTTATGAAATAATATCGGAGGAAAAAAAAGATATAAAATGGACGATTCTTACGTTAAACATGGTCTACTTTCTAAATCATTCGAGCATTTATTATTTTCCGTGCGGTGACGGAGTAAGAATACAATTCACCACTCCCTTTGCTTGCTCGTAGGTATCGTAAAATATGTCTAAGATGTACCTACAATATGCATATGAAAAGAAAGGAAATGTATATCAACCCACCTGACCAACGTCGTAAAGTATACTCTTTCTACTGCGAAGGAAGATTGAGTTCAGCAGTGGGAAATATATGCACTATGATGATAATGAATAGTAGTATTAGATGTATATAGTAGTAGGTCAGTCTTGGAATCCTACTCGTTGGCCTCCATCCACACATCCACCAGCTCTACGTTTAATTTGCGTTGTGGTCCAATGCATTTGGTGTTAAGTTTTAAGGAAAACTGCTGCCAATTTTTTTAATGATGCCTAAGCCGGACCGTAGAGTCCGGCTTAGACATCATTTCCAAAGGAGAATAGAGAATAATGTCACATAGTATTATTACGTTACGACACGCTGTTATTGCCTAACACTATTTGACTGGAACACAATATTTTCATTATGATAGGATTAGGATGGGAACTGACCAACTGTCATTCGGGACAATCGAAGCTTAAAACGCTCCGCGAAACATTGATTTCACACATTTTCATGAATATTTTTTCACATATTGCAAGGTTTTCTTATTGTGCTTTTTTTACTCAAAGCAAGTTATAATTAAAAATACGATTAACGGTACAGGCTGTGATTAAAATCCGAACCTCAGTGTGATAGTCTATAGTCTCTATAATATTTTTGTTGCATTTATCTACCATCCATATATTCAAAGCAAAAACTCTGAGTTTGCAGCTTCTAAATCAGAGGGTAATAAGCACATTATACGAAGAAGTTCTCGGAAGTTATTAAAATAATATTATATATAATTACGTACTTGCAACGGAATTAACCACAGCGACCATAAAACGATATCATGCCGTTATAGCCAGATAATCAGCTAGGACGGCCCGATACTATAACGGTAAACGAGCCTTCACACAAGAAGGCAAGTCGACTCGCCGTAGCGTAACAGAATTCAGAAGCCTTGCAAGACCGATCAATATCTTATTACGTGGGAATACTTTGGAGTTTGAAGATATTTCACAATAAATAAGAACACTACCAATTTGTAGCTATTTTATATAGAAATATTTGACTTTCCAAACTGTAAATGTTATAAGCTCGTTATAATCGAAGATGTTAATATTGCTAAATCATTGCTTCAAAGTGGCAATAGCATCGTCTCAGGCTTTTACGAGCTGTATTAAAATGCTTTCACCACCAATATGTGTGAGAAGTCATATATAAGTATGTATGAAATGGAAAGCAATGAATAAACGATTTTTTTAATAGATAGCTCATTCATGTTGACTTTCGCGTATTACGAACCATCGCTCGGTTATTGTATATGTACTCAGGATTATTATTAATTTGACATTGCAAATACAAAAGCGGCATTAGCATGATGACATATTTCTATTCACTATACAATAATGAATAGGGATGACTAATTTTCTAGCCTCAGTAATTATGTGTTGCAATTAATTACTTTGTCCGTGAACAAAAACGGTTTAAAACCACTTTACGCCTATTTATGTTATTATTGTAGTATATTTTAAAAGATAGCTTAGAAACCTATTCATACTACTTATTTCTCAACTAGCAACCCGCTCTCGCTTCGCTTTAGTCGTCTTGGCCGCGTAGTTCCCAATCTCGTGGGAATACCGGGATAAAATATAGCCTGTTACTCCTTGATATTATAGCTTTCCATTGGTGAAAGAATTTTTAAAATCGGTCCAGTAGTTTCGGAGTCGCTCAAGTAATGGTAAGGTTATGAGGCCACGCCGATCTTTCATTGCCATGGAAGGTTAGGTGAGGTATGAGCAGTCCCACTAATGATAAGAACGGGCACCGGTGGCCCGCTCACATGGCAAATTATAGGCACTGTGTACAGCAGGTTAACGGGCTGCGCGCATCCTCTCCATCGCCCCGAACGGCTCGGACGAAGAGTTATCATAGAAGGGCAAGGGGCTCGCCTTAATCATGGGTGACAAAGCGAGGTAACATTTATTTCTAGTAATATCAGCCTATCGCTATCCACTGCTGGACCTAGACCTCTCTCAGGTTTCGTCACAAAGTGCGGTCTTGTGCCGCCTACGTCCCAGCAACTTTCACCGGGTCTTCGTTCCACATAATGGAGGGCCGTCACCACTTGAGAACCTTTCTTCCGCACAGAAGCAGTTGTCGGTTCGTCCAGCGATGTAGTCTGCACACATCAGCATGCTATTTCTTTTTGCTGTGTCAGTTATAGCCGTTCTTCTACGAATGTCCATATTTCGGATTCTATCTCGCAGAGAAATACCGAGCATGGGCTATGCTCAACCTAACATTTATTTCTATTAGTAGGTAATAGAAGTCCATGATTATTTGGGTTTTTATGAGAAAACAAAGTGATATTCGTATTATTGATAGACTTATTTATTCTTGTTCCATCACCAAGCATTATAGAACAGATGTCTAAAAATACAACAAAACTTTCACTTGCTCAGTTTATGGTTATTAACTATTGTGGTGTTCAAAACAATGGCCACGTGCGTGGTCTGTCTACCAGTCCTCGGATATCTGTGCTTCCGGTGGCACTAGTCCGTGACGTCGCTTCCGCTGGGGTGCGACACGACCGTGACGGGCAACGCTCATTGTGCTAATGACTGTGACGTCATCAAACACACGAATTTACCATAGTAAATGTTGTAAAGTAAATTGGCCTGTTACAGTAACGAGCATTCGTAATAAGAAATGATAAATTATTCGTAATTTTAACGGATCGTTAAACAGATGTTTGTGAATTTTACTAAACATCGCAGACTAAACATACGCCTAATCTTAGAAAATATTCATCTTTACTAACATTATAAAGATAACTTTGGTATTTTTTACTTATAAAGTATAAAGATTATTTATCCGATTATAAAGATTATTTTACGTGTGATTATGATGCAGCAAGAATACAATTCACAACCCGCTTTAAAAGTCATATTCATAAATAATAATTGCTTTTTTTTAAATTTCGTTATGAATATTATATTAGGATAAGAACGAAAACTCTATACCAACTTGACCAGCGTGGTATACTCAATTTCCCTCTCTTTCCGGGGGAGGCTTGTGCCCAGCAATGGGGTCAGCTGTGATGAATGATTGAAGTTAATTTTCTAAGAAACTGATTAATTTATAGACATTACGCCGTTTCAAAGAATACAATTTACCAAGAAAACTAGTAATAACAATTAAGCTATATAAAATCATCGATTACTTACATAAAACGGCATTTTATCTCTAGATTTTAAAGTCCTTGATAACGTTGGGACACGGCAACATCAATATGATTTCATTTACAATACAAATTTCAGTGTTATCACATTAAACATAAGAACTATAATTGTATAACTCATTCAAACAGTGTTACCTTCACGTGCAAAGTGCAATATTTGTATTGTTCTATGGTAGTTGTATATAGAATTGAATTTGATTACGTAAGGCGTTGTGAAAAGTTGTTTGTCCTAAATAAAGTCTGTTATATTGAGGCGATTGGTATCATTCCCTAACTAGGTAACGATCGCAGTTTGATCAATAAATGAAGTCATTGTATCAACAAGGGAGAGATTCACTGCGATATTCTGTTAAAAAGTATATACTACTGCTTACATTAGATTATTACAGAATATTGAGGAAACATTGTCGAAAAAAAGTCTATAGAGTTGACATTTAGGTACATTACATACATTTAGGACAAGTAGGTACTAATAAAATGCGATGCTATCTAAAAATGTGGAGTGAAAAATGAAAATATCTGTTTTTCTTTTCATATTCTTTTCTTAGACGATTTTTCTGCGCTCATTCGACCACCCACTCCATATCAACCATCATACAATCTTTTCTATGATTTTCTTTACACTTACAACTTGCCACGTTTCACATTTTGAACTAGCAACCCGCCCTCGCTTCGCTTCGGTTATAGTCGTTTTACCCGCGTAGTTCCCGTTCCCGTGGGAATACCGGGATAAAATATAGCCTAGTTTACGCCCTGATATTATAGCTTTCCATTAGTGAAAGAATTTTTGAAATCGGTCCAGCCGTTTTGAAGATTACCCGGAACAAACAGACAGACAAAAAATTTTTAATTGCTATTTTAGGCATAGGTGTCGTGCAAATAACCGTGTAAGCATGAAAAAAGCCTATTATTTTGACATTACAAACAGACACTCCAATTTTATTTATTGGTATAGATAAGAATGTTTTTGTTCCCGTGTAATGATAGGGTAAGAATACAGTTGTCGCCACCGCTCATTTATCCTCGTAGGGTTCGAAGAAATCGACTACAAGAACACCGCGCGAATGGACAATAGCGTTATGCCAGGTAATTTATAATACCTTACTATGATCACGAACATGCATGCCAGGCGTGGTGATTATAGTAATAAACCATCTAATTAATGACCAAGCCATGTGGAGTTTTATGGAGGAGGCCTACGTTCCGCAGTGGACGGCGATACGCTTAATGATGATGAAGTCCGCAACAAACGTTCATCTGCTAAGACTATTTTTAGATTATCTATTCTTAACAAACTCCTAATTTTATCCATTCACAATATACACCCTACATGAAAATCCCTCCTCTACATTATAAAATTATTTTCACTGAGAAAAGTACAGTATTTTGCGAAAAATATTGCACTTCGATATTTGGGAAGAGTCAATCAATTAATTTCGGCTTCAAAGTGCTTTCTCTGACGCACACTGTCTATTGACGTGACAACGTCTTATAAATTGGTTTGCCGGGTGACACTTCAAGAAACTGCGTTACGCTCCGCTCACGTTATGCGCTCACAATGAGAGCGAGTGAGAGGCACGCGTCCCTTCCACTCGGGCATGGTTAGCCCGCCTAAGAGCGAGAGAGACAGACATAAAAATTGTATATTTGTATATAAATACGTATGTATGTGTAAAGGTAAAAATAAAATTTTGTTAATATGAAATTCAGTGCGAGATTCTTTGTATAAATTAATGTTTTAAATATAATTCTTTGTATAAATAAATGTTTTAAATTGTTACTATTATTTCATCCTTCTTCCTACTATACGAATGAATATTCACATTAAAATTATTTTACCACTCAAAGTCGTTGTCACGTAAAACTTTCGCCCGTATACCGACTTTACAGGCATCCAATATTTTTTTTGAACAAACCCTCTTCCCCCTCTACGATAAGCAGCGATTTAGCTGAAACCCTGATGATGCTGATTTCGAAGAGCAGCAGTCACCATTTACCATCAGGCGGCCTACTCGCTCGACCAATAACAAAGACAATAAAATTATAATTTCTATACAGTATTTTATATTGTAAACTAGCAACCCGCCGGTTGCAGTCGGTTCGGTTTCAGTCTTTCCTGCGTAGTTCCCGTTCCCGTGGGAATACCGGGATGAAATATAGCCTAGGTTACTTCCTGATATTATAGTTTTCCATTGGTGAAAGAATTTTTGAAATCGGTCCAACCGTTTTGAAGATTACCCCAAACAGACAGACAGACAAAAAAAATATAAAGTGTATTTTAGACATATGTATAGTGCAAATAACCATGTGAGCATGAAAAAAGCCTATTATTTTGACAATACAAACAGACACTCCAATTTTATTTATTGTATATTGTAAATAGCGGTCTTAGAAAGCAAAAAAAAATCAACATAAAACCTAACAAGACACAATTAGCCTTAAATTCGATTAGATATCAATCACATTGGTTTCCTGTATAAGTACTATCGTTTTTGACAAGCGGTGCATTCAATAGAATTAATCAAAAAGTACATTAAAAAAGTACGTCGACAATATATCGACGTAATAAATATAGTCGATCAATTATATTATATACTAGCAATCCGCCCTCGCTTCGCTTCGGTTATAGGTTATAGTCGTTTTAGCCGCGTAGTTCCCGTTCCCGTGGGAATACCGGGATAAAATATAGCCTAGTTTACGCCCTGACATTATAGCTTTCCATTGGTGAAAGAATTTTTGAAATCGGTCCAACCGTTTTCAAGATTACCCGGAACAAACAGACAGACAAAAATTTTTTAATTGCTATTTTAGGCATAGGTGTCGTGCAAATAACCGTGTGAACATGAAAAAAGCCTATTATTTTGACATTACAAACAGACACTCCAATTTTATTTATTGGTATAGATAAATAAAATTATAATTTTGAATAATCGCCGACATGAGTGAAAAGAAACTCTAATTCATGTGTAGTGCCGGTGGCGGTCATCTTGAATTTCACATTTATCACAGTGTATTCTACTAGTCAAGCCCTTTTATTCGATATCCATATTGAGGGAATTGTGAAAACATATGTAATCCGCCATTTTGTGGCAGTGGTCACCATGGACCAATCTTCATTAAGCATACCTAAGAACACTTCCTACTAATTCATCTTTCAAACTAAAAAAAAAAACAAAATCAAAATCGGTTCATCTGTTCGGGAGCTACGATCCCACATACAGATAGACGCACGCACACACACACTTTGTTAGCATTTTTAGCGCTTAATATAATGATTGCAATCATTGCATTACTATAATTTTTGGTAGGCTATGGGCGGTACCTACCCCAGCCATAACAATTGTAAGCCGAAAGACCGTTCCGTGTGGTGACGGGGTACAATTCACCACTCAATATCTTGCCCGTGGATGTCGTAAGAGACCACTAAGGGATATAATATGCACATAACATCTATGCAAGAGAAGGAAAACTCGAAATTAAACTCTATACCTACATGTATACATACATCAATGAAGTCGAAACCACATCATCATCATCGCAGCCCACATATATCCTACTGTTGGGCTCGGGCTTCCTTCACAATGGGAGGGATTCTGACCTAATATACCATGCTGGTCAGACATGTTGGCATAGGGTTTCGTTTCGAGTTTTCCTTCTCTTACACAGATCTTATGCGCATATTATATCCCTTAGTCGTCTTTTACGACATCCGCGGGCAAGATATGGCGTGGTGAATTGTACCTCGTCACCACGCGGAACGGTCTTTCGGCTTACAATTTGCAATTGTTATGGCTGGGGTATAGGGAGTGGTAAAATGTATTTTCAATCCGTCACCACACGGAACAACTACATACATCATAACTATTAGGTACAATATTGAACTTGGCTTTCATTTTTGTGTTTTTGTAGTACACAATTACCGAAAACAATGTAAAACCATATAAAGAAGTTTATTGCTTGATCTATAATTATTATTTTACGCTATTTTTTATCTATTACTACGTTCACTCCAATAATAAAATTGAACTAAATACATGAAGTTCAACTGAATATTCCTTCTGAAATACAATAGGTCAATTATTCTCTTACTGAGGAGGAGGTTCAACAACCTATCTGGGCGGAGTCTCTCACAGCATCCAATAAGGCTAAATTGTGAAAGGCTCAGAGAGCCATGGCGGTGAGAACAATACGGGGATCCACCCTGGCTTCTACGTGCTAGGGCGATTGCAGAGGTCTACCGACTCTGCGCTGCGACGCGGGTCAGTGGCGGAAGAATCACCACAAGGGGATTGAGTAGGGCAATAAAAACGGTCCGAAGGATAGTTATCCGGCGCTGGAGGGAGGAATTGGACTCCCCTGTAGCAGGGCGGGGAACTGTAGAGGCGATTGCGCCCTGGCGATTGAGACCACCACCGCTGGATGAAACGAAAGCACGGCAACCTGAGCTTCCGGATGACGCAGGTACTTACCGGACACGGGGTCTTCGGTAAGTACCTGCATAGAATCCGACGTGAGGAGGCCCCCGGATGCCATGAGTGTGGCGCACCAAATGATGATGCGCGTCACACCCTGGAGGTATGTCCCGCCTGGGGCCCTCAGCGCCGCGACTTGTCGGCGGTCATAGGAACAGACCTGTCATTGTTGACCATCATAACAAAGGTGCTCGACAGCGACAGGTGCTGGTCGTCGATGGCCTCTTTCTGCGAGGAGGTCATCGCCCGGAAGGAGACCGCGGAGCGGAAAAGCGAGGCACTTGCGTCCGCTAACTCGCTCCATAGGCGGCAACCAGGGAGGGGGAGGCGCTGATATGCGCATCTCCTCCCACCGCCTTGAGTGACGACAGGATGTGGCCCGACGGCCTTGTGTAGGAGTGTCGGGGATCGAATGTCATTAGACGATCTCGCCGGCACTCCGTAAAAGCGCGGAAGGGACCGCTGTTGGTTTTAGTGGGTATTCCGGTTGCATAGGCGACCGGTGAGTCCCACACACCCCCTCGTCTGGTACCGGCGGGGGGTAGCGCGTAAATTGCATTTCCACAGCGTTAACAAAAAAAAGGAGGCTCAACAAGCCCTGCTGTAGATTGCATATGAGCTGCGATGATAATGATTATAATATTAGTGTACTTTATAGCATGATGTTCAATTGAGCTTGGTTTTAATGATCGTGTCAGTTCAAATAACCTTCACATGTTCTTGTGGTAGGGCCGCGATGATGACAGTTTTGTCTGCAACCATAATCGTTCGGAATCTACAGCAATTTGTTGATGTGCTTCGTTCAGTGAGACAGAGGGGTCGGAGGTCCAAACCTCAACTTAACGGTAGACAGAAACTTTACCTGTACCTGATGCCACCCTAGCCGAGTTCGCCAGTGGATGTACTGAAGATCAGTTCGCCACTCGCAAAGATCGTCAAATTCTTATTCACACACCATACGGAAAATTGCAAGTAAAAAGGATTTCAATATATTTGTATCTTATCTCATTGAACTGAGCTATTCATAACCGCTCATTGTGGCGCAACATGAGGGAGGCCTACGTCCAGCAGTGGACGGCGATAGGCTGAAATGATGATGATGATGAATAATGATTCATAACTATCTTCTGTGTGGTGACAGAGTAAGAATACAATTCACCACCTCCTCTTTTGGCCGTGAGTGTCGCAAAAGACGACTAAGGGATGTAATATGCAGATAACATCGATGTAAGAAAAGATAAATTCAACATAACACCCTTAACAAATCCGTCTGAACAGCGCGGTATAGTAGGTCAATTTCCCTCCCATTGTTTACGATATCCATGACGACAGATGGTGAATTTTATTCTTATTCCGTCACCACAGGGACAGGTAAAATAATTTCAAGCCGACTTAAAAAGAGAACTCATCATTATTTCAGCTTATACGTCTCCATATTGAGCGGTTGCCTCCTTCATGTGAAGAAAATTATCTCGATTACCTTAGAAGTTATCTGCTTACAACTCTTGATCGATGTTTACAATAAAAACGGAAAATGTAATGGTAACTAACCAGTGTATTATTCCATCTATCCATCCATTAGCCTACGGACGTCCACTGCTGGACATAGGCCTCCCCACGAGAATGCCACTCGGAACGGTCCTGCGCCACTTGCATCCAACGGTTCCCTGCGACTTTGAGAATGTCGTCAGTCCACCTAGTGGGGGGTCGTCCTACGCTGCGCCGTCCGATTCGTGGTCGCCACTCAAGAACCTTTCTTCTCCAACGGTTATCGGTTCGACGAGCGATGTGGCCTGCCCATTGCCATTTCAACGTGCTAATTCTGCGGGCTATGTCGGTTACACCCGTTCTTCTACGGATTTCCGTGTTCCGGATTTTATCACGTAGAGAAATACCGAGCATAGCCCTCTCCATAGCACGCTGAGCGACTTTGAGCTTTTTTATGAGGCCGACATTTAGAGACCACGTTTCAGTGCCGCAAGTCATCGCTGGTAACACACACTGGTTATAAACCTTTGTTTTCAGACACTGCGGAATATTGGACGAGAAGATCCTCTTAAGTTTCCCAAACGCTGCCCAGCCGAGTTGGATTCGTCGGCTGACCTCTTTCTCGAAATTGGATCTACATAACTGGACTGCTTGTCCTAGGTAAACATAATGATCCACAACTTCGAGAATCGCATTATTATGTGTATTATTACTTCATAACAAAACCACTGAATTACTTAATACATGAAAGAAAAAATATATACCGCATTGAAAATATTACATGGTAACCTAATATTATCTATATGTTATCTTTGATCGAGCCAGACGATACCAAAACAACAAACAGTGTACAACTATCTAATACGTTTAACTCGTTAAATCTTAAAATACTTTTTTATAAATGACATGAATATTTGCGAAATTTCATCATCCATCATCTCATCTCACATAAGTCCCACTGTTGGGCTCGGGCCTCTTCCACAATAGGAAGGACAGTGACTTATTATACCCCGCTATGCAGACTTGTAGGTACCTATAGGATTTTATGTCGACTTTTCCTCTTGCCTTCCTTTGCCTTCTCATTCATAGATGTTGTATGCATACTATAATTCTTTAGTCATCTTTTACGACACCCACAGGCAAGAAAGGGGGGTGGTGAATTTTATTCTTAATCCGTCACCACACGGGAAAAATATTAATGGCAAGAATATCAGTGAAATTTAAAACAATAAAATTATTACAGATTATATATACAAAAAGCATTTAAGTAATGCAATTTCATAATCTTATCTTGGTTTTCGTTACCTAACGATAATGGACGTCTATAAAGCCACACCTCGCAGAAAATGAAAGGCCACATAAAAAATAGAAAATTATTACAATTTAATTACATAAATAAATGAAAACAACAATAAATATTACATTTTACGAATGTTTCCGAATGATATACCGGATTGCTGCCCTTTGTTGGTGCCATACTGAAGAGATATGACATTTTGACCGGCGCGAAGTTGATCATCACTAAATTCACGTACGTTCTTGTCAGCTTCCTTCGGCCCAATGGACGGCTTACCGAAATTACCGGCTTTTCTGCCCAAGGACTGCAGACACACGACCACAGAATACAAATTCTGTCTCTCCCACAAATCAATGGTTTGGAAGGTCTCCTGAGGTGGCACTCCAAGCTTCTTCACGGCATCCAGGAAAGCATTAATATTTTCCATACACTTAAACGCCATCGTGGACTGATTGATTTTCTTCACAGAACCCTCCTGCAGAGTGTTGACTAGTTTGCATAGGAGAGTACCGTCTTTAAGAACTTCGTATAAATTGTCAGCATTACCGGAGGTATTGGAGGGTGAACCGGTCAATTTCTGGATCCATTCGAGGGTCTCTTGGGCGATTTCATCATTATACTTGCTATGGATTTTGGCCTGAGCCTCAGCATTAATGCCAGCTTTTCCAGCGCGGTAATCGCCCATATTGGATGTTCACAAGTGTATGGACACGTAGCCACTGAACTCCTTACGATAAGCGTCCTTACAATATCGGTTTGATACGGTTGATAGCGATTATCGCTCGTTCTATGAATATACATAATATATTGTATTTTATCATGCGGTGATATTATCATGTAACATAAATGACTTATAATTATGACGGCATACGGCCGTTTGGCAATCACATGTATGTACCTGTTGAAATTTTAGTGATACACTTAAAAATGGTATTTTTTTTAAACCACGCAGTTAAAAGCTAAGAACATTAAGGTCCACAGGAAAAAGTGACTGTATCTGCTCATCTTTTTCTATTAGTATCGTAGCAATCGATTAAGAGTACATACATCGTAATATATAACATCATTTTTTTTTAGGGGGTGGGTTGCGGTCGGCGCGCTCCTCGCACCACTCCGTCCGGGGCGACAGAGGGGCGTAAACACGCAACTCCCGCAACCCACCCACGATGCACGTCGCCTTCGTCGTTGGGCCGACCACCGGAGCAGATTACTTGTCATCAGTGGTCGGCCCGACGGAATACCCCCTAATATATAACATCACTAGCAACCCGCCCTCGCTTCGCTTCGGTTTGTCGCTTAAACCCGCGTAGTTCCCGTTCCTGTGGGAATACCGGGATAAAATATAGCCTATGTTACTCCCTGACATTATAGCTTTCCATTGTTGAAAGAATTTTTGAAATCGGTTCGGTGGTTTAAGCGTGAAAGCGCTACAAACAAACAAACAAACATCCTTACTTTCGTATTTATAATATTAGTATGGATAGGAAGAAAAGAAAGCGCCGAAAAAAAATTAAATCAAGCCTAGCGGAGTACCTAATAGTATGTATGTCGTACCTATTTCCCACTCGCTGTAAAAGCACTATTATGACAAATTATATCAACTAAAAAAAAGGAAGGAAATGATATTTTATTAAGTACTAAAAGTAAAAAAAAATCAAAGTTTAAACACGTATTCTATTAATTATGACGTTGTTTCATAATATCTGGTTTTTCCCATCAGTTACAATTCTTCTAATCTTTATTATTCTGCAACATCAACAATATAATTATATGTTCACTTTTTTATGAGGATACTGCAACCTATTTTTTTTTTGGTAGGTTATACTCCGGACAAGGTCCATTCTCTCTGCTGCAACGAAACCCACTACACATAACATAACCCACTGTATTCCGTCCCCATCGTCATCGGGGCAACCACTGGTACCGAATTTTTGACATCCCTGGCCGGCTCGGCGGATTACCTCGGCACCCCAGCTGCAACTAACACTGCCGGGGCGTCGCCCTCGTATGCTGCGCCCCTTTAAACTTTCTGCTTATTCTACTTCTATGGGTATCCCGTGGTAACGAATTGTCTTACTGATGCAGCTGAATGAAAGAGTTTTGAATGCAGCACTGCTCCGACGTTGATCACCTCCGCGACCACGGCCTTCAGACGTAGTAAGGGCGATCGTCAGCCGCGTCGAATCGAACTGAGTGTTCAATAAATCGAAGCCAACCTCGCTAAGGTGCTGAGTAATAGGGCGGCTAGGATTCTCTCTAACAGCTTGCCGACTTCATCCAACAAAATTACTTTCATACATATAACAATTTATCCATCAAATAAAAACTACCGTCATCATTATTATCATCATCCTGCTCTTATCCCAATTACTTGGGGTCCATGTAATATTCCTCCATCCATCCTATCCAAAGTAGATATGGCAAAAATATTAGCAATAGTTTTACGACCTGTTTGACGTCAATCCTCCATAGGAATGTAATTGTTGACCAGACGGCATCAAATAATGTTGGCTTTAGTCAATGTAAAGCTTTTAATCGTCTTTTACGACACCCACGACCAATGTAAGTATTCCCAACCGCTTAAACAGCATAAAAAATAACTATGTGGTAAAAATAAAATAAAAATAACTATATAGTAGGAAAAAACCCGTATTTCTGTGCAGCATAATGGTAATTTATTAATGTGAAATAAAATATATTGATAGAAATTATGCAATACTAAGGATGTAGTTTTTACACGCCCGCTGAGCGTGAAATTTAATTTTCTTATATTATTACACAATACAGAATTTGTTATTACAGATATTCTAGTTTAAGAATACATATTGTTCGACAAAATTTTGTTGTAGTCTTAATATCTTTAGCAATTGATTAATTGCAAAAATAAAAAGTAATTTTAATGTCTAAGATAAAAGAATTGGAGTGATTATGACGTACGAAGTCAGTAGAAATATCAACATAATCTTTTATTGGCGGTATATAATCTGATTGCGTGTCGTCTGGCTATAACGTATGACATCAGGGCTTTAAATGACATAACTAAGCACTAATTCTAGGCTTTAATATTAGACCACGGACATCCTCTGTTTATATCTACCAAAGTTATTGCGCATTCCGCAATTGTATAGACAAACTTGTTTAATATAAAATACTACAAAATACATAAAATAACTTACTATCCCACTACCCAGACTGATGTGATATTATATCCTTTTGATAAGTTTTGCTTCTCTTTGCCTGTAAGCAACGTCTGCATAGACGATATAGTGCTTGTGACAGTCGTGGGTTTGAATCCTATCCAGGACAATACTTTGTGCGATCCACAAATTGTTATTTTGAGTTTGAGTGTAATTTGTGTCAGTTACTACGTTTGTAAATTCCCTTGGAATAGAAGCCTTATTTATTAGTGCAGGGTGTTTTCTTTTAAAATATTTAATATATTTTTATAAACACCAATTTTATAAAACATCAACATTAAGATCTGGTTGTCTATAGACATCCACATTTGCTAATTAATTTTCAATATTACAATAGGTTATATACAAAAATTTTGATGCAAATTTTGTGAGCAATACATATTATGTACTAAAAACTTATTAATAGTATACAAAGACTGGTCGTGAGGAATTGTTAGGTTGATTAAAAAGTTTTATTTTTCAGAGCTTTCGTGGCAAAATATAAGTGTATCACGCTTATGCTATCCCCATGGGTATAAGAACCGAAGACAATAAAATAATCAATATATTGCCTATTGAGTATTATGATAAATTTCAATTTACTAAATCAATTAGTAGAATGTTCTAGAATATTAGTCGCTGGTCAAACTTATCGCTTCGATAACTCATATGGTCCGTGATTATAGATATTATATCAATAGATAGTATTGTGATAGAGACATATTTATGATATAGTTTAAATATATTGTCGTTTCGTAATCCGATATTTAAATAATATTAATACATTTTCCGTGTGGTAAGAATACATGGATTAAGAATACAAATCGACGGTCCCTACGTGTACATAAAGACATGTCAAAAATGGCATTTTTGTTTATTGTATTCTTTAGGCTTTAGATTTTCAATACATATGCAGTATGAAATGTGCGTATTGAAAATCTAAAGCTTAAAGAATATAATAAAAAAGCCTAAAGAATTCAATAAAAAAGCCTAAAGAATACAATAAAAAAATGCCATTTTTGACATGTCTTTATGTACGAAGGGACCGGCGAAATCTCTTCTTTTGCCGTTAGACACATTGAATCCCGAGGCATTTTAAGAATATACTAATTAGATGAAATATGCTTAAGTTACACAAAAAATGTGATTGATGTGTTACAGCCCTTTGTATCACTTCGGCGTTTAAAAAAAATAAAATATAACTGTCTTACATACAGTACTTCAAGTAGTCCTTGCCTGAACTACCTGTTTGGCTAATAACTGGTTTTAAAGACATCAGAATAGATTAAATGTCGCGTAAACAGGTCATTCGCATAATAATAATTTACATAGACAATGGTTTCTACATCATGTCTGACTCAGCGCCAGCAGCAAATAATCCGACACGATAACAAATAACCTTAAAAAAATCGCATTACAAGTAGATACGACATTGCTAGACTAGTTTTTTCACCATAGAAAATTGAAAATAAAGATACACTGGCCTTGGAGCGAGTGAGATTGATTTCTCTGCTAAGAATTGATTACATAACAAATACTATTCTGTCTGCCTTTTATTTTGGGGTGGGCTGCGGTCGGCACACTTCTCGCACCACTCCGTCCGGGGCGACAGAGGGGCGTAAGCACGCACACCCGCAACCCACCCGAACACCACGTCGCCTTCGTCGTTGTGCCGACCACCGGAGCAGGGTTACTTGTCATCAGTGGTCGGCCCGACGGAATACCCCCTATTTGGGGTACCTTCCCATCGACCGACGTGCCCCCCTCAGGGAGAACGTCGGTCTTTCATCACGCGATCGGCCTCTCGGCGGATGACGGACTAACTCCCCAGTCACGTCACCCGCGGCCTCGGCTAGGGCGGCATGACACGCAGGTAGTCGCGCCTGCGCCGCCCCAGTCGCCGTCCTCTCTGTCTACTCCTTCAGGAATAAAGCAGTGAGAAAAAAAATGTACATGAGACGTCATGTACATTTTTTTGTTTATAAACGTGACAGTGTTTATTTTTGTGTAGTTTTTTTACTCCATACTCGGTTAAAATACGAACTATTTATTCAAGATTCCGGCAATTTTGAATGGTTCTCTCATCCAACACTCTGCAGATTTTGAATCATGAATTTCTCCAACAGCTGAAATCCTTAACACGGCAATCCGTAAAACTACTGTAATAAATAGTAATCATTAAAAGATGCGGCACAGTTAAAAGGATTAGCACGCTAAGACGCAATGGTTATTCTACACAGCTGGACAACAACGATTAGAAAAACGCATTGTTAGATAGCTCCACACAAGGCAGACTGATAGCTCCATACAAGGCAGACTGATAGCTATCCTAATATTATGGTGCCCTAATATTACCAAACAAAAAGCCGCTTACCTTGTTTGAAAAAGGACTAGCCCCTTCAAGCCAAATGTGACTGAAATAATGATTAAGGTCTATCGGGAATAGAAACCGTGAAACAGAACCAAAACCATGAAGGATTTGATGTATAAGAAAAAAGGTAGTAAAACTCATTGCATAGACCTAAGGCATACAGCTTTCCTAAATTATTTGAATTGTTCATATTGCAAAACAAACATTGCTGGAGCCACTGATGTGCCAATTTATTGTGTTTTACCAGAACTTGTAAAACAATGGCCGAGCTGTTGATTGTTTCAAACAAAGGTTTTGTTATCAACTCCAAAATGATAATATCATTGATGTAATCTAACAAATGTATTTACTTTGATAAAGAAGTTTCCCTCCCTACTGTTGTAATGAGTACTTTTTTTATTTATGTACTAATTTATAGACAAAGAGCCTAAATAGGAAAGCAGTTTCAATAATAATGCTATGATTTTACAGTATATGGTTTTATTCAACTCTATAAACCAAATTGATCTCGATAGCTTCATAGCGTATTGTCTCATAGGATAATTCGACTTAAAATTGCAATTGAATTTGAGTATTTTTTTTATGGTTATTCCTTATAGGACCAGATGCGCCATCCAAGCGCTATTCATTATAATTCTGTAAGTGTAATATACAATAACTTCCACAAAAAAAAATATGTAAAATAGTACTGGGATAATCATGTGTACATTAAATTTCTTTTCAACATTGTCCAATGTTGAACCTATAACCACCTTGGGAAGATCTATACTTCCCTAAAGTAAAATAATTCCATAATCACCACACCTGGCAAAATGATTGGCGATGGAAATAACTATTATAAGTTGTCCCAGAGAGTGCTGTTGTCCATTTAACAGTTCTTCCTTGAGCTAATATTTATTACATCTACCATGAGCAGGTATGGTAATTTCTGTTTTACTCTTAATCCGTCAATGCAAGGATTCATATTGTTGTATTTGAATTTTTGAGTATTCTTTAAGCGTATGAAATTACAATATGTAGCTCATGTTTGGATCAATTTCAAAATAATTAGACACTGCATTTATTCATGATTTTTAAACATATGACAGCGACTCTATAAAATTGCTATATATACATATAAGAGGTCACTGAACTGAATTTAAATATCTTTTATCCAAAATTTAATAATAAAAACATCTGACAAACTATTTATATTTAAAACTAGCAACCCGTCTTCGCTTCGGTTATAGGTTATAGTCGTTTTACCCGCATAGTTCCCGTTCCCGTGGGAATACCGGGATAAAATATAGCCTAGTTTACGCCCTGATATAATAGCTTTCCATTAGTGAAAGAATTTTTGAAATCGGTCCAGCCGTTTTGAAGATTACCCGGAACAGATAGACACAAAAATTTTTTAATTGCTATTTTAGGCATAGGTGTCCTGCAAATAACTGTGTGAGCATGAAAAAAGCCTAATATTTTGACATTACAAACAGACACTCCAATTTTATTTATTGGTATAGATTATATTGAATTAGCTTCTTGGGTGCACTGCTGTTCACAAGAACTGATGGTAGGCACTCGAAGCACAACACCTCGATTGGTATATCAATTCCAATTTTGAGATGCTCATGGATTACTCTTTAATGCATCGTCTAATAGATAGTCTATTACTCAACCCTCGCTGTTGAACTTTACTCTCTCCTAGGAAGGGAAAAATGCAGGTTGGCTTCATCATTGGTTTTTTGATGGCACAAAATGCAGCTTATAGCAATGTCCTAATAATCATAAAACAAAAAATCGAATAAAGAAAATAATAAATATTTGTAATAACATCAGGTCTAATAGGAATGTAATAAAAGTATACTTATTACTAACATGTTATCTTATTTATATTTCATAATGAATCGTAATATACATATAATTGTAAATGTAATTTGGATATTTTTAGACAAAGTTTTTATTATAATTAAAAATATTAATTGGTTATATTAATTTTGTGGTTTACTTGTCTTAAACAATTTATTTATGTATAAAATACGTATGTAAGATTGCATAGATACGTAGGTATGAAATGACCTGGCTAACACAATGAAAATAAAAGTACATACATCGAATTTATTTTATTACGTTTCTACAAGTATTTAACTACCCACGTACTTCGCATAGGGTTTCTTTTAAGATTTGTAACATAAGTATACTAAGAATTCTACTGTATAAGCTGTAAATACTTGGTAATATTACAACGAAATCAAACAATACAACGGTCAGATAAAACTTTGAATGAAAATTTGAAAACTGTGAAAATATTGCAATTCAAACTTACCGAAACTTAACGAAGATGAATTATAACACTGCACTATAGAAGGTCAATTAAAAGTAATATTCATTGTATATTTCACAAAGCACCCACAACACTACTCGAACTTTTAATTTGTTAACTTTTGACCGCGTCACAAGAATTTACTCAATGCCAGACTGTGAAGCAAAAAATTGCCCACACTACCTTTTGCCGTTCAGAAACCTTTCATTCGGTGTTCCCCTCCACGTGACACCAGTGACGTTAGTGGTTAACGTTGATTGGTTGACTGTTTGACGTTTATGCGTTAGTGTAGTGACACAAAATACAAAACTGTCATTTTATATCGATACCTAAAAACAATTCCGATAGTTGAGATACTGTTAATATAATAATAATACCTGGTTATACGCCATTTATACGATTTCACATTTTTAGCAGAGGTAATTTATGCTCTACATACGTACAAATAAAGAAATGAAGTAAACCAGCACATACATATGTATGTATACAAACATATGTGCATAGTCGTATATATGCGTTTCGATGCGGCTTCAATAAATATTTTTATATGTGTCTACATCTAAAGGCTATTAGAGTATATATTCTAAAATGTTGACAAAATGTACATATTACCTGATGTATGCTGATAGTATAAAGTATAAATTGATATCAAAAAATCTAATTTAAATTTATGCATATACTTAAATGTATTGTTCTTTAATTTTATATTTAATTAATATCTAATGCGATTAAGTTAAATTAGTAATTAAGGTATTACCTATAACCATATTATTAATCCTACTGACGTTATAAATGTGAAAGTATGTGTAGGTATTTGTTAAGATATTTGGATGTTTGGCTCGATCACAGATTTGGATGAAACGTAGTTCAAGTTTGATGTTAATATAACACCTCCTTAGTTTTTCCTACAAGACTTAATTTTTTTTATGAATTATTTAAGAATAGTAGAGAAGGAAATATAAAAAAAGGATCATTAGGAACTAGGGACTACGACATCCATTTATATCGATATGTGGAATACAAATTTTATTGTCAAGGAAACCTGAAAGTTGGATATATTAATAGTACTTATGTAGTGGCGTATCTTGGATAAACGTTATCAAAAATCATATAAATGAAAATTAATAGCATATTACTATCCCCTTCAATATAATAAGATAACTTTTTGAAGTACAACTTCATTGCACACCCTTGATTTAGGGAGTAAGCTAGTGAATGGGTGACGAGAGCGTTACGAAAAGTGTGATTGGCGAGACGAGCGGCAATTGAGATAGAGATTTAAGTTAGTGAAAATAGAGAGAGAGATATTTACGTTCCATATATAGGGGCAAAAAAGACAGATGTGAGTACGTATTTTTATTCTTACTTTCTTTCATAGTCAGTTACGTTTCGTATATTTAAGACACAGTGCAGGCCTATCGTGTAAATCCTACTGTAGGAGCAAGAAAGAGTAGTGCACGCGCACGCTTTCTCTCTCTCTCTTCTCTCATAAACAGTGCATGAAATATGTATATATCTTAGTCCGTAGTTCGTTTGCAAGTTTGTTAGCGTTACGCAAAAAAGTAATATCTTGATTATTTCATTATTTTACAATTAACGACATTATAGTCCATAAAATATAACTTGATCTCTGTGACAGTTGTCCCTAGTGCTGTCACGCTTACGATGAAATTCGTAGTTTTTTTATCGATAAAACTCTTTGTTTTTATAATTGTGATTTTCTATTATAATTAAAATACAATTAATGAAAATCTTTTTGATTTTATTTTAAACTAGCAATCCGCCCTCGCTTCGCTTCGGTTATAGGTTATAGTCGTTTTACCCGCGTAGTTCCCGTTCCCGTGGGAATACCGGGATAAAGTATAGCCTAGTTTACGCCCTGATATTATAGCTTTCCATTGGTGAAAGAATTTTTGAAATCGGTCCAGCCGTTTTGAAGATTACCCGGAACAAACAGACAGACAGACAAAAATTTTTTAATTGCTATTTTAGGCATAGGTGTCGTGCAAATAACCGTGTGAGCATGAAAAAAGCCTATTATTTTGACATTACAAACAGACACTCCAATTTTATTTATTGGTATAGACAAAAAGTGTTTTTTGACTGTTTTAATTATTCAAAAGGAGTACAATCAAGGTCTAGGTCGCTATTATCGTCATCATGTTTTATAAATCAGCTGGCGGAGACAGCCATCGTTTACTCGTGGCTGTCCTCTGCCAACCAGTCGGACGGGGTGGACGCCGAGGCTGGCCGCATCCGCAGTGCGTTGACGCAGATCTGCGATGCGGCCATGCCCCGGGTACGGCGTCCGCCCCCGAGGAGGGCGGTCCACTGGTGGTCCCGGGAGCTGGCGGATCTCCGGGCCGCGTGCATTCGCGCCCGGAGGGCCTACACCCGCAGCCGGCGGCGGCAACGCGACGCGGAGCGGGAGGCCTTGCTGTATGAGGGCTACCGCAATGCGCGGTCGGCCTTCAGGCTGGCCGTCCGCTCCGCCAAGGACGTCAGTCGGCAGGAGATGCTGGACGGTCTCGATCGTGACCCCTGGGGACGCCCCTATCGCGCGGTGCTGAATAAGCTCCGCGCGCGGGGCCTTCCCCTCACCGAGACTCTCCAGCCCAGCCTTCTCACCCGGGTCGTCGAGGACCTGTTCCCGCGGCGGGCGGAACACACGCCCCCGGTCATGGCTCCGCCAGACACTGACCGGGAGGCCGACGACGACAGTGTTCCGCCCATCACGGAACCCGAGATGGGAGTGGCGGTGGCGCGCATGTGCGCAAAGTCCACCGCCCCCGGGCCCGACGGTGTTCCAAACCGCGTGTTGGGCCTGGTCCTCGACCACCTGGGTCCCCGCCTCAGGGAGCTGTTCGACGCGTGTTTAGCGTCCGGACGGTTCCCTGGGTGCTGGAAGGAGGGAAGGCTGGTGCTCCTGCCGAAGCCGGGACGGTCTCCGGGGTCGCCTTCGGCCTACAGGCCTATCGTGCTGCTCGATGACACGGGCAAGCTACTGGAGAGGGTGGTAGCTGCCCGCATCGAGCGGCACCTCGTCGGCACGGGGCCCGATCTGTCGGACGCCCAGTTTGGGTTTAGGAGGGGTCGTTCGACGATCGCGGCTCTGTTGCGCCTGAGGGCCGTGGCGACTGAGGCCGTCACCGGTGGGGGAGTGCTGTTGGCGGTGTCCCTAGACATCGCCAACGCATTCAATAGTCTGCCATTCAGCTGCATCAGGGAGGCGCTCCGGTATCACGGAGTGCCAGCTTACCTGAGGCGGCTAGTAGCAGACTATTTGGTGGGGCGCAGCGTCCTCTGTACCAACCGAGCAGGGGACGTTGTGCGAACGCCCATGACGTGCGGTGTCCCACAGGGGTCGGTCCTCGGACCCACCCTGTGGAACATCGGCTACGACTGGGCGTTGCGGGGGAGCCTCCCGCCCAGGCTGGGCGTGATTTGTTACACCGACGACACGTTCGTCACAGCCCGCGGTGGGACGCTAGAAGAGGCGGTAAGCCTGGCGACCTATGGCACCGAAGAGGTCGTCAGGCGGATCGAGGCGCTGGGGTTGAGGGTCGCCCTGGACAAGACGGAGGCCCTCTTGTTCCATGGGCGCCTTATGAGCCCTCCCATCGGCGTCTCGATCACCGTCCGATCGGTTGACATCAGCATCCGGGCCCATATGAGGTACTTGGGCCTGGTGCTCGACGGGCAATGGTGGTTCCGGGAGCATTTCCGCAGGCTCGCTCCGCGGCTCGTCGGCGCGGCGTCCGCCCTATCGTGGCTAATGCCGAACGTGGGCGGACCGAGCGCTACGTGCCGACGGCTGTACACGGGGGTCATCCGGTCGATGGCTCTGTACGGCGCACCGGTGTGGGCGGGGTCCTTGACCGTCCGACTTAGGGCCCTTCTGTGGCGACCACAGAGGGTCATGGCGGTCAGGGCCATCCGCGGATACCGCACGGTTGCGACGGAGGCAGCGTGCCTATTGGCCGGGACTCCCCCGTGGGACCTGGAGGCGGAAATGCTCGCCGAGTTGTATCGGCGGGTGTCGGGGGTGCGCGGGGAGGGCGGTGTGATCTCGTTAAGGGATCTCACCGCCTGGCGCGTCGACGCCCGCCGAGACGTCATTGCCCGTTGGGCAGTCCGGCTGGAGGGGCCTCGGTTCGGGGTGCGAACTGTGGAGGCCTTCCGGCCGGTGCTGATGCAGTGGTTGGAGAGGCGGCACGGGGTGCTCTCCTTCCGACTAGTGCAGGTGTTGACGGGGCACGGGAGCTTCGCCAAATACCTGCACAGGGTCGTGAGGAGGGAGAGTACACCGTCCTGCCACCACTGCGATTGCGACGAGGACACGGCGCGCCACACGCTCGAGGCCTGCGCGGCTTGGGCAGTGCAGCGCCGTGAACTCGTCGCAATCATCGGTGCCGACCTGACGCTGCCAGCCATCGCTAGGGCGATGGTCGACAGCGTCAGGAACTGGGACGCGGTCGCAGCCTTCTGCGAGACAGTGATCTCGCAGAAGGAGGCGGCGGATCGTCTGCGCGTGGAGCGCAGCCTCGATGAGGAGATCCGCCGCCGGCGACTGGGGCGGCGCAGGCGCAATTATCTGCGCCTCATGCCGCCCTAGCCGAGGCCGCGGGTGACGTGACCGGCGATTAGTCCGTCACCCGCCGAGAGGCCGACCGCGTGAGGAAAGACCGACGTCCTCCCCGAGGGGGGGACGTCGGTCGACGGGAGGGTACCCCGCGTAGGGGGTATTCCGTCGGGCCGACCACTGATGACAAGTAAACCTGCTCCGGTGGTCGGCCCAATGACGAAGTCGAGGTGGTTTTCGGGTGGGTTGCGGGAGTTGCGTGCTTAAGCCCCTCTGTCGCCCCGGACGGAGTGGTGCGGAGGCGCGCCGACCGCGACCCACCCAAAAAAAAAAAAAAAAAAAAAATCATGTTTTATAAATAAATATGTCTAGTTCATTGACAATAATGCTTACATAATATTATCATTTACTCTGAGACGAAAAGTAGTTTTTTAATGTTTAATTAAGTCATTTTATGTATTTTATAATGTAACTGTCTGTTTTAATTGTAAAAAATATCTTGAAAGTTTTATGTAGGTGCTGTATTAGGTTTATTTCTTTTATGAATAATTTAGTAAAGATCGGTTATCGATTTACGTATCTCGACTGTCCCATCTCTTTTTAATTTTCAGTCCAGTATGACTTTGTACGTGCGTAAGCGTCATTTATGTATAAAATGTTTACCAGGTATTTCAGTACTTACGAGGTACATTTTAGGCATGAATATTAATATTTTTATATTTATAATATATTGCAATTCATTTGCAATAAAACTGGCACGAAAAGAATGAAAATATATTTGATATAAAATGAAATTGTAAACATATCGCTCGTTCAAACTTACTTCATTGGTTTCGTTGACATCTGTCACAGAGATCAAGCTATATTTTATGGACTATAATTACTGATGTATCTGATAGCAAAAATAATAAAATCAATTCAAAAATATTAAGTTATTAATGAAAAACAAAATAAACTTAGATATTCGCAGAAAATTAATATATGAATATGTATATACTTATATATAGTACATATTATACGTAGCTATGTAATACAGAGCTAAAGAAGTTTTACTTCAGTTCAGTGTGGTCTAAAGCAAAATCGTTTTAAATTTTTGTTTCCAGCAGCTTTACTATCAATATAATAGTTATAACCAGCGTTAGCAATTTGAAGTGGACTGACTATCGTACCAGGGGCGTAAAATTATCGTACATGGATCGAAATTATCGTATTTTTTAGGATAATGTCTATTATAGATAAATAAATCATATAAATTGTAATATTGATATGCATGCAAGTACTCTATAGTTTATCTTTTTTAAACCACCGCTGTCAAATCAACAGAACACTGAAACCCAAATGTTTTACACGTGGTACAGACCTGAACTGATTCCCTTTCCACTTTAAGTTCAATAAACGCGCTAAGTTTAAAATTCACTCAGACAAAATTTCACTGTTCCCATGCAAGTTGGGTATGAAACACGCCAAAATTTTGTATTTATAAAGAAGAAATGGATATGAATGGGTAGTGAAATAAAAAATGAAAGAATTTCTTTATATATCAATATACACTTATAATATAAGTGTATATTCATATTTAAAAGAAATTCTTTAATTTTTTATCTCTCTTGTTCGTATTGGTAGATGCTATACTAACCAATAAGAAAGCGTGTACAGCAGGCGCTGGATAAAGTTACAGTATCGGCAGTGGTGAAACTTAGCAGAGCGGATCGTAAGAACCAATAGGAATAGAGAACTTGTATTTCCCGGTATTTTCCCAAGATTTTATTGGACAAAATAAAATCATGCTACTGCGATTTAGACTATCAGCGCATGAGTGAAATAATATAAATTCTCAAATTTTGCATCATGATAGAAATTATCGTACAATCTGCGTACGATAATAATATGCTATCGTACATCGTACATAGGCACAAAATTATCGTATGTGTACGATAATTATCGTACGGTTCCGAACGCTGGTTACAATATGTAGTTACATTTGAAATCTGACTTTGCACTTGGAATACGTGAAGGCATTTTATCTAGAATTCTGTTTTTAATAATATACATTTTTTTAACTCTAATCATCTCCAGTAAGTTAAACTACTTTTAATCGATTATTTCATTCGAACACTACTTTTCGAACGTAGCTAGCGCCATCTAATCGCATCTTTTCAAAGCATTGTTATCATTAAAATTATGGAGGGTAGAGGTAAAGAGAACCGTCTCATATGAGAGGAAGCTTGAAAAAGTGTCCCAGTTTCAGCACTAAATAACAGTTCAAAAATCCTCCAGCATGGCGCTAGCATAGGCACAGGGTCAATATGAATTGAGCAGTTGTTAACTGATTGAAGTATGCCGAGTTAAGTTAGTGACAGTTGTGACGGTGTACTTTTGTGTGTTACTTTTATTATTTTGCTTTTTAAGAACTTTTGTTTTCTACTTTTTCAACTGCAATTCGCACAGTTTATTTATGTAGTACTTCCCTAAATGTTACATTGATCAAGCGTTAAGAAATGCTCTCAATTAATTATAAAACTTCGGTTTTCATTTTATTCTTATTTCGAAAAGTGCGCCATAACGAGACGGAAGTTCATTCGTCCTTTTTTATTTCTCTATCTTATTCTAATAACTTTCAGCGCCTTTTTTAAAATTTACCCTGTCGCTACTGTAGCGGAGTGTAGCGCCACCCTTATTCAGCTGATTTTAACGGACACTTTTTCACACACAAGAGACGGTTCTTCTTACCTCTATCCCCCATAAGTAAAGTATAACAGCGAACGGAGATGGTTTTATAAATACAATATAGTTAAAAAGAATACACCTTCAGAACCTGCTTGCCTCTATTCAGTTATGAGTTTGTCCTTTAATCGGATGTCTAAAAATCTCTTTAATTCTGTTGTGTAAATAATTCATTTATCTTAGAATAATAACGTATAGAAGGATAGTGTCAATACTTCGAACTTTCAAAATTTTAATCTAAAAATACTACATGCGCGCTGACGATTACACACGTACACACGCACACCACTATACAAATTATGAAATCAAATTTTGTTTTTATTAATATAATTCGTCGAATTACCTTTAAAAGTAATGTTAATAATCTTTTTATATTTTCAAATGTGTTGTGACACCATTTGAATGCACAAACCGTTATAATTACCTATTTATTTTTTAAGAGTTGCGTACGTTCGTGCAGTACAATGACTTGTACATTACGGAACGGTTCTGGTGTAAGCTCCATTAGGCTCCAATTGAAATGCCTCACTTTTTGTGCGTGAACTTACCTTCTATATGTTATTATTCTAAGGTATAGAAGGATAGTGTCAATACTTCGAACTTTCAAAATTTGAATCTAAAAATACTAATGGCGGGCAGACGATTACACACGTACACACGCACACCACTATACAAATTATGAAATCAAATTTTGTTTTTATTAACATAAATCGTCGAATTACCTTTAAAAGTAATGTTAATAATATTTTTACATTTTTCAAATGTGTTGTGACACCATTTGAATGCACAAACCGTCATAATTACCTATTTATTTTTTAAGAGTTGCGTACGTTCGTGCAGTCATTGTGCAAGTCATTGTGACTTGTACATTACGGAACGGTTCCGGTGTAAGCTCCATTAGGCTCCAATTGAAATGCCTCACTTTTTGTGCGTGAACTTACCTTCTATACGTTATTATTCTAAGTCATTTATTAATTTAGTCTTTATATATTTTGGCGGGAATATGAAATGTTAAATGGTTTAACCCAACAGTGGCACGTATATGAGCTGGAATGATGATAAAAAATGATAAGAGTACATTTGGCACACCTAAGTAGCAAGTTGTTAATAGTATTTCTTATATTCTGAGCCTTATTCACCATCATGAGGCTGGTGAATATAATTTTATACATTTATTTACGTTGTTTACAACAATCTCCTTGCCACTCCTTTGCCGTCCTACAATCTAGTCAACGTGACATTAGCGACCATGGCTATCAGGGCTATACGTGGGATCCATCAAGTATCTGCACAAGCTCGTGGGGAGCGAGAGCACGGGGCAACACATGGTAGAGATGTGTGCCACATGGGCAGAGGAGCGCCGTGAACTTGTCGCAACCACCAGTGCCGACCTGATGCTGCCGACCATCGCTAGGACGATGCTCGACAGCGTCAGGAACAGGAACGCAATAGCCACCTTCTGTGAGGCAGCCGTCGGAGGATTGTGCGCGGTGGATTGTATAGTCGAGCTATTAGATTATTATGTTTCATTTCTTTTTGTTTAGTATAGAAGTGTCAATAACCATTTTAAACTTAAATAGTTCATCATATACACTTTTTTATAAACCAAAAATAATTCGAAAATAATAATCGAAATGAATAATAATTCTAATAATTTATTAGAAAATGTGTAGTGCAATATTTTCATTAAAAGTTGAATAAGATTTCAAATTTAGCGCCTGATATTAGTGGAGAAATGCAAAGAGCAAGCGCGCATGAGCTCTATATCATTTTTCGAGACAGGCGTTCGGTGGCGATAACGCGAGTGCCATGATTTTTGTTCATCCAAAAAAGTGCTCAACGCGCCTAAAGAAGTTTTCACTTCAAAAATAAAGTACTCGCTTAATTTTTTTTCTGTTAATTTATTCATATACATCACTTATTAAGAACACTTTTTCTCTATCACGTACTATTTTTCAAGTACGACAGCTAATTTAAGTAAAATAATTAAGGATATTTTATAGAAAGCTGCTTCATTAGATTTTCTAATGATTCTAATTGAGCTGCTAGTGAACTTACATATAAAATATACGGTAAAAAGTTTTTATTACATATTAATATTTAAAATATTTTTTCTTTGCTGTTTGAAAATATCATTTCGTTTTAAAGGCCATTAGTAACTTCCTAACGTAGCTACGTCTCGACCTTAAACCGTTCCTCAACCGCGTTCACATAATTCCATTTATTAAAGAATTTCTTCTAAATGAAATTATATGTATATGAATTATGTGAAGAACTAGGATCAATTTTTTTCAAAATGTAATATAAAACACATAAAAGTAAGGCTAGACCAGATCTCATAAGCCACTCTCGATCATGTATTAGCAGAGCTATGTATTACTAGAGCAGTCATCAGCGTACCTTTAAACACCAATTGTGATGGCAAGCTCGTTTGATAAGCATGTCAAGTGTACTATTACCCCTTCGGGAGGTCTATGCTTGACAGTGAGCGTCAAGAGGCTGATGGATGAATGAAATCAAATCTGAGACCTAACGATCAACAAAAATAAATTTATTTTAGCTAAATATAATGACTATTTTCACAATATAAATGTTACTAATTTATTGTCAATACTAGCTGAGCATTTAGCTCAGTACACCTACATTACATACTAAGTATATTGATTCCTTATCAGATAGACTGCCGTCCTATCAACCATCACACTCAGAATATTAAATATTTCCATTAGACTATTGAATATTTTTCTAGGCGCGCCACGTATGATTACGAAGTAAGAATCAATTCACTGCTCTCTCTCAATTGCCTGCTTGTGTCGTAAACGAGACTTAAAGATATAAAAGATAGGTACATAACATCTATGCATAAGAAGGGCAGTAGTCGGAAACAATTAAAAGATGTGTTATGCATATAACATTTATGCATAAGAAATGAAACTTGAAATAAAACCCTATACCAACACATCTCATTAGCGTGGTTTAGTCTTGTCTCTCCATTGTAAAGGAGACTCGAGCCCAATAGCGGCTAGATCGTGATTTATTGGCCATAGAATTCAATATCTGGTTTTTTTTTCTCAGTTCAAGACACGATCACTAAATCACCACGCGTATATTCAAATGCATTGAAATAATTGCTTAAGGGGTTTCGCATCACCAGTGGGTGCGCGCTGCAGAAGATGTAAACAAAACTGAAGTACCGTCACCGGACAGCGATTACTGGCCGGGCGGCGCATGCGCGAATCTATCGGGGAGCAGCGCGCGGGCGGGCGGCGCTTGCGCAGGGCGGGCGGCGAAGCGGCGTCAGTCCGCGCGCGCCCTCGCCAGTGTCGCCATGGCTCGATGGCTGAAGGCTCTGGCGGCCGTGCTTCTGCTCGCCGCCGCCGCGAGCGCGCGCAAGTCCCCCGCCCCGACCAAACAAGAGCCCCAAATCGAGGAGGTCACCGCGAAACAGTTGGAGCGCGTGCTGGAAGACAAGGATTTCGTCGCGGTGTACTGGTGTAAGTGCTGCCATTCGTCCGCCGCCCGCGGACCGGCGTGTGTCTTCGTTTAATTTTGCGAGCTATCGAGCGCTGGCCGCCGGCCAGGGCGGGGGCGGTCGTCGCCGTGTCGAAACGTCTGCGACGGCGCCCATCCAAATGGGTTATCGTCGAGTTAATGATCTTCGGACGGACCGAGGGGAACACCGCCTCGCCGGAGCTGAGCGCATGATATTTTCGAAGCGAGCGACGGCGGTTGGCGATTTGGGAGTTATGCAATCGAGCCGCGGAGACAATAAAACTTGACCCGGCCGCCGACCGCCACCGCCGTCGGCGCGGCCTAAAATGGTACCGAGTCTCGTTTTCCACCATTCCACCGATGCTGGCTCCGCCAAGGTCGCAGAGCGCCTACGCTCTCAGCTCGTCTAAAACTGTGTGCTGCGGCATATAACGCTGAAATAGACTTTCATTACGTGGTGTCGGCATTCCAACTATTTTCTTTTGTCGTCAACCGTCGGCGTGATCTGTTTGTTACCACGTCATACTCTTAACGATTATATTTTTTTAAAAGTGCTGGCTATGATTGTGTTCGTATGTGTGAGTTGAAAGAAATGTAATTGTCGGCCAATAAAAAATAATTATCTTGGCATATCAGTCATTGCAATGTCTAATATGCATCTCTCGTTAATTTGAAGGATACACTGATTGGTCTGTACGCAAAAAACGATATCAATCACTGTCTCACTGACCCAAGATTGTCTTTTGGCTAAGAGACTCACTCAATTGCTCTATGCTAGGCGCAGGTGTTCTGCGAATAGTATTTTAATCATTCCGTTAAGATCTTATTTCTTAAATATTTATTGCGAACGGAGCTCTGTAAACTAAAACAATTATTTAATTTTGACGTGATTACCTACAAATAAAAACATAAACAATATTTGTCTCTAACTCGTGAAGAAAAAAAATTTGAAAATATATTAAAAATTAAATTTAATACAATTTCCTTGAAAAATACCAACATAATGGTATGTTATTCCTGGATATTCTATTATATATTTCATTATTCCTGAACATTATTAAAATATTATAATAAACATATAAGTATTAAGTATTTGTTATTAACTAGCACTATATACATATATTCGACAACTTTTGAAATCGATACTATTTTGCTAAATTACAAAGTTTATGAAATCATTGTGCTATACTGAATGAATTTATAAATGTATGCAGGTACCTACTTAGATGAGATAATATTTCAATTACTAAACATATTGTTGAAGCAATTTAATTAAATATATCTGCACGGATCGTATAATAGTTTGATGTTAGTGATTACTTCTTTAGATACTGAGCGCGATCTCTAAGATGATAGTTTTGTTGTAAAAATAGTCTCTGGTTGCCTAGTACATGATACAGAAAAGACAAATTACGAAAATTTTCTCTTGTAAAACTGTATCTATTGGAATACATCCAAAATTAAGAATGATAACATTAATTCATGGATTAATGAAAATGGCCACAATTTATGTTCAAGAATGCATTAATTTTAACACAATTAAATATATCTGGTGTTGATATTGAGAGTAGCAAGTCCCTCCCTATGTGTTGATTAAATCAACATTCGTTACCTACGTAATATTTGCCGTGTGGTGACGGAATAAGAATACAATTCACCACCCCCTTGTCCGTGGATGTCGTAAAATACGACTATGGGATATAACACGCATATAACATCTATGCAAGAGAATGAAAACTCAAAATAAAACTCTATAACAACTTATCTGAATAGCATGATATAGTAAGGTCAATTTTGCTACTATTATCCTAATGCCGAGTAGCGGGACGTATATAAGCTGAAATGATGATGACGATGACAATATTCTGAAGTAAATTATTTGTTAAAACCAGGTCATTCAAATTCCAAACTCCTAAATAACACCTGCAACTGCATATTCGAAGAACGAATTAATATAAATTATGAAAATCTAATTTGCCTTAGAACTACATTTAGTAAACGCATTATAGTAAGCTTCAAAAGTAAATTTGGTAACCTTAATTACAAGATTTATGAAATTTATTAACATAAACTAAAATGGTAGGAAATAAGTAAAAAGATTGTCTATCTTGTAGTAGATAAGCCAGGCAATGCTCAAAAAATTTAGGAAGATCATCTCGACCAAAATTTTACAGACTCAGAAAAGAATCTATGACCCGTAATCATTTAAGGCATTGAAACATATTCTCACAATGTTGTCCAATAAGAAAAAATAAAATAGCACGTACCACGGAAATGATTCTTCTGTCTATTTCTCTTAGAATAATAACGTATAGAAGGATAGTGTCCATACTTCGAATTTTCAAAATTTGAATTTAAAAATATTAATGGCGCGCAGACGATTACACATGTTCACACGCAAACCACTATACAAATTATGAAATCAAATTTTGTTTTTATTAACATAAATCGTTGAAATACTTTTAAAAGTAATGTTGAAAACCTTATTAAGTTTTTCAAATGTGTTGTGACAATATTTGAATGCACAAACCGTCATAATTACCTATTTATTTTTTAAGAGTTGCGTACGTTCGTGCAGTACAATGACTTGTACATTACGGAACGGTTCCGGCGTAAGCTCCATTAGGCTCCAATTGAAATGCCTCAATTTTTGTGCGTGAACTTACCTTCTATATGTTATTATTCTAAGGTCTCTACAATACTCTACTCTACAATATAAAATTCGAAATATGAAGTTTGAAATCACGTGAAGCTGTCATAGCGCGAAAGATTAGTACATACTTTAATGTGGTAATAGTCAAGCCATATCGCATTCGAATTGATAATTGTTGGGATTAGATACAGGCGTCATAGCAGACAATCGTGTTGATTCATTAATTTAACCATTAAATTAAATTACATTATTTTAATAGAGAGATTTAAATTAGAAACTTCTGTGATTATATTAAATCAGGAACTATTGTTTTATGAGAGAAACATACTTATGGTATAAGTACATTTTTATTTATCATAGTTCAATAGTATTTATTTTACTAGAGTAGTAGGTCTTTGGCGAGAAATACTTCTAGTAGATAATTTAATCCTCTCTCGCTCTCCGCTCTAAAGCGGGAATGATGTTAAAAAAAATGGATAGATATTAAGTAAGATAAGGTAAGATAGCTACGAAAAATTTGACTAAATTAAGATTAATATCAATTGAAATAAAAAATACTGTAGTCTTGGTTTGTAAACAGTCCCGGGGAATTAAAAAAATATCTATTAAGCGGAACAGTCTGTGGCGGTGATGCAATGTGTTCCATATTTAAAATTTAAACAAATAATTTCAGGCCCAATTGGTCTTAACCTAACAACTACTTACTTTAAGGAAGTGTGCGTAAAGGATCCACCGTCTAGTCAAATACCAGAGTCTACGGCTAATTTATCATTTAATTTTAAATATGTTCTCTATTCACGTTATTATTATCCATCAATATTTTAGAAAACATTGCCGTTTTTTACTTTCTTTATATTCGAAATAAAAAGTACAGTCAATGAAGAATGAAGATCACGCGTGAAAGTCAGCAATTCCTAGTCGGACTATTGTCTAAATACCTCATATGAGAATCGGTGCCTTTCGACCCTGTACAACAATCTATTGTAACCGAATGACGTCTTCATGTGGTGGGTTAAGGATATAATCTGTCACTACTCCTTACTTTTCAGCAGTAGTCATAAAAACCAACTTAGGAATCACTAGAAAACTTACAACAACAATTGCGACCTTCAACTGAAGTATGTCAATTAATGCACATTTCCCGCGTAAGGGGGTTTATCAGTGGCGTAGCAATCGGAGGGGCGGACCGCACCGGGCGCCACTATTAGACGGGCGGCAAAATTGGAAGAAAAATATTTTGTGCAGACACTTTTTTATTTTGTGAGTTACGGTCGGCGCACTCCTCGCACCACTCCGTCCAGGGCGCCATAGGGGCATAAGCACGCACACCCGTAACCCATGACCGTGACGGACTAAATCCCCGGTCCAGTCGGCCACGGCCTCGACTGGCGACATGAGGCGCAGGTAGTCGCGCCTACGCCGCCCCAGTCACCGGCGGCGGTTCGCGTCGTCGAGGAAACGCTCCTCGCGCACGCGCTCCGCCACCCCTTTCCGCGAGACTACTGCCTCGCAAAGGCTGACACCACGTCTCAGTTCACCCAGCACCGAACACAAACTCACAAACCTCGAGCGTATGCTGCGCCGTGTCCTCGTCGCAATCGCAGTGGTGGCAGGACGGTGTACTCTCCCTCCTAACGACCGTGTACAGGTATTTGGCGATGCATCCCTGCCCCGTCAAAACCTGCACCAGTCGGAAGGAGAGCATCCCATGCCACCGTTTTAACCACTGCATCAACACCGGCTGGAAGGCCTCCATGGTCCGCACACCGAACCGAGGCCTCTCCAGCCGGACTGCCCAACAGGTAATGACGTCTCAGCGGGTGTTGACGCGCCAGGCGCTGAGCTCCCTCAAAGAGATCACACCGCCCTCCACTCGCACCCCCGTCACCCGCCGATACAAACCGACAAGCATTTCCACCTCCAGGTCCCACGGGGGAGTCTCGGCCAACAGGCACGCTGCCTCCGTCGACACCGTGCGGTATCCACGTATGGCCCTGGCCGCCATGGCCCTTTGTGGTCGCCACAGTAGAGCCCTGAGTCGGACGATCAGCTACCCCGCCCACACCGGCGCGCCATACAGGGCCATCGACCAGATGACCCTCGCGTACAGCCGTCGACACGCAGTGCTCGGTCCGCCCACGTTCGGCATATGCCACGATAGGGCGGACGCCGCGCCGATGAGCCGTAGAGCAAGCCTGCGGAAATGCTCTTGGAACCACCAATGCCCGTCGAACACTAGGCCCAAATACTTCATATGCGCCCGGATGCTGATATCCTTGTCCAGGGCTACCCTCAACCCCAACGCCCCGATCCGCCTGACGATCTCTTTGGTGCCTAGAGTCGCCAGGCTTGCCGCCTTCTCTAACGTCCCACCGCGGGCTGTGACGAGCCCGCCAAATCACGCCCAACCCGGGCGGGAGGCTCCCCCTCCAACGCCCAGTCGTACCCGATGTTACACAGGGTGGGTCCAAGGACCGAATAAATGATTTCGCTGCGCGTAAGTCGCGAAAAGCAGAGTTTTACACTGTTTAGACTTTATTAAGAATTAATTTTATAGTGTAAATTATTGTGGTCGGCCCAACAACGAAGGCGACGTGCACGTGGATGGGTTGCGGGTGTGCGTGCTTACGGCCCTCTGTCGCCCCGGACGGAGTGGTGCGAGGAGCGCGCCGACCGCAACCCACCCGAAAAAAAAAATAGTGTAAATTATTAAAGTTCACACAGTCATGTTACTTACACATGTACTTACATAGTTTTGAAATAAATATTTTTCACTCAATTCTTTCATGTCGCTACGTTTTTTCTTACCAACACCAACAATTATTATTTTTACGATGTCAAAAGGGCGGCAAATTATAACTCCGCCCCGGGCGACAGTGACACACGCTACGCCACTGGGATTTATCTTTAAAATTGAACTGCACTATGTGTGAAAATATTCTCATTCCAAATACAAAATTACAGTATATATTTTCATTTACTAAATTTATGTACTAATTTATTGTCAAAACAAAAAGAAAGTATTCGTGATTGATATTTCTTAGGCAATCAAGGCGTCGTAAAAAGTGGAGCGTTTTCATTTCAAGTATTTCTTCTTTTGCATAGATCTTATATGCTTATGTAATTCGTCTTTTACGACATCCACCAGTGAGGGAAGGGGTGATGAATTGTATGCTTACTCCGTCACCACACGGAAATTTATTTAATTATAACTCTTTGAAGTAATGTATTTTATTTTAGAGAATTTGTGATCAAAATATTTTCTGGTTCACATAACTGTGATGTGTGATGTGACACGGATTTATGCCCAGGTGTGAAACTCTATTGAGAAGCTCTTGCACATATAGTCCGTGTCGTGATTCTTACCGTGCCTGACATGTTCATAGCAGGCAGCAGTGTCTGCCTGCCGTTGTCTACCACGAGAAAAGTGTTCTTATACCTAGTATAAAAGAGACGTCCCAGCGTAAATCGGGTTGAGAGCCCTCAGCGCTCACCCAACAGCCTGGGTAAAGTTGTTACAGCCATCTGCGGCTAACAACTATAGTTACACAAAGAAAAACCTTGGTAATAAACATTACAGCATATAGTTAATTCTAGAGTCTGGCGTAACATACAAAAAATAATACCACGCAATGAAAACAGTCAATCTTTAAGTGAATAAAATAACAAAAAAGATGCTCCCGATCTAACAATAACATGTATCTATTGAACAACTAGATGCATTTAATAGATTATACATACGCCCACTGAAGAATTTTAATAGCAGTTACATGTTATGTTTTTGAATTTACCCACACTACATTTTTAAGCTTGTCTATCGTGTCATCCATATCATATTAGCGGTTCTGTGAGTTGTAGATCTCGTCAGTTGCTTTTTTTATTATTTGCCATATTACAGACCCAGACCCCAAATTTAAAGGGCCGACCTTTAAATTTATTAAACATCACAAATGTATTTGGCCAAAAAAATTACATCTTAATAAGAATTACGAAAAAGTTTTATAGCATTTTTATTGCAATATGTTTTTTTTTTATAATTTCAAGTGTCAAATATGCTTCTCTCAAAATATGCCACCGCATTTTAGAGAATTTATAAAAAAACTGAAACGATTGAAAATTCATATAATTATTGAGATTTATTAAGATTAATCCGTATACTTATTGAATCTGCTCACAAAAAAATTACGAGAATCGGTTTCGAGGGAGTTTACTATCTGTAGAGGAAGACACTACACATTATAATTTCGTAAAAAAAGATTTTTGGAAATTCCATCCAAAAACCTTTCCAAAATGCTGTATGCATTTTTACGTGTAAGAGACCAACATGCAAAATTTTTACTGATTGAACGTCAAGCGCTGGCAAAACGTTTTCGTTTCAGATTGCTTTTGTATATCTATATGGATATATAGATCTCCTAGCTGTCTTTCTCTACAGGTCATATTTCAAAACCGATCCTCATGATTTTTTGAGCAGGTTCAACAGTTTAGATCCATTCAGTTTTTGGAATTTTTCAAAATGTAACGTTGAATCTCAGCCTTGAGTTCAGGCATTATTTTTGATCTATTCGTACCAGCCCAAGATTTCACAAATTTGATTTTCTTGAGTAAGTCGTTACATTAAAGCCCTCCGGTTGAGGTGACAAGAACTCTATTATCAGATTCCTGTCACGAATGGCATTCACAGTCACTGCAAATCTGGGCTCATATTCAAAAAAATATGGTCCAATCGAATGAATATGGACAAGACGAAAGTCATGTCAAATGCCCATGTCATTCCTGTCCCGGTCCTAGTTGGCAATGTGATTCTCGAAGTTGTCGATCATTATGTTTACCTAGGACAAACCTTCCAGTTAAGTAGATCCAATTTCGAGAAAGAGATCAGGCGACGAATCCAACTCGGTTGGGCAGCGTTCGGGAAACTTAAGAGGATCTTCTCGTCCAACATACCTCAGTGTCCGAAAACACAGGTCAACGACTAGTGTGTGTTACCAGTGATGACTTACGTAAACGTAAACGTGGTCCCTAAATGTAGGCCTCATAACAAGGCTCAAAGTCGCTCAGCGTGCTATGGAGCGCGCTATGTTCGGGATTTCTCAGCCAGATAGAATCCGGAATACGGAAATCCGTGGAAGAACGGCTGTAACCGATATAGCGCGAAGAATTACCATGCTGAAGTGGCAATGGGCAAGCCACATCGCTCGATGAACCGACAACCGCTGGAGAAGAAAAGTTCTCGAGTAGCAACCACGTATCGGACGACGCAGTGTAGGACGCCCTCCACTAAGTGGACTGACGATCCGGTGAAAGTTGTTGGTCGTCGTTGTATGCAGGCGCCACAGGACCGCACTTTGTAACGTAACACGAAGGAGGCCTACGTCCAGCAGTGGACGGCGATAGGTTGAAATGATGATGAATGATGATGATGGTCCAATCACGTCATCTGACCAAAATCTGCATCAGATAGTTGCTGGGTGTGAATGCATTCATTTCTCATGAATTACAAACATATTTACTAAGCCCCAAGTTCGACAATTTTGTTTATTCACAAAGCCATTCAGACGGAAATTTGAAGAACAGTGAAGATGACTTTTATGCAAAAAAACGAACGTTCGCTTTACTTTGCTCTATTGCTCTTTGAAGGAATTGCCGACGTTTTCCATAGTATGCCGATTTGAACTCCCGAGTAAAATGAATCTGGTATGAGTAAAGGTGGAGACCTTCCGTCAAAATTGACTGCGCAGTGCTTCGTGGAATTTTAAGCGGGAGAGGATGAGGCATTATTAATGTTGTCGAGTTTTTGGCCACACTCTCATCTACTGCAACAATGTTTACAAGAGATTTACTAACAGGTCGATGTAGAGGCGACTAAATGTCCACAACAAACCCAGTTTCAATTCAAATGTTTTGACTACTTAATGAATTGTAAACACATTCACTTTTTCAAGCAAAAATTTCGCAAACTTGCCGAGCGATCTCAGGGCAACTTTCTCCATTTCTGTAATGATTTTTCACAATGGTAGCACGTTCTCCTTTTGTGTAACGTTGCAATTTTATTAACCGGAACAGTCATAGAAGATAGCTGTTATTGACACACCTGTATCAATAAACCATAGTGTTGTCGAAATACTTTGTCCGTCTGGTGAGGGAGTAAGAATACAATTCATTACTTCTTATCTTGCCTGTCAGTGCAAGAGAAGGCAAATTCGAAATAAAACCCTATACCAATATGTCTAACCAGCATGGCATAGTAGGTCAATTGCCCTCCTATTGTGGAGGAAGCTTGAGCCCAGCATTGGGACCTGTATGAGCTGAGACGAAACATAATTAATATAAAAATTAATCTATTTGATGAGTAAGACTATCCATTATTTACATCTGATGCTGAATTTAACTATACCAATTAATATGAAATTGAAATTAATTTGTAATCAAAATAATTAAGTTCATTATTATAACCATAGTAACTTATTTATTATCCATTAATCCAAGCATTATGTACTTATATTTATATCTATAAACATAGATTTTATGATGTCACTGTTTGGAAAAAACTGAAACAATTTAAATTACTTTTTTAACTCTATGAAGAGCGAAGTGAAATAGGTCAATGTTGTTTATGAAAGATTTTGCTAGATAGTAGTTTCCATTTAAATTTAGTATTAAGTATGAAGATTAGTTGCATGTGGTGAGTTCAAAAACTTTAGTCTCAACGAAACGGTTTGATGCCATTTAATAGTGACTCTGTCATTGAGAATCTCTTACGCATTCGCTTCTTCTCGCCATATGAATCAGAGGACACCGAAAATAACTGAAGACATATAAACGGGGTCGCTGTTCACGTCATTCTGATATACACACATAAATAAAACTTATAAAAAATAATTTATAAAACTTAGAAGTTCGCTCAGCTAACATTTCTCTTGGCAGAAGTATCTTTGTAAGTCATAAAATATATTTGTGAAACGTACATTTTATGAACATGCTCGAAATTAACTGAACAACACAGCGACTAGTTTTTTATCCATTTTTATCCATCCGCTAGAACGCTGCGGGCCTGGTCGCTGAGTATTCATACAAATTTCTGTAGGCTTTGTTATTTTATATAGTATAGTCTATTTTTAAACACAATACCCATTTAGCTGTTATGTATATTATGTTATGAATATGCTGCATTGAAAAATAAATCTAATTTTAAATTCAAATTGTCAGACGTCTAAACATCTAGATATTGCAACATGTTTGAAATATTTTTTTATACTTGGGGTTGTAGAAAAAGCGTTCTGATGAGTGAAATAAAATAATTAATAATGATTTACTGATATTTATGCTAGTAAATGTATACATTTGAAATAAAAGTATTTTTAGGGATTTTATCGCGTTTGTATTTGATTTGGAGGATTATCTGACTGATACCAAGAATTTTGTCTAAAATCTTGAATAATAACACAATTTCCGTAAAAGTATTGTTTTAGTTTTCATACGTTTTATGTCATGAAATTTCGTTACAATTCCTGCCAAAATGTGGATACCTTGACATTTGTATCTTTTGAATTGGATTTAAATTTCCAATTCTGCTTTCATAAAACTTCTAGTATATGAACATATATTAGATAAATGATAATATTTAAAATCGAACTGTACACTAACATGTATTAGACTAAAATCCTTCTAAAATTTGTATTAAATGTTGATTGAAGGTTTTCAGTTACAATCTTTTATAATCTTTCTTCTCGACTCATACACGTGTGGGACGTGTTGGGCTTGAGCCTCCTCCCCAATTGGAGGGAAATTGACCTACTATACCATGATGGTCAGACATGGTGCTTTGGGTTTTATTTCGAATTTTCCTTCTCTTGCACAGCTGTTATACAAATATTATATCACTTAGTCATCTTTTACGACATCCATGGGCAAGACAGGAGGAGGTGGTGAATTGTATTCTTACTTCGTCAGCACACGAATTTATAATGTACCTACCTATATAGGTATAATAAAAAGTTCTAATTACTATAAACATGAATCCCCAAATTGAATTTAGATACATAGGTACATAATAAAAGGTAGAAATTTGCCAGAAATATTTTTGTATTCATTCATAATGTTCACCCACGGAAAGTAATTGGGAAATGTCACGGTTAAGAGGTATATTGATATTTTGTGCCAAAAATATTTATATTTTAGTAGGTGCGTCAGTATTTTTTTTCTTTTCGTATACTAATGTAGATGCCTGGTTCAGTAAAATTGAAAGAAACATCCAGCGACATAAATTAAAATCAGACAAAGTTTCATAAAACTTGAACCGACTGCTACTAATGTGTTTTGATGTTTACGCAAGTATTCATGATCATGATCCCGGCTCATATATATCCCTCTGCTGAACCCAACTCTCCTCCGTAATGGGAGGGAAATTCACCACCCCCTATCTTGCTCGTGAGTGTTATAAAGACGACTGAAGGATATAATATGTACATATATAATATCGATACAAGAGAAGGCAAACACGAATTAAAACCCGTCTGACCAGGGTGATATAGTAGGTTAATTTATTTACTATCATGAAAATCATGAAGAAGGCTCAAGGCCCAATAGTGAGCCGTTTATGAGCTGAGATTCAGATTCACACAATTGTTATTAATTTTTCTGTGGTTTTAATCGTCACTATTTACTCATTTTAGCGTTACCTACTGTTACATAAGTTTTGGTGAAAATCATGATGATGATGAAAATTTGCTACGTAGATATATACATATATATATATATATATATATATATATATATATATATATATATATATAATTGTAATAATTACTATGGTTTATAAATGTAATAGTATTCATAGACATACATAAAAGTTAATACTCGTGAGAAAATCAATAAATTTTAACAAAAATATTGTTTTTAAAATATTTACATATTTGCCGTCATCCGAGGATAAAATAATTAACTTACATAACTAATCTTTAATATACCATGTTTTTATAACAGACTAAAGTCTGTTTTTCTTTTATTTTCGTTTTTATTTTCGCGTCTCCGACTCGCAATTAGCCGATTTTATTCTTCTCTTTTCATGCATTACCTCATTACCTCCTCCGCTCATCGGGATAGTTTAAAATCAATTACAATATTACATTTACATGAATTACTACAACATCATTAATCATTACAAGAATGCGTGTTATTAAAAGACATGGTAATAAATTTCAAAATGGTCGATCAAACATTAAAAATATTGGACTTTTAATGCCGAGAAAAATAACATCTTGAAAGAAAAATTCGTCTTATTAAGTATCGTTATCTTTCAATAAACAATAATCCTATTTTGACTAGACCAAACTAAGAGCGCTATACTCGTACTAAGTTGAACTAATTCTAATTCGTGCTGTGTAGCTAACGATTACATTTACAAAGATTATTTGCATCACGTAGTGAGGTCGTAAAACCTAAACAAAGCTCTATGTAGCATGTCCTTTCTTCTCTCATATCCCACAGAATTAACATTACTTTACTAAATCTGTATAATTTAGAATAAGTTGAGAATAGGAATCATATTAGATATTTACAGCAAACAAGACTGAGATTTTAATACGATTTCTGAGTGACCTATGAAATGTAAGATCAAAAACATTTTATAAAACTAGAAAACATGCAGTTTATGATGTTATCCATCTACCGCAATCTTTAAATTATTAAAAAGAATGTGGCCTTGGGGACTGTCGATGGTAGTGAAAACTTATGAATTGAATTGTCGAGCTATTAGATTCATCATCATCATCATCATCATTTCAGCTCATATACGTCCCACTGTTGGGCTCCAGCCTCCTCCACAATAGGAGGGAAATTGACCTCACTATACCATGCTGGTCAGATAGGTTGGCATAGGGTTTTGTTTCGAGTTTTCCTTCTCTTATTAGATTATAATTTTTTAAATTATATTCCGTTTGTAACGAAGTGTTATTTATCAGTTTAAACTTTAATCCTTGATCATAAACACTTATTTATAAACCAAAAATAATGCGAAAGTAATAATCAAAATGAGTAGGTTGTAGCTAATAATTTAATAGAAAAAATGTAGTGCAATATTTTCGACAAAAGTTGCATTAACATTTCAAATTTTGCGCTTGGTGTTTGTCGATTTGAAAGCATAGAGCAGGCATGTATGCATTCTCTCTATCACTTCTCGAGACAGGCGTTCGGTGACGATGGGGCGAGTTCCATGATTTTTGTTCACCCAAAATAGTGCTCAACACGACTAAAGAAGTTTTCACTTCAATAATGTAAAAAAATATTTATAAGAAATCGGAGCTAATTTCGCGGGAAAGTAAAACATTGTGCTCATGATATTCTTTATTCTATCCATCACCGCAAGAATAATTTACAATAACCATTAAATGAGAAAGTCAAAGATTCAATTTTTAAGCTCCAACCCGAGATATCTGTGTGGCAATTCGTAATTCAACCCTGTTGATATAAACGACTAGCAACCTGCCCTCGCTTCGCTTCGGTTTCAGTCATCTTAACCGCGTAGTGCCCGTTCCCGTGGGAATACCGGGATAAAATATAGCCTATGTTACTCCCTGATAGTATAGCTTTCCATTGGTGAAAGAATTTTTGAAATCGGTCCAGTAGTTTCGGAGCCTATTCAATACAAACAAACAAACAAATCTTTCCTCTTTATAATATTAGTATAGATTACATAAATATACAGATACATAATAAGAATTTAATAAATAAGAAGTATATGCCACTCCGGATTGCAAGTGAACGTCACAAATAAATCGGGTCTTCCATAGTTGCGTACATACGTCATTGCATCTTGGGTTTTTTCATGCATGTAACGCGGAGAGCCGGTGAAAGATGAAGGCAAGATGACATGTTGGCCAATATTTGCAGCGTTGACATTAGCATCCTGATTTATAGCGTCTCTTAAATGGATATAGTCATCAGCTCTCAGTTGTTGTTGATTGCGACTTATGTAACTTAGTCTCTCTGTTATCATTTTAGCCATCATGTCAACACAGTATTGACTAAACAAATCCCGATAATAATGAAGGGGATTAAAACTGTTGGCCCTGGTCATCAATCTATACATATAAAATTGCATACACGAAACTGTTTTATTTCGCGCTGAATTTTGTAGAGGGATAGTCAAATAATAACCATCTTCACCGTTAACAAACATCAAAGGGTATTGTAAGGGATCGTAAGCTCTGTGTAATTCAGAAACTCTTTTCAGTTGACCATCTTTGCAATGAAGGACTATATCTCTAGGTCCCTTATCTTCGTCCACCAATAATACTGCAACTTCGTTTGCTGTAGGTGAATTGTATCTTCCACGATGTTGATTTTGTGGAGTGCGGTCAGCGTGAATGATTAATTTTAAGTTTTCAGATGAAGAGTTATGTTCTAAATTGTATTTGAAACTGCGAATATAAATGTTATGACTATTTAACGACGTCTGTAAATCATTGATTAAATCGATATTTAGGTTAGGAGCAATATTAGACCGCAACGAAAGTTGGTCGGCATCAGAAATGAAATAAATTTGTAGAAACTGCGGGCTTTGCCCTGGCGAAGGGAGTAGACTACCAATTAAGTGATAAACTTGCCCTTCTACTTTAAATGTAGGCATAAAGTTTCCTTCGCGAATTTCTTTAGCACCGAATGACGTCATTTGGAAGAGTGTATTATACTTTCGTATGTTTTTTAAAAAATGCGCAGATAATAGATGATTGCCCAGTAATAGATCTTTTATTGGTTGTGGTGGTGCCTGGATATCAGGAAGAACCACTTTTCCTGCAGCACAACACATACCATTTGGTTCATCGCTCCATTTATTTGCAAAACACTTAGGACATGTTTTATTCATTTCGCCTATTTTCACAGTGTTTTGCTGAGCATAATCTATATTGGCATCGTAATTGAAGGCTGATCTATTTCCTTGGGCTATATTCCGATTACGCGCTCTGACTGTAGCTGCTCGCTGTCTTTCTGTTGCTAGGCGCTGCGAGCGCTCAGTGCTAGTCTCCCTATCCCTTGTCTCACAGACATGCTGCCTTAACTCAGATAGACGGTGCGCACGTTCAGCGCTAGTTTCTCGAGCACGGGCCCGCGTCGTCCTCACATTTTGGCTTGCGAGGCGCTGTGAGCGCTCGGAGCTAGATTCTCTAGCGCGTGCTTGCGAAATATATTCTCTATTTCTCGAGAGGCGTTGCTCATTTTCAGGGGCAGATTCTTCCGTACGGCGTACTCGAGCGGCTCTTGTCTGTGATGTCTGCCGAGACAGTTGAGATTTCCTTTTAGGCATGCTCTCAACAAACCACGCACAGACTTGAAAACAATTATGAACAAAGGGAGAGCGACTCGAACACCGTCCGCCTTTACAAAACAAAACAATCGTAATATCGAATAACTCGTGTCGATTATTACGATAGAACGAAGTACGAAACTACGAACATACAAAACAAACGTACAACGAAATTACGATATTTTCGATTATGAGGTATCTATCAACAACAACAACCATGCGAACGAAACAACCGAAACCAATAACCAACTGACATGTAATTTTTAGAACTCCAACTAACGACAACGTGGGCATAATAATTCGAGAGGGTCATCAATCCACGGAAAGTCTTAACACCGCGATTCAGAAAAATGACGTCATTGCAGAACGCCATCTATGGGCAAATAGGTAAAACGTCTGCACAATGAAAGTTATGCTAGGGTCATTTTGCGTTTTAGTAATTTTATATTATCTCCGAAACTGTATGACCAATTGATATACTGTAAATGGCAAATCTTATCTGTATGATGTTCCTGTGATACTGAAATAATTTATTGTCATAAGAATTAATATTTTGTTGCTCAAATAATCAACCAAACGTAACAATGCCGAAAAAAAAATTTTTTAATGCAATAATAGAAGTATAAAAGATAAAATATAAAAGATAGAGATATGGTATCGCTGACTTTTTTGTAGAAATAATTAAGATGAACCAGGTAGCCATACATTCTTTTTAATTTTAAGCAACTGTTTAGGCAGCGCACGCAAATAATTCTGTTTTACGAGGTATTTTTTTCCGACTTGCCAGACAAAAGTTGTGATAGCTCGGTTAATATACATGTTATAGAAACAATTTATAGCCTATAGCACTCAGGAATAATGTAGCTTTCTGCCAGTTAAAATAAAATTAGAATTAGATTATGAGTTCCAGAGATTACCCCCTGCATACAAACTTACAAATTTTACCTCTTTATAATATTAGTATAGATTACATTATTTATTTATATATCATGTAAATAATATAAAATCTTGAAGTATTTTCTGGAAACATAAACAAAAAAAAACTGGAGAATGAACTAAATAATTTGAGAGTTAAAATAGCTATGAAGTTGCTCTATTTATGATATGAAATACGTTTCGTGGAATGTAGCAATCTTATTATTGTATAGTTTATATAAAATATTTCAACACTCCGTGACATAATATTCGTAAATGTAGACCAATCAGCAGGCTGTAGAGTGAAATTCATGTAACAAGACTAAGTTTTGTACAGGATTATATGGCAATTTTTTTGAGATATATAACTCTCCAGGTTAGCCAACCTGGCTGCTAAGGTCAAGGATTCGGTACGACTGTTATAACAAAAGGCAGAATACCCATACATATTATAGACCCGTAGATATATTCCTTGAGTATCGATGTCCGTTATATATGTTTCCTTGGAGAGTAATGATTCCTTTAATCAGTTTTTATGTCTCCCACAGAAAATTTTGGGGTAATAATACAACATTATTAGCTAAACTCCATTATTAGCTTACCATCCAAGAATTCTGCCAGCCATGTATACAACAGTTTTTACGATATCGTGAGAATTTAATGCCGATCTTTTTAAAAATAATATGACTGCGACCTTTGTAGCGACAGAGTTAGAATGCAATTGTTACTATCCGTTAATTGCTCGTAAAACCGGTTTAAGCTCTCCACCCGAAGAGTGGGCAATAACTTTCTTCTTTAAAACATTATCATCGGCATCGTCAAAGCTGATATACGTCCCACTGCTGGGCTCGAGCCTCTTCCACAATAGGAGGTAAATTGATCTTACTTACCATGCTGGTCAGACAGGTTCGTATAGGATTTTGTTTCGAGTTTACCTAGCACATTATATCTCACTGCAATCTTCAATCCGCCTGTCATGAGAGGCAAATATTTACTGTATTATAATTATGATAGGCGAATATTTATGACTACAAATTCACTTGAAAAGGCTGATGTTTAAATATTTACTACTGACTAGATTCAAAAATATGAACGACTAAATACTACAATTTTACTGTATAGATGGACTTTAAAATTTAGCAAAAACCGAAGGAAAGAAATTAATAGAGACAAAAGAAAAGTAATATGAGATAGGTGATATAAATTATTATTATCGTACAAACTTAATAACGTAAATAGTAAATTTATGTTACTCCTTTTTTAAAACAAAACTATTTTTAGGATTTTATCGTCTTTGTATTTCATTTTTGATTTCCGACGGGAGGTGACTACGGGTGGTCCTCCCGTGATCATGTACTCTGAAAAGTGTTGGAAACTTCGTCGGACAATCAAAAAGGGCAAAATAAAACCGGCTAAGTGCGAGTCGGAATCGCGCTCGAAGGGTTCCGTACCATTATCTATAAAAAGGGCAAAAAAATTGCGTTTGTTGTATGAGAGCCTTTATTTTATTTTGTTTTTAGTATTTGTTGTTATAGCGGCAACTGAAATATATAATTTGTAAAAATTTAAACTGTCTAGCTATCGCGGTTCTTGAGACACAGCTTGGTGACAGACAGACGGACGGACAGACAGCGAAGTCTTAGTAATAGGGTCCCGTTTTTACCCTTAGGGCAGGGAACGAAAATATGTAATAAATGAAAAATGTAAAACACTTCCGTAAAAATGAAAAATGATCACTTTTTAAAATTATTTTTACAAAATCGAATAGCAGTTAGAAGAATTAAAATAAATGTTATATAATGAATATATTCCTCATTTGTCGTATTATCATTAAAAGCATTATCTGATTGTCACAAAAAGCATTTATAAACTACACTTTGGTGGTTTGAAAAGTTTACATTTCCAATATGGCATCTATGCCATATGCTCATACGTCGTTTACGCCTTTTACGCGCCTGATACCGCCCTAGCAGGGGCTGCGGGTGACCGGCGTCCTGGGAACGGGACGTCGATGGAAGAGGGTACTCCCTCGGGGTATTCCGTCGGATTGACCACTAAAGTCAAGGAACTCTGCAGCGGTGGTCGGCCCAACGACGAAGGCGACATGCTATCGGGTGGGTTACGGGGCCGAGCGCTGCCTCTCTGTCACACCGGATGGAGCCGGGCAGCGGCTGCTGACTATAATACCAGCAAAAAAAAAAATATGACTCCTACGGGCAATAGAAGAGGTGATGAATACTTACCTACTCCTTACTCTGTCACCACACGGAAAACCTACCTGACCTATACTTATATAGTAAGTTAATTAGCACGACGCTGGTCAGAAGGGCTGGTATAGTGTTTTTCATTTCTAATTTTTTTTCTCTTACATCAATTTTATCTACATATTATATTCCTTACTCACCTTATACAACTGAAATGGATAGGAATTACTGTAATCTCATCGCGTCATAACAAAAATAATTAAATAGCACAAATTCAGATCAGTGTAAAGCTTCTAATAGGGTTTTACAAACGCTAGTGTTCTAGCGGATATTTGCGAAAACCGCACGTCATTTTATGCCATAACCTTACAAAATGATGTAACAGTAAGAGATTGAGTCATTCCATCTAATTATAGAACGTATATTATTGGCGTGAATGTTTCAACGTAGAGCTCTATGGTTATGCAGGACATGCAAAAGAAATATAACGCCAGCAAATACTTATGCGATGCACCGTCCGTGATAAATTTAGTTGCCAATAAATCTTGAAATGGTAACAATGTAACTTCTAGACTTGTTGCGCTATTTATTAAGTAGGCAGCAATGATATATTTAGTTTTAAAGTTGTCTATACGAATTTCTATTTATGTTGATGCATTTTCTAGTCATTTATCACCCTATTGTAGTGGACTAAAAATTTAATGATTTCTGATGTTTACGCATTATAGATTGTAAATAGAACTATTATAGGGATTTTATCACCTTTATATTTGATTGCCCGTCATTTCGAACGCTTTACAGCTATCATGGTTACGGGCGGACTCCTAGACATAGGTAAAATGAACTATTAGACTAAATAGATAAAGTGAAGATAGGTAAAGTGATCATACGTTTCCCGTTCTAGAGACGATAGTCTCGTTTTCAAGCTCTATGCTCCTTGTTTCCAGTAAAAACAAAAATATCCTGTGTTGGCCGACCAAACCATCACATACTTACTCGTACCTCTCTACCTACCTGTTACATTAGAATTTTTAGCAGGCGCCAATACATGGACTTGTTAAATCCATTTTTTTCTTTTTTTTTTTTGCTTATTTTCCTTGAAAGCCACTTTGATTACCAAAACATTTTACTTGAAAACCAGACGCTATATTTAAAAATTGATATTTACCGCCGAGCAATATCCATACTAATATTATAAATGCGAAAGTAAGGATGTTTGTTTGTTTGTTACGCTTACACGCTTAAACCACCTAACCGATTTCAAAAATTCTTTCACCTATGGAAAGCTATAATATCAGGGAGTAACATAGGCTATATTTTATCCCGGTATTCCCACGGAAACGGGAACTATGCCACGGGTAAGGCGACTGAAACCGAAGCGAAGCGATAGCGGGTTGCTAGTATAATATAAAATAAAAACAAATTGCGTCGGAGACTGCAATCTATATCTATGTTTATCAAGCAGGTTGGCAATCGCATTTAGTGTTAAAGGAAACGCTGTCCATTCTTTCAATAAAGTAAAGGATTCGCATTGTATTCTTAATTCGTCATCAAAACCAATAGTGTCTTAATTTTTTTGGGATAGAACATAATCCTGTAACAGCGTGCACATCCATAAGCTGTCGTACGATACTTTTCTATTGCCTTTTGGGCAGGCCACCAGTACTGAGTTCTTTTCTTCGGTGGTTCATGCGACGTGTTACTCTTTCGGGCACCATCTCCTGTCAGCGCTTTTCCTGTAGAATGCATTAACATACTCGTATAATATTTTCTTGCAGAGTGTATTATCGTTAACAGTTATTCACTGCCAATGTTAATGGACTCTGCAACTATTAGTAGTTATTAACTGCCAATGTTGAGACACTCTGCAACTATTTAAACCTAATTATCGTTTTCATTATCATTCTGCTCTTACAATAACGGTTTTAGGGTATTTTAGTGTCTTCATGCAATGATTTATTAGAATTTATTTATTTATTACAAACGTGCTCTTTAAATGTCGATCTTATAAAAAGGCTCAAAGTTGCTTAGCGTTGTATGAAGAGAAGTCTCGTGCATTGCCCTCTATATAGCATGCTGTGTACGTGATAAAATATGGAATACGGTAATGTCGGTAATCCATACAAAAAGTGGTGTAACCCACATCATCTCTCATCTTAGCCTATATGTCCCACTGTTGGGCTCAGGCCTTCTCCAAAACAGGAGGGAAATCGACCTACTATTCCACGCTGGTCAGACGTGTTGGAAGAGGGTTATATTTCGAGTTTTCGATCTCGTGCAAAGATGTTACATGTCTATTATATCCCTTGCCCGTCTTTTACGACATCCACGGGCAAGAGAGGGAGTGGTGAATTGTATTCTTACTCCGTCACCACACGGGACAACCGATATAGCCCTAAAAATCAGCACCTTAAAATGGCAATGCATAGGCCACATCGTTCGTCAAAACTGATAGCCACTGGGGAAGAATTGTTCTTATGTGACCACGAATTGAAGGACGCCGCGTAGGACGACCTTCCACTAGATCGATTGACGGCTATCTTTTCGACGACGGGGTCTACCGTCACATCAACGTGCTAATGCTGATATATGCTAATTATTGATATATAAAATGACGAGAATAATAAATATACATAATTATTATTCCCGCCGCCGTTGTATTTGATTTTTCTATAAATATTAATACAGTTCAGTTATTAGGCCCTACAACAGCTTATCGCAGTTTCAAGCGATTTAACATCATAAGACTTTACGAAAGAAACTGCCAAGAAACGCATGAGATAAATGAGATAAAAATCTCTAGTGTTTGGGACGACCTTTACAAATGCGAGCCAAATGGTTAGTTAAGTAAAAAGCCTTGAACATTTTATAAATATTTTGGTTATTCAACAAATATTTGTTATTTTGCTAATAACTAAAAATATTTCCGGCAGAGTACTGTCATGAGATGATATTCTTCGAGTATAACTTTTATTACTATCTATACTCTATACCTACTAATATATAAAGTTAAAGAGCTTGTTTGTTTGAACGCGCTAACCTCGGGAACTACAGGTCCGATTTGAAAAATTCTTTCAGTGTTAGATAGAACATTTATTGAGGAAGGCTATATATCATCACGCTAAGACCAACAGGAGCGGAGCACCAATGAAGAATGTTTCAAATTCTTTTTTTTTTCCTTTTGAGAGCTTCCGCTGCCTAAACGGCTAAATTTTCGCAAAAATCATGTGTGACAGAATCGTATTATTATAAAATATTTTCAACTTCTTCCTAAACAAAGTCTAAGGTTAGTCTAATACAATTGTACAATAATTGTGGTATTATCTATCGACTCCTTTTTTCATTCGTCTATATCCATTAGGACAAAAATCTGTCCTACTTCATATAAGACACCTTTTTTAAGTGAAAACTTCTATAGGCAGGTTTGCATGGAGAGTAAATTCATATGTCATCATGGACATGGTCACGTGACGTATTAGCGCTAACACCATAACTGTAGCTGCATCTATGTCATTATATCTGTGCCAATAGTTGTCAAAACCAGATATATGTATGTAAACAAATTACTTTGCAAATTTTTATTTAAGATAAAATAATTCATTAAAAGGTCCAAAATTAACAAATATTTCTTTATAGTTTTATTGTGTACTAGCAACCCGCCCTCGCTTCGCTTCGTTTATAGGTTATAGTCGTTTTACCCGCGTAGTTCCCGTTCCCGTGGGAATACCGGGATAAAATATAGCATAGTTTACGCCCTGATATTATAGCTTTCCATTGGTGAAAGAATTTTTGAAATCGGTCCAGCCGTTTTGAAGATTACCCGGAACAAACAGACAGACAGACAGACAAAAATTTTTTAATTGCTATTTTAGGCATAGGTGTCGTGCAAATAACCGTGTGAGCATGAAAAAAGCCTATTATTTTGACATAACAAATAGACACTCCAATTTTATTTATTGGTATAGATATAGATATATATTTATTGTGTACGTGTGTATGTCACTGAATGCCTCCTAAAGGGCAGGACCGATATTGAAGAAATTTTTTGTGTGTGTTCATGGGAATTAGAGAATGGTTTAGATTTACAAGTGGACCCGGTAGGTGGTGTTATTTTATTTGAACAGAACAACGTCTGTTGGGTCAGTTAGTAGTATATTAAGTTTTATACGATTCTTATAACACTAAATGTAATATAGATTGCACAGGTGACTTAGTGGTTAAAATACCATACTAGGGTTCGATTCTTCAAATTGAAGCTAGTGCGATCCACGAATTATTGTTCTAAATCTGAGTGTAATTTGTATCTGAGATTATACAATGTGTTGTTCTGCGGAATCGCACCCACGACACTGGCATTGTAGGTTAGTATCTTAACCTTTACACCATTATTGCACTCAAATTATAAGGTGTTATTGAATGGTTACCTCTTTTGCGTTACACGACTGTTTTATAAGTCTCTGTACTTAATTAAGCGTTACCGAATATTAGTGGCATAAATATTGCTAAATGAGCCTCCTGAGAGATTAGACTCTTATATCATGGAAGAGAATAAAAATCTAAATAAAACCTTGTACTAATCCGACTAAACAGCTTATACCAATAAGCCAATTTAAATATCATTGTGGAGTAGGGCCGTATTTAAAATTAAGACGTAGATGACCCGAAGAAAAGAACTAGATCTAACTGAAAGAAAATATGGTTAAATATATAAGAATAAGACTAATTTGCATATTTATCAATGACTGCAGATGGCGTAGTGGTTGAGATACCGACTTACGGGGATTCGAATCCCACGCAGAACAACAATTTGTGCTATTCACAAATTGAGTCTGGATGTAATTTGTGTTCGTTAATTATATGTTTTTAAAAATGTGGTGACGGAGTAAGAATACAAATCACCATTTCCTATATTGCCCGTGGATGTCGTAAAAGACGACTAAGGTATATCATATGACCACTGATGACAAGTCACATCTGCTGCGGTGGTCGGCCCAACAACGAGGTGACGTTTCCCGCGCGCCGTCCTTTCATCGTCCCGGACGGACAGGGCCGCGCGTGCGCTTACTATAGCCCACCCATAAAAAAAGGTATATAATATGCATATAACATCTGTGCAGATAAGGAAAACTCGAAACAAAGCCTATGCCAACAAGTTTGACCAGCGTGGTATACTAGATCAATTGCCCTCCCATAGTCGAGGAGGCCCAAGCCCAACAGTGGGATGTATATGGGCTGAGATGATGATGATGAATTATATCTTTTAGTTTTACGTTACACGTTTTTCGTTTTAATAAATAGTACATAATACCTCAATGCTATTTAAAGAGATTAAAATGCCAGTTGACTTTTATGACATGTATTTTATAGCTTACAGTATATTTAGACGTAAAGCAAACATAAAGACGTAAAATTTCCATGATTTAAGTGTCTTTAAAGAAGTGTTTTAGTGATGACTCATTGTTGGAAAATTTAAAAATGTACTTCTATATTTTGTTAAAAGATCTTGCCACATTAAGAAAGAAATCCTTGTTAACACATGGATTACTGAAGGGAATTTTACAGGAAGGAAATGACGGGAAATCAAACCGCGATAACGTCCACAAATACGTTTCGGAGGACAACATTGTCCGTCTTCCATCTGGTTATCCTAAGGGTTGATTCTTACGATTCCAGGCAAGCCTTAGTGACAAAAAGTTTCATGATCATTTCAGGATTGCGATAATAGTATGCACTACGCTTTACGGGAATGTGATTTTTGTTTCAGTTTTTCTACATTCTCAAACACCTGTTGGCCTACTTACGAGTTGGAGTTAATTCCATATCCGCCTCTCGTCCTGTTATCATTTAAAATCTTATTGCATTTTAGAGCTATTACTTTTAGGATTAATTACGAATCAACTCATTTTGATTAAAGTATCAAATTAAACAGACGATCTGTTCTGTATGTAATCACTGATTACAACCAAAATGAACCCGCTAATCTATTTTGCCCGAAGCATCATAAAATATAGTTAACTGTCGAATTTTGAAACGAAATTAAAACTGAACGTATAAAAGTTGCAGTCCGGAATTTGATTTAACATTTAGAAATTAAAAGGCGTAATTTTGTAACTATCTATACCAATAAATAAAATTGGAGTGTCTGTTTGTAATGTCAAAATAATAGGCTTTTTTCATGCTCACACGGTTATTTGCACGACACCTATGTCTAAAATAGCAATTAAAAAATTTTTGTCTGTCTGTCTGTCTGTTTGTTCCGGGTAATCTTCAAAACGGCTGGACCGATTTCAAAAATTCTTTCACCAATGGAAAGCTATAATATCAGGGCGTAAACTAGGTTATATTTTATCCCGGTATTCCCACGGGAACGGGAACTACGTGAGTAAAACGACTATAACCTATAACCGAAGCGAAGCGAGGGCGGGTTGCTAGTACACAATAAAACTATAAAGAAATATTTGTTAATTTTGGAAGTCAAGTATATAATACAAATAAGCGTAATTGCTTATTGTCTCAATCAATCTCAGTGACATTGTTTTCTGAACTGTAGTGATATTCAATGAAACAGCAGAGGTGAATAGGTACGCAGATCAACAAGCGCTATGAACATTTTTAAACTGTAATTGGGGAATTTGGATAATTTATTATTTTAGTTATTATTACTCTCTTAAAACAGATTCACACAAAATCTATTTCATAATAACTTATTACTCAATTAGGCATTATAGAATTGTCCTCAATTAAGACGACTTAAGCCTATTTTTATTAAATAGGTAGGTACATCTGAATTATGGGCAATAACGTAAGGTTGATTTATATCCAGTACAGATGATTTATAAATAAAATTGGGATTTTATCGCATCTTTATTTGATTTTTGTATCTCTGTAATAACGACGACTTGTTGCACGTGAGACATCTCAGTCCGCCCGTGACCATAAACGCTGTAAAATATTCGAAACGCCGGACAATCAAAATTTAAATACAAACGCGATAAAATAGTTTTATTTATAATGTGTAATACTCGCGGCAATATCAAAAATCATTATGTAAACTCATACAAAAGCCTTAGGTTTCACCTAACGTTAAGATGTCATTTGTGAAAAGGAAGGAAAGACTGAGCTAGGAATTTGAATTAATTTGTCTTATATGATATAGGCCAATTGAATATTTATCGTAAAAATATTACACCGCTAATTGATTATGATGAAGCAACTTGCTATGATGAATGTCTTATTGCAACTAGTAAAATGTGTTTGAGGTTACATAAAATTGGTATAAGCCATTAAACTAAAAGCAATGGTGGCCACGAATTCAACCGCTGTGGGCTTCTGTACGTAGAGTGAATTAGACATGCCGTAAATATATGTACATGCACTGGATTGTCCCCAAAATATATTTACAAGTTTATTTTTCTACGCTAAAGTTAATGATGTTTGTTCTACAGTACAATTCAAGAGCAAGAAAGCGTGATTAGTAACGATAGTTGTGGGTTACCACGAAATAATATTATTAAATAATCTATATTCTAATATTTGTATTGCTATTAATTGGTGATCTTATAGAGAAAATGGATGTAAAACTGTTTGATGTAGCAAACACATCTATTAAAACTAAACAGAATGTGTCGTAAAGGCACACGATAGAAATGAAACTTTTGTATTACAGGGTAAGATTTTAATTATTCATTGATCACTTTTAAATATCATACATTGCGTTTATTATTCATATAAAATTATGAAAGCGATAAAAACGTATGTCTTAATCTTTGAAAATACGCGATAAAAAGAGCTTTAAGCGACTGCTGCATCGTGTACTTACGAATATTCGTTACACACTTTTTACTCCAAAATGTGAATAATACGTGTAAACCTTTGGCTTCGATAAGTGTGATGAATACGTTAGCAAGCAATATAGCAGTCGCATAAGCCCTTTTTCTTGTGAACATTTCGTCAAACGTCGTCCGATCGGTTCTGAATTAGAATTTTAAAGAACTTTCATAAAAATATTCTCTACAATAGCTATAAAGTATTAAAATTTTAATTAATCTTAAAACTTGGTTTACTTTAATTTAGTAATATTTATAGTAAGGAGGGGAACTAAAAGATAATAGTCATACATCATTTGAACAGCATCCAAATCATAAACCAGCTAAAATAGTCACCGTCACAGTAAGGTCATAGCGGATAAATAAACGTTATTGCAGAACTGAAATCTAACCTAACCTAATCTAATAACAATAATGATTCCTGATGTTACACGATTATTAAAATTTGAAATAAAATTATATTTTGGAAGTTTATCGCGTTTGTATTTGATATTTTGAAATCGGGAAATGAAAAATCAACAACAAAAGCGACAATATCCGTAAATAGTTTTATTTATAACCTAATAACAATGTGGACATTTGTTTGGTTACAAAACCTTTTAGCCATTTAACTGTAGATATTAAGTAGGGTTTAGTGGAGTTTATGAGAGTTAAAGTATAAAATTTCTATAAGCACGTTTTTCTTATGGTGATGGAGTAAGTGTAAAAATATTATTCACAAGCCCTTTTTCTTAAACGAGGCTGTTAAAAAGGTGACTAAATTATGCAGATAAAATCTATGCAAGTGAAGACAATCTGCAACTAAATAACGATGTCATCAGACTGAAAGCCCTTGGAACTCACCCAACAGTCCGCATATAGTAGCCATAGCCGTCTGTATCTAACAACGATAGTCACACAAAAAAATAACCATATCTATGACATTTAGTCCTTTGATTTTAATTTTGTTAGGTGTATTTTGCGGTGATATAATTAGTCAGCTTATTTATTTGTCTAGGTGATTTATGGTTCACTAAAAAACCTCGAGGATAGACCTCGTGGCCAACTTTACAAGTCTACCTTCACTAACATGGATGTTATCTGCATAAACCTTTAGCCATATTTTACGAGACCCTCGGACAAGATACGGTATGGTGAATTATATTCTGACTCACTACAAAGAAATTAACAACGATTAAGTAATTTTAGAGCGTATATTTCTTTAATAGATTCTACCACAAAAATACTTATATTAATACCAATACCCTAGTTATATATTGCAGAAGAAAAATATTTATAGAACATTTTTTAGCATATGTTGCTTCGTAATGATGAGTAAGACTTGAAGCTTGTCGGTCATCCACCAAACACATATACATACGAGTATATACCTATTAGATCACAGAACTACGTAACTAACAGTAGCCAAATTCAAGACACGACTAGCAACATCAGCCTTCGGCTTACTATCCAAGTCTAAGAATAACATAATTTATTTTAGCTAAATGTTTGCTTATGCTATAAATTTTAACATCTACGTGCTTTAGTTATTTTGTTTCTTTAATAAGATTTAATATTGTACATTTTCTCTGCCATCATGGAGAAGGCTCTAACCCTACATTGGGATGTATTTTTTTTTTAAAAGACAAATTTGCACTAATGGAATAATCCTTGTGTTGCGAGGGACTTTACAAACGTATAATTAACAGACAGAGATTACAACCAAACTCAGACTTAGTGTATCGCACCAAGTGTTGTCTTGAGTGGGATTCGATTCGCTGGCACGCTAGGTCGGTATCTTAATCACTACGCCGTCTGTGCAGTTTAGTGTAATGAGCGTAATATGAATATGACAAGTGCATAACGTATGATTTTGATGTTTGTGATTGTATGTAATATGTACATATTTTATGTGAAGGATGATATGGATAAAAAGTATGTGAAGGGATGTCCCTGTGATGACCGGATAAGAAAACAATTCACTAGCCCCTATTGCCCGTAGCTGTCGTAAAAGTTGCTAAGGGATACAATCTGTATATCATCATGCAAGATAAGTAAAACTCGAAATAAAACCCTATACCAACACGTCCGATCAGCGTGGTATAGTAAGTCAATTTCTCTTCCTATGATTGGAGGCTCGAAATCAGCAGCATGTCGTATATGAGCTAAGAAGGAAAGAAAGAAAAGAAAAACGGAAAGATAGCATCTCACAAAAATTTGTAGAAGAATATTGGCTAAAGACGAAGTTTTGATGTTTGTAACGAAATAATAGGAATCAATAGTATATTTATTTAATAAGCAATGAAGTTGAATGTCAGCTTTTGTAATGAAAGTCCAAGAATAAAATAACATTACTACTTCCTCTTTTTTTTACTGCTATTATTATAATATTAGAGACTACGATGAACGTGGTATAAATGGACAACTTCCTTCCAATAAGGGAAACAATGCTTGCTCAACAATGGAATATTATCTACACTAATATTATAAACAGGAAAAAATTGTATTTTTGTGTGTGTGTATGTTTGTAATGAATAAACTCAAAAACTACAGTGGCGATTTCAAAAATTCATTCATTATTGGAAAACTACATTATCCCTGAGTAACGTAGGCTATATATTATTCCGGTATTCTCACGGGAACGGTAACTACGCGAGTAAGGCGACTGTAACCGAAGCGAAGCGAGGGCGGGTTGCTAGTCCAGTATAAAGAAAGAAGAAAGAAAATAATATAAAACTATCCTTAGATTATTGATAGACCTTTGGTTAGTGGTAGGACTACACTGTCGACAGTCTACAGTCGCGGGTCTGTTCGTTCGGCATAGTACCACACTCTCGCAGAAAATCCACGTCTGAGTAGTAGTCAAAATGTTACTGCATTTCGTTCGGTGGGCGAGAGAGCCGAAAACCTAACTTTCTAAGGGTGTCTACATGTGTTGGGTTTCAGTGATGCCTTTAGTGTCACCGAAACTCATTGCTTGCATTCACACTTTCTTCACTTTCTTCACGGTAGGCTCAGTCGCGCTCAGAGCGCCAGCATCAGTTACCATCAAGTGAATTGTTGACTCGTTTGCCATGGCAGTAAAAAAAGACCTATCAATAGTCTAGGATAACTATCCATATCTACTTATGAATAGAAGATACAAATTAAAAGTTTGAAATGAAACAGGTCGAGATTTTAAATTAAGGTAAAAACTAAGAAGGGTATTGTGAAAACGGGTTTGTTTAACATGTTAGATAATTGATCCAACCTATATTCGTACCAGTTGAGTTATCTATTTTATCTGTAGGTACAGTAAAAAAATAGAAGAATGTATGTTTAAGTAAATGAATAAAAGTATATTATTATTCAGATTCGCGTTGGGCCTTCGAATTAATTTTCAACTCATTTCATCATTACCTTGTTGATATTGATCACGTGCCAAATTGGTCCATCATATCAAATTAGAACAATTGTTGAGCACGCACTTCCTCCATAATGGAGTATTTAATTCATCTCATATAAATATCAAAGGAATATAACGATATATTTTTTCTTAATTAGATGCCAGAAGCTGTGTAACGTGTGACAAGGTGCTAGAAGAACTTGAGAAAATTGACGACGACACTGACACGTTCGGGGTGGACTTTGTTAAGATCAACGACAAGCGGCTTGCTAAACAGTATGGCATCACGAAATTCCCCGCCCTCACGTACTTCCGTGAGAAGGAACCGATCATATACGAAGGTCAGACCGTAAACATTTTATTACTTTTATTTACAAAAACTTTTTTAACAAAAATAATTGGATCTTTATGAAACCTCTTTCAAATAAAAATATAATTTTCAAAATATTCATATATGTACTCAACAGGAGAATGGGCCGCAGCACCTTTTTTTTGTTCGGGGTGTCAAAAGGGGCCATAATCCCCCGTATTCCCTTCCCTTCGCCATTGGGCCGACCACCGGTACTGAGTTCTTTGTCGTCCGTAGCCGTGGGTCGAAGCACCTGCGAAACTTTTAGCACCAAAAGCGATCCCTCTTGAGTGGTCTTGAATGAAATTTAAAAGACCTGAGAGAAATTTTTCTTATACCTTTTTTTTTGTGGCAGCCTATAGACACTCCGTTCCATTCGTCCAAAGTGACAGTAGGGTAGCGCTTGGCCCTATAACCTATAGTAATTGTAATTAGTAATTTCTTCTTATCGTCTTTGGACTGACTATTGGTAACAATTGCTTGATCTCGGTGGCCGGCGGTTTACACGTTTAGGTATTATTTCCGTTAACAACTAATCCGCGGCAACAATCTGTTACATTTTTGTACCTGAACAACTTTTGTATATTTTTGTGTTTACAAACACTGACTTGAATATGTCTTGAATTAAATTTTGTGTAGTCAGTTATTCATTATAAAATACTTTTTTATTCAATTTGGAATTTCTTTTTTTTGTTACTGTAGTTTATTTTTGTATATATGCTAACTCTGTGATTTGACTAGATTTTTTTTTTTATAATAAAAGTTGAAGTTAAACCAAAGTTCTAAATTTAAATGTACTCTTGTCACTATTAACATCTTAGCCCTAATTAATAGCGTGGGACAATTGTAATTTCATCGGATTTCTAGTCTGACAAAATGTATTACGACAATAATTTAACAAGGGGCAATGGATAGTCATTTGACCTCAACAACTCAAAGGCACATGAATATTCCAAATTGAACTAGACATCAGGAAATAAAATTGTAATGATTCACCATATAGTCTGTCGTAGATATATATGACGGCAATGTTTAAAGAGCCCTGGATAGATTACGCATAACGTCAATAGAAATTTCGGACAAATTTCTTTACAATATCAAAAATACGTAATAATTATCAGTTTAACAGGTATTTAAAGACATTTCAATTAATCAATTGTAGACTGAACATCATCATTTTCCGTGTGGTGACGGAGTAAGAATACAATTCACCACTCTCTATCTTACCCGTGGATGTCGTAAAAGACGACTATAGGATATAATATGCACATAACATCTGTGCAAGAGAAGGAAAATTCGAAATGAAACCCTATACCAACATGTCTGATCAGCATGGTATAGTAAGTAGGTCAAATTCCCTTCCATTGTGGAGAAGGCCCGAGCCCAACAGTGGGACGTATGTGGGCTGCGATGATGATGATGATGATGAGACTGAACATCTGTTCATGTCATTTGACGTTTACATACCGATCTAGCCTGCTAGTGTCGTAAAAAACGCCTAAGGGATATAGGTAAAATGCATATAATATCAATTCAAGAGAAGCCAAACTCGAAAACCCGAAATAAAACCCTATACCAACCCGGCTGACCAGCGTGGTGCACTAGGTCAATTTTCCTCCTATTGTGGAGGAAGCTCGAACCCAGGAGTGGGATGTATAACAGCTGAGATAATAATGTGGTAGCGGCTTCGAATACTACCAACCCTTGCTTTGCTCGTGGGTGTCGTAAAAGACGACTAAGAGCCCTAGATTGACCCGGACCAACTCCATCTGGTACCATTTGGGTCAACGATTACATTCCCAAGGAGGGTTGACGTCAGGTAGGCGACCGGTCATAAAAGTCATTGCCGAAACTTTTTGCAATATGTCAAAACAGATGACATATTGCGTCGACCCCAAGTAATTGGGATAAGAGCAAGATGATGATGATTTATTTTTACCTTGGTGTATGCAAAATTTTAGGAGATCTCATGGACGAGGAGAGCGTTCTGGATTTCCTGACGAGTTTAGAAGCAATGGACCTTCCAGACCGGATAGAAGAAGTGAATCAAAAAATCTTATCGAAAATTATCGATGACACAGACTATGTCGCCGTTCTCTTCTGTAAGTATTGGAGTGTACTTTTGGGGTTTTTTGTCATCGTATATTAGCAATTGTGGTAAATTCGAGCCATTTTTTTCAACTAACAAACGTAATCAAGTGATACTGTAAATTCTTTCGAGTAGCCCCTCAGTCGTGTACATCGTAATTTGGCAAAGGTTAGAAAGTAGAGTCTGTATATTGTGCCGTGTGTTTTGATTGTGTTTTTGACGTAGGTCCTGATCACAAAAGTTGCGGCCCGTCAAACAGTAAGTAAGATTCTCAGCTGGCGGCATGCCCTCTTCTAATGTCAGCTTGGATGCAATTCTTGCTTTTAGAATAGCATTTGTGTATCTTTATATCATAGACGTGCTTTTGGCTTAATTTGTAAATTGAAAAAGATTTTGTCTTCCAAATTATTAAAAATTTTATGTGTTAGTTTATAAATACCGCTTAAATCTACAATCAATGAAGCTCGGATACAACATAATGATACGATGTTATTCACTGAGCAAATTATGTTCGATTGTAGTAAGCTAATGAAATTCTATATCTTTATATAAGTTTAATTAATTACGATTTTTTTTAATAGTAGGTACAGCGCATTAATAAATTTACCGCCGGACTTTGAATCTTACTGTTTCGTCTCCATCACAGTTATTCATATATATGTCTAGTGTATAGAAAAACTAAAATCAAAAACGCGTTTGCATTATCGAGCCGTGAGGCGAGTTATTCTGGCTGTGCTATTTACGTCTCGCTAGCAAGCTGGGATTGACGGACCGACATGTCACGAATATAACGTCAGACCAACATTCTCTCTTCTTAACGATAGATAAGAGTCTATATTTATTAACACATGCATCATTAAATAATGCAGATATTATGCTGCACAGTTATTATTAGATCGAAATACATTCCAAGAACGACATTGTACGATGACCTTGACCTAAATATGTGACAGAAGAGTGCTGTCGTTCGCAGTTTATTGTCAAAAATTTTGCTGTGGATCATGCCTTATTATTTACATATTACGTAAGTTATACATACTCAAGTATACTTCACAAATGTATTACGTGGGAATGCTGTGTCTAGATTTACATGAAGTATTCAAATATTTTGTTCAACCTTCACGCTAATTTTGAAACCTTTTAGATTAGCACACAGGAATAGCAACAGACCGATAAATAAAGCATAAGTATTTTATATACTTTAAGCATCACTATACGTTTACCCGGTAGGTAATTGCACGACACAAGCTTTATTCTTGCATACAAAATTTAACACACAGAGCATATCATTTAGGCACTTAACAGCACCGCTTCACGTCCTATGAGGCATGACCTAGGCACCAATGATGTGTCTAGCGACGCATAATATTGAAAAAAAATCTAAACACGTTACAGATAAACCGGAATGTAAGAAATGCGCTAAAGCTCTCCAGGAATTAGAAAATATTGACGACGAGGCTGATCAACTCGGCATCGGTTTCGTGAAGATCCATGACGAGGAGCTAGCTGAGGAGTATAGTCTTGGAGATCTGCCAAGACTAGTGTACTACAGGCATCAAATACCTATTATTTACGAAGGTTCGTGACTCAAATCTTACGTTTATTGACGTTCGTAGCACGGAAACAGATGGTGTTAATGACGATGGTGCTGTTTTACGTCAGATTGCTGCAATACTTTCACCTGTTTATAAGTTTAGAATTGTAATGAGTAGTATTTCAGTGCTAAATGATACTAAGATGGTAGTTTAATGTTTCAATTTATAAATTCACTACAGATCTCTTCATGAATACTTCGGCATTAATCTAAATATTTATTAATAACTCTGTTCTATTTATCTTCAAGTCTGGATTTAAGTAAATTTTAAATAAAATCAAAATTAAAAATACGTATGATTTTAGGTGAATTAAGCAAAGAAGAGGATGTATTGGAGTGGCTCATTGCTAATAAGTCCACAGGAGACGAGGAAGATATCATCGAAGATGTCACTGCTAAGACCTTGAACACCTTGATCGGGAATGTTGATAATCTTGTTGTGCTATTTTGTGAGTACATTCATATGCTACAAAGGAATCTTCTTTATTTCGTTTAAGTGATATTTTTGGTCTGGATGATTAATTACGCTTATAACTGTATTAGTCGGAGATAATCAATGACATTGGCATTTAATAAATGTTTCAGACGACCACGGTGACGAAGAATCAATGACGGTTCTTGGCGAACTAGAGAAGATAGATGATGACTGTGACCGTCACGGCATCCAGTTTGTAAAAATTGATGACCAGAAGGCAGCTAGAGAGTTTGGCATAGATAACGTTCCATCCATCGTCTATTTTGAAAAACAAATACCCAATGTTTATGATGGTAAATTATTTTCATCAAAATTTTAAATAAATTTATTAATGAAATGTCTTTACGCGTATTTTTTTTTTTTTGTATGCTAGGTAATCTTGAGAACGAAGAAGAAATCTTAGAATGGCTCGTCGATCAGCTGGAAAAAGATGAGATTGAAGATGTTACCGATGAAATGTTGGATCGCCTAATTAAAGATGGAAAAACTGTCGCTGTGTTATTTTGTAAGTGACCTTCGAGACGATAATAGGAATCGTGAAATTTATTTTAACTGCATTATTTTAAATAAAATATTTTTTTTGCAGATGATAATAACGACCGTAAGTCTCAAAAAGTGTTAAACGAATTGGAGAATATTGATGACGAATGTGATCAACTGGGCATTGCGTTTGTAAAAATTGATAACGATGATGAGGCTCGGGAATATGGCATTGAGAAAGTCCCCACGTTGCTTTATTTTGAGAAGGGTATTCCTACTTATTACGAAGGAAACCTTGAAGAAGAGGAGAAAGTCTTGGACTGGCTAAGACATCAGGTAGAAAGCGATGAGATCGAGGACATCACCGATGAAATGTTGGATCTGATAATCGACAAAATGCAATATGTCGCTGTCCTATTCTGTAAGTATTTTTTAACTTTAATACGCACGGCCTTAACATTGGTTGTGTTACTTGAAACAAAGCCAACTCGCTAAACGTTTATAAATAGTATTTTTCATAATTCAGCACAGAACATACTTTCAAGAACTGACATATAAATGAAATACAGTTTTTTCACTTTATTCTAGATGACAAGGATCAGAAAAAGAGTCAGAAGATTTTGGCTGAATTAGAAAATATTGATGACGAATGTGACCAAAACGACATCGCTTTTGTAAAGATCGATGATGACAAAGAAGCTAAAGAATATGGTATCGAATCTATACCAACGATGGTATTCTTTGAAAGGGGAATACCTCATGTATATGAAGGCGATTTAATGAAAGAAGAAGATCTTTTGGGATGGTTGCTGCATCAAAAACGTCATAGTGAAATTCCTGAAGTCACGGATGAAATGATGGACAAACTTATTATCAGCACTCCTTACTTGGCTGTTATCTTCTGTAAGTTTTAGGTTTATAAAGTTATTGGAGAAAGATAATATTGATAATGAGTACTCATTGTTATCATCATAAGTCCATTACCTCGCCACAAAGGAGTCAAATGCAGTTGATGTTATATGTTTTCTAGGAGACTTTTTTGTTGCCCTTTGTCCTGATGTTCCCTTGGACCATTTTTACGAATGGAACATGGGAAAATAAGTGGATGGTGATGCACAATATTCTTAACTCGTCACTACACTGGAATGAGTATTTAATTAAGGGATATTAAAATTGTCTTGCATTTTTTTAATATTTTATAAAATATATATCATCTCGCCTCATACACGTCCTACTGCTGGACTCGAACTTCCTCCTCAATTGGAAGGAAAACGATTTAATATATGGTATATATGGCTGGTCACATATCGGGATTTATTTCGAGATTTCCTTCTCTTGCACAAATTATATATATAGCCTTTAGTCATCTTTTACGACACGGGCGAGATAGGAAGCGGTGAATTGTATTCTTACTGTGTCACCACAGGGAAAATATAGTAACAGTAAAATATAGTAAACAGTATGTTAACAATTAGGTATTAATATTTGTTAACTTAGTTGAGTGTGAGTTGAAATTAATAATTAATTTTTTAAAAACTTATAGACGATAAAGATGATAAACAAGATATCAGAATCCTAAACGAATTGGAAAATATTGATGATGAACTGGAAAAGGAAGGCATTGTCATTGTACGAATAGACAATGATGCTGAAGCTAAGGAATATGGTATTGACCATTTACCCACTCTTGTGTATTTTGAGGAGAATATACCAGCCATCTACGAAGGAGACCTCATGAATGAAGATGAAGTATTGGAGTGGTTGATTGAGCAAAAAAACAGTGCTACTATAGAAGAAGTAACTGATGAAATTTTAGCCGATTTGATCGAGGAACATGAATACGTAGTAGTTTACTTCAGTAAGTTCAGCTATGCATTATGTAATACGAAGTCTGTATAACATTATAGAAATTTAAATGACTTTGATAGTCAGCATTCATTTCATTTGTATTTAGGTTAGATAATAATATAATTATTCTTCTTGTTAGATTAGGGTGAAAAGTTAATTTATAGGGCCCATTTGACTATCAATAAGACATCTTTTTTGTCCCGCGTCCATTATGATGTATTTATAATTAATGTGATTATCTAATTATTAACGCATAATTACATTTTCAGTTACTAGAAATTACTATCATCATGCCCCGTGCTGGGCTCGAACCTCTGAAATCGGTGGGAAATTCATCTACTAAACCATGCTGATTTTATTCTGAGTTTTACATCTCCTGCATAGATGTTATATAGTTCATTATAAGTACTTCATATGCAGATTATATCCCTTAGTCGTCTTTTACGACATTCACAGCCAAGATAGGGAACTAGTGAATTGTATTCTTACTCCGTCAGCACATGGAAAGTAATTAATATAACGGTGTTCAATTCGTTTATATTTTTTTATTGTATAAGTTTCGCTTGTGAAGAGCAAAGTTGAATAAAAATACTAAACAAATTTCAGGTGGTAACTGTGAAGAAGGCGAAGAGTGTGATAACATTTTGGAGGAATTAGAAAACATTGATGATGAGCTGGATGAAACTGGTATCATCTTTGTGACCACTGAGGACCTAGCACTCGCTAAAAAGTACGGCATCAAGACTTTCCCCACTCTCGTATTCTTTAGAAATAAGGATCCTCTCGTTTACAAAGGTAAGAGTAATATTTAAATAACTATCAATGAAGGTATTGAAAAACGGTTCTATATTTGCGGCAACAAAAACTACGAATAGATTTAATATTTTGTATTTAATGACGTAGAATTTACGTTGGGTAATCTTATAGGAATCTATATCTTTGAGGAAAAGTATAGAGTTTTCTATACGTCTGCTCATTGCTGGTCATGAGATCTCGGTTTAATACTGATTATAAAATTCACTACATCACTCGTGAAATTCTTAATGTTTGCGTGAAGTCTATAACCCAACTGTATAAACTATAATAAACAGTTACAAGCTCGCTCATTATTATGCGGTCTATAGTGCACTTTGATGCAATGTTATATTATTATAGGTGACATCGAGGATGAGGATGAGGTTTTAGCGTGGCTTACGGATGAAGATACACTGGAGATTCCTGGTAAAATTGAAGAAGTTAATGCTAAGATGTTAGAGAAAATCCTAGAGGAGAACGATCATGTCGTAGTGTTTTTCTGTAAGTATTATTTTTGTAGACGTTTTTAAATGTGTTTTCTTATAATGATATTGATATTTCCTTTTTTGGTTACAGATAAAGAGGGTGATAAAAAATCACAGAAAATTCTAAGTGAGCTTGAAAACATTGATGATGAGTGTGAAGAGAAAGACATTGATTTTGTAAAGACATCTGATGCTGGAATCGATAAAGAATATGATCTTTCTGATTTACCTTCTTTAGCATTTTACAGACATAAATTTAGAACTATCTACGATGGTGACCTTATGCATGAAGAAGCTATTCTAAAGTGGGTATTAGAACTCCATGATTCACAACCCGATATCATTGAAAGTGTGGACAGAAAGACATTGAAGGATCTAATTAATGATGTTGAACATCTAGCAGTCTTTTTCTGTAAGTATAATGGAAAAGTTAATTAAGTTGTACTGTTTTATGAAAGTTATATTTTGATATTTGTGTTATACATAATTCGTTATAATTATTTATTTTATGGTGCACCCAGTAAGGTGTATACTTATTAAATAGAATGTCACAATGTTAACTTAAGTTTGGTAATTAATTAACTAGACAAATTACAGCAAAATATATTATATTAGCGTGCCCGGTATACATCTATAACTGTAACATTAAAATCTTGATATATTAATTTAATTAATTTTCTTATAGATAGTGAAGACTGTAACACGTGTGATGATATTTTAGAAGAATTGGAGACTATAGATGATGATACTGACAAACATGGAATTCAGTTTGTGAAGTCCAAAGATTCGAAACTTGCTTCAGATATTGGCATTTTCAGTTTTCCAGCACTCGTCTATTATGAAACTGGAGTTCCTATCATGTATGACGGTGAGTAAATAGATGTATCTCTTAAAAAAACATATTATATAGAATACTAATCACAAATACTTATATATTATCTATATAGTATCTCTTATATATAGTCTGTTTATGTAGTATTAACAGACTATGTAATATTTTGCCACTACTTCTTGTCCGGTGTGCATCGTAAAAGTAAACTTGAAAACTTAAACAGGTTATATCATTTCAAGCAAAAAAAAAACAACTAGAAACCAAACTTTATATCAACTAGTTCAGCTGGCACGATATAATGGGTCAAAGAACAAGAACACCTTTACAAACCATAAATGAAAAAAAAGTTTTGATACTGCCCAGAAAAGAAATTTAATATAATCGTAATATATTATATATTCAGAATAATTTGTCATGTGGTAAGCTCATAAAAACTCAAAAATGGTTCTCCTGGTTTGAATTTTTTTTTTTTGTGCGCTGCAATTGGTTATTTGACTATTATCAAAACACTAAATTATTACTAATACATTTTCAAGAAGATTATGCATTAGTATCTATAAGTATACAAATAAAGAAGTTACCAGTTATTAGATGAGGCACATTTAATTCTTCCTTCACTTCCTTTTCACGCAATAAAGTGTTTGTTTAAGGAAGATGCAGATTAGCATAGAAATTGTGAAGTGATTTCAGTTCTCTATAACCAATTCTTAAAATTGAATTTTTCTAACTAGCTCAATACTAAACTAAATTTTGTTTTATTTTATTATGTAATTTTTAGTCAATTTTATATTAATATCCAAAGAAATAACTCACCTCCTAATACTTTTGTGGTATGTGGGTGGTTTTAAAAAAAACGATACTTTTATAAAAACAGAGGAACAACTTATATCGAAAAAAAAATCATATTTGTAATTTTCTACTGTTTAGGTAAATCAAATCACTATCAAAGAAAAACCGCATTTTCATTTGACATCATGCAATTATGGTGCATTTCATGAGACTATACTATATAGTCGTACGAAATGAGTGCCCTAGATCATCTAGTCATTAATAACAATATTGATAAACAAATCTAATATATTACCATCACTGAATGGTAATGCGGCTTTGATGAGGAACTTTTGCAATAAAATCCATATAATTAGTTTCATTTTATAAGTATTTATAATACCCACATAATCTAAAATTATAATCAAAAATTAATTTTCACGTAGGTGTAAAAAATACTAAATATGTGACGTTACTGTACACTAATAATTTTATCCTGTTATAGGTGATTTAAAGAACGAAAATAAGGTTCTGCAGTGGCTTGTAGATCAAAAAAGTAAGAATCCACATCCATCTAATAAACTTTTTTAATTTATTGTACTATTTAATTATGCTCAAAAATGAAAAAGTTAGATAAAAATATTGTAAAAAAATACATGCATGACATCATTCTTGATATATTTATTAAGTAAGGGTCTTACTTTACGCCTTAAATGCTGGATGTTTGAGCTATGTCATTTTGCATGACAGTTACTAATGCCTGCAGGTGAAGATAGCCATCGATATACTAGACTTAAAACTAAATTGAAGACCAATGCAGATGGTTATATCAGACTAGCGGGGTCTATAGATAATACTGATACTAAGAGAGCCCCAAAGAATATGAAACCTGCAGAATGGAAAACAACGGGATCATTAAAAGTTGGATTTCCAGGTGATAGGAAATTGCAAGAAACTCAGGCTAGTTACAAAACATACATAGTTGACGACAACCATACAGATGATGACGAGGATAATGATAAAAAGATTGTTGATGACAATAGTAGGGAGGCTAATCCAAAATTTGCAGCAATCAGACATATACAAATTTCAAAAATTCGTAGTCCCGATGCTATTTGGAAGAAATTAGGTAATTTAAAAATCAGATATCCTAGTAATGGATCTCCTAGACATTTGACTAAATTTGTTGACTTGGACGATAGCGGCAGTAGTAAAGATGACGATGACGAAAATGACAATGGTAGTGTTAATGATGACGATGATGACGACGATGACTACAACGACGAAGACGATAGCGACAATAGTGAGAGTTCTGAAGTTAATGACGAGGAAGACGTCAACGATGACGATATTAATGGTTATAACGAAGATGATATTAATGAAAATAAAGATGCTGAAGAAAATAATTTTAATGGCAGAATAGGTAACAAAAGTCGTCGCAAACAAGGTAGTGATGACGACGTGGATGATAGTATACTCGGTAGAATAAAACAAATGTTCACAGGTAATTGAACTATTGGAGCCCCTGAGTCCATGCACGGACCCCGCATCATCTGCATGGTCGAGGAGCCCGCATGGGACCCACACTAGCTATCGCCTGCAGTCATTCGCGAACGCTTATACAATAAACGTTTTCGACTCTTTTTACTAACATTACCATTAGAAATAGCGCTTTACTGTTGGCGCAAACTTGCACAGTATTAACGCAGTTAACAGAATATTTGTTAATTTATACGGGTTATAAACGAGATTTTTACTGACTGCAGGCGATCGCTGTTTCTACATTGGATTGGGGGCGAAACCGGCTGTCCCAAAAATGACTTATGAACCCTACCAGTGCTGTCCCACTAAAGTTCAGAGTCCAACAAAAGTAGCGAAGGCCACGCCGACCAAGATGCCATCCAAGAAACTCGACAAGGAGAAACCGCTCCAGAAGCCACCAATGGGCAAGGGCAAAAACAAGGCCCTCGCCAAACCCGAAAAGCCGTCCAAAGGCAAAAAAGGTTTATTAGAGTCTGACAATATTTGGTGGTGGTAAATTATAATTAATATTAGAATACTTTTTGCTTTAATATCTCTTAGATATTAATGCAAGGCGTGTAGTAGGTATCAAGTGGACACGAATGTTGTTACTCGTATTCCCTTAAATACCCTTCTTACTATGGTCTAACTTTGCATCAGTTGCTATGCCATTAACATCGCTAGCTTTTCTAATAACCTCGTGTCCCTTGATTCCTGCAAGCACTTAACAGGGTTGAATGTTGTAACACGTCGCACATGGACTGTACTCGCACGCTTTGGTGTCGTGTCTAAAGTCGAGATCTACTGCAACCTGCCAAACTGACACAATGATACGATGCGAATACAGACCTATACATCCTCCAAAATGTGCTTTACGATATAATTCAAGATCATGATGGACTAAATATTGGGATAGTGTAGTAAGAATGTAAGCAGGTGTACAAATCGTTATATTCATTTTAAATTGATTCCAATATTTAGAAATTAAATGTTAAACAAAATATAACAATAACAGCGGGCATTTCTCATTGTATTTTGCCGTACCATCTTGAAAGACTTATAATTTGTTGTAAGGATTTCATGTTCATATAGTTTTCTAGTCTTCATGGAATCTCATTATTTTGTAATGCTACATTTGATAAAATATTACTTATATATATAGGAATAAAATCATAGTTCTTAATATTTTATATCAACATTAATCTATTTAATTATATATTAATAAAATCGCAGTGCCGGAATCAGTGCAATAATTCTATAAATAATTCTATAGCGATAAGATCGGATCGTATTATATAAATTCTGTTACTAGTCAGATTACCTTTATATAGCTTGTTAAGTAATGATAATTCTTAAATTCTATTTTTCCATTGAAGATTAATTATGTGTAAGAATCGTCTAAAGCTATCCGGTCAAGCAGTGCTGGCATTGTGTGACAAAAATGTTGATATGTAAGTTGTATTGTTTGGCCGAAAATTCGCATGAATGTTTAATTAATTTATTTGTTACGTTGAATTGTTGAGTCGGCGCTGCAACAACTTTTTTGTTAAATAAATACATTTTCTATTAAAAATAATGTTATTACTCATTTCACACTCGAATGATGTCAGTATGGTATTGCTGTAGTCGTATCCACGCATGCCAATCATTGGATATATAACGGTGAGTTTCAAAGTAATGAAATGGATGTGGTTTCTTTAAAATGTTAAATTACTACACTTAGGACTTTCAGCATAATATTGAATGTAAAACTCTTTTAGGCGATCTTTTGGATGAGTCTGAAGTGTTGGATTGGATGATCAAACAAAAGGAAGATGAAAGCATAGAAGAAATAGATAGAGACAAACTGTTTAAATATATCGAAAGTAAAGAGTTTTTAGCTGTTGTTTTCTGTAAGTATCAACAATGTTTACTTTTAACACTGTATTTTACATTGTAGATTATTTATTAAATTTTCTATTTTAGATAAAGATGATGATCCAGAAAGTCCAAGGATACTGAGACACGTTGAACTAATAGACGATGAAGCTGCTGAATATGGTATTAAAATTGTCAAATGTAGTGACCGCTTAATGGCCAAGAAATATGGTTTTCGTAATCCACCCGGTATTACATACTTTAGAAAAACAAAATACATCAATTATGATGGAGACATTGATGACGAAGAAGAAATACTTGATTGGTTAACTAATCCGGAGAATATGGAACTAACGGATCATATTGAGAAAGTGAATAGAAAAATGTTTCAAAAGATAAGACAGACGTCCGACTACGTTGCCGTATTCTTTTGTGAGTTTCCTTTAATATTAATTTAATAAGCTTTTATTGCAAAATACATAGTTTGTTATATAGTCCATTGAAATGTTACATGAGCTTTGCATTTTTTAGAGGACGCAATTTTATTTTTGGGACATGTTTGGGGGGTCAATAGAAGCTTAACCTCAAGTTTGTGGGGTCGCCACCCTTGTCCCCCGGCCGCCATCTTGGAAAGAGGGGTGAAAACACTTTTTTCGCGATATCTCGGAAACTATGTGTCTTACAAAAAATTTGTGAAATCATAATTTGTAGTAAATTGTTTTGCCTACAAATATGTTTATATAACTTTTTGCCCTAAATTAAAAATTAAAGAAGTTATAAGCAAAGAAGTGAGAAAATTTTTATAAAAATTTCCTTTTTGCTCTATAACTTTTTTTTTATACATTTTACAAAAAAATTACTTCAGACCAATCTTGTAGATGATCTTTTGAGGAAATTTTTTCCCTATAATTTTTTTTAATTTCATTCATTTAAAACGCTGTTACAGCGCTCCAAAGTTGACCGGGTTCGTCAATGCTCATGAGAATTCGGTCAAAACGAAATGTTTAGCTTATTTTTGATTTTTTTTATTGTCAATATATTCTTACAAAATTTTTGTTAACTTTGTACAACTTTACTTATTCCTTCCTAACTCTTTTCCCCGCTACCTATGAGGTAGAGTCTGTAGGCGCGTTTTTTTTACGTGGTATCCCCAGTAGGCCTACTCCACGGACATCTGGCTTATAAGGTAATCCTCGACATCATAATAGTTTTAATCATATAGCTAGCTACTCTAATCGACTTTTCTTCGATGGTCCAGGCTGTGGCTCAGAATCTAAATCAACGTCAAATGTGAAGGTTTGAGGAATGACAGGAGTTAAAATTGGAGTCATAGTTGGAAGTTCATCTTCAAATTCATTTTCTTCCATTAACTTGGATATTTCCATAATATTGCTGCATGTTTCGCCAGAACAATGGAGGCATACTGTAGAGCATTTTAGGCCTACTTTTCTGCAGCCACACATGCTTCCACAGTTTCCTTTGCATCTGCAGAAAATTAATTTCATGAGATCGGGGGGTGCTGGTGGCTTGGAAGCTTGTATTGGCATCCAAAGGCAGATGTTCCTTTGTCCCCAAATGGTAACTCAGACCCTTTGTACCTGCTTAACATTCGATAAGTTAAATTTAGTAAGTTCTATGGTAAAGAAAAGAGTTAGGAATGAATAAGTAAAGTTGTACAAATTTAACAAAAATTTTGTAAGAATATATTGACAATAAAAAAAATCAAAAATAAGCTAAACATTTCGTTGTGACCGAATTCTCTTGAGCATTGACGAATCCGGTCAACTTTGGAGCGCCGTAACAGCGTTTTAAATGAATGAAATTAAAAAAAATTATAGGGAAAAATTTTCCTCAAAAGATCATCTACAAGATTGGTCTGAAGTAATTTTTTTGTAAAATGTATAAAAAAAAAGTTATAGAACAAAAAAGAAAATTTTATAAAATTTTCTCACTTTTTTGCTTATAACTTCTTTAATTTTTAATTTAGGACAAAAAGTTATATAAACATATTTGTAGGCAAAACAATTTACTACAAATTATGATTTAACAAATTTTTTGTAAGACGCATAGTTTCCGAGATATCGCGAAAGAAGTGTTTTCACCCCTTTTTCCAAGATGGCGGCCGGGGGACAAGGGTGGCGACCCCACAAACTTGAGGTTAAGCTTCTATTGACCCCCCACATATGTCCCAAAAATAAATTTGCGTCCTCTAAAAAATGCAATACTCGGTCCTTAAATTGTAACATTTCAATGGACTAATAAAATAGTATAAATATAGGATATCTAATAAACTAATATTTTCTTACGTTCACATTATAAGCATAGCTTTGTGTACAAATAATATAAAAATATAAAAAATAATAAATTGATTGATTTTGCTTTTGAGAGTTGAGACGACGCGACGCAAATGTTTACAAATTCAATGTATTGCACATAACACATGTTTTAGACAGTAATGACTGCAAACAGTGTCCCAAAGTGCTTGCGGAGATCGAACACATAGATGATGATGCCGATGATTCTGGCATCAATTTTGTAAAGATTGACGATAGACAAATGGCGAAGGAGTACGGAGTATTCGCTTTGCCGGCTGTATTGTTCTTCAAGATGGGGTCTAAGGATCCTGTAATATATGCTGGTAATTTATAAATATATTTTTCCTTGATTTGGTTATTCATTTATGTTATAATTTCTTTATTACAATTATGGCTCAGACTGTCCATGTAATGAATGAGTTTATACAATAACGTCACCATATTCTTTTCTGTGCTGTACGAAGTTGGCTGCGAATATAACCAACCCTTACATTATTTATGGGTGTCGTAAAGAAGAGCTGACGACGAGACGACGAAGAGCTTTACATAGATCTGTTCCAACTCTATCTGATGCCGTCTGGTCACCAATTACACAAGGACGGTTGACGTCAGGCGGGAGGCCGGTCATGGAACTATTGCCAATCAATTTTGCAATATGTACTATGAAAGATATTAATCTACTGTAATTGGAATAAGGACAGGGCGACAATGATTCTTTCCTATGGACATGGTAGCAGATGAATAAAGGCAATAAGTAAATAATGTTAAAAGAGAATAAAACACTACAAAGAAACCACTCTTAAATGTGTGGGTATAATAATAACACATAACATATTTGTGTATTTTGGTATACAAGGTCGAAAGACGACTAGTCATATACATATCCCTTTCTGGCCCTTGTCTCTCTATCATGGCGAATCTAAATATTATGGTGATTAATAGCGAACAAAAGCTCTTGGTATTACTAAGTTTACGACTAAGGGCTAGTAAAAGTATAATTTACAAAATCTTCTAGTTAAGATTTACCGTCAGATATGTACATAAAAACATAGCTTAATGTATTTGTAATTTAGGAGACTTATATGATGAACAACAACTCCTAAGCTGGCTTTTGACTCAGAAGAATCCAGCAGGAGACATCATAGAAGCACTTGAAGGTCAAGATCTAGTTGATCTAATAGAAGAGTCTGGTTCTTTAGCGGTTTACTTTTGTAAGTTAATTTTTAGTATTAATACTTTCACTGCAACACTATACATATGACACAACTAATTTTTTGCTACGCAATTATAAATTTCTAACTCATCTTAATATATAATATAAAGTTAACAAATAATAATTAAGTTTGGATATCATAGAAATACTGTCAAGTAATTGAATTAGTAATGGAAGATTTCGCAAAATTGAGAATCTTGTTATCTAAGTAAGTGACTGTTCTACAGCATCTAATTATATGCTAAAATACGTAAAACGTAATTATTATTTTATACGGTATATATTATAGTATTCATTATTAATGATAAATGCTTTTTATTAGGGAACAAAACATTATGTGAGGTTTGCACTTCTAAAGTGATGAGAAAAACAACGAAAAAGAAAGATAGGGAGCACGAAGAAGAGGGACTGGATCAAGAGGGTACTAAGATCCCTTAGAGACGTGTATATTTGCAATATGTTTCCTTGCAAAATCAATTTTGTCATAATCCTATAATATTTTTGTATATTCAAAGTCCTTTTCGCATGCAGCATGCTATTCCCGAAAACTCAAATAAGCTAGATTTTTTAGGGTAAAAGGTGTGTACGATTACAAGAACTGTAAAATCAGTTAATTTAATAAGGTAGCGCTCCATTATTGCATATTATAGTCGACAGGTCATACCATGAAAACTCTAGCTGTATGGGTAATATTACAATGCGTTACGTAGTTTAGTCTTATAGTAAATATCCACTTGTGTCAAATCTGTTAAATGTTTGACCATGTTTGCATTGTGTTACCAAGTATTAGTATATAACGAAAGAGTCCTTTAATGCATTCTTTCTCAATCTTACGCTTGTACTTTTACGTAAATGGGGTAAGTACTAGCAATATCAACTGATATGGATTAAAAATTGCTCTGAACATAAACTTTGCGGAAGAAAATCCTCCGATTAGGGGATCATAAGGATTGAGAAATAATGTTCTATATTGTTTTTTATTTATGAAGTTTTGATTTATCTAGCCGCACTTTAGTTAAGAATTGTGCTCACAATTGTACTGAAACAGTCCAATCCCTGGAAATTACTCATAAAATGTTATTGCACTTTAACTGGCAACAGATTTGGGTGTTTCAGATGGACCTGAATGTGAACAATGTGCGGGCATATTGGAAGAACTGGAGAATATTGACGATGATTGCGATAGACATGGCATAAAATTTGTAAAGACTCAAGACTATTCAATTGCTGAAGCCTATGGTGTGACAGATTTTCCTGTCTTGGTGTATTTTGAACATAACGTACCCAACGTATATGAAGGATCCTTAGCTGAGGAAGAAGAAGTACTGCAATGGTTAATCACGCAGAAAACTGAAGATCGTATCGAACTTATCACTAGAGTGATGTTGGAAAAAATGGTAGAAGAAACACAGTATTTAGCCGTTTATTTCTGTAAGTGAGATCTTCATGAGTGATATTACTTAAAATATTGTGGCTGCTATTACAATTGCTTTTTTTTAGATAAACTCAACTGCCACATCTGTGACCATATTCTTGAAGGACTAGAAAGTATTGACGATGAATGTGATGTTTACGGTATCCACATGGTGAAAATCCAAGATCCGCAGCTAGCTAAAAGATATTCCATAAAGACTTTTCCAGCTATGGTTTACTTCAGGTAAAGAAAAAAACAGAAATGCATGTTTTGCGTATCAACACCAAAATAAATTCCAGTATAAATGTATTCTATAGTTTTGACCGTCAGCTTAAAATATGTCTTAAATATAATTTTCTCAACATTGTAGAAATGGAAATCCACTTCTTTTCGAAGGTGATTTACAGAATGAAGATTCTATTCTAGAATGGCTTATTGATGATGACAACAGAGAATTGGCAGATGAAATTGAATCCGTCAATGAAAGAATGTTGGAGAGGTTGCTGTATGAATCACATTTACTTGTTGTCTTTTTCTGTAAGTAATTAGTCTTAATTTTTTCAGGAAATATTAAATTTCACATCACATGTATCATAAGTTGATTATCTGTCGATCATTTAACGAAAACTATGTTTAAAACATAATGCAATTATTTTCACTCCAATTATTTTACAGTTAAATAATGTTGTGTTTAAAACAATCTATTAAAATTTGTAGATGATGATGAAGACTGTGCTGAATGTGAAGAAATTCTAGAATCTCTCGAGCAAATAGATGGAGAAGTTGACCAATATGGTATAGACTTCGTTAAGATTGCCAGTCCCGAAGCGGCTGCCACCTACAACGTCGTCAACATACCATCATTGGTCTATTTCCGTAAACAGATACCTATGCTGTATGACGGTGATCTTCACCAAGTTGATAGAGTCTTAGCTTGGCTAACTTCTCAGGACGTTTTTGAGATTAAAAATGAAATTGAGGAAGTTAACCGTAAGATGCTGGATAAACTGTTGGAGGAGAACGAATTTTTAGCTGTATATTTCTGTAAGTTTATTCAAAACTAGCTCTGTGAATACTTTGACAGCCATTTAAAATTTTTGTTTGAACATACCGTAGGTTTCTCACGCAATAAGGGTCGTTATGGTAAATTCGTTGCGACCTAGAAGTCCCTAGGTTGAAAAATTTCATAACTGGCCTATCTGATTTATAGGTAGTTCAGAAAGTTGGCACGTCTAAAAATTATTTTAGTTTATTTTTCAAAACTAACTCTTATGCTTAATTATAGTTATAGAGATTATATAAGATGAATATTATTTTATATGACCTCTACAGCTATATAATATATAATTGTTCTTTTTTATTTTTCAATTCATTATTTTGATTATAGACGAAAAATCTGCGGAGAGCCGTGCAGTGCTGGATAAACTGGAAAACATTGACAGTGAGACAGACAATCTAGACATAACATTCGTGAAAATGCAAGATCCGCGTTACGCACGCAAGTGGGGTGTCACAAAGCTTCCAGCTATTGTTTATTTCAGAAAAAGATTTCCCAGTATATTCAGAGGTAGGTTGAAATTCATGCAACTTGATGTATTATGTACACATTTACTAAAAGCTTAATCGAGTTAGGAAGTATAGATAACGTAGATATTTGTGGATGTCATATCAGTAGCAATAAATGGATGAAGAGATATTCCAAAATTTCTACTTCGCGAGGGTTAATCATATAGATGAAAAATATGAATGGTTATATATCTTTGCAGGTGACCTCATGTCAGAGGAAGAAGTATTAGAGTGGCTCCGAAAGAATAGGTTCCGGCAACCTGAGTTGAATATCTTTATGTACGCATTGATAGCACTTTCTATAGCGTTTATTATGTATACAGCTTTCTTATTACAATGTTTTAAACCCGTTACGGCTGCGCCTACATCGCACCCGAAGCAAGCGTGAACCTCCAAAAGACTCTTATATTAATAATAGATTGTGAATTTTATCGGCTCCAAAGCCAAACATAGCGACTTTGACACAATATGATCAGTTAGTCCTTGACAATCCACCGATTTTCTCCTTGGACTAAGGGTCAGCTAAAACGTAACACGTTTTATGGGATCAAACTTTGTAGATTTTAGTGGATAAACCGGATTGACTTTAACCTTGTTTTGTATAATTTCCTCACCCTAATCCAGAAGTGAATAATTTTAATTGTGACATTCATCTTTCGTTTCAAAGGCATTTTGAAGTATGAACGTTTCTTTAAGACTGTTCTGGGTAGAAATCTGTATGGAGATATTATATGACATGTTCCGTTTCTCATTATCCAATCAGTGTTCATTATTTTAGTTATTTTGCATTGTTTTTTTTTTGTTATTTTATAATTCCTATAATCTTTTAGGTTTCGTTGATTTTTGTTAAGTTTGTCTTTATATCTTTGAGCTCTCATTCAATATTACTAAGAAATTGATAAAGAAATTCCTAAAACGTTCAAGTATTTTATTAATAATTGTGTTAAAGATATCAAAGCACTATTGTAATTTGTCAGCTCGTAAATTGATGCCAACGTTGTTATTATATCTTAAATAAATATTATAGCAGTTTTAGTGGTGATATGCTTTAGAGCTCCTAATTTCGAGTGACTGTCCAATGGGCGGGACCTGGACTGACGCCCGCATGTTACTACGTTACTTTAGTGTGCGAAAATTCATTTTAAAATTAATTTAATTCGATGCATATTTTATTATTTTATATTATATGGGTTTTTCAAATGAGTGGTGATCGTACAAAACTTTATATATTATTATTATCATCTGTTTACTGTTTTAATGGTTATAACTAATCTGTTAGTTATTATATATAAGAAATTATGTAGCTCTCCTAATTATCCCTTGATAACTTCAATAAATAATTCACTTGCTTTCACCAGTTATAGATTCATCATATATACAATATTTCCGTCAAAACAAAGAACAACCAGAGCATATTGACATAAGAGAATTTAATTATCCTCCAAGGTCTTCAAGTCAATTGAAAGCAAAATCTGCAGTCATGTTCGACGATTGTAAAATTCCCAGCAGTATTAAGTAAGAGTTCTCTAATACCATATTCATCGAAATTAACCGATGGTCATACCGATTTCTGTTATGTCATAGATTAATTGATATTGTCAGAAATGTCTTTAACACGGCGTTCTCTTTTATAGATTTAGTTTCACTTCTAACTTCATGTATAATATTTTCAATTAACAGAATTTCCTTATTTATTTGTTATTTACTAGTTGTGCTTTGCTTATGTTGATTACTTAGATATTTATCATGTTGAGATTTATTATTTTTCATCCTAGATGACGTCATATTTTGAACTGAATCTTCAGCAATACATCGATGAAAACTACATTCAATAGGTACTGCACCTATTGAATATAGTTTACTTAATCCGTATAAAAATATACGGAGTGCAAAATTAAAAAAAAAAGTTTCTTTAGCTTCTGTTATACTAATAAAGACGAAGAAAGGACAATAATATTGTCCTTTAGTCCCAATAGATTCTCTTCAATATCTATAATGTAAAGATATCAGTCTGTTACAAATATTAATTATATGTACCTAAGTATAAGATTATCACTTTAGTCTGTACGATCACCTAGAATTTATTAACAAGTAACTTAGTAGCGTGCTCGATATACTCTGTATCATTCCCGCTCGTATTGTATATTATTGTCTATAATTATAACGATACCTTCGTTAATAAAACTATAAGGAAGGCATGGTGACTAATAATGCACAAAATGAATAATTTTCGTCTAAATTGATAATCTAATTAGAAAATATTGAATATAAAGTCATGTAGTTCATCATTCATATTCTAGTAATAGTAACAGCATTCATTGTTTTTAATTATACAGTTTGCTATTGTAACTATCTGTTTAAGCGTTGCAGTTTTGTACAACACTTAATAAGAAAAAACTGCGACCGGTGATAACTTTTTTCATTGATCTAATATTTTAATAAAATAAGCCTATGCGTCGCTTGAAACAAAATTTATCTATTTGTGGAAACCACGCAAAATACCTTTAATAATTTTGGAAATAAAAGTATGTACGCGCAAAAAGACAGCCAGACAAAAATGAACTCTTAGAATAATAACGTAAACTCTTATGATTCACTCTCATTGCTTGATAAATTTCTTAAATGTAAAGAGACGTGATTTCTACAGCTTTATTTAATATGGATTATATTATCCTTATTTAAATGTTCTTAAGATACCTTTAAAGTATTTATTTGGATTCATTTATTTATTTAAAATATATCTGTTATGGAAAATACGAGTATACTATTTTTAGCTTCGATGTTTTGACTTCATTATTGCGCTGTTAATCTGGCGGGGAATTAATATAACCTCCTTTTAGTTGAATCGAACATTCTGTAAATATTTTTAATCTTTAGGGCTTTGTTACAAAATGTGTTAACATTACGTTGTTATTTAATTCCTAAATTCCTCCATTTTTATGTCTGCGTAGATATAAAATATTGCTGCCATTGTCCTGTAGTTACTTAATTGTTTAGACATACCTAGTATCTAATGTATATATAAAAGTATTTTGTAGTAATAATAAAAGATTGAAGGTAGAGGACAGATTAACAATCAATCATTTTCGGTTAAACTAGTCCATCGAACCTTCAACCGTAATCACATATTAGATACTATTATCACGCTAAAGGTGTACACCTACCTTGGCAGTATACGAGTGTTATGTCCAGACGTGGCGTGTCATCGGTTGAGGGCCCCTCCAATTTTAGATTAAATGCCTCCAAAGGCCTCTGCCTGTTGGATCCCTATCCCCATGTAAGCCTTTCAAATGCCAAGAAGATGCCGTGAAAACGGAGATGTAGTAATAATAGTAGGGACATATTTTTTTATCTTATCATTTCGAATAAAAATGAAGACAAAACAATGAAATAAATTATTATTCAATTGGATTAATCCATCACCAATTTGTTATCGAGAGTAAAAATCTTTATTTAGCAGTATGTATTAATTATTGCCGTTTTGTGCGTTTTTAGTCATATTATAAAAATATGCTCAATTGAGTCATGCGCGAAGACGTGCGCAGTTGTTAATGTTAACGTTGTATATAAAATGTAAATATATAAAATAAAAAAAAATAGTAAAATTACATTTGTTTGATTTAATGCTAATTTACCTCCTATTGTGGATGAGACAGCTGTGGGACCTACCTAAAAAAGAGGGCCCTGAAAAAGAGGTTTTCGTTGTTCATGTAAAATAGACTTGTGTCTTATGTGGGAATAAGATGATGAGTACCACGCTTGGCAGGCGGCTTGACGATCATATTTCGTGTTAAGCTGCTCATTTTCTTGGCCGAAAGACTAACGGGAAAATAAGGCATGGTCAGTCATTGTATTCTTAGCCTGTTGCACACAGGCATGGGATAAAATGTATTTTTTTAAATGAACCATTAACTCGGGGTGGGTTACTTGTATATCGATGGAGTAAGAATACGATTCATCATATTGCCGGTGGATGTCGTAAAAGACGACTATGGGATATAATATGCACATAACATCTGTGCAAGAAAAGGAAAACTCGAAATGAAAGCCTATACCAACATGTCTGACCACCATAGTGCAGTAGGTCAATTTCCCTCCCATTGTGGAGGAGGCCCGAGCCCAACAGTGGAACGTATGTGGGCTGCGATGATGATGATGATGATGGGCTACTTATTTCTGCTAAAACAGAATTATTATAAAGGTTATTTGAAATCAAGTTATGGCTAAAATCATCACAGCTCATATATATCCCTTTGCTGGGCTCGAGCCCCTATGGGAGGAAAATTGATCAACTATACTACGCTGGTAAGGCATAGGGTTTTATTTCGAGTTTTCCATCTGTAACATTGATATTATCTGCATACTGTAGTCGTCTTTTACGACGCCCACGGGCGAGAAAGAAGGTGGTGAAATATATTCTTACTTCATCACCACACGGAATACATTAATGGTATAAATATATTGCGAATAATCTAGACTTATTGATTGACAACATATCCTTAAAAACAAGAATGTAATAGAGGCAGCTATCACACTAGTTGGAAATAATTTTCAAAAGACGTCAGAATATGTGTATTAGGTAATGATTTTTAGGTTTGCAATTGAATTTTTAATTAGGAGTAAATATATACTTGCAGAAAATAAATATATACGTGCTGTGTGGTAGCGGCTTCGAATACTACCAACCCTTGCTTTGCTCGTGGGTGTCGTAAAAGACGACTAAGAGCCCTAGATTGACCCGGACCAACTCCATCTGGGACCATTTGGGTCAACGATTACATTCCCAAGGAGGGTTGACGTCAGGCAGGCGGCCGGTCATAAAAGTCATTTCCGAAACTTTTTGCAATATGTCAAAACAGATGACATATTGCGTCGACCCCAAGTAATTGGGATAAGAGCAAGATGATGATGATGATATACTTGCAGAAAATGCGTTCCATAAGATCAAACACTGAATAATTCCTAATAAATTTGCGATTTACTAAAATTTATAGTGACTTGTTTCGAAGACATTGTTTCTTGTTTTGCAAAAATATATTTCAAACTGTTTCTCAATAGATTGCTTGTTCTAAGGTATTTGCATTATCCATGTATTGTATTCTAATTTAAAGTAAGATTAAAGTCCAATTTGTTATGCTAAAGGTTTTGGTCTGGTAATAATATATTATTAATAAAGTATTTTTAGTGTATTAGGCTTCAGGAAACTTCTTAAGTTTCGTCTGATATTCTGCATTGTTTAAAAACAAGCGTTTATAACTAGTGTGTGTTACTAGCGATGACATACAGCACTGAAACATGGTCTCTAAATGTCGGCCTCATAATCAAGCTCCAAGTCACTTAGCGTGCTATGGAGCGGGCTATGCTCGGGATTTCTCTGCAAGATTGAATCCGGAATACGAAAATCCATGTTTTCTTTTACTAAAGTACTGAAAACAGAGAAAAAGCGTTTATTAATAAAAAATAAATTAATTATTATAAAATATTTATTTATAAAACCCGCTTATTTATAAAAATAAAACACTTAAAACTAATCAACTCATATAATCGATCAGTCTATGCCATGAACTTCATTAGGTATACAAATATAAAAAAAATACAAATTAAAAAAAGAAATTAAACCAATTGGGCAACAATTGAAATTACAATAAGTATGTATAGTATTTATATCTACAAATTGTACAGAATTTCAACCTTATAAAAGTTTAATGACTTTAAAAAATTCGTGAATGAAGATTTTTATATCATTGCAGCTATAAATAAGTAATAAAACAACCTAATCCTGGTATTGTGAAGAATAATAATAAACAACCGGTATTATTTAAATGTATTTAATACCTAAACTACTTGTACATATTATTGGCGATAATCATATAAAACAATATATAATCATCATGATCATAGCTCATATACGACCCACTGCCGGGTTCGAGCCTCCTCCACAATGGAGGGAAATTGACATACTACAACCACGCTGGTGAAACGAGTTGGAATAGGGTTATATTACGAGACGGCCTTCTCTTGCTTGGATCTTATCTGCGTATTATCCCTTGGTCGTCTTTTACGATACCCACGGGTAAAATGGGGTGGTGAATTGTATTCTTACTCCGTCACCACACGGAATGAATATATAATAGGAACGTTGATTCTAATACTAATATCATACGGCAGCTAAATATTTTGGATTTTACAAATTTCGGAATTATTGTGGCTCCAAAAAAATTGGTTAACATTTTAAGTGCTTTCTTTCAGGTATGCCTAAGTGATAATAAGATTTGCATCCTCATGGTATTTCAAGTAATTCTTCTTCTCGCTTTCGAATAAAGCTTGAAGACGTTCAGTGAATTCTGCATGTACAGCATCGATCTCCTCAGTCGTGGGTTCTAAGTTTCTCTTTACCTCCATAGGAGCACCGACTGGAATTTTCAAGACATATTTAGTACACCCTATCAAGTTGAATGCCGGGGATATCCGTAGACTTAATTATAATTAATAGTATTGACAAAGGCTTTCGTGTCTAATTTACCGATGCAGCTAAGATGCAAGTGCTTGGTATCGATTCTACTAAGTCTAAAGAATATATTATTTTAAACGTTAGAGTTTAAAAGATTTCTCCAGCTGCGTTTAAAAATTTTAAAAGATTTCTCAAGTTATAAACAGTTGCAAATTAATTTCAATGGTCCAGGTTAAAAAGTAAGATTTTTTTAATAGTTATAATCCATTGTCCATATTTTTTTAGTGTTGCTGTACATTTTCCTTTTACTTGTTTTTTACAGGTCCCCCTAGAAGGAAAGAGGTGGTTACACCTTATATCTTAACCCACCGTAAATGTAGCTCTAGTGATCTGAATTACGATTGTATTTATATTTCTTTTTAAACATATAACCATCTCTTTGTTGGGTACGAGCATAATGAGTTATGAGCAGCTTTCAAGAATTTATACTTACCAACAGTCGTAACAGGTGTCCTCATAGGTACCACGCCATACGTATACTGGAACACACCTCGCCCTATTGGGAACATAGGGGATATGCCAGTGAGCTGGCGCACTTTCTCCTGGAAACGACGCAGCAAACTGTTCTCCGGGTTATTTAGTGGCCGGAATAGATCAGTCTCTCCAAAAGAGAATACTGGAACTAAGGGTGCTCTGAAATTTGAGATTTAAACATAAAATTACAAAGCCAAGTTATTATTTATTTTTTTAAGGGGAATCCCTTTATCTATTCGTATTTCTTCCAGGTGTCCATTCCGTCGTGTGTGTCGTGGTAATATGTGGATTTATATGGGTAATATAGATAACCCTGTTTTCCCAATTAGTAATGGCTTTTTTCAGCGTATGTATTTAATGTTTTTTTGGGTATTACCTTTGGTTGCAGACGAGTATACAGCCTTTTTGATAGTTAAAAAAGATGATTATAAACCTCTGCTATACTAGGGGAACAGTCAGCACACTACCTAGCATAAGGTAGTTTTTTTTTTTTTGGTGGCACCATGATGCGTCGCTCACCGTCCTATTCGCACGGAGCAATGAGAGAGGACGGCGAACGAGTCCATAGCCCGCCGGGTGCGTACCTTTAAGCACCAAGTGGGCGGGCCACTGGTAACCGACCTTATCATCAGTGGGCGCAGTGCCCTACAAATTAAATATATTTAAACATTTACAGAGACCCGTGTGGTGACGGAGTAAGAATACAATTCACCACTCCCTATCTTGCCCGTGAATGTCGTAAAAGACGACTAAGGGATATAATATGCACATAACGTCTGTGTAAGAGAAGGAAAACTCGAAATTAAACCCTATACCAACATGTCTGACCAGCAGGGTGTAGTAGGTCAAATTCCCTCCCAGTGTGGAGGAGGCCCGAGTCCAGTAGTGGGACGTGTGTGGGTTGCGATGATGAAACATTTACAGATGGCTATTTTGTTTTAATACATTTGGTGACCGCGCGAGGGCAACCGGCGTCCCAGGAGGGGCGTTGGAACGGGAGGGTACCCGAAAGGACATCCTGCCGGGCTGGCCACGGACGACAAGGAACTCAGTACCGATGGTCGGCCCAATGACGAAGGAGAGAAATTACAGTGGGTTATGGGGCTGCGCATCGTCCTTTCGTTGTCCCAGATGCGACAGCGACTGCCCACTCAAAAAAGTAGCAAATTGCTACTACTCCAACGTCCCTATGTATGGTAACTGTGGTAATGAGTTACGAATACAATGAGTCATCACCCCTTACTTGCAAGTAAGAGTCTTCAAAATCGAGTAAAAGTATCTAGGGAACTGGACAGCAGCCATCTCTGGGGAAATTCACAACACCAAAAGCGATCTTCGGCCTGCTTGCTGTGAGCACAGCGATTGTAGCATCATCCCGCCTTGGTGGTAAGACCCATGTGCAACGGTGTTCTTTCGCAGGTTTTATACAAATAATTTGAACTCGAGTGATATTATTTGACGATAGCCTACAATATACACTCATTCAGCATTTTTCATCTGAGGCCACATAAGTCCCATGGTTGGGCTGAAGCCTCCTCCATAATGGGAAGGAAATTGATCTACTATACCACGCTGGTCAAACGTGTTATCATAGAGCTTTATGTAGAGTTTTCTCCTCTATTTCTCATCCCTTAGTCGTCTTTTACGATATCCACGGGCGAGTACCAAGTCCAATAGCGCGAATAGGCGAGTCCAATACCTATGTATTGGTGAACAATATTCTTACTCCGTCACTACACGGAATAGCCTAAAATATAGTATATAAAGTTTCTTAATGAACATATCTTACCCAGATTTGATGGCCACTCGTATAAATCCTTTTCTTCTTTTCAATATTATTTTGTACTCCTTAGGATGAGCATCAAGAGCCTCAGCAGCGCCCCCAACAATCATTGCCACACAATTACCTTTATGTTTCTTCTGATCTAACAAATATAATAAACTTTCTTCCGAAGAAGAGCAAATGCCAAGAGCTAAACCTAAATCTCTGAAAAACGGCACCATGAAATGTCCTCCTAAAGTGATGAGATGACTGGTCATGCCGGGGAAGAGCTTAGGAAAGCCTGTTGCATTAGTGCAAAATGATGCAAAGGCGCCGAATGATAGAACACCATGAGGGAATATCGCAAACATGTAGTTGCGATTAGGATCCAATTCGACAGTTTTTATCAATTTGATTGGAAAATAATCACAGAAATAACGCCACCATTGCCAATTTCTCACCCATTCAGACCTGAAAATGTCAGATTATGCTATTAGGCTATATACAAATTTTTAGATTAGGTAGTATCCGTTTGGTCTTATCTATGTGGAGACAGGTCAAAAAGTATGTATGATCGGTAAGTATTACTTTACTATAACAATGTAAGCGAATTTCCTCTGTGATAGTTATGAACGACTCGGCTCGATAGTATTAAATTCCAAGATCGGCCAACCCGGCAGTCGCTTAAGCCACTAAACTGACGACCGAAGAGACCTAATACGTTCATCATCATTCATCATCATCATTTCAACCTATCGCCGTCCATTGCTGGACGTAGGCCTCCCTCATGTTACGTCACAAAGTGCGGTCCTGTGCCGCCTGCATCCAACGACGCCCAGCCACTTTAATACGTAGGTATTAGGTGAAATAAATTTATTTTATTGTTATATTACTCACTTCTTCTTGTCGTGACGGCATAACTAATCAATTTTTGCCATCACCTACTTGCCCACGAGAGTCCAAAAAATAGGGTAAAGGTATGGGCAACAGTTCTTTCCTTTTCCTCCTAGTCCTAAGCGACGAAAGTGTGGCATGTGACCCCATAACCCACCGCATTCACTTCCCCTCGCCATTGGGCCGACCACTGCCATCAAATCCTTGATGTCCTTGGGCAGCCCGGTGGGTTACCCCTTCGGGTGCCATCTCCTCCCACTCTTACGCGGTCAGCCTTCTTACGGTGACCGACTATTCTCCGGTCTAGTCCCCCACGGCATCTAACCAGTTCTCTCCTGGTAAACATAACACTTCACTGAGATCCCCAACTCGCCTGACAAATATGGCGATCATAGCACTATTCCCCGCATTTATATGTCTACGTCCAGCAATAGACGACAAAAAGCAGAATGATTACGATGATTACTCACTTTCGTCCACCACGCTGGCATATGTTAATATCCCTCAACATCCATATCGCATAAACGAATGCCAGCCACCACCATCTCGAGTACACTAGTTGTATGAATAGATATATTGCCAAGAGTTCTCCAAATAGTGTCAAGAAGATAAAAGCTGTTGCTGCCAGTGTCTGTAGACGCCGTGTCATCGGGATGTCTGTTGGAGCCCATTGTATACCAAGATAATCCGATATGTGTCTGTAATAGAGAAGTTAATGTTCTAGAGAAAAAAACACATGCAGATTTCTTATTCTCAGCCCTTATCATCTCAGCCCACACACATGTAAGTTAGTATAGTGCTCGGGCCTCCTCCACAACGAGAGGCAAATTGACATAGGGATCGTTCATTAATTACGTAAGGCATTTAGGTGTGTATTAAATATTACAAATTCTTACTATAGGCATGGTAGAGAATCTGATCTTAAGTAAGATTGTAAAATTAAAATATTGATATTATTGCGCTAAATTATTAAATATTACTAAAACTTTTATCAGATACAATTATTTGTTAACACTTACAAAATCATCTCAAATAAATCATTTGACTAGTGAATACGAACAAATCATTCTATCCGTGTAAGTTTAATAAGTATTCAGATTGCTATAAAGGATATTTTTTTCAAATGGTCGTTTTATAATAAATAATTGATGTTGTTGTTGTTTTTTTCAAATGGTCGTTTTATAATATTATTTCTTACTTAAATTTCTTATTGAGGAGGAGAATTATTGAGAGAATATTGAATTGAGAAAAGAAACCATTTATTCCCCGTAAATGGTTTCTTATGATATCTTACAATAGGACAGACATAGTGGGCCACATTGGGCTCAAAATCATTTTAAGTAATTTATGAGCGGCCCCCAACTATATACCACGCTGATCAGACATGTAAGTATAGGACTTTATGTCGAGTTTTTCTTCTGTTGCATAGATATTATTTGCATAGCATATCCCTTAATCTTTTACGACATCCACGGGCCAGAAAGGGTGTGGTAAATTGTATTCTTACACCGTCACCGCATGGATAACGCCCTTATACAAGAGTCTTATATGGCTCGAGCTTCCTTCATATGAGGGAAATTTTCTTACTACACCGCGATTGCCATCACCACCCTTGCCGCCGCTGTATTATATGCGTGTATGCCTATGAAATATGTATCTACGTTTTAGATTAGTGACAACTAATGGAAATGCAGATAAAATATTTGCAAATAAAAACCTATAAGATACCCAGATCAGCATTGTATATTACGTAAATTTTCCTCCAATTAAGGTAAAGGCTCGAAGTCAACAATGTTGCCCTGTTGACCTCGCGCGACATGACCTGAGTGATAGGCATAGATAGAGTAACATGGAGCAAAATCAATTATGAATACATTATAACGGCTAATATTTTCAAAGTAATAGATGTAATAATTAAATTTAAATAATAAAAATGTTAAGAAATGTTTTCGAAGTAAGTTTTGTAAAGTGAGCTTAAATAAAACTACATGGTCACGGGCGGACTAAGATGTCTCACGTCCAAGTCATCGTTATTGCAGAATGAACGCTGCAAAGTGTTCGAAACGTCGGGCAATCAAAAATCAAATACAAACGCGATAAAATCCGTAAAGTAGTTTTATTTGACCACTGATGTCAAGTAACCCTGCTCCGGTGGTCGGCCCAACGACGAAGGCGACGTGGTTTTCGGGTGGGTTGCGGGTGTTGCGTGCTTACGCCCCTCTGTCGCCTCGGACGGAGTGGTGCGAGGGGCGCGCCGACCGCAGCCTACCCCAAAAAAAAAAAAAGTATTTTTATTTAAAATGTGTAATACTCGCGTAAACATCAGAAATCATTAAGTGAACTTAACTTTATCTCTGTCAGAACAAGTATGTACCTTTTATGATATTTTGCAATAAATAAATATTTTATTTTTATATCTAACATATGACGTTATTTCATAATAACAGTTACGTATTATCTCCGTGTGGTGATGTAATAAGAATACAATGCACCAGTCCCTATCTTGCCTGTGGATGTTGTAAAAAACGACTAAGGGATATAATACGCATATAACATCTGTCATCATCACCTCAGCCCATTTACGTCCCACTTTTGGGGTCGGATCCTCCACTATGGAAGGGGAAATTTACCTACTACATATTCCACACTGGTTAGACGTGTTGGTTTAGGCTTTTGTTTCGATTATTCCTTCTCTTGCATAAATGTTATGTACATAATATATCCCTTCGTAGTGTTTTAGGACACCCACGGGCAAGAGAGGGGTGGTGAATTGTATTCTTATACTGTCACCACACTGCGTCCAGGAGGTGGTTGAGACCCTATCCGACCACCGATACATCCGGATAGAGGTCTCCCGGACTCTCCTGCAGCCCAGCAGGGGTCACACGGCGGACGGAGCTCCCGCGTTTCCGCGGTGGGCTGTGGGTCGATTGGATCGGGACCTGTTGGTGGAGGCAGCCATTGTTCAGTCGTGGCTGTCCTCACCGCCCCAGGCGGACAGGGTGGATGCCGAGGCTGGCCGCATCCGCTGTGCATTAACGCAGAACTGCGATGCGGCCATGCCCCGTGTGCGGCGTCTGCCCCCGAAGAGTGCGGTCCCCTGGTGGTCCCGAGAATTGGCGGACCTTCGGGCCGCGTGCATACGTGCCCGGAGGGCCTACACCCGCAGCCGAGCGCGTCACCGCGACGCTGAGCGGGAGGGCCAGCTGTACGAGGCTTACCGCAGTGCGCGGTCTGCCTTCAGGCTGGCCGTCCGTACCGCCAAGGACGTTAGTCGGCGGGAGATGCTGGACAGTCTCGAGCGTGACCCCTGGGGTCGCCCCTACCTTGCGGCGCTGAACAAGCTCCGCGGGCGGGGCCCCCCCCTCACCGAGACTCTCCAGCCCAGCCTCCTCACCACCAGAGTTGTCGAGGACCTCTTGCCACGGCGGGCGGAGCACACGCCCCCGGTCATGGCTTCGCCGGACAGCGACCGGGAGGCCGACGATGAAAGTGCTCCGCCCATCACGGAGCCGGAAATGGGAGCGGCGGTGGCGCGTATGCGAGTCAAATCCACCGCCCCCGGGCCCGACGGTATTCCGAACCGTGTGCTGCCCCTGGTCCTCGAGCACTTGGGACCACGCCTCAGGGGACTGTTCGACGCTTGTTTGACGTCCGGGCAGTTCCCTGGGTGCTGGAAAGAGGGGAGGCTGGTTCTCCTGCCGAATCCGGGACGGTCTCCCGAGTCGGCCTCGGCCTACAGGCCCATCGTGCTGCTCGATGATGCGGGCAAGCTGCTAGAGAGGGTGTTGGCTGCCCGCATCGAGCGGTACCTCGTCGGGGTCGGGCCTGATCTGTCGGACGCCCAGTTTGGTTTTCGGAGAGGGCGTTCGACGATCGCAGCCCTGCTGCGCCTGAAGGCCGTGGTAGCGGAGGCCGTCACCAGCGGAGGAGTCCTGTTGGCGGTGTCCCTGGACATCGCCAACGCCTTCAACAGTCTACCATTCAGCTGCATCAGGGAGGGGCTGAGGTATCACGGGGTGCCCATGTACCTCAGGCGGCTGGTGGCAGACTAGTTGGAGGGGCGCAGCGTCCTCTACGTTGACCGAGTAGGGGACGTTGTGCGAACGCCCATGACGTGCGGTGTCCCACAGGGGTCGGTTCTGGGTCCGACCCTGTGGAACATCGGCTACGACTGGGCGTTGAGAGGAAGTCTCCCACCCGGGCTGGGCGTAATTTGCTACGCCGACGATACACTCGTCACAGCCCGGGGTGGGACGCTAAAGGAGGCGGCACGCCTGGCAACTCTCGGCACCGAGGTGATTGTCAGGCGGATTGAAGCGCTGGGGTTGAGGGTAGATCTGGAAAAGATGGAGGCCCTCTTGTTCCATGGCTTCCGTACCGCCGGGCCTCCCGCCGGCGCTTCGATCACCGTGAAGTCGGTCACCATCAGCATCCAGGCCCACATGAAGTACTTGGGTCTGGTGCTCGACGGGAATTTTAGTTCCGGGAGCATCTCCATCGACTTGTTCCCCGGCTTGTCGGCGCGGCGTCCGCCCTTTCGCGGCTGATGCCGAATGTGGTTGGACCCAGTGCTACGTGCTGACAGCTGTACACGGGGGTGATCCGGTCGATGGCCCTTGATGGCGCACCGGTGTGGGCGGGGTCCCTGATCGTCCGTCTTAGGGCCCTCCTGTGGCGACCACAGAGGGTCATGGCGATCAGGGCCATACGGGGTTACCGCACGGTGGCGACGGAGGCAGCGTGCCTCCTGGCCGGAACCCCCCGTGGGACCTGGAGGCGGAGATGCTCGCCGACATTTATCGGCGGGTGTCGGAGACGCGCGCCCGCGGCGGTATGGTCTCCTTGCAGGAGATCACCGCCTGGCGGGTCGACGCCCGCCGAGGAGTGATTGCCCGTTGGGCAGTCCGGCTGGAGAGTCCTCGGTACAGTGTCAGGACCGTCGAGGCCTTCTGGCCGGTGCTGATGGAGTGGTTGGAGCGGACGCACGGGGTGCTTTCCTTCCGACTGGTGCAGGTGCTGACGGGGCACGGGTGTTTTGGGAAGTACCTGCACAAGATTGCCAGGAGGGAGAGCACACCATCCTGCCACCACTGCAGTTGCGACGAGGATACGGCGCAGCACACGCTCGAGGAGTGTGCTGCGTGGGAGGGGGAGCGCCGTGAACTCGTCGCGATTATCGGTGCCGACCTGGCGCTGCCGACCATCGCCAGGGAGATGCTCGACAGCGTGAGGAACTGGGACGCGGTCGCCGCCTTCTGTGAGGCCGTAATCTCACGGAAGGAGGCGGCGGATCGTGTGCGAGTAGAGCTCCTAATCGGCGACACGTTCTGCCGCCGGCGACTGGGGCGGCGCAGGCGCGAGTATCTGCGCCTAATGCCACCCTAGCCGAGGCCGCGGGTGATCGGACCGGGGAATTGTCCGTCACCCGCAGAGAGGCTGACCGCGCGATGGCGACCGACGTCCCAGTACGTCGAGACGTGAGGTTACCCGAAAGGGTATTCCGTCGGGCCGACCACTGATGACAAGTCACATCTGCTCCGGTGGTCGGCCCAACAAACAACGAGGTGACATGGGTACGGGTGGGTTATGGGCCCGTGCGCTGTCCTTTCATCGCCCCGGACAGACATGACCGCGCGTGCGCTTACCATAGCCCACCCAAAAAAAAAAAAAAAATACTGTCACCACACGGAGAGTATACACGGTGACATTTATGTCGTCTTACAAAAGCAGCTCAATTAAAGTATCCAGTATCTACTATATATTCGTACAATTAAAAGGTTAAAAACAATATTTACTAGAATATTTTTTAATAAAAGTTATTATAAATAATTACTAATTAAAATATTAAGGAAACAGCATGTAGTGAGTGCTTAGGAACTCAACACAGCTGATGTAGTATGTAGGTACTACGACCCCTTGATCTCGACGCCAATCGGGCATCGCAAAGGATACCTGTTAGGTATCTAGCGTAGGGCATTACGCTTTGTAAAAGCCGTCCACGTGGTCTTCGGAACTATGATTGGCTAACGAAATTCCGCATGATTTCTTTTGTTTAAAATATAAACATGATAAACAGGCTGTTACAAAATATTAACTTTAATTTATTTTATTTTATTATTTTTTTATAACTGCCACTATTGAACATTTCAATATGTTAGATATGTTTCTTTGGTCGGATACTTTTTTGTTTTTTTTTTTGTAAGACGATAAAAATGTCACCGTGTATAATAACATCTATATCAGAGACGGAAAACTCGAAACAAAACCCTATGCTGACCGGTATGACCAGCATGCAATAGTAAGGTCAGTTTCCCTCCTACTGTGGAGGGGGCTCGAGCCCAGTGGGACGTATATGAGACGAATTGATCATTATTGTTTTGAAAAATATTGTTTTTATTAATAAGAGCGGGCGGGGTATGGTCAGCACACACGCCGTCCATCCCGTCCGGGACGACGACGCTAGTGCGGCGCCCGCACGGCTCCCTAAATCACCGTATTGCCCTTCGCCATTGGACCGGCCACTAGTACCAAGTATTTAAAATCCGTGGATCACAATACCGTGCGGAATGTTTGCGCTGGTCAGCTAATTAACTTAATCGATTATAATAATAAATTTATTGTGTAATGGAGACTACAAATACTACCATTCTTTACATTGATCGTAGGTGATATAAAACACAATTAAACTTTACATTTCTTTACAGCAACCAGGGCGAAGCCTCTTAATGCCATTTGGCCAACAATTATTAAACTATGGGCAAAACTTAATCAATATCTATAAGAGCAGGTTGATGATTATAACAACGAGTAATAAAATTTATTGTTTTGTTAAATTATAGGTCATTGGTTAGGTTAGGTAAATAACAGCCCGCTGAGTTTCTTGCCAGATCTTCTCAGCTTGTGGCCGCGTTCCGATCCGGTGGTAGATATTGTAATTTGTATTATATTCAAACGATGTATAAATTTGACAATATGTAAGTGCCCTCAAGGGGCCTATGCAGAATAAATGATTTGATTTGAGGTATATTGTTTTATTGAATTCATTCAATTTTGTCTTTCTACTTAAAAGATTATGAAGATGAATGATTGCTAGTCCTTTTGGTTATTATTTCGATGTTTGAGATAGTCTATGGCTTCTAGTAGGGATTTAAATATATAAGTAGATTTAAAGATGCATAATATTTTGCCATAACTAACCGACGCGCGTAACTTCATTTGTATCACATGAGAGAGGGAGGAATCTTTCAAAAATAATACAAGTGTACTTTTTTTGCAACATTTTTCAGTGATTCTTCTTATAGCGAGATGTTATATGGCCCACATACAGCCTTCCTCGATAAATGAGCTGTCCATGACGAAAAGATTTTTTTTTATTGCCAACGGTGGCAAACGAGCAAGCAGCACACCTGATGGTAAGTGAAACTGCTGCACATGGACCTTTGCAATACCAGGGGCACAGCTAGGCCGCTGCCTACCGTGAAGGAAACGTACAGTTGAAGACCATAACGTTTCCAGGTGAAATGGATGAACCCTGCTACGATGTCGAGTGGTACGTTGGTAGAATGGTGACGGTGGTACCAAGTCAAACAGTTCCTCGGAGCACTCCCCGTGAAAGAGTCTGTAGAGTACACAGAGTGACCCTAAGTCTCTCCGCTGCTCCAGTGACTCCAATCTGTCCGTAAGATTGGGATCCCCGACGATTCGAACAGCCCGTCTTTGCAGAGAGTCAAGTGGGTCTAGCTGATATTTGGGCACACCTGCCCAGAGATGTGAGCAGTACTCCACATGAGGACGAACTTGTGCTTTGTATAGCACAAGAAGACAATATTCCAATCAAACCAGTAATTCCAAACATTAGTGTAATAAATCAAATACTCTTTAGCTTTATAACATCAGTGTAAGTAGGTACTTATAGATTTTTCGGATTTTAAAATGTGTTAAACTTTATTAAAGAAGCGTACGTATATTTCATATCTTAATCGACAACGAGTCAACGACAGATAGCTTAGTGTAATCTAATCAAATGGTTCCAAGATCTCGACCACAAAATGAACGATAAGCGTTATTTAATGTTTTTCCTTTACTATGGATAAAACTTGTGTTGTCTTGCTTGCTTTAAATAGTCATTAACTAGCAACCCGCCCTCGCTTCGCTTCGGTTTTAGTCGTTTTACCCGCGCAGTGCCCGTTCCCGTAGGAATACTGGGATAAAATATAGCTTAGTTTACGCCCTGATATTATAGCTTTCCATTGGTTAAATAATTTTTGAAATTGGTCCAGCTGTTTTGAAGATTACCGGGAATAAACAGACAGACAGACAGACAAAAATTTTTTAATCGTTATTTTAGGCATAGGTGTCGTGCAAATAACCGTGTGAGCATGAAAAAAGCCTATTATTTTGATATTACAAACAGACACTCCAATTTTATTTATTGGTATAGATATTCCATCTCCAACTAATCTTTCATCCATCTAAAAGCCTATTGATATCCACTCTTGGACATAGGTCTCCCAAAAGGTGTATTATGTCGAATCGCCACATTTACTAGCCGAGTAGGAGAACACAGATATTGTTATTAGTTTGTCAGTAGTATGCTAGTTCTCATTCTCCTAGTAATCCCTTATTTCATGAGTTCTATGAGAAGATAAGGGGTGATTACATATTGTATTTTACTAATTACCATATCTACAGAGATTTGCATTATCGAATATACCTTAAGAATCAGTCTAATATTAGTTGACTGTAGAATATGCTGGTCAAAACATAAAGAACTTTTTCAAGTGAAAGACTACGGACTGAGATCATGAAATATTTTTTTAAACCTAGGGATGTCAAATGTTTTAGCAAATCAGTAGTTTACCTATAACAATTTTCTTCTATATTGTAGTTAATTGTAATATAATTACACATATATGGTACTTCTCTTAGAATAACAACGTATAGAAGGTAAGTTCGCGCACAAAAAGTGAAGCATTTCAATTGGAGCCTAATGGAGCTTACGCCGGAACCGTTCCGTAATGTACAAGGTCACTGTACTGCACGTACGTACGCAACTCTTAAAAAATAAATAGGTAATTATGACGGTTTGTGCATTCAAATGGTGTCACAACACATTTGAAAAACATAAAAAGTATTTTAACTTTACTTTTAAAAATATTCCGACGATTTATGTTAATAAAAACAAAATTTGATTTCATAATTTGTATAGTGGTGTGCGTATGTACGTGTGCACGCGTGTAGTATTGTTTGCTTCATATTTTTGATGGCTTACGTATGGACACTATCCTTTCTTTACGTTATTATTATAAGGGTACTTCTATTTTCAGCCCCTATACGACCCACTTTTGGCCACGGGACTATTCCAGTAGAGGAATTAGCTTACTACACCATTTAGGGATTCATTTCGAGGTTTCTTTCACTTGCAGTAATGTTATTTAGTCACACACATATAAACCCGGAAAATGGCAATCCGTAAAAGAATGGGCGTAATTGACTGAAAAATTTGCTGCATTGCTCATCAAACTAAAAACCGTTGGGGAAGGAAGGTTCTCGAGTAGCGAGCACGAATCGGACGAAACAGGGTAGGACGACCCGCACTAAGGAAACTGACAACATCTTGAAAGTTGCAAGGAGTCATTTAATGCAAGTGGCACAGGACCGTTCCGAGTGACCTTCTCGTAGAGAGGCCTATGTCCAACGTAGATGATATATGGATGAATATAGTAGTGACCATTACATTCTTACTCACTTACGACACTTCTATTACCAATCAGGTTATAATTAAATACTCTAATTGCGCTATTTGCTATATCAAAATTATACAATCTGGCATAAATTTCTGGCATTCAGATAATAATTTATCTGTTGACATATTTTAAACCTTACGTTTTTAAGGCAACTTGAAGGGGACAGTGAATTTTTCAAGTTATGTGAGATTTTCTTATCATTTGTGTGAATTTTATGTATGATAACCCATTTTTAAATCAAATTTCATAGCTAGGTACTAAGCAAATTTATGGTCACGTTCGTATTCCCATGAAATAGCCCTTCTTAGGTTTTCTTATCGTGTTATCTGTCACGAACTTGTTACTCTTATATTATGTTATGGAATGTATGCATTGGTATTAAGCAAATGTATAAGAGTTTCAAAGGTAAGTAGGTAAAGATATGTTATCAAATACATTATCTTGGAGACGTATTGTTATGAAATATTACACAGTAACACACAAATATTACACAAACATACTAACTTATTAGAATTACTGTCAAAAATAAATAAATTTGATCACCGAGAGAGTTCTTAAAGCGGATTTTTCGAACTCCTCCTGTTTTATCTTTTTTTCTAATTAACTTTATTGCAGGTTCCAACACAATTAAAGTATTTCCCGAGACTGCCCGAGGATTGATCCTTGATGCAATTATGGAGACCATTGTGGAACATGTCTTACAGTAGTTACAACGGTGACATAAATGCCAAAAACAGTAACAATAGGAAAGCTTTTTTTTTTAAATCGAAGAATTCTCATGCAAAGAAATAAATCCTAGTATCACTGGGGACTTACGTACAATTAAATAACAATTATTATATCCAGAATCAGTGACATTAAAGAGCAAAAAATAAGTAATTACGTGGCAATAGAAAAGAAAGTTGACACGCGAATTTGTTACTTACGCCTTTACCACTTTTTAAAACGAAAAATAAGACTTGACAGTTTTCGAGTTAACGGACATGTGAATACGAATTAATTTCCCTTAAAATTAGATACTAGGTAGATAGAAACATAAGTTCGGAGCTATAATTTTTAATTAGAGAGAATTCTAATAAAATCGCAAAGAAAACGAGAATTAGCAGCCATATATTGTTATTCATCATCATCATCATCATATAGCTCATATATGTTCCATTCCAGCGCTTCATCCTCTTCCACAATGGGAGAGAAATTGTCCTCCTAATTACTATACTATGTGGTGTGGTGACGGAGTAAGAAAATAATTCACCACTCCCTATCTCGCCCGTGGATGACGTAAAAGACGACTAAGGGATATAATATGCATATAACATCTATGCAAGAGAAGGAAAACTCGAAATAAAACCCTATACCAACCTGTCTGACCAGCATGGTATTGTAAGGTCAATTTCCCTCCTATTGTGGAGGAGGCTCGAGCCCGATAGTGGGACGTATATGAGCTGAAATGATGATGATGATACTAGGCTAGCCAGATGGGTGGTTATTTTGAGTTTTCCACCGCTTGCATAGTCGTAAACTATATACTACCTTTAGTCGTATTTTACGACACCTATAGGCAAGAACGGAGGTGGTGAATTCAATTCTTACTTCGTCATATGGAACTTATTTAAGAAAGTGCCACCTCTAATATTTTCTCGTTTGTGTGGTAACTTGCTCCGTTGGCCCGATTTCGATAAATGTGTTTCTTGGTTATAATCGACATGTACTATTGCCCTTTATCTCTTAAAACAAATAGCCAAGGATCAAGTTCTTCTAATTTTGTATGAATGCCCTTTCTGAACCGACTATTTGTTTCGTCTATCCACCAGAGGTTTAAAGAGACGTCTGATCACTTTTGGCACTATTTTACATGGGCTGGTCTATTATTTCATGGGCGCTATAAAACTTTGCCAGTCATTACCTCGCTCGTCGTGTATTTAGTTCCTATTAGCAGAGCCCAGATGAAATATTATGGCCCGATACGCGATATGTGATGATAGTTCGATCAGAGGGGTTAGGAATGCATGTGCAACTGGAGTAGATTCTGTCCTTTCTACTGGTGCAGGTTTTATCGGAGCAATCGTTTTGGCAGATAACTGTTGTAAGTCATAACGAGACTTATGTCGCGTCGGTGCGACCAACTATCAATTAGCAATAGTAACTCGCTTTATCGACCACTACCAAAGACATGCGGCTGGTTCCAGACAATTACTCCAGTTATCCACGCCGACTATCTGTCGACCCAGACTTCTTCGCTGAGACGAGGGCTAATTCTGAAGTGACAGCAGAGTGGTGTAGTGAACCACATGACACTGAGTGTCAGCGACATGTGGCAGAGAATTCTATCCTAAAGTCCTCAATATCCCAGCATGCGTCTTCATGCTAGGCCTTGAGTGGAACGATGAAAGTGAATGATGAACTGGTCTGGTCTGTTCATTGGTAGCTAGTAATTAATGATAAATAACTCGTGGTGTCTAAACATTTTACGACTGTAAAAAATATTAGGATTCTAATTTAAATGTAAGTCGGTTAATCGGCTGAAGTGGCTGAATTAAGAGGCAAGGTCACAGTATTAACATTAAGATTACATACAAGTTTGTTTCTAGAAATTTTCAATCCGTTCAACACAAATAGGAAAATTTAAATAATATGTACAATAAAAACATATACAGGTTTCACAATTCATTACCTACCATTTCAAACTTTGTAAGGCAGAGGCATTTTTATCGTAATATAATGGAATGATTTCCGTGTGGTGACGGAGTAATAAGACTACTCATCACATCATTTCTTGCCCATAGATGTCGTAAAAGACGACTGAGATATTATAACATTTTTTTATTTGTGGTTGGGTTGCGGTCGGCGCGCTCCTCGCACCACTCCGTCCGGGGCGACAGAGGGGCGTAAGTACGCACACCCGCAACCCACCCACGTGCACGTCGCCTTCGTCGTTGGGCCGACCACCGGAGCAGGGTTACTTGTCATCAGTGGTCGGCCCACCGCCCTGGCGATAGTCGGCAGCGTCAGGTCGACACCGATGATTGCGACGAGTTCACGGCGCTGCGCTGCCCAAGCGGCGCAGGCCTCGAGCGTATGCTGCGCCGTGTCCTCGTCGCAATCGCAGTGGTGGCAGGACGGTGTACTCACCCTCCTAACGACCTTGTGTAGATACTTGGCGAAACACCCATGCCCCGTCAACACCTGCACCAGTCGGAAGGAGAGCACCCCGTGCCGCCTTTCCAACCACTGCATCAGCATCGGCCGGAAGGCCTCCACGATTCGCACCCCGAATCGAGGCCTCTCCAGCCGGACCGCCCAACGGGCAATGACGTCTCGGCGGGCGTCGACGCGCCAGGCGGTGCGCTCCTTCAACGAGACCACACCGCCCTCCGCTCGCACCCCCGTCACCCGTCGATACAATCCGGCGAGCATTTCCGCTTCCCACGCCTTGGACCTGGCCCGCTGCCTCTGTCGCCACCGTGCGGTATCCGCGGATGGCCCTGACCGCCATGGCCTTCTGTGGTCGCCACAGAAGAGCCCTGAGTCGGACGGTCTTGGACCCCGCCCACACCGGTGCGCCGTACAAGGCCATAGACCGGATGACCCCCGCATACAGCCGTCGGCACGTAGCGCTCAGTCCGTGAGATATTATAACATGCAGATAAGATCTATACAAGAGAAGGAAAGCTCGAAATGAAACCCTATACCAACACATTTGACCAGCATGGTATAGTAGGTCTAGTTCCCTCCCATTGTGGAGGAGCCTTGAGCCCAGCAGTGGGAAGTGTATGAGAGTGATGATGTTGATGAATGGAAGGACAGGCTATTTATTATTTCCAGCATAATCACTTACTGTGTGTCGCTAAATTGTTTAATGAGCTGTTCTAATAACAATCCATCTAGTATTTGGGCCCGAGGATCTTACGCCCACTTTACTAGTTTTAATAAAATAAAACTACAAATAGCATTTATTTAAACCACCGACTAAACAAAATATAAAGTTTGGCGTCATAGAAATAATTGAATCAGATAAATATTCACTCATGATGAATAAAAAACAAATATTATGAGTGAGGGTATATTTAAAATTATCCGATATCTGAAGATTTTGAAGGTAAGGACATAGTCAGTAAGTATGATCTAAATACTTTCTTGTTAGTTGCTCTACTGATAACGTTAATTGATAAAAATATGTAATTAATGCATCCTTTGTGAACTGTTCTCTTATCAAATTTACATAGAAACAATGTTAATATTTCCGTGTGGTGGCGGAGTAAGAATACAATTCCCCACCCACTTTCCTAACTGTGGGTTACATTAAAGACGGCTAAGCATATAATAATAAGGCATATCATATCGATATACTGATAAAATACGCAAGATATATATTCAAAATAAAATCCTATAACAAACCCGATAGACTGCCGTGGTATAATAGGTCAGATTCCCTCCTATAGTGGAGGAGGCTGGAGCCTAGCATACATACGTGGGCTAAGATGATGATGAATATAAAGTTGTATAAATAAAACTAATTGTAATGTATATATAATCGTTTTGAAATGGCAGTCAAAACAGCTTTGATATGTTAACTATAGTTTACAATCTTAGTAAATATTCCTACACGTTAACCTTCTCAACAATTTTTTTAAATATAATAAGTATGTAAAGGAAATATATGATACGTACTTGCATGTTTCAATTAATGATTCCAACATTATCGGTGACAAAAGTTTTTGTTATCACGAAAACATTCAACATAACACAAGTCTACACAACACACGGACCGCTAAACGACTGAATCATAGATAAATAACTATACTCGGGAGTGAATTATTACGTTGTATTTCTAATCCCAATGTCGTTATGCGTGAACTAATCGTGTCAACTACGTTTATATCAGATTATAACTAGTAATTAGCTTTGTAACTATGACATTTATATCTAAAACTATGAACCTGAAGTAATTCTACGAAGGATTCTCAATAATAATAGGTCTGTTTGAAATAATATATTAATTTTTTATGCAGTCCCTTTTTTAAAAGACGTATACGTTTCACTGCTGGACCCGAAACAACTTCAAAATATAGGGAATTGTGTTACTCCTTACACGGATTATAATGGATATAATACTACAGAAAACCAATACACCGTACTTAGAATAATGTTAAACCATGATTCTCTGCCACCTGATAACTTATTATTTCATAAATCGGTATTTTATCCTATCGTATTTTACCCTATTATTCAATGACCAGAGAATAGACAGATGAATATGACATCACGGTAAGTCAACATCCCGTCATCATCATCATCTCAGCCCATATACGTCCCATTGTTGGGCTCGGGCCTCCTCTATAATGGGAGGGAATTTGACCTACTATACCATGCTGGTCAGACATGTTGGTATAGGGTTTCATTTCGAGTTTTCCTTCTCTTGCACAGATGTTATGTGCCTATTATATCCCATATTCGTCTTGTACGACATCCACGGGCAAGATAGGGAGTGGTGAATTGTGTTCTTACTCCGTCAGCACACGGAAAACATCAACATCCCGTACTGAAGAATAATCTAATTGCTACTGCAATCACACAAACGATGAATATAAATTACCACAAAGTTCGGAGCAATTATTTATGGATCGCACAGGGAGATTTTGTGTGGATATCAAACCCACTCGACGCTAATTGATAACGTAATTCGTGTGTTTATTAATATTTTTCTGGTAAGTTTGTATTTATTTTTGAAGCGTTGGAAATGCGATTTTTACCGCACAAATGCGCGTAGTTGTGGTGAGTTCGGGTGTCCAGCTCACATAATTGCAACTGCTGGGCTCGAGCCTCCTCCAAAATATGAGGGCAAATTGACTACTGTACCACGCTGATGAAACATGATGGTATAAGTTAGTATTTTGAGCTTTTCCTTTCTTGCATAGTTGTTATATACATCATATTTTACTACACCCACAAGAAAAATAATGGAAAGGTTTATTTGGTTATCTTGCACAGAGTAAATGAATTTTTCATTCATTCAGCCTTGAGTCGTCCACTTCTGAACATAGGCCCCTCCCATAAATGAAAAAAAGTGCCATAATCGACACACGTAACAATCAGGTTGGTGACCGCATGGAGGTTTTATACGTTTTCCAGAAGAGAACTGCTGCCCGCTTTCTTGGCCAACCCTTACCCGATTTTTATGACTCCCACAGACAAATAAAGAATGGCGACAATTGTATTCTCATCCCGTCGACACACGGCGCCAAACTACTAATTACGTAATAAGTAGGTACCCGAGGAAGCCATATTACATCAACAAGCTTGAATAAAAAGATCATGGGTTAAAAGTGGATCTTTAGCGTAAATTATTATATCTAAGATATCGTGTAAAAAACGTGAACTACACAAAATATTTTATTTTATTAAATGTTGTATATATTGCCGCGTGGTAACGGAGTAAGAATACTTTTTACCAATCCTGTCTTGCTCCTGTGTGTCGTAAAAGACGAATAAGGGATATAACATGCATATAATATATATGCAAGAGAAGAAAAACTTGAATTAAAACCTCATCAATCTGATCAGCGTGGTCAAGATACCTCTTATAATGCAGGAGGCTCGAGCCTATCGGTGGAACATATGTAAGCCGAGATGATAATAAAACGTTGTAAATAAAATTACATAAAAAATTGCTTTGTTGTTACACATTATACTTGCATTGAAATTTGTGATTCTGTTCACGGCTAAAATTCTAATTAAAATTAATTTCCTTTGACCTTTTGCATTTAAATAAAATATTACATACCAGGAAAGGCTTATGCATATATATATTTTATTATTTAAAAAAGGCAATAAAATGCACTAAGGAAGAAATTCTTGTATTGCGGGGGCATTTGGAAACGTGCAATTAATGGACTTAAATTACACCTAGACTCGGAACAATTTCTGGCTCGCACAAAGTATTGTTGTGTGCGAAGTATAAGTTCAACACTCATTATGGCAGGTTAGTATATCAGATTGCCCGGTCCCTCCCGCAAGAGTCACCCGGGTCTTGCTGGTTATTTAAAGCTGGACTTCCCCCGGGTAGGGACACGATAGCGATCAGAAAGTGTTGATACTGTACTCATGAGTAGTACTCAATAAAGTATCGAGTACTGAGTATTTTTTCCAGAATCTATGTCGCAATGTGCTTTTTTTTTAGAAATTTGACCGTCTGCGAATATTTCGAGCCACGTTTTAAGTTTAACATGAGTAATTACTATAATTTATTCGATACGATATCTGCCATAAAGTACTCATTGAATGAAAGTGTCGAATCCAAAGTATCGAGTACAATGGTATGGGTATCGAAAGAAAAGTACTCGATACCTAAAAGTATTGATACTTTTTCGTGTCCCTACCCCCGGGGCTTCCACCCCGATGCTGCCACGGTTAAAGGGCACCCGCCTTGAAATCGTTCCTCCCACCTCCTACAAGGAGAGCATGCATCAGTAAGTTGGTATTTTAAACACTACGTCATTTGTGCAGTCTGAAGTTTAAAGACTATGTTAAACTATCCTTATCGCAATTATTATGAATAAATGGTATATATATGTCACCGTAAAATTGTACGAACCGTTAGTTTATAAACTATCTAGTGAGATTATAATCTATCGACAGATTGTGAACGTACACAAAAATTTACAATCTAACGCTTATATTTTCGTAAGTTTATAAACTGACTATGTTCAACCGTCAAATTGTGAACAAAACGCAAAGCGCACGCTGATTGGTTCAACGAATCATTGTTTTCACCATCTGTCCCGCCGCCATTATTATTTTAGCGACATTACTACATTACATCAATTTAAAGATATTAAAAACAGTTTTTTGGTAGTATTTAATAATGTACGTTAATATTTGCTGACAATGAGCTTTTTAATTGCTGATAATTATGTTTGTAACTCTATGCACACGAACACATGCTATCTATAACGCCAACCAATCAGAGGACGGTTCACAAATTCGCAGGCGAGAAATTGAAAGACAGGGCTGTGATTGGGTCATTTCTTTTTGACTTAAAAGTATTAAAATCACAATTTGACGGTTGAACATAGTCAGTTTATAATCTTACGAAAATATAAGCGTTAGATTGTAAATTTTAGTGTCCGTTCACAATCTATCGATAGTTTATAATCTGACTAGATAGTTTATAAACTAACGGTTCGTACAATAATCCGGTGACATATATACATGTAATAAGTTCTTCGCAGTTAATTCTGTGTCATCGTACATATGATGAACAATTAGTGGCCAAAGTTCAAGATCAAGGCGACACTATTTGTGATAGAGAACAAGGTTGAAGTCTAAACAACAACAAAGTCTTATATTGTAGTTTAAGCATGTACTGTATTATTGTATAATACAATATTCATATTTTTATGCATTTATTAATCTGAAATTCCGTATGGCGATGGAATAAGAATACAATTCACCACTACCTATTTCGCCCGTGGATGTCGTAAAAGTCGATTAAGGGATTTAATATGCATATAATATCTGCGCAAGAATAGGGAAACTAGAAATAAAACCCTCTACCAACATGTGTGACCTGCTGGTAGTAGGTCAATTTCTCACCTGTTGGGGGAGGAAGCTCGAGCCTAACAATGGGACATGTATGAGACGATTAACCTCATTTGATTCGCCACCAATTTTCTAACCTAATCAGTGGTCATTTTGACGTGACAACGTCTTATAATTCGATGGAGTCGGCTGCACACACGAAAAAATATGACGTATGCGGCGTTACCTCGCTCTGAGGCGTTTCATTTAAGGTTTGATCCATACAAAATATCTGTCAAACAAATAAAATTAAAATTTTCTTTTGAAAAATTAAACCATTCCATCAGTATTTTCTTATGACGTTGTCACGTTCAACTATCGTCAGTAAACCGACTTTACAGACAACCGATTTTTCCACGGAGTTACTGCACCTTAACATACGCATGTTAAAGTTCAGTAACATGCACCACGCAATTCATAGTAGTGGTATTTCTGGTATTAGATACGAAGTAATTTGAAACAACTGGCTCCCACCTATCATATACTAACTGTCCCCACAGACGTTGTTTTGTTCAAATCTAAAAAAAAAAACAGTAACAGGAATTCTCTTTGAACTCAATCGCAGCGTCACCTACCGGTTCCAATTATTAATCTAAATCATTCGTATATCTATCGGAACAGCCACAAAAAAATCGGTGCCGCTGTTTGGAATGAGTTCAATTACAAACACACGAACAGAAGATTTATATACCTATATAAAGATTTTAAAACCGAAGAATTTGTTTGGTTGAAAGAGCTAATCTCAGGAACTACTGCTTCGAGCTGGTTAAGCGTTGGATATTCCTTTATCGAGGAAGGTTATAGGCAATATAACATCACGGTACGACGAATAGGAGTATCAATGAAAAAATTCCGTGTGGTGACGGAGTAAGAATATAATAAACCACCCCCTCTCTTACCTATGGGTGTTGTAAAAGAAGACTTAGGGATATAATAATTATGCATTTAATATCTATGCTAATCTCGATTTAAAAACCTATACCAACCCGTCTAACCAGCTCTGTATAGTAGATTAATTTCCCTCTAACAGTCGAGGAGGCCCGAACCCAATAGGACGTATATGGGCTGTGATGATCAATGAAAAGTGTGTTAAAAGGCGGCAAAATTTATTCTTTTTGAGAGCTTCCGTTGAATACGCGTTATAGATACGCCTATGACGCATTCTGTCGTATGTGACGCAGGCGAAGATGCGCGGGTCAAACTGTCAATGACAATGATGTCAGGACAAGGTTAAAGATATTTATTTGCCTTCAAAGCTTTGAAGTGTTTCTATTTATTTTAGGTACTAGAGAATATGGACGCCATGTGCGGACGAATATGTGTGTTGACGCAGATCTGCGATGCGGCCATGTCCCGTGTCTGGTGTCTACCCCCGAAGAGGGCTGTCCACTGGTGGTCCCGGCAGCTGGCGGAACTCCAGGCCGCAGCCGGCGGCACCATCGCGACGCGGAGCGGGAGGGCCGGCTGTACGAGGGTTACTGCGTGGCGCGGTATACCTCCAGGCTGGCCGTCCGTCGCGCCAAGGACGTCAGTCGGCAGGAGATCGTCAGTCGCAATCATCGGTGCCGACTGTCGCTAGGGATCTCCCTAGCGATGGTCGCTGACGAGTCAGGAACTGGGACGCCGTCACCGCCTTCTGCGGTGCTGTGATCTCGTGGAAGGAGGCGGCAGACCGTGTGGGGAGGGGTTCGCGGGAAGAACGCCTCCACGCAAACATGGTCCTCCGCCGGCGAGTGGGGCGACGCAGGCGCGAGTACCTGCGCCTGATGCCGCCCTAACAGAGTCTGCGGGTGACCGGACCGGGGATTTATTCCGGCACCCGTGGAGAGGCTAGTCTCGCGACGGCGATCGGCGTCCCAGGAAAAGGACGTCAATGGGAGAGGGTACTCCCTCGGGGTATTCCGTCAGGACGACCACTGAAGTCAAGGAACTCTGCACCGGTGGTGGCTGCACGAAGGCGACGTGTTACATGGGTGGGTGACGGGGCCGCGCTAGGGAATTATTTCGGATTATCCGACAATATCGGATAGTTTTGGTTACGGATATTGATTTTTTAGGGAATTGTAAAATGATTTAGCTAATTGTGGTGATCATTGTATTATTTGCCTTTAGAGAGGCTTTTTTTATTGCAAACGATGGCAAACGAGCCAACATGATGGTAAGGTCAGGAGTGGTAGGACCACACTGTCGACAGTTATCTGTCTACAGCCGCGGGCCGATCCGTCCGGGGCAGTACCATGCTCTCGCCGAAAATCGACGTCTGAGTAGTAGCAATTTGTTACTGCGCTTCGTTCGGTGAGCGAGAGCCGGAAGCCCAACTTTCTGAGGGTGATTGCGTGTGGAGGGTTTTGGTGGTGCCCTTGGTATCACCGAGCCTCAATGCACGCATTCACACTCCTTTCGCTTTCTTCGCGGTAGGCAACGGCCTTGTAAAGGTCCATGAGCGGCAGCAACACTTACCATCAGCTGTACTGTTAGCTCGTTTGCCACCGTTTGCAAAAAAAAAAAACTAAAAAAAGTGTGGCTGCCTCTCATGGACCTTTGCAATACCAGGGACACAGCTAGGTCGCTGCCTACCGGAAAGAAGGTGTGAATGCGTGCAATGAGATTCGGTGATACTAAAGGCATCATCAGAACCCACCCCACGCAAACACCATCAAAAAGTTGGGCTTCCGACTCTCTCGCTCACCGAACGAAGCGCAGTAACAAATTATACTATTACAAATTATAATACTGTTACTCGTACGTTGATTTTCTGTGAGTGTGGTACTACCTACTACCCCGGACGGACCGGCCCGCGGCTGTAGAAAGACAACTGTCGACAGTGTGGTCCTACCAGCATTAAAGTTTATGTTTAGGCTGTCAGGTCGGTTGGTAGATAGAGAACATGCCATAACCTGGCCAGGTTATGGCAACCTGACTCATATAAACACCGACCTAATCCGATAATATCCAAAACTTTAATATCGGTCTCGGTAGCGGTTACGGTTTTCTTTTCGGATATTCGATAATTACAGTTACGGATCTTCGTAACATCCCAACTAGTGAGACACGTCAGGAACTCTGAATCATTCATCATTAAAAATTGCCTGATAGATCATTAGGACAATAGGCTGCTGCACACTTATGGGAAATTTTTAGTACAAATAATGGCACAGATACTGTTAGTGGTCGAGATATCGATCTAGTTCTGGTTCTCTCGGGTTCGATTCCCACACAGGACATTAATTTATGGGGCGGCGCAGGCGCGAATACCTGCGCCTGATCCCACCCTAGCCGAGGTCGCGGGTGGCTGGATCGGGGAAATAGTCCGTCACCCGCAGAGAGGCCGACCGCGTGAGGAAAGACCGACGTCCTCCCCGAGTGGGGGACGTCGGTCGAGGAGAGGGTACTCCTCAGGGGGTATTCCGTCGGGCCGACCACTGACGACAAGGCACCTTGCTCCGGTGATCGGCCCAACGACGAAGGCGACGTGTCATGGGTGGGTTACGGGTGTACGTGCTTACGTCCTTCTGTCGCCCCGCACGGAGCTGGGCAAGGAGTGCGCCGATCGTAACCCATTCCCAAAAAAGAAAAAAAAAAGACATTAATGTGTGCTATCAACAAATTGTTGTCTAGATGTAATTTACATCCGTTAACAATATTTTTATAGATGGGTGCCCTGCAATACAAGGATTAATTCATTAGTGCAGTGTTCGCCTTAAAAAAATACAGTCGCTCGATCGTTTTATTTCAAGATTTCTTTCTCTTGCGCTAGATAATATTTATCTCTTAGTCCATGCATCCATTCATCAGCTACTGGACTTAGGCTGCCCTACGAAAATGGCACTCAGAATGGTCCAGTGCCACTTCCATTCATTAGCTCCTTGCGAGTTTTATCATCATGTCATCAGTCCGCCTAGTAGGAGTTCGTCCTACGCTGCGTCGTGCGGTTCGTAGTCGCCAGTCGACCTTTCTTCCCTGACAGCTTTCAGTTCGACGAGCGATGCGTCCTGTCCAATGGCATTTCAAAATGCTTATTCTTTGGGCTATGTCGGTTACACCCATTCTTTTATGGATTTCCCTATTACAGATATTATGTAGACAAATATCGAGCACAGCCTACTCTACAGCATGCTGCGCGATTTTGAGCTTCTTTAAGAGGCCAACATTTAGAGACCATATTTCAATACCATATGTCATCGTTGGTAACACACATTAGTTATAAAACCCTTTGTTTTCAGACACTGCCACTGGAATATTGGATGACCTCTTCGAGTAGCGCGATATAGCGCGAGATAGCACAGCACATGATTTTAGTAAAAGCAAATGACAATGTATCTTATTTTCATACTTTTTGCACACAAATTTCGTTATTTCGTGTATGCCGTGATATACTCAGTCTGCTCGTAACGATTCGTTACAAATTTGTGTGCTAATTGTCTGCAAATAAGATTCATAATCATTTCCTCTTACAAAAATCCCCTGCCGAGTCATCCCTTCATTTCCTTCATAAGTGGTCAATTACAGCAAACAAGTAGTAATGGCACATTTTTAAGATGGCACAGGAAAAGTGATTAATGGAAACAACAATATTAAAATTATAAATATATTTTTATTTAGAGACGAACATAACGTATTATATAAGAAACTAAATTAGGAATTATTGTCCTTTTACATTTTAAAAGTAAACGATTGCCAACATAATTAAGTTACGACGGTGTGAACTATTTTTGGGAACAGGCCAATTCTATGGTCCAGTCGCACCTCACCCAAATCTTTTGTGGACGGCATGGCATGAACGCCATAGTAATACAGCACTAAGTAAATGATCCTTTTATAGCGGGGGACATTACTAACATTAAACTGACACAAACTACATTTAGACTCCGAACAACAATTTGTGGATCGCACAGTGTTATCCTGCGTGAGATTTGAACTCACGACACTGGTATGGCAAGACGGTATCTATACGACTACTAGCCATATTAAAAAGCAAAGGTACGCGACTACGTGCCAGCTTGTGCGCATAGTTAAAAATAATAAAGTCCGATTGCGAATCCTGGTTTTCAAGATATTGATATTTTTTATGTACTTAGTGATACCCGCAAGATTAAAACGAATCGATTGATTTGAGAATCATCAAAATCAATCATATTTTTATCACTGTCTTCTAATGCAATAGTGACAAAAACTTTTTGAAAGTGCATAGTGCTAAATAAAGGCTACACTTGCAGCTGACCAAAACTAAAATCCAAACTAAGATGGTTTTACTATCGTTTGTGAATAGATAAATTGTTCAGCCAAACACAATTAAAATTTATTCTGATGGCTATTTAGGGTACTTTTAAGATCCTGCATATTGCAGTGATATTGTTCAATGTTTTCTAAAACTGTGAGGTTGATGTCTTCATGATGATATCAAATCCATGTCATCGTCATCATATAATTCACAGTCCCCGTTTTCCTACATTTTATACCACGGCTGGAGGCCCCCATTTAAACTTAGGGCTCCGGGCCTCCGAAGTACTTAGTCCGTCAAAGGACTAAAATTACAACAGCTACTAAATATCATTTTGTATGATGTCTCTAAAGTTTTTAATTCTTTGTTCAGTCTCTTTCAAAGACTCCTTTAGATCTTTGTGTATTTCTCCATATGCCGTAATCGATTGATTAGTTTCAGAGAAAATGTTTTGCAGGATTTGTAAATGAAGAATTCTGAAACAAATTAAATAGTATACAGTATTGTAAACAAAAGACCAAATTATAATAAAAAGTCCAGACGACCGCACAATGAAGAAGATTTAGATGGTAGGACCGCACTGTTGACAGTCTTCTGTCTACCGCCGCGGACCGGTTTGTCCGGAGTAGTACCACACTCTCGCAGAACATCGAAGTGGGAATACTAGCAATTTGACACTGCACTTCATTCGGTGAGCAAGAGAGTAGAAAGTCCAACTTTCTGAAGGTGTTTGCGTGTGGTGGATTTTGGTGATGCCTTTAGTATCACCGAACCTCATTGCACGAATTCACACTCCCTTTATTTTCTTCACGGTAGGTAGCGGCCTAGCAAAGGTTCATGAACCGTAGTGTCGCTTACCATCAGTTGTCATTTTTGCTTGTTTGCCACCAACAGCAATAAAAAAGCTCCTAACAGGGAATAAATAAACAAAACAAATGTTCTCCGCTTAATCTCAAATCCTCAAATCCATCCATCAAACTATCAACATCCATCATAAGACATATGTTTTCACAAAAAGGGGTTTGAAGTTTTAGAAATCTCTAAATTCTAATAATAAATATGGATAGGCTAGATTTTTTTCTAAATTGGACCCGTAGTTTTGAGTTTATTCGTCACTAACAGCGCGCCCTCGCTTCGCTTCGGTTTCAGTGGTCTTATCTGCGTAGTTCCCGTGGGAACAGGAATAAAATATAGCCTATATTACTCAAGGATAATGCAGCATTCTAATGGTGAAAGAATTATCGAAATCCAGTAGTTTTTGAGTTTATTTGTAACAAACGTACAAAAATACGTTTCCTCTTTATAATATTAGTGTAGATAAGCATATTTAATACTAGCAACCCGCCCTCGCTTCGCTTCGGTTATAGGTTATAGTCGTTTTACCCGCGTAGTTCCCGTTCCCGTAGGAATACCGGGATAAAATATAGCCTAGTTTACGCCCTGATATTATAGCTTTCCATTGGTGAAAGAATTTTTGAAATCGGTCCAGCCGTTTTGAAGATTACCCCGAACAAACAGACAGACAGACAAAAATTTTTTAATTGCTATTTTAGGCATAGGTGTCGTGCAAATAACCGTGTGAGCATGAAAAAAGCCTATTATTTTGACATTACAAAGAGACACTCCAATTTTATTTATTGGTATAGAAGATATCATTTTCTTCACAGTTTTATTATTTGACTATTATTAGGGGACTTGTCATTAGAAAGGACAAAATTTAAAGCATTCGCCACATATTATATAGAGCAGTGCTTTTTTGTTTTTGAAAACAACACCCTGCACTAAGGAATTAATCCTTGCGAGGGACTTTACAAACATAAAATTAACGGACACAAATTACATCGAGACTCAGAACAACAATTTGTGGATAGCCCAAAGTGTCGTCCTGTGTGGAATTCGAATCCGCGACACTGGCACTGTATGTCGGTATATTAACCACTACGCCTGTGCAATTTACATTGTTATTTCCTCTACTCGGGGATAGAGGTACCTACTAACTATAAGTAATTTTATTTGAATTGTGTCACTCATAATATGTGTTATAACACAAGAGCCTGTGAACCCCAGACCTTCGTTATTTTATTAAAGCTGGAAGTTTGTCAGTGCATGCTCTCAACACAGGTAAGAACGGTGGCCCATTAAAAAATTTGGGTTAGTGGCTTGGGCAGATAAAAAGTACTAAAGGTGTGTAAAATACCGATCTATTTTCGTCAAATTATTAAGCGTGATTTTTTCATATTACCTTCAGATAATTATTAAAAATCACCTTATTCATTGCCAGACACTTAACATTGTGGCAACGCCTTGGCAGACACCCTTAACATTCATGAAATTATAATTCTACTTACGTTATAGTATAAAAGTTAATTTTTATATATAATACTTGGGTAATGAGTAGATGATGTTTCCTCAGTAGCCAGATATTTTTCATAGTTCCAACCCCTTGCCAGACAAAGATGTAGTAGGTAGCTGTAGGAGCGAGCACGAGACAGTAGATATAAACATGGGTGGGTGCGAGTGAGATGTGCTTATATTCTTTAGTATTTAGTACATGCTTATAGCAGCTAAAATAATATTATATGCTATCTTCAAATATTATTAATTTAATATTCATTATTAATTTATAAGAACAATATTAAATAAGAGGGTGTGGACCCCAGGTCCACACGCTCTTAGTCTATTAGCAGATAAGAAATAAATGATTTATTCGTTTTTCCGAGTTCATAATTGCAGATCATTATAGAAACAAGAAACGAATGATAATGATGTTTAGAAATTAATAGTCCTTCATACTTATATATACACGATTATCTTATGGCTACATAGATCTTAGCAAAATATAATATATTTTTAAGAGGACATATTGTAACATTATTAGTGCATGTATATGACGTAATTTGGTAATGTATTTTTTTTAATTGAGACTTATCAATACACACATTTTTGCTATTGTAGCTCCTGTAATTCAGAATCCATAATGGGCTCCATGGGTGACACTGAGGTTTGATACTCGGACAGTCCCAGGAAACGCATTTCTTTGTCTTGGGATCCACAACAAATTTAATTAGATTATTTAGCAGGAAGAGTTGGAAAATTGATTCAGATTTCCTCCTATGCAATGTAGGTGACAGGAAGCAAAATCACTAATCAGGCAATAAGTAAAGGGGTGTATAGCTACAAGCACAGTAGTACAGCACCGCAAAAAGGGGAGAGCTTAACGGGGTCTACAATATGAGCCTTAAGATTGATTGCAGTAGTAGGAATAGCAGAAACGCCTGAATGCACACGAATTTTCTCGGGTTTCGAAATTTTGTCAACGTGACTTGCAAACAGCCTGCCAATTGCCACTTAGCATGTTAATGCTTTTCGTGATGTCAGTTACACCCGTTCTTCTAACAGAATATCTCACAGAAAAATTCCAGGCATAGGCTTCTCCATAGCATGCTGGTAACATCCACTGGTTCTGTAGACCTGTGTTTTCAGACACTGAGGCATGCTGGATGAGTAGATCCTCTTAAGTTGCCCAAATGCTGTACAGCCTCATTGGATTTGTCCTCATTGAATTTGATACAGTATGAGAGGGAAATTGACCCAACTATATACCATGCTGGTCAGTCAGGTTGGTATAGATTTTATTTCGAGATTTGCTTCTCTTGCATAGATGTTATCTATTTACTGTAATCCCTTACAACTTTATAATTCCCACGGGGAACAATAGGGGTGTTGTATTGAATCCTTAATCGGTCAACACATAGAAAACCAATCTATACCAATAAATAAAATTGGAGTGTCTGTTTGTAATGTCAAAATAATAGGCTTTTTTCATGCTCACGCGGTTATTTGCACGACACCTATGCCTAAAATACAGATTAAAAAATTTTTGTCTGTCTGTTTGTTCCGGGTAATCTTCAAAACGGCTGGGCCGATTTCAAAAATTCTTTCACCAATGGAAAGCTATAATATTAGGGCGCAAACTAGTCTATATTTTATCCAGGTATTCCCATGGGAACGGGAACTACGTGGGTAAAACAACTAAAACCGAAGTGAAGCGAGGGCGGGTTGCTAGTTAGTAATAATTTTCAATACTTACTTTGACTTCAAATCCAAGATCTTTGTCTTCAGTGTCAGTAATTCACTTGATTCATTGCTGAACCATGTGACATCCTGTATTCTATGATTCAACCACTCCATCATGAGCTCCACTTTCTCACTCTCCTGTGCCTCTAGTGTATTTAATTTATCATCTATATTTGCCTGTAGTTCTTTAATCTGAGATTTATTGTCCTTTTTACAATTCACTGTAGTTTTTTTAATGTTTTCAAGTTCTGATATAAACATTGGAAGTTTAGTTTGTATCCTCTGAATAATAGCTTCATTGAATTCTAACTGCTCATCAAATGAAAGTTCTGCTGTTGTTTGATGCATGAATCCTGAAGGTAATAACTTTCTATAAATCTATGTATCTATAAGTGGCTATGCAATTATACTGAATGAGAGAGGCTGCCATGTTTATTTTTATATATGTATATATATTTCTTGTGTACATGTGTATGTCACTGAACTCCTCCTAAATGGCTGGACCGACGTAGATGAAATTTTTTGTGTATTCAAGGGGATTCAAGAATGGTTTAGATTCACAATTGGCCCCGGTAGGTGGCGCTGCTGTCGATTTCAAGGAGAATTCCTTTTATTTTACTTGATCAGAACAACGTCTGTTGGGTCAGTTAGTATTCATATGTAACATAAACAGAATTACCCCATTTATTAAAATTGTACACTACAGTAGAAAGCCCTTTTATTATTTTCAATTTGAACTTATAACTTTCACATTTGTGAATTTTGTATTTGTGTAACTTTCGTGGTTGTCATTTTTGGATAATATCCAAATATAGATTTACATTTCATTTTGATTTTGTGGGTTATTCTGTTAATTTACAATTTTTATTTTGTGGGCTATGTTTATGCTTTGTAGGGTCAATATACACAGATCTAGATATAATCTCCTTGTCATTACAGTTTGGTTGGTCCCTTTGACATAAGGTCTATAATAGTATATCTATAAATTTAATATTAAGGAAAATATTATTCGCATTTAAAAAAAAAACCATCACTACACTACTACTAGGGAATAATGTTTCAGTAGACTACTTAAACATTCAATGAATGGCAACAAATAACAACCAGTTTCCGATCAATCTTTTGTAATAATCTGTATAATCACAGAAAGTACCGGTGACTGGACAATTAGCACAGGAAGTCGCTATAGGGACCACTACACCATCTGGGCTGGCAGTGAGTCAATTCAGACATAAAGCATTGTGTTAAATTTTTTCATATCTTTATTTCTAACTATAAACTTTTTCTCAATTTTTACATGTTCTACTGTGGTGTATTTGGCCATAGTGAAATGTGTGATTTATAAGTACTATATAAAATATTAGTGTAAATGTGGGTAATTGGAAGAGATCTGTTCCATCAACCTTCAAGCAGTCTTGATTAACCTAGTAAGTACTTAAGAACTACTATTGGACATGAACATCTTCCGGAATGGCAGAAAAGACGAAGAAAGAAATTTTAATATAAAAATACTCTTTTTCTCCTATATAGTAACAAGGTCACAATGTATTCTATATAATAAAAAAGACTAACAATAAGAGATATAATGCAATAAAATTATTTTCTTAGTAGTGATGAAGTAAGAATTCATCACCCTATCTTAACCATGGGTATTGTAAAAGACGATTAAGAGAAATCATCATCATCGCAGCCCACATATCAGTCCCACTATTGGGCTTCTTCATAATGGGAGGGATTGTGACCTACTATACCATGCTGGTCAGACATGTTGGTATAGGGTTTCATTTCGAGTTTTCCTTCTCTTGCACAGATCTTATGTGCATATTATAACCCTTAGTTGTCTTACGATATCCATGGGCGTCCATGAATTGTATTCTTAGTCCGTCTATTGTAGAGGACACTCCAGCCCAGCACTTATATATGACAAGATGATGAAATTACTACTGTTCCCAAAGCAAAATAAACCAATCTGTTGAGAAAATATTGCGTCTTTTTTTCTCACTGCCAAGGAAATATAATATACATACAGCCCATAGCTTAAACTTCACTAAATTAAAATTATGTATGTTAAAATTGAAGAAGTTTAATTATTCATATTGGAAATACAAAATAATAAATACGAATTTTATTCCAAATGTATTTGATTTTTGATTGCCCGACGTTTCGAACACTCTACAGTGTTCATGGTTCACGGGCGCACTAAATCCGCTCACTGATGATTGAGTCCGACCATAAACGCTGTAAAATAGTTTTATATTCATCTTGGATTTATAAGAATGTGGTAGAAATCTAAGATTTAAAATCAGTAATTGTATCACGTCCATATTTTATTTGGTAAATCTAGACACATACCCAATAAAGTGGATGTAGTTTCATCTGTTGAACTCAACTTGTGCAAGCTAGAATAATGTTTCAAGTCGCAATCAGCTATAATTTTGTTGATTTTAGTTTTTAATTTTTCGGATAAATTATTATTCTCACTGCAAACTTCCTTAATAATTTGAAGAAGCATATTTTCTTGTCTGAGATTAATATCTAAAGATTTATTATCAGTATTTTTTATTGAATCCATATTGTTTTATATATCTTCTTCTTATTTAATGGCAATGAGCTACAATAATATAAGCTATTGGTGCCAGTGTTGAGTATATTGATTATTATTCACGTCTTTAGTCTTAGTCTTTCAGTTAGTCGTTAGCATGACTTGGTGCTAATATCCAGGTCATGCGTCTCTGGAAATTTGGGCAAAACGTCAAAATGCACGCAATCCACTATTATATCATTTTCACTACATTTCAGAATTTTATCTGCATTATATTACATAAAATATCAGCAAAATTATTCAATATAACACTTTAAAACACTAAAATAATGAAAAGAATATAAAAGCGCTACATAACATTTTGACATTCGCGTCAAAAGTCCGTTTTATATAAAAGTAAATATTTTAAATTTAAACAAATTCGTATTGTGACACATAAAAGAACCGTTGATAATTGATTGACAGTTGAATGTTGCTAACTCTACATATTCTTCATTTCTTGTATCGTTAGCTCTACTTATTTTAGGCTCAAATTTGGTAGATCGTCTCTGAAGTTTAGTCTCTCTTATTTGCGAACTTTTTGTCAAATACATTAAATTGGCAGAAAAATCGTTCGTGTTGTAAGTCGCCTAAGAGAACTATGCTTCCGATGCTCCAAGCTACCCATCAGCTGTAGTACAATGCCTAGGATAAAGTAAAGATATTGTATTCTTTTCTTAGTGCATCACCAAACGGAAAGACCGCAGAAGGAATATTTTGAAGTCATTTTAAACTGTAATAATCTTAGAATAATAACGTATAGAAGGATAGTGTCAGTACTTCGAACTTTAAAAATTTGAATCTAAAAATACTAATGGCGGGCAGACGATTACACACGTACACACGGAAACCACTATACAAATTCTGAAATCAAATTTTGTTTTTATTAACATAAATCGTCGAAATACTTTTAAAAGTAATGTTAAAAACCTATTTAAGTTTTTCAAATGTGTTATGACACCATTTGAATGCACAAGCCGTCATAATTACCTATTTATTTTTTAAGAGTTGCGTACGTTCGTGCAGTGCAATGACTTGTACATTACGGGACTGTTCCGGCGTAAGCTCCATTAGGCTCCAATTGAAATGCCTCACTTTTCGTGCGTGGACTTACCTTATATATGTTATTATTCTAAGGTAATAATATTTAATCGATATAAGTCTTGCTTATATCTAAAGTCCCGTACAGACGTTGGCCGAGCCTAGGCCAACGTGAGCGTCGGCAAATAGGTACAAGGCGAGTGCTAGCGTCTACACGTTGGCCGAGTGCGGCGAACGCCAACGCGAGTGGCCAACGTAGACGAGCGTTTGTAGAAGTGTCTACACGTTGGCCTCGGTCAGTGTTCATTGTGCACTGAAACACTACGGACGTTGACATTAATGTTGCTGCAGCTTCGACTATTTATTTAATGAGCGTATATAACTATTATCTCAGTGTATATCGCAGTAAAGTGGGAAAAAAAGAAGGTGGTTGATACCGAGTATTCACAGAAATAGAACAGTGTAAGATATATCCGTGTGGTGACGGAGTAAGAAAAAAATTCACCAGTCCCTATCTTGTCTGTGAATGTCGTAAAAGACGATTAAGGGATATATCCCTTAACATATGTATTATAATACATAATAAGCATATAATATATATGCAAGAGAAGGTAACCTCGAAATAAAATCCTATACCAACCTGTCTGACTAGCATGGAATACTAAGGTCAGTTTCCCGCCTATTGTGGAGGAGGTTCGAGCCCAACAGTAGGACGTATATTAGCTAAAATGATGATGAATGATGAAGATACATTTTGATACTATAGGTAACATATATGGTGACTTGGATCTAATTATTTACGTCGCATATTTAGAAGTAGTGATGCAAATTTGAAAATATAATCATTTATATTGAGCGACAATATCACATTAAACACGTCTAACCGCGATGGATGTCAACCGTGTAATGACGACTCGGCCAACGTGTAGACGGCATTGGCCGAGCGTAGACGAGTGCCTTTGATTTGTGCACAAAAACTGACACCGAGGCGAAGTGAGGCAAGTGATCACGAGCGACGGCGAATGACGGCGAGTGAAGATAAATCAGCTGTCCACACGTTGGCGCTTGTATTCACTCGGTCAACTAGGCGAGCGACGGCGAGCGTTGGCCAACTAAGGCAAATCGGGTGTACACACGTTGGCGTTCGCCATCGCTCGCCTGCACTCGGCCAACATGTAGACGCCCTATAAGGTTTGCTCGTGGAACGAAACAAGAAATACAGGTTCCTCAATCTACTAAATTATTTGAAGTAGTGAATGTACAGTATACAACTACACATACATACAATATTGTAGTTTATGGCTTGTAAATGGTTTACTCTTTTCACTCTTTTCGACAATTTCACTCGTTGAGGAAATTCGATGTCATGGAAAAACCTGTTTTCATAAATGACGATTTCATCAAAATAAAATTGAAGTGGATATGCAAATGTAATGCGAGTAAGTATTTAGACTATATATAACTCTGATTCCGAGGCAAATACATGCTAGCGCCAATATTATAATTACTAAATGTGACTTACGGTAATATGAATTGTGCGAGTCACTAAATTAACAAAGCATAGTTTTTAAGCTAAATAAATATCTCGTAACATCTATGTGTACACATACACATACTAAATGTGCGTAATAAAAATTAAATTGATCTGTTTTTTGTAATCTATACCTTTTTCATGACATAAACTTTAGCAGTTTCATTATTATTAAAACCTTTACTTAATTAACATTAAAAAGATGAGAAAATACGAGTGTTTAAATTATCTATTATAATAGAACTAATATTTTGTGATTATTAATTCCGACATTTTGATACAGCATAATGATAATTTCTGAACAAATTTACCCTTCATTCTCTTTTTTTGCTTTTGAACGAAAAGAAACCGATCATGATAATCCAACAAAGTTTGAGTGATTATTTTTTATTCTGTCTCACATGGAGTAGGCAGAGCGGTACAGAAAGAGGTATACTCATTCGAAAAGTCTATTTTATTTGGTAGTATTATTTTAAAACTGGTAATTTGATTTAGGGTTGAGCGATATTAGTAAAATATCGATATTGAAATCGATATTGATATCGATAGCCAAATATCGATAAGTCGATATTATCGGACACAAAATATCGATATTTTGTAATAATGAAAAGAAAATTCTCCGGACAAATTTTGAGGAGTTTTTTTTTTTTAGGAAATTTGTCTGGATGTATTAAGATACAGCGGAACTTACGACGAAATAAAATCCTCTGGGCAAAATTTGATGATTTTTTTTTTCAGGAAATTTGTCCGGATGCCTAGGAGTCACACTTTTTATCAAAATTATGTTGTTAATAATTTTTCTTTTCATTGCAAAAGCGATATCGATATCGTGTTGATAATATCGATATGGTGATATTTCAAAGTTATAAATATCGATATTGAAATATCGATATTTCAGCGGCTAATATCGATATTTCAACAATATCGATAAATATTGCACATCCCTAAGTGGATTAGCACCTGCGTTTGTTCATTTGTTGGTGGCAGGTTTATTTACTGAAATTTGTCTTTTATCCTAATGAATTCTTAAAATGAAACATCCTAGTGTAGCGAGTTTGTAATTTTACATCATTATTTTATCAGTAAAGAACTATACTTTGAATATGTCTTCGGGAGCATCTGAATCACTAAAGAAATCTGCAGAACTTGATCTCGCTTCCAACAATGGTCAAAACATTTCATCAGAATCTCAAAAACTGGCAGAGAATCATGATAGAAATAAATCGAGTAAAACCTCTAATGAATCTCAGGGCAATTGTTACTGGTTTGTAAGATTCCTCTTACAGTTTTTGATTTTGTTAAATGAGGTTTATTAACATATTTTTCTTTTTAGCGGGAAAGATAGAAACCTGAATATAGCCGAATTATTATGTGCATCTTGTAACCGATGGTTTCATGAATCATGTATTGGTTACCAGTTAGGAAAATTGGTGCCGTTCATGACAAATTATTTGTTTATTTGCAAAAATTGTTCTCCAACTGGTCTCGAAACGTTTAAAAAGAATCAAGCACGTAAGTAATTACTTTATGCAATTAAGCTTTACTCGTTTTTAATAAGAGTAATAAATAAATATTTATATCACAATGCCTATCTATTTTCTTACAAATACAAACAAAAAATTAGGAACAGTTTCCTGACTACCTATAATATTTTTATAAGGTTTAAGTCTTATAAATATATTAATGAAATCATTATGGATATGTCATTGATTAAAGGAACTCAAAAAAATCTGTTTAATATTAAATTTAGTTCATCATCATAGCTCATATAAGTCCCATTACTGGGTTGGAGCCTGTTCTTTATTGGGAGGGAAATTAACCTACTATACCATGCTGGTCACGTGGATTGGTATAGGGTTTTATTTTGAGTTTACTATCTCTTGGATAGATATTATATCTCTTTGTCGTCTTTTACGATAGCCATGAGCAATAGAAGGGGTGGTGAATTGTATTTTTACTCCATCACCACTTGGAAATTTGGATCACAACTATTTTAAAAAATCAAATAATATGTAACTGATAAAAAGTTTGTTACTTCATAGGACTAAAATTTGATTTATTGTGTCAGTAGAAAACATATGCAGAATTTTTTATAATTTCAGACAGCATCAGCAAATAATCTTCCAGACACGTTATAACTTGGCTTTTTTACAGCTTTCCCTCAGATGTGTTTAACAGCGATAGCAAACTTGAAACAAGAAAGTGTAAAAGATGGCAGCAATAGACTATTGTTCAGTAAGGATAGAGAGATCATACCATACATTGATCAATACTGGGAAGCAATGACTACTATGCCTAGAAGGTGAATATAGTATGAGTATAGTAATTAAGTAGAGCGGTCTATACACGGGATTTCTCTGCGAAATAGAATCCGAAATATCGCAAATCATAAAAGAATGAATGAAACCGACATAGCATGAAGAATTAGCACACTGAAGTGGCAATGGGCAGGCCAGATTGCTTGACAAACCAACTACCGCTGGGAAAGAAGTGACCATGTATCGGACGATGCAGTGTAGGACACCCCCCACTAGGTGGACCGATGACCTGGTGAAAGTTGCTGAGCATTGTTAGACGCAGGCAGCACAAGATCGCTCTCTGTGGCGTAACATAAGAGAAGCCTATGTCCAGCAGTGGATGGCGATAGGCTGAAATGATGATGAATTAGGCAATATAGGGTGGAAATCCATTATTATTTTAACATAGATGCAAGGAAGGGAAACCCACCATTTCCCATGGTTAATACCACATATCTCAAGAAAGAAAAGAATATGGGTTAGAATCAAACTGAAATGGGATGTAAGAAAGTCTTCTACCTGATTAGCTACCTCCAGAACAGATTTGACCCTTGTTTCACCTCTTAACAAAGAATCCTCAGGAAAGTTTAAATACAGATGCCTTGTTCTTCCATCCCTTTTAAAAAGAGTAACTATAGTGTTTTGTGTAATAATAACTTAGTTTGAGCTGAGACCACAGGCTTATTGATTGATATTGATGAGTATTGATTCTGGATCACAAGATTCCAGGATCTAAGTAGATCAGAAGATGTTATTAGATTCCCTATTGAGGGATTCTTAGTCTTTTAATCCTGTTATGTTTTGCACAAAAATGATGGACTTTCAAGATGAACACCCACATCATTGGGGAGTTGAAAAATGCTTTACTGATTATAATGCACATAACAATTTGTGTAATTCACAATTTGTTGTGCTGAGTCTGGGTGTAATTTGTGTCCGTTAGTTATGTTTGTAAAGTCCCCTGCAGTACAAGAATTATTTCTTTTTTTGTTATTTATTAAGGGTGATATATATACCGACCGTGTGGTGACGGAATAAGAATACAATTCACCACCCCCTATCTTACCCGTGGGTGATCGTACGAGACGACTAAGGGATATAAAAACGCATATAACATCTATGCAAGAGAAGGAATACTCGAAATAAAACCCTATGCCAACACGTCTGACCAGCGTGGTATAGTAGGTCAATTACCCTTCCATTATGGAGGAGGCCCGAGCCCAACAGTGGGACGTATATGGGCTGAGATGATGATGATGATGATATATATACACAAGTCCTTTAAGCCTAGGATTATTTCCTTAGTGCAGATTTATGTCATTTATAGAAACATGTATTATCTTTCTCTCTAATGTTGAAAAATAGTTGAATATTTTAAAACATAAGTTTGCATAATAATATTTATTTTCCAAATTTCTCTGCTAGTAATCAATACAGGTAATAATTTCATCATACAACACCACATATTTAAAAAAGTTTTTGATCCTATTTACAATAAAATACTGGCCATTAGAACTTTTAAATGGATTATCATTAAAACATCGAAATTTATTGAGAATAAATATCATTCTATTTCTAGATATTAGTTTGAATTTAGAATTAGAGATTATGAAAGAATATGATATGAAAATTTATAGATTGTTAACAGTTATAGCCACAAGATTTATTAAATTTATTTAAGAAAGGTAATGTAGTATTTTGCTAATTTGAATGACAAAGTAGTGAAATATTGTATAGTAGGTTAATTTCTTTCATAATTGTGGAGGAGGCTGACGCCCAGCACTGGGACGTATATGAGCTGAGATAATGAAATATATTACGAATATTGCTTTTTAGAGTAACTCAATCTTGGTATGCCACTGTACAAAGAGCACTTATCAAAGATATTCAAGTATTATTCACGTATGAAGAAGACGCAAACCAAGGACCAATGTTTGGACTATTCAGCAGTGAGCTCACAGGCATTAAGCCTAACTATGAAGCAATGATTAAACAAGGACAGCTGAAAGTCACAGATATGGGAATTGCTACAAGTAAGTGTAAATGTAACTATTTTTTTTTGCATGATTAGTAATCTTACGGACAGGTTGGAGTCACTGGAGCGGCGGAGAGACTGGGTCACTGTGTACTCATCAGCTCTTTCATGGGCGTGCTCTGAGGAACTGTTTGACTTGGTATCACCATCACGTCCAATGGTGCTTTTTACCAACACACCATTTGGAACCATAGCAGGATTCATCCATTTCACCTAAAATGTCATGGTCTTCAACTGTTTGTTTCCAGCAATCACACATCAGTTCAGGATTCTGGAATGAACTACCTAACTGCCTAGACGAGCCCCTGGTGTTTCCCCGGGACTTTGGGAGGAGGCACGATGGTGCCACTCCCCTCGGAGGATTCCGAGCTGCCACCCTTGCTTAGGGGGCGCTTCCGCACCTGTGAGGGGAGGACCTCCTCCCTGACTGCTAGGACCGCCGTTAGGGCCGACGCCGGAGACTGGGACGACCCAGCGACGATCTCAGCAGCCGACGTGCTGCCGCCCTCGCTGTCCGGCGGCCCTGTGGTAGTACTGTCGCCCTCGTTAGCCTTCTGTGCCGTCCGTCGCTGCTTCGCGGCGCGCCGTCTGGCGCGCTCCGTTGCAGGGGTGGCTTTCCCTCCTCTTTTCTTTTTTCGGGCCTCTATCTTCGCCGGGCCCTCGGCTGACCTTGAAGCCTCAGGTGCCAGACTAGCAACCGAGCTGTAGTCGGATGAGGCATCTCCCTCCTCTGTGCCAGTTTTACTGTAGCATGGCAAGGCTTTAATGTGGGAACTAGAATCCCCGTTCCTGTGGATGGTATTGGGCGTCTCACCCCTCCTATCTGCAACGTCGTTTGAGAAACAAGTATCCATAACAGTTCCCACGAGTATGGGAGCAATAAAGGTCGACCCGGGCAGAGATCCCGATACCCGGGCAAGCGTACATTTGTATCCCAACACAGGGGGTCCGCAGGTATCCTGGCTGGGGGCGTGCTAACGACTGAACAACCCATCAGCCATGCATCCTCTCGCCGCGCGCCAGAGCTTAGGATTCTGGGTGATTGTTTTATAGAGGTTTTCTTCCTCGCGGTCCAGGCGGTTAAGCCAAGACCCTCGCTCCTGAATCTAGGTCTCAAGACGAGTGTCCCGAAGCAAGAATCAGGTCTACGATTTGTCGCGGTTGGCAAATGCCTACCGAGTCCTCAAATGAATGAGTGACTGGGCCAGATATTTGCCACGAGCGACAATTCCAGAGAGCAGTCCAAGAAATTGTCGCTCGTGCCCAGGGTACACCACGCGGAGGTTTCTGGCGTAGTACCCCACTGTCCCGACTTTTCGCGTAATTTTTAGCTTGCATTATCACGGAAAACCTAAGGTATATAATAATTATGACCTGTTGGATAATAGGCCATCATTAGTTCATCTATTTGAAGTATGTGTGCATCTACCTATGGACTGAGCCCTATCGACCAAGGGAATAATGGCGTTTGCCACGATTGGCAGTAAGGGGTAGCGCCAAATAGTATTTTTAACCTGTTACCACACGGAGAATTTTAGTTATTACAGAGCCTTGACGTATACCTAATTCAGTAGACATCTCAGGCCCACTATTGGGCTCGGGACTCCTTCAGAATGATATGGAAATTGGCCTACCACCCCTCGCTGTTTAGGTGGGTTGGTATAGTTTTATTTGCCTTCTCTTGAAAATATGTTTTTTGGCATTTTTGATCCCTTAGCCACTACATCTACGGATAAGAAAGGGGTTGGTGATGTTCTATTCTTACTTACTATTATTCTCAACTCAATTTTTGATGTGAAACATCTATCGGCGAGGGTGAATCTGATCGTTAGCGTGGCGTTACCACGCTTGGATATGTACATTTGTATATCAAAAACAACCTGTTCTTATAATTTTCTACAACGCCATCTAGCGAGCTCAAAATAAATTATTAACCTAAACACATACAAATGCAAATAAATGTTTATTGAATAAAAATCATCATTTTCTGGAAAAAAATCGTAATATTTTATTAGTTCCGGTCCATATTAGTTCCTGTCGTAATCTGTTCTTTTATGCGTATATACTTGTACAAAATAATTTTGGTGTTTCAACCTGAGTGACGGCTCCCTTTTTTTTATTAAAATATTGTCAGTGGAGAAATATATTCTTCCTAATATAATGATTTTAAACTGATCTGAAAATTCTGTCGGCTTAGTAAATATTCGTGATAAAGCCCACAGACCACAGTGCCCACAGTTTCCATGTGATGACGGAGTAAGAATACAATTCACCACCCCCGTGGGTGTCATAAAAGCCGACTAAGGGATATATTATGCATATGACATCTATGCACCTTTACCCGTGGCTGTCATAAAAGTAGTGTCCGACCGAAGGTGCAATTCTGACCGAAGCCGAAGCCGATTAATCGGTTATTATTAACCTTGAGAAATGCGATACTTATTTTAATCTCAGAATATACTACATATTCTGAGAGCTTTAGAGATTTAGCCCAATATCGCGCCGAGTGACCAACATATATACCTATATATAGGTAGGTAATAAATTATTGTTTAAAATAAAACTTTCAAATATACAATGTTAATTTAATATTTATGTATTGACTTATGTACTTAACAAAAATAATCAATTAATCAGTCACATTTTTTTAACTATCGTAAATTGGACGAATACAAAATATCTCTATAAAATAATTGAGCTAAATTTAACGCTTTTTCAATATCTATTTTGAATATATATTTTTAATTTATAATTTTTGAGAGAATTAAATATTCTTGTAATTTCTTAGATAATTAAGATTTGCACATTTTTGGCAATAATTGGAGAAAATAAAAAACTTCAGATGTTTTGGTAACAATTTGAGGCACTTAACTAAAAAATAAATTCACTTTTTTCGACTAGTCTGAACTAACTAAAAAATAGCTCTTTATACTTAATTAAATGGCGAAACAGTACGTTTATCAATAATGTACCTATTTGGGAAAATTATAATAAAAACTTACAATTAAAAGAAAATTTGTACATTTTTGTTCAATATTTGGAAAAAAAAACCTTAGGTAGTAGAAGAGACTAGACTTAAAGTCATAAATGCACTTTAATCAGCTAACGCTAAAGATTCATGAATGAATAAAAATAACATATTTTTTCGATGCAAGTATACTTAAAACAATAATTTAAGTTTGTATTGTAATGCGATCGTGCCAGGCGGTGGCGGTGCGGCGAAACGCTGCTCTCAGCGCAGCTCTGTCTGACCACAATGCCATAGTAAGGTCAATTTCCCTCCTATTATGGATGAGGCTCGAGCCCTGAAGTGGGGCGTGTATGAGCCGAGATGATGAAGAAGAAAGCTCACAGTTTTTTATGGTTTTGGAGCAGTGCCACTATCGGCCGATAGCGCCGCTGCTCTAAATTCCATACAAATTGGTCTTGATATCGATACGAACACTAACGCAAATATGCGTGCTAAGTCTACTGATGTTTACGTATAACATATTTTAAATAAAAGTTTTTAAGGATTTTATCACCTTTGTGTAAAAATAGCCTGACGTTTCGAACTTCCTTCCATCAAGTCCTCCCGTAACTATGAACATTGCACGGGAGGCCTCATGTGACCACTGACCATGCTACCCGATTCCTACTATTTTCGCGATAAAATAATTTTAATGAATCTAACATAAATAAATAACGCTACCACAGGTTTAGAACTCGTATACGAAACGTGAAATTAAAACTATTGAAATTCGATTTAATCAATAACATTTTTTTAGGATTCAACTGGTAATTTCTGTGATTATCAAACTCCTTACCTAATATTTTAATAGTTAATGCCGTGTATACTCTTTTAGTATCATCATCATCACTAACCATATACGTCTTACTTGGGCTCGAACCTCCTCAAAAGGAAGGCAGTTGACCTGGTATGACGTATTGGTATAGCAATTTATGTCGAGTTTCCTCATTTTGCGTATGTCCTATCTGTACATCATACCCCCTTAGTTGTCTCCTACGATGCTCACGGGCAAGAAAGAGGTGGTGAATAGTATACTTTGTCGTCACCTGGAAAGTATTACTACTTTACTAATGCATGTGTGTAAACATTAGAAATCATGATGCCATCTATTTAGGTCCTTCCATCATTTCAGCTCATGTACATCCCACTGTTAGGCTCGAGCCTCCTCCACATTAAGAGCGAAATTGACCTACTGTACCACGCTGGTCAGACGTATTGCTATACGGTTTTATTTTGAGTTTTCCTTTTTTTTTTTGTATAGAACGTCTATACAAATATGCTTATATAAGGGTTTAGACCTTCAGTCGTCTTTTACGACACTCGGGAGCAAGATAGGGGGTGGTGAATTGTATTCTTACTGTCGCCACTCTGTATTAAAATATTTAGTAATTATAGGAGATAAATAGAATGTTTAAATGAAATTATATTTATAGTTATATGACACTGATGAAATACCACAACTACTGTCGGTACTTACTTGCATGGCCAGCTCCACCGCGCCCTTGGTATTTCTTTTTGCCATTTTCCAATATAAATTATTAATATTTCGGGAAAAGGTTCTTTCATAAACTAACATCGATACATCCAAGTTTAACAAACTTGGATGTATCGATGTTAGTTTATACGATGTTTTGACATCAATGTTTTGCTTTCATGATTTAAAATGTAGGGTACTTTTAACAGAGCCTGCATAACAGTTTAGGTACCCTGTTTCTAAATATGTAACTAAAAAAAAGCTCATCACATCACGTAAATGTTGGTGCTTCATGTAAAAACCATGTTTTCATGAAATTGATTATAAGCTATTACTCTTAGAATATAATTTCAAAAAAAAGCTCATCGCACTCCAAGTAGCAAGGAAAGTATTTGATACTTTATAGATGTCTAAAAAAAACACCGATGTTTCGATACATCGATGGTTTTAGGGCGATGTTTTTTTTTTTTTTTATTGCCTACGGTAGCAAACGAGCAAGCAGCACACCTGATGGTAAGTGACGCTGCTGCACATGGACCTTTGCAATACCAGGGACACAGCCAGGCCGTTGCCTACCGTGAAGGAAATACTCTTCTTAAAACTCGTTTAAGGACGGACATGTCATAGCGCTCGGGAAACACAGCAGCAGGTAGTTCATTCCAGAACCTGCACGTACGTGGGGGAAATGAACGCTAGAAACGTACAGTTGAAGACCATAACGTTTCCAGGTGAAATGGATGAACCCTGCTACGATGTCGAGTGGTACGTTGGTAGAATGGTGACGGTGGTACCAAGTCAAACAGTTCCTCGGAGCACTCCCCGTGAAAGAGTCCGTAGAGTACACAGAGTGACCCAAAGTCTCTCCGCTGCTCCAGCGACTCCAATCTGTCCGTAAGATTGGGATCCCCGACGATTCGAACAGCCCGTCTTTGCAGGGAGTCAAGTGGGTCTAGCTGATATTGGGCGCACCTGCCCAGAGATGTGAGCAGTACTCCACATGAGGACGAACTTGTGCTTTGTACAGCACAAGACGCTGTTTTTGTACATCGATGTTTGTTCTGAAACATCATGTTTTTGATTTCGATATTTGCGTCTCTACGTGTTTTTGATTCTTACCATAGTTTTTTGGTGCTATCCGCAAATGATTGTATGGGTATTATTTGTATTCGTTAATTGTACGTTTGTAAAGTTCACCGCGACAAAAAGATTCACTTTGTGCGGAGAATTGAATGTAAATTGCCGTTAACATCGATAAAGGTTTCTCCACGCAGTGTAACACAACTTGGAGAATTTTCATACTGCGATTGCCAATCTGCCTGGCAAGCATTAAGCATGGGGATGTTGTCTAATTAATGAATGCAGACTCTAAATAAAGCCTTGCTTATTAATAACAAGATGTTCATATTATTTTGAACATAAATCTCTATTATATTATTATTCCCTTATTTCGTTTAGGATATTTTAAAATGTCGACAGCTATTTCTTTTAAATTCAAACTTTGGAGGAAAACATAGTAATTTAGTGTTTGAACTTCAATTTATCTACAAATAACGATTATTAACAATTTTCCTTATACAATGCCAATGTCGTAATAATAATACGGTACCTAGGTACTTCTATTCATCAGCTTATTATTATACTGATTATGCTGACACATCACACAGGCCTTGCCGAGAGAAATTCGCCATAATCGAAATGCTTGGCAACTTTATACCAAAACACCAACTTCGGCTAGTCTAAACGCTATCGATGTTGATGCTTTGGTATAAGGTTTTTACGGCAAATGTTGCTATCCATTTTCTTGCTGATCTCATAGCCGTATTTTACGATTCTCACGGGAAAGTATGGGTAGAGGCCACTGTATTCTTAAACGATACTTTGTTACTTACTGAAATCTTTATGTACATGTATTGTGAAGCTATATCATCTTGTCAACGCTGAGCAATTACCAAAACTAGAAATATTAAATTTTGACAGTCATTTATTTTTGTGACGTAAATGCTGATTAAGAACCGATTATACGAAATTTTATAAAAAATAACATTATCCATAGTCTTCAATAAAATTTAACCACAAATGTTCTTCAGATAAAATAAATAAACGTGTTTCAGCATGTATCAATTTTTACCTTCTAAGGGTGTGATTGGTGCACGAAATATTGCGGTAACACTTTTACTTAATTAAAATGATTAGCCTAAATATATATAAGACGGTGTTTTATTTTGTGGTGTAGCGACTTATAAGGAATACTCCGAAATTCAGCCACTGTGAATATACTTAATATATTTCCCCACGGGTGTAAAATAGTTTAAATTTTTTTTTTTGACATTTTCACCAAAAATAATTAAAAACGTATTTAAGGGGAATGTCACACATTACTTCTATGTGGACGAATTCGCAGTTCTTCGATGTCCTGGCATTAGGTAATTAAGAATGTACAGTATTTTTCAGGGACACAAAATCGCTCTACATTTGGCCTCCATGAGGCCGCCAGTATTGTTAGGCGTGGCGTTTCGAAGGACAGTAGATAAATGCTTGAGCATGAAGGCTATGGAAGAACGTAAGGTTTTAGCGCGTGCTAGTCGGGCAAACCAACTGGTCGTGTCCTCTATCCGGTGGCTTACGAAAAAAATAAATCAAAAATTGCACATAAATAGAACTCTCGGTAAAAACAATTAGGTTTCAATGACAAAATAATAAAATGTTTCTCGATCCTCTTGCGACATAATGTCATACAGCTATTAACCAATAACATAGCAATAAGTTTTATTAAACATATTTAAATACAACTAGACTAATACGCGAGTGTGATTACATAAAAGTATGCACACCGGTTTGACCCAAAAGCAATATTATATATATTGCTTTACAAGTCGAGTACGGTATGGTATAATACCATGCCTGTCCTAGATTGATGTCGCTTTGGATACGATCCAAAACAGAAAAATATACAGTAAAATTCTCTCATCGCGATGCATACATAGAATTGTAGATCCGACCACAAAGACATGTTATTGAATAATGACATTGTTCTTTATGCATTGGTGTATGTAAACATTAAGTTTGTTACGCACACCAGTGTGATATTAAAACACTATATTATGCGTTAGTGTGTCCGTATATTTGCCGATAACTACACAGGAGCGTCGCGTTAGCCGAGCGATTTCTCCTTTATTGATTTTAGATTTAAATAGTTCAACTTCATTATTACCTTGAACTTTATGGCGGGTGAGTTATGTTCTTATCATTTTTTTTCTTGCTTTTCTTATAATCACAGTTTCCAGTTGACACCTAATGCTATGTGCATATTCAATTAGTTTTCACGGCTATCTGTTATCAGAATAGTAATTTGCCTTGAACAAATGTTTACTTAATAACATTGTGTGTTGCGTTTTATCTCGATTCAATAATTATGTTTATTAGAATCAATTTGTATAAGTATAATAATTATCTCTAATGTTCACGTAAGACACCGATTTAAAATTTCATCGGTAAGTTTCGTCTCTATACGGCAGTTTTATCTTATCAACGCTTGCACTAAATATATGACAAGTTAGTCAGTTATATTGGTGTTTACGACATGGATAGTAAGTTCAGATATCGCTTGATTTTAACTTGTTTTTTTTTTAATAACGTTTAATAAGTAGCTTCTGTACTTTGCATGAATCATTATTGCCTGTTATTGAGCGACGGATATAGATTAATGTACAAAATTTTAGACTTAATCTGATCGACCTTTTTTTTTTATAAATGTTTTGGTACATGTTTTAGTTTCACTATCGTTCATAATTATACGCTATTGATGATACTCTATTATAAGATATGTAGGTGGGAGATTTCTTTATATTTTTTTCGTAATTATTCATGTTTATTGCGGGCATTGTACTCATTACCAGATGTTAATGTTAATTAATAGTTTGAAGTAGAATGTGTGACGTCATAGTGTACGTGGCTTTATGAGTAGGTGCCCGCTCGCTAGCCGAGCTGTTAAATAATTTACATTACGTACTTATATAATACATTCATATATGACCACCGGTGTGCATAACAATTGTATGCTTCGTCGACATTATATCGCATGTGCAGTTCATTGATTATATAATTATGTAGATACTTCATTTGTCTGCGGATTACAAGATTATTATAATTAAATTTATTTAAAAACTAAAATCATTTATCTGCTCATCATCATCATCTCACCCCATGAATCCCTGTAACGATGTCCCTTTCAAATTATCTATGTTCCCCATCTTCAGACAGACTGGAGTCGCTGGAGCGGCGGAGACTGCGTCACTCGGTACTCTACCGGTCCCTTCACGAGGAGTGCTCTTAAGAACTGTTTGATTTGTTGCCACTGTCACCTTTTACCACCTTAACATTTGACGCTGAAGCAGACTTAATCTATTTCATTTGAAGACGTTATGGTCTTGAACTAGATGTTTTCAGTTATCATTTTTCGCACGTACCTGTTAAATTTGAAATGAATTACCTGCTGCTATATTTCCCGAGCGCGTGACGCGTTCTTTAAAAAAGGTTTAAGAAGAGCCTGTACGCCTGGTATAGCAAATGTCCACGAGCGGCTGTATCACTTACCATCAGGTGTTGCTTGCTCGTAAACCACCATAAGCAACAAAAAAACTTATTCGATTAGGAAACCAGGAACATCGATGTGTCGATACATTGATGTAGGTACAAAAGACGTCGCCCTAAAAACATAGATGCATCGAAACATCGATGTTTCTTTAATGATCTATGACCCTAATTCTTGCAAACAACTTTAATTAAAAATGCAAGCTATATTTATTATCTGTAACAATATTATAATTGAATAGATGAGTCTTTAGAACAAGAAAGATTTAGAGTTGATGAAATACAATTATATTAAAAAGACGTTTTTTTATTTACTGAAGTTATTACAAGTTTAACTGCAGTAAGTTATTTAGAAACGGAGTTAAAAGGTGCACTGTTAGCTCGTTTGCCACCTTTTGCAATAAAAAAGTCATTAAGTCTGGTAAATAAACTGTCACGCAGGTTCTGCTAAAAGTACCATACATTTCATACAGATGGCAGGCGAAACATCGATGTAAAAACTTCGTAGAAAATAACATCGATATATCGATCTTTTGTAACAGTGAACATCAATGGCAAATCATGGCAATCATCATCGATGTTTTTTCACTGAAACATCGATGTGTCGTTTGCATCCCTATATACGTCTGACAAACGTAACACAGGTCGAGTATGTGACAGGGACAACGCTCTACGAAGCCAAGGAATTAACCAATTGCCTCTTTCTAAAGATCGATGTGCATAATTTATTGGCGGGTACTGAGCTATTTTATTTATTTCCGTATGGTGACGGATTAAGATTATAATTCATCACCTATCTTGCTCGTGGGTGTCGTAAAAGTCGTCTAAGGGATACATGGAAATAACATCTATGCAATTGATTGAAAACTCGAAATCTTATACCAACACGTCTGACCAGCGTAGGGCAATTTTTCCTCCTACTATGGAGGAGGCTCTAGTGGGACGTATGTTTATATGAGGTGATTGAGATTGACCACACTAGCCAGATTCAATACTTGTCATAGTTTTATATGGAGATATTTATTTCTTTTTCAAAAATATATAATACTTACTTTTCCTTGTGGTATTTTACGACATCGGAGTTAATAACGAAAGGGGGCTAGATTCTACGATACCACACTGACTGTCCATAAATCAATTAAAATAATTTTAAGGTTTATCAAAACATAATGATAAGCAAAGCTTACATGAAACGAATATTTCTTTCTATTCGTTTCTTCACTTCATTCACTAAGTACCTATAGATAGGCAATTCATTTTACTGAATAACATTTTAGTTAAAAGTATAGTTTATCTATTGTGTGAAATGGAATTAGAGCTTGAAAATATGGGAGGAAAATTGCCCTACTATACCACGCTGGTCAGACGTGCTGGCATGGGGTTTTGTTTCTAGTTTACCTACTCTATACCAATAAATAAAATTGGAGTGTCTGTTTGTAATGTCAAAATAATAGGCTTTTTTCATGCTCACACGGTTATTTACACAACACCTATGCCTAAAATAGCAATTAAAAAATTTCTGTCTGTCTGTTTGTTCCGGGTAATCTTCAAAACGGCTGGACCGATTTCAAAAATTCTTTCACCAATGGAAAGCTATAATATCAGGGCGTAAACTAGGCTATATTTTATCCCGGTATTCCCACGGGAACGGGAACTACGCGGGTAAAACGATTATAACCTATAACCGAAGCAAAGCGAGGGCGGGTTGCTAGTCTATACCAATAAATAAAATTGGAGTGTCTGTTTGTAATGTCAAAATAATAGGCTCTTTTCATGCTCACACGGTTATTTGCACGACACCTATGCCTAAAATAGCAATTAAAAAATTTTTGTCTGTCTGTCTGTCTGTTTGTTCCGGGTAATCTTCAAAACGGCTGGGCCGATTTCAAAAATTCTTTCACCAATGGAAAGCTATAATATCAGGGCGTAAACTAGGCCATATTTTATCCCGGTATTCCCACGGGAACGGGAACTACGCGGGTAAAACGACTATAACCTATAACCGAAGCGAAGCGAGGGTGGGTTGCTAGTCCTGAATAAATATCGTATGCATATAATCGATATAATCGTTTAGTCGTCTTTTATGACAGCCATGGCAAAAATAAAACTTTTCATTGCGACCAAGGGATATATGCAGATAATATCTATGCAAAGACAGGTAATACTTGTAATAGCATAGGAATGCCAACACGTCTGAATAACGTATTGTATAATAGGTCTATTTCCCTCTCTTCTTTTGATGGAGGCTCAAGCCCAGCCATGGGACATGTACGAGCAGATACGATAATGAAAGATTTTTCAGTTCATTATTGAAAATATAAATAGGCACTCAATAAAACTTACCTTAAGACTTTAATGTACTGATTGAAATGTATAAAAACTTTTAATTTTAAATGTAACCATATTTTTCACGTGACGGAATTGTCCTGGTCCAAACGGGATTTTTTTTTTCTTTTTAAGACAACGCCTTGCACTAAGGAAATAATCCTTGTATTGTGGGGGACTTTACAAACATATAATTAACGGACACAAATTACATCCAGACTCAGAACAACAATTTGTGGATCGCACAAAATGTTGTCCCGCGTGGGATTCGAACCCCCGACACTGGCGCTGTAAGTCGCTATCTTAACCACTACGCCATCCGTGCAGTCAAAATTATGGTCACATAATGCATAATATAACTGACACAGTTTGAAAAGAGACAAGTAGCGTGTTAAAAAAGTAGGTTGTCTATAAAGTCGGTAATTCGTCGATAATTATCGACGAATATAATTTTATAATTTTACGTGATAAGAGAAAATACGTGATGAAAAGTGCAAAAATCTATGAATTGAATTCTTATCAGTGTATTATCATTATTTTGTATAATACAAACAAGGACTTAATTGAAAATTACAATATTTTTCAATAAATTAACATCTACATATTTGCACTCTGTAATTCAAATATTTTTTATTTAAATTAGAGATAGATACGGCATAAGCCGAACGTTTAGGCCAATCGTACCTCCCTATCCCTTGTTTCGTGCTCTCACTTGCACGCTCGGCTCAGAATCAAAACGTCACGTAGCGCTTTTTAAATTGTACCTGATGACGCCCTAGCAGAGGCTGCGGACCGGGGATTTAGGCCGGCAACCACGGAGAGATTAGCCTCGCGACGGCGATCAGCGTTCCGGTAGAGGAGACGTCGACGGGAGAGGGTACTCCCTCGGGGTATTCCGTCGGGTCGACCACTGAAGTCAAGGAACTCTGCACAGGTGGTCGGCCCAACGACAAAGGCGACGTGCTATACGGTGGGTTACGGGTATGCGTGCTTACGCCCCTCTGTCGCCCCGGACGGAGTCGAGCGAGGAGTGTGCCGACCGTAGCCCACCTCCCAAAAAAAAAGCGCTTTTAAATTTTATTCATTATTTTAGTGTTTTTTTTTATATAATATTGCTGATATTTTATGTAATATAATACAGAGAAAAATCTGACATGCGGTGAATATGATTTAACAGTGAATGGCGTGCATTTTCATGTTCCGCTATATACCTGCAGGAATTAGGATGTGGTTATTGGCAAGCAATCAACAACTTGTGCTTGGCGAAATCCTGCAAACGTCATTAAAACATGTCTTTGGTAATATTGATTAACAACTATGTTTTACTGGTAGATTACCCACGCATTAGGTATAATAATAAACACGTGTTAATGCTTTGATTATAGACCTGTATATAATCAAGTGTTAATGTTTATTATTATCCTTACTAATATTATAAATGTGAAAGTAAGGATGTTTGTTTGTTACGCTTTCACGCTTAAACCACTGAACCGATTTCAATAATTCTTTCACAGTTGGAAAGCTATAACATCAGGGAGTAACATAGGCTATATTTTATCCTGGTATTCCCACGGGAACTACGCGGGTAAGGCGACTGAAACCGAAGTGAAGGGAGGGCGGGTTGCTAGTTCAATAATAAATTCAATTTGATTAGTATTGAATAATAAACTTGTTAGTAAAACAATTAATTTGCATTTGGAGTTAAAAATTTTGTGTTTAACAAAATGTTGACTGACCTTGAACTGTCATTTTGACAGTGACATTTGCATGTTCACTTTAGTTCTCTAATAATTTAAATTTCCGGCCATAGTGTCTAGATCCATGGTATTCTGATTTATAGTTTATTAAGAGTTCGTTAAGTCGCAATTCCTAATCACAGGCGTAGAGCAACTACAGTTTAAAAATAATTAATTTTTCAAGACAATAAGAGGCATGGTTGTAGGTACACATAATGCTTAAAACTTGGGCGCAAATACGTTTTTCGAGGCTCTTTGGTATTTTAACGCCTTGAAAATTTTTCTGTACATACGAACGTTCCGAATGATTTCTTATACGTGTTGTCTTAAACTATGAATACTATATTCTAAAGGAGTTCTACAAATATGCGGGAAAATAAATTCTTAACTTTTTGCACATTTTTCTACATAGTAATTGGGTGCTTGCTATACCATTGGTTATCGCTTAACCTCCTATGTGCCCATATTTTTTACGACAATACTCGACGCTATATAACGTGATCATATCATTATCTTTTGTGCATCTGAACTTAAAAGCTATAATAAAAACACACATGGAAATTATATAGAACACGTACGTATCAGTATAACAAATGATCATTTGAGGTCTATGTGCATAAAGGGGACATTTGTGTAATGGCTATAGATAGCGAGACATACAACCTAAAAATGTGACTCTCGTTGAGAACGGGACATATGGCCACGTTAGTTATGTTGCCAAAATGGAACAAATTTGGTATTTTTCTTAAACAATAAATAATATATTTCACAGTGTGACGACGGAATAAGAATACAGTTGTCGCCGTATGTCTGAGGGAGTCGTAACAATAGGCTAAGGATTTCACTAGTGGAGTGTCCAGCAGCACCTCTGTTTTAGGAAATATAACGGCCAAAAGCCGATGATAACGGCAATGATGATGATGAATTCTTTGTAAAGTTCCTCATGATAGAAGGACTTTTCCATTTGTTGTAGATTGAATAATCAGCTGACATTCTAACGTTAATGATTTCTTTTTAGTAAAGACAACACTCCATAAACATATGGGGAAAGAGACAAACGCAATGAAATCCGTAAAAATTGTTCTATATCATTGACCTTTTTAATTTTTGCTATTAAAATAACCGAAGCTCATTCACGTATATTTTTTTTTCAGTACCATTGGCAGGTAACGTAAAGGGTAGGCAGGGTAAACGGCGGCCCGCAGTCGGTGGTACAGCTGACACAGGTGCGCCCGTCGGTAAGAAGGGTCGCACTGCTGATATTGGCGCTTTAAAACTACCCTCACACGGCTACCCTACTGAACATCCTTTTAACAAGGATGGCTATAGATATATCTTGGCAGAACCCGATCCGCATGCACCTTTTAGGCAGGTTAGTGTAAAAGATGTAGAATGTTTTACTTTGCTGGTGTGTGCCGCAAAATTAGATTAAGAGTTTTAAATGATGTCCTAATTCCATCTGTGGACGTAATCAATTGCAAAGAGGTTTGACGTCAAGTAGTCATTCGGTAAAGCTTACCTACAATCCTAAGCAGCATATATTGCTTTCCTTTCATGTGTGTTAGAGAAAGAAGATGTGCAGTTTCGATCCCATAAAAATAACAATCAGGACGGATCCACAATAGTTATCATATAAAAAATCAATACCATGCTTGTTAGATTAACTTATGACTTTTCGTTTTATAGTCCTATGCTTTATGTCCACGATGAAAGTCATGTGAAATACTGTCATTCCAGTACCGGGTCTAGTTGAGATTGCGATTTTCGAAGATGTCGTTCATTATGTTTATCTTGGACAAACAGTCTAGTTAGGTAGATTCAATTTCGAGGCAGAGATCAGCTGACAAATCCAACTTGCCTGGGCAGCGTTCGGGCAATTGGGGACTGTCTACTCAATCAACACACTTTAGTATAAAAGCTTATTAAAAAGCATACATCTACGACCAGTGTGTTACCAGTGATGACTTTGGCATGGAAACGTGGTCTTTAAATGTAGGTCTTATACCCAAACCCGAAAGTCACTCAGTGTGCTACGGAGCGGACTATGCTCGGTCGCCTCGGCATTTCTCTGCGAGATAGAATACGAAATATGGAAAACCGCAGAAGAACGGGTGTACCCGACATAGTGCGAAGAACCAGCATATTGAAGTGGCAATAGCCACATCACTCGATGAACCGACGACCGCTGGGGAAGAAAGTTTCCTGAGTGGTAACCATGTATCGAACGATGCAGTGTAGGACGCCTCTTTCCCCCGTCAGGTGAATCGACGACCTGGAGAAAGTTGTTGCTCGTCGTTGGATGGACAGGACCATACTTTGTCATGAAATACGAGGAAGGCCAACGTTCAGCAGTGGTGAAAGGCTGAATGATGAACGTATTGACATAGCAAGCAGAGGTCTAACACGCTCATGTTTTGAAAGATTATTTTTAGTCATTGTTATTATCGTGCTATTACCCCAACCACTTGGGGTTGACGCAATATATATTTTTGCGCTTCCGTACGCATTGCAGAAAGTTTTAACAATAGGCATAAGCCCGGTCGCCCTCCTGACGTCAACCCCCCTTGGAAATGTAATTGTTGACTAGACAGCAACGGATGGAGTTGGGCCAGGTTGATATAAAGATTAGTCATCTTTTATGACACCCACGAGCAATGGAAGGGTTGATAGTAATTGTAGACGTCACCGCACAGCACACTAAGACAAAACATAGTCATGTAAAAGTACATTTTATTCCAGGAATTTGACGAAAGCAACGAGTGGAGTGGCAAGCCAATACCGGGTTGGTTATATCGGTCTCTATGTCCTGGAATAGTGTTGTTAGCATTGCATGATAGAGCGCCTCAACTTAAGATATCAGAGGATAGATTAGCTGTAACAGGCGAAAAGGGATATTGTATGGTGCGAGCTACGCATGGTTAGTAAATTTTAATTTATTATTTTGATAACCATTGCTGGATAAAATTTAAAAAAAAGGTCCTAAACTAGTGCATAGAGACTTTTTTATCGGCGCTTAATCCAGAACTTCCCATAAGATAGGTCAGGCAAGTTATAAATTCTCTCTCTTTATACAATTGATTGCAAGTCTAATTATTAGACAATTTAATATGTGCTATGAACAGGTGTATGCCGTGGTACGTGGTATTGGGAAGTATGCGTGGAGGAGATGCCGGAAGGTGCAGCTTCGCGGCTCGGCTGGGGCCGCCGTTATTCCAACCTACAAGCGCCTCTTGGCTACGACAAATTTGGATATTCGTGGCGCAGTCGAAAGGGTACCAGGTATGATAAGACTGCAATATTTAAACTTATGCCTTTTATTCTGATCCTCAAGGACAATGTTGGTAGTTTTTAAAAGATGGTCTTCTTTTCAGACCAAAATACTTTTCACTTATGCGCTCAGTTCTTTTTTAGAACGGAAGGACTTATATATATACCACGCTGGATGAGGTTGCGATAGGGTTTTATGTCGATTCTTCCTTCTCTTCATTTTATCTGCATATTATATAATACTTAAGTGGTATTTTAAGATTTCTATGGGCCATAATGTGGTTAATAAATTCTTAATCACCACTCAAAAAATACACAATAGCCCGTGCTTAGAATAATAACGTATAGAAGGATAGTGTCAATACTTCGAACGTTCAAAACATGAATCTAAAAATACTAATGGCGCGCAGACGATTACACACATACACACCACTATACAAATTATGAAATCAAATTATGTTTTTATTAACATATCGTTGAAATACTTTTAAAAGTAATCTTAAAAACCTTTTTAAGTTTTTCAAATGTGTTATGACACCATTTGAATGCACAAACCGTCATAATTATCTATTTATTTTTTAAGAGTTACGTACGTACGTGCAGTACAATGACTTGTACATTACGCAACGGTTCCGGTGTAAGCTCCATTAGGCTCCAATTGAAATGCCTCACTTTTTGTGCATGAACTTACCTTCTATACGTTATTATTCTAAGAGCCCGTGTATTATTATAAGGAAATAAATTATATAACCAATAAATCCTTCTCTAAAGGGGGATTTTACAAACATGCAATGAATGGACACAAGTCAAATGAGACTAAAAACAATATTTTGTGGATCACATACAGATCAGGTGATTATTTATTTAATGTTTTATTTTTCTCGTTTCAGATTCCATGAATCTCGAGGCAAACACTACAGTACTGGTTACGGCGAGGGTGACACCTTGGGTTTTCTTATAGTTCTACCTAATAGTGCCACTACCAAGTTCACGCCTAATACTTACAAAGACAGGGTAAATATTAATCTATTACTTGAATAATAAATTGAATATAAGGAAGAATATTCCATGTGGTGACGGAGTAAGAATACAATTTACCACTCCCTATCTTCCACTTGGATGTCCTAAAAAATTATTAAGGGATAAAAATATGCATATAAATTATGCAAGAGAAGGACAACTCGAAATAAAATCCTATACTAACATGTCTGACCAACATGGTATTGTGGATCAATTTCCCTCATATTGGGGAGGAGGCTCGAGCACAGTAATGGCCTCCCCAGATCCGCCGCCGCCCCAGTCGCCGGCGGCGGATCGCCTCATCGACACTGCGCTCCTCGCGCAGGCGATCCGCCATAATTCAATATTGGGACATATATAGGTACAAGAAATATTGTAAATACTTAGTATGTAAAAATAAGTGAGTAAACGCATATTGAAGTGAGGCAGTAGTACCAATGCCGGGTTCAATAAACAGAGAGGGGACATATTACGGGGATCCTCGCCCATCGGGATAGCAGGAGCCGCAACATTTTGAGTTTAAAATAAAGTATTGTAGTAACTAAGAAAAATATTCTATACTAGCAACCCGCCCTCGCTTCGGTTTTAGTCGTTTTACCCGCGTAGTTGCCGTTCCCGTGGGAATACCGGAATAAAATATAGCCTAGGTTACTCCTTGATATTATAGCATTCCATTGGAGAAAGAATTTTTGAAATCAGTCCAGCCGTTTTGAAGATGAGTAATCTTCAAACTGAACAAACAGACAGACAAAAAAAATATAAAGTGATTTTTAGGCCTGTGTATAGTGCAAATAACCGTGTGAGCATGAAAAAAGCCTATTATTTTGACATTACAAACAGACACTTCAATTTTATTTATTGGTATAGATGGCGGAAACCCTTGTGCTGAAACGTGAAATTATAAAACAGTTAATTGTTGAATATTATTTAAGATCTCAACATTATCATTATTGTATTTCTAACTAGCTACATGCCCTCGCTTCGCTTTCAGTCGCGTATTTTAAATATGCAATATTTTCTAAAATATTATGATACCCGACCACAGTCCATGAGACCTCGGCTTCGGTTCCCGGACCGGGAAAATTTTGTAGAGGTTTATTGAGATGATAAAGAGTCTAAGTTACTCCTTATATAGACAGATATCTCCTATCTATTTATGAACTGGTTTTTAGGCATAGGTATTGTGTTAATAAGCGTGTGCGTACGAATAGAGCTTATTATTTTCATGTTAAAAACATACACTTCAATTATATTTATTTGTATAGATTGTTTCTCTCCAGTTTGCTCATTGCATTTGTCAATTATTTTCAGCCGTTAGTGAAATTCAAGAGTCATCTATACTATGAAGATAAGGACAATATACAAGAATCTCTGAATAATCTCAAGCAGTTACCAGGCAGCAAGATATTTTTCTTCAAGAATGGAGAATGTCAGGGCGAGGCTTTTATTGATATTTATGAGGGATGTTATTATCCAACTGTTTCTTTACATAAGAATGTAACAGTGAGCGTCAATTTTGGACCTAACTTCAAGCATCCACCATCACATGAATATAATTATAGACCAGTGAGTATTTTTAATAAAAGTGACTTAAATATAATTTATTTCTTGGGATCTCTAAGTAGAGATTTTGAAAACCACATCGGTTTTCAAAATCTCTACATACTTTGACATACTTTATTTTCTCTTAGCAGTAGTAAAATCAGCTAAGAAAGCACCATGTGAGTAGGCGTAGTGCTGGTCTGGGAAAGATCTCCAAATGCGAACTCCAAACAGTGTGACTTCGGATATTAAGCGCGTAAGAAATGTAGGCAGGCCTATGTGTGTGTGTCCAGCAGTGTATGTCGATAGCCTGGTGAAATAGTAGCTATTTCTGGCATCGGCAACTAACCGTTTATTTGGTGTCAATACCGATATCGATAACTGTTGCCAAATTCGTTATAATACGCGTAGAGTAATCCCAACCTTATTTCTATTAATGAACGGTTTAATCATTTTAATCTTTCGTAGGTCAAACTGTAATGAAGTTTTCGTAGCATGCGATAACAAAGAGAAACAAAACCACTTTCCATTACATCTTGTTTTACCAATTTATGACAAGTCTTAGATAAAGAGAAATAAGAGCGTCTTTCGCTTTTCGTGAAATGTTACTTCTTATTAAGTCGCTAGCCAACAATCGCCCCCTCTGTTTTGCACGTCAGGAATCATATAGAAAGAGAGAAATAACATTGTTATTACTGATTGTTCGGTTACCAACGTAGCATAACGACAATCACAGCGTGAAACAAATTATGATATTGTTAGTTGACAAACGTCGCGTCATCATCAGTTGTTTGTAGCTAGATAACTGATAGCTGTTATTAGTTATATCAATACTGTTACGATACGTTAGAGACATGTCAACCGTTTTCAGTTACATTTTGTTATAGCGGACAGTATGTCTACTCATATTATATCTTTCTTTCATGTCTTCTCATCAGTTGTATGTCTTATTGTTGAGATAAGCTTGTTCTTCAAAGAGACTATCGATCTACTATATTTATTTATTTATTACTAGCAACCCGCCCTCGCTTCGGTTTCAGTCGCTTAAACCCGCGTAGTTCCCGTTCCTGTGGGAGTACCGGGATAAAATATAGCCTATGTTACTCCCTGATATTATAGCTTTCCATTGGTGAAAGAATTTTTGAAATTGGTTCGGTGGTTTAAGCGTGAAAGCGTTGCAAACAAACAAACAAACATCCTTACTTTCGCATTTATAATATTAGTATGGATATAGGAAAACCAACAGCTATCAAAACATCTTGGTAACTAAATTCTAGTTCTCACGAGTAGAGTTACACTAGTATAAAGAATATGTGAATAACAACACTAAGTATGCTGAATTAAATACATCATTTAGTTTGTTTGAAAAAACGCTTACTCAATTGCTGTCTGGCAGAGGTAATACTGGTACAAAATATATTTAATTCTAAATCACTTTCTTTACTAAGTTTGTTGAATGCATTATGTGCTCGCCAGAAGAAAGAATTTTGTCTATAATTGGCGTAATAACTTCTAAAGCTTGTAACCTTTTTATAGTTTGTAATAATTATTTCACATTTTTCTTAAATTTATGTGTATTATAAAATAGTTATTTTATATTTTCATAGCGATCAACTTCCCAATATTTGTTTTTTTCCTTTGTTCCAGATGTCTGAAAAGGCTGAGGAGGCTATATGTGAGCAAACCATGGCTGACTTGTTATACTTGACTGAGAATGAGGGCAAGCTTAGACTGGACAACTTCAATCTCTGATACAACTAACACCGTTAAGTCGGTGTGTAAAGAATGAATGAACTGAGTGTAGTGTTAAATTGTGTAACAATTCAATATTAAAATTAATTCTATAAAAAAGGAGACATTAATTGATAAAAATTTACATTAAAATTCTCCATGATGTGCAGTATATAAGAAAACAATGCGGTGTCAGTTTTCAGTGACATGGGTAACTCGGCGAATATCCTTGCGTGAACTCATTAACTCACTAAACTGCGCTGGCTCATTGCGCTAACTCAAAATTGGGCAACAAGATGAAAACACTGCCGAATGAGCAACGAACGAAATGCGCGCCATCTGCACCTAGGCATAACTTAATTTCTAAAAAAAATATCTCCATTTACATTTCACGGAGTTGTTCGAATTTTCCGGTCCTGCGTTATGCGCTATCGCATTTTGAAGAAGTGAGTGAGAGAGAACAATCCAGTGCAGTGAAGTCAGTTGGTCCAATTTGCGCCGCGCAGCAGTGTTACAGATCTCTAGTCCTCACTTTCCTGCAGTTTTTAAAAACCGGCTGAAAGATCATCACGTTAGCAGCAATTTATAATATACATAAACTGTTTTCGCCAACTATGTTAAGCAGATAGAGGCAACAAAATTGTTAAGGCGGCTAACAATTAACCTACGAAGAGTTGAACTCGACTAGGTGTTGGTCATAAACGAGATATAGTAGAATGATCTAAACAATTTCAGTAATCCAATAGTTAGGACATTAAAGAGTATTAAACAAACTCACATACGCATTTATACTATTAGCGTCGTATATATTTTGGGGTGAGGAAAAAAACTGTTGTAAGGGGCAGTATTATTAAAGTGACTAAATAAGTATGTAATATATATAAGAATGGTCTAATAAACTAATACCCTACCTAATAATATATATAAGAATGATCTAATAAAATAATAACCAGCTCTAATAAACTAATCAAAATGGCAATTCTGTTTTGCTGACGGTACAACCTGTGATTATAAGTAGTAACCGCCATTTTGGATTCATCTGTTGGCGTGGTTTGTAACTGATTTAAAATTATATAAATGTGATTTTTGCTGTAAATTATTAATAGTGATCGTCGTATCATATATAGTAATATGGAGTATAAAATTTAAATTACAGGATTACCTTCTCGTTGTAAAAGTTAAAGATGTCATGAGTATGTAGTAAATTAGGCATAAGTTTATTAATAATAAAATCACGATATAAGGATATTGGTATGTATATGAAAGGCTTAACATATTGATACATTCTGATGTACCCGCCAAAACATTCTAGACAAAATCCATGATTTGTGCTTCATTTTGCTGGCAGTATTGATATATATATATATTTCAATATGATTGTCATTAGACCAATAAGTATGGCGAAAAGCGATATTTTAGTGTTGCTATCCATTGATTATTTGTATTAAACATTCGTTATATTGTTGCAACCTTAATCATGAAAATGTTAGCAATGTAAAGTACTACAACAAAACAGAATATTTAAAATCTAATCTCGTGTCTTTAAAAATCTAGTATGCAGTGGCGGATTTACCCTAAGGCCCAGTAGGCCCGGGCCTAGGGCGGCTCTAATCGTGTCAAAAAACTTATTATGGCATATGGCGGGCGGGCTACACTACATGGTATTTTTTTTTGTTTGGACCAAGAGTGCTAGCCTCAGATGGCTGACTTACGCGGACTAGTGGTGAGCGCTGAGGGCTCTCAACCCAAAACATTTAAGCAACACGGCCCAAGGGCACCCCCTGTAGGGTACTAATCGGCTTGGGGCGTTGCTCAGGGCAATGTAAGAGTTCCCACGTTTGTTAAATTGATTTTTTTCGCGGCACGGTTTCGCACCTCGACGGCGAGGACGACACCGTGGCTTTTTATTTGTTGCGGCCTCGCGGGCTGTTCGTTGTGCTACAGTGATCTCCTCATAGTGCTCATCGAGAGCTAGTCTCGCCCGAGGGTCCTTCGAGATCCGGGATGGGATATAGTTGGTCGCAGCGGCCGTGAAGGGGTTGGGGTGTGTTGTAGCATAATTAAAATATTTACGGCCATACTGTTTTATATATTACCTTATGGTCAGCAAGTGAAGATCGGCTCGGGATTGCGTATGGACCACGGCGCGCCCGTAGCGTAGACTGTGTGGTGACTCCTAAATATTTTGCTTATGACGCCCAAGTTATGAGCTTGTTAAAAATGCAGATTTGAGTGAAGCTCGTGGGAGGGTGCAAGTCGTAACGTCTTCTGTGAAACGTAACCGCCTGACTCTTTTCTGGATTTATGTCAATTCTCTATTTCCGGAACTACTTGCCAAGGGCAGTAGCTGCGGATTGGAGATATCGAGTAATGACGTCTGGGGATGCGAAAATAGCTGCGTTGTCAGCGTAGAGGGCTGAATGCAAGAACTTTGTTTTGGGAATGGCCCTGGTATACAACGCGAAAAGAAGGGGAGGACAGAACTGAGCCTTGTGGTACGCCGGCTCTGTTCGGGTGAGGGGAGGAAAATGTCCCCTTCTACTCTGTAGCGGAAGGTATGATCGGTTAAAGGTTAAAAGTCTCTTATGATCATTACGAGATAGTGGGGAATTCAAAGTTGGAATAATTTGAAAATAAGACCATTGTGCCATACCTTGTAGAGGTCTTTGGCACACCAAAGAAGAGTTAGGTGGTTAGTTAGGTTAGGTTTTCCTCAGCAAAGGTTCTCAACCTTCGGTAGATTATGCGCTCGTATATTTTACTAAGGCCGTTAAGAAGACTTATCGCTCTGTAACGTTTCGGATCGGTTCTTGCCGGATTTGTGGATTCCTATTATCACGGCTTTTTTCCATTGGGCAAGAAAGATTGTTTCCAAAAAAGAGTTTAATAACTCAGTTCGTTATGCCGTCCGAACCCGGGGCTTTCCTAGGGCGTAGTCCCTTGACAATCGAAACTACAACTCGAAACTCTGTGATAGGTTGATTTAGGGCGTCGTCCCTACCTGAGTGTCTAGCGGTGGTTGTGGGAGAGAGGCTCTCCATTTTCCTGTCGATGTGGGCGTGCTGTTCAGCATCGGAGTATATATCACTTGTCGTACATTGTTGCTCCAGGCTGTCGGCCAGGTATTCGGATTTCTCCACATCTTCAAAAGCGGGAGGGATTTTGGGTCTCTTTGAAGGAGGCATAGCAGACACCATGTCTTTCTTAGGAGATCGGGCGAGTGGCCAGTAGGCTAGATGGGTCGGTTCTAGTTGGCTAAGAGTGGTATTCTATCTCTTTTCGCGGACTTCTGCTACTGCGGATTTGACCGCCCTCTGCAGGAAGCGCATATTTATGCGATTTTCCTCGCTGGGGTAATGGTCGTAGGCACGTATGGCTGCATTCTTCCGTCTCAGTTGGTCACAGACGCAACTAGAAATTAGCAGCTATTATTATTGTTATTTATTATAGGTAGTAAACTTATAGTTACTTTTACCCACACTACCCACCTGCACTGACGATAAGAAGTAGCTCCGTACCAATTAATTGTGTTTAATTAGCTATTGAAATATTGAACTCGCAATTAAGTGTTAAAAGTTGATAGCACTCGTGTAAAAGTTAACATAAGCAAGTTTGCCAAATTGGCAGAGTATGTTAGAGCAAATAACAAGTTGCAACATTAAACATATTCTTTTCCTAAATTTATAAATATATTTAGATAAAAGTTATTAAAATAAAAAGCAATTTCATTATGTAGTCTATAAGGTAGATGATGAGAAAGGGGCGGCTAATGGTTTGGGGCCTAAGGCGGCCGAGATTGCAAATCCGCCACTGCTAGTATGAATGTAGTGACATTAAAATTTTATTAAATTTACTCAGTATAATATTGTAAGTTGTTTATGAAAAGCATCGGACGTGTGGAACATGTGAATATGATTGATTTACAGTAAAATATTAATTAATACTGTTAAGAATAAACAAATAATCTGTTGTGCTGTGTGGTAGCGGCTTCGAATACTACCAACCCTTGCTTTGCTCGTGGGTGTCGTAAAAGACGACTAAGAGCCCTAGATTGACCCGGACCAACTCCATCTGGTACCATTTGGGTCAACGATTACATTCCCAAGGAGGGTTGACGTCAGGCAGGCGGCCGGTCATAAAAGTCATTGCCGAAACTTTTTGCAATATGTCAAAACAGATGACATATTGCGTCGACCCCGAGTAATTGGGATACGAGCAAGATGATGATGACTGTTAAGAATAAAAAGAGTACCAAATTAATGAATATTTTTATTTTTTTAATATTTAATTTAATACTAGTCTTTCTTTTCAATCATTTGTCTATTGAAGTCTATTATAAGACCTAATAGATCGATATAGGTCTTATTTTCAAAGGGCGGTAATGACATAATCTCCAGGCTTATCATCATCATCTCAGCCCATATACGTCCCACTGTTGGGCTCGGGCCTCCTCCATAATGGAAGGGTAATTGACCTACTCTACCACGCTGGTCAGACGTGTTGGTATAGGGTTTTATTTCGAGTTTTCCTTCTCTTCCAGGCTTATCATGCGCGTTGGTAATCCAAGTTAGTATCGTATCATATAGAGAAGATGTATCTCATTTGCTGAGTCCTCAGCCGGTTTATACAACTCCCATGGCATAGTGAGTGGAGGGCAACTGTATTCTTAACCCATTACCAATTTACATTTATCCGTAAATACATATAACCTACACAATCTTTCTGTAAATTTGACCATCTGTTGAAGTTGCCATTGAGTAACAGAAAGAGTTGCGGGCCTGTTATTTTGCAACAGTGCACTCCCTACTCCAGTATGGTACAGAACTCTGGGGTCGAGCGGCTGACCGAGAACGCATATTTCGTATGCAGAAGCGCGCCGTACGAGCAATAGTCGGGATACCTAACAATGTGACAGTAAAACCATATTTCAATAAACTGACTCATCCTTACCCTTTCTAGTGTGGTAATATTGTCTATTGGTGGCTATTTATATCCGAAAAAATTTACAGAAATTTGACAAGCCAAGCGATAAACATTCATATCTCACGAGACATCGTAATAACTTATCAGCTGTAGCACGAGCACTCGCTGAGAGGGCGACTCATGTTATGGGCCCAGAAGTGTACAATAAAATTGCCTACACTGGTAACTGTCGCTCCTAGCCTCCAAAGCTTCAATGTTCGCCTAAAGCTCATCGGGCAAACATTCTATACGTATGACGAATTTTTCAAAATGTAGATAATACTCAAGGCGCATATTGCTTAAGTTTTTAAATATTATTCCTTGACATCGTTTTAGTATTTATTTTTCTTTTCAATTGACATCTAATATGTATTGTTAAAATGTAATTATCTATATCAAAGAATGACATGTAAGAAACCCTTATGAATAAATAAGTTATGACCAAAGATGATATAATTACAATTGAATGCCATCTACATTATGTGCGACTAGTTGTTAGTGACTATAACAACTACCTGGCCTGTCGGATGAGCGCTGTAGGCTACCAGCTCGAGGCCGCAATTTGTACCTATTTTTTGCTACAAAATCATGTGACGTTCAGTAGCCAACAATGTTGCCAGAGCACATTGATATCGCTGCTTTTCGGTGGATAATAACAGCTGGGGTTGAATTAAAATACTTTTAGATGAATCTGCTGGGGATATCTCTGCTTATTCATGTTAAGGTCTTTATAAAATCATAGAAATATTATTCTGCACATACCATGTTTAGTTTTTAATTTACCATTAATTTACGCACTTTGTTCGATGAGCAAAAGAGCCAGCAGTCCAATTTTTTGAGGGTTTTGATGATGCCTTTAGTACCACTTCGGGAGGCGGTTAACAAAAAAAAAGGTAGGAAGCGGCCTAGCAAAGACCCATGCAGCCGTGTCATTTACCCTCAGGTGCACTGATTGCTCGTTTTTCACCAAGAAAAGAAAAAGAACTGCTGAACTGAACTTTTGGGTCTGTGATTCTACTGAAAATGTCCTGATCAAAATTCTATTAGATTCAAATTTAGACAAACTTAATATAATTTAATCAAAAATTGTACTGATGATGGTGTGGTCTGAGAACCAAATTCCCCAAACTACAAATATTTTTCTTTCTACAAATGATTGTTTTCAGTCTCAACTTAATTTATGTCTATTATATGGCAATTTTGTTGTGCTGTGTGGTAGCGGCTTCGAATACTACCAACCCTTGCTTTGCTCGTGGGTGTCGTAAAAGATGACTAAGAGCCCTAGATTGACCCGGACCAACTCCATCTGGTACCATGTTGGGTCAACGATTACATTCCCAAGGAGGGTTGACGTCAGGCAGGCGGCCGGTCATAAAAGTCATTGCCGAAACTTTTTGCAATATGTCAAAACAGATGACATATTGCATCGACCCCAAGTAATTGGGATAAGAGCAAGATGATGATGATGATATGGCAATTTTGTTGTCCGCTGCAACACAAAAATTTATTCCTTAGTAGGATGTTGTGTATTAAAAAAAAAATAAGCTCATAGTATTAGCTACTCTGTAGTCAATAAGTTTTTCTTCTAGTTGAACTAAAAAAAAAATATTGTAATAGAAACATTTATTGGTATCTTAACTAGTAGGACTAAGTTTTGTACAAAAGAATAACAATATTATAATCTATATTTATTTACCAAAGCCACCTCGACAGGCAGGTGGTCTCTCAATTTCATGATTACATTCCTCCCATTGTTTAGGAGTTTTGGCTATTATAGATAAGGCATGCACTCCAGATTGTAGTTCTTCTTTCAATATATCATTCACCATGCGATGCCTCTGAAATAGGAAAAGTACAGCCTAGAATTTGTATTTTATTTCTATTATATGTACTAGAGTTGCTAAATTTGAAAATAAATATTCTTTCATCAGTGCAAATCAACATTCTCTATTTGTTTGATAACAAAAATGAATTTAGAACTGCATTTAGAGGTTGCAGAAGAAGCGCAAAGTGGAAAGACCATTCAGAAAGATATGAATTGAAAATAAAGAAAATACGAAAATAGAGTGAAATTTAGCAAAGCTGATAAGCAAATGATTTCTAAAGAACAAAACAGGCACAAAAGATATGGAAGAAATAAGAAAGAGAATGTAGGCCAACATGTTCTTCAAAGTGTAACAATGTTCTACTAGAAAATCCACACCATTAGTTTTAAATGTTGGTGTTCAAACTCTACAAATCAACGTCCATAGTTGAATTATAGCTGCCAAATTTAAATCAAACTGAGCCAGATCCTTAGAAGAAACTTTATTTTGAAAACTCAAGAGGGTGATTTATTCCTTCAAAAGTCCATAAATGTTGATGATGGATTAATATTATACACATTTTTTTAAATTACACTAAAGCTGCTCTAGTGTTTTAAATTTTAAGAAGGCTCAGTCTTGATAGTCTGATAAGTTAGGATTTCTAATTTAATTCATATTTTTAATGCATAAAATGCCATCTATGCCTGATCTTGATGTATTTACTCTGCGCAATATATTTATCCTGGCCATCTAAAAAACTGTAAATACATAACTTTGTTACCCAGCCTTACAAGAAAAAGTCAATCAACAGGACAAAAATCATGTGTAATGATAAAACTTAACTTTTCTCCTTGGCCATATCTTCTATGGAATTGATATCTCTTAACATATATCAACCATATATTACTTTTCTCCATAGACCACACAGAGTTATCTTTCCTTACACAATTATCTATTTCTATAGTATTTTTTAGAAAATGTTAATTTGTTTACATTGTAAATAAGTTTTGTTTATATGTTTATTTAAATTTTGTTTACCTTAATTAATGGCAATCCATCGAATTTCTCAGAGACTACTACCACTTGGAAGTGTGTTTCAGAACCTTTGGGAACATTGTGCATAAAAGAATCGTTATAGGCCTTTACATATTTCGCCTCCAGCATTGTTTTGAGTTTGTTGGTTATAGAGGTTTCTACCACACCTGACATCGTAGACATGCTTCTGTGGATGTTTAAAACACCTAAAATTGATAATGTGCACTATAAAACTCAAACAATTTGTAAATGCTTATAATATTGAAAAAATGTTCACTTACCCTTCCGTAAAATTAAACTCATTTATGTTTCTTGTAAAATAGTAAATACCACCACTTGTCACCAAAACAAGTAAGTAGGTAATTAATTTTAAATTTTTCAATGCATAATTAATTTCAGAAAACAAATATTTTCACAAATGTTGTCACATTGACACCGTTTGGACAGTGTTGCCAACTCCTAGAAATTCGAGTCCCTAGACTCAAAAACAAAAGTAGTTAGAAAGTCGCTATAACAAATTACTTATTTTTTATGTGTACAAAATCTCCACGGGTTCACATCACCGCGAACGGTGTTGACGGAGGTGGTTAAGTCGATTACTACTCATGGCCTTTGGCCAGGTTGCTGCCTACTTCCGGTCTCTCGCTTTGGATGGACTGGTACGAGATATTAGATGGACGATTGTCGAAAGTATGATTTTATCACGTAAGCAAGCACTCGGGCTAGCCACCAACCGACGCCACAGCGGTGGAACGAGTCAGCTTGGAAGATTTTTTCCTGACTCCGCTCCGCCAAGTTCTTACGCAAGATAACTGCCAAGCAGAAGTTGGCGTCCTCATACCAGGTACTGACCTGTCGACTATGATCTAAGTGATGGTCGGTAGCTTCGACATGCTTGCGATGAATTCACAGCCCTGCTCTAACCAGGCAACTCAGACCTCATAAGTATGTCTACTGTGTCCTAGCTGGAATCACAATTGTGGGAGGGCTTCATGTATTGCCACCCTTAAGTCCCACGGGAGTGTTCTGGCTAAAACGCACGCTAGCTCGGTCGACATGGCGCGGTATCCGTGTGTAGCTCTGAACACCATGGCGAGTGCCAGAAGAAAATTTTAAGACAAGTGTACCAAGTGGTCAGAACTCGCTCACACAGGTGTATCGTACAGGGCCATTGATCTAACCAGTCTCCCGTACCGACGACAACATTTAACACCGCGTTAACGAGGCGGTTAATGATTTTATAAAAATGTTCCTGAATTACCTTTGCCCGTCGATAACTAAACCCAAATATTTCATTTGGTCCTCGACCGAGTGGAACTAAATCACCGATGATTGCTGTGCCAACAGGTGTATAGCAACAGTCTATGAAACAGCAAATCATTCGTTTTATATGGGGCTACTCTAGGCGGCATCGTGACTCATCGAATCACCACCTTGATAACGAGTATGGACAAACATATCGCTTATTTAAATTAAACCCAGTCCGTAAAGGGATCAGTCTCAGCTAATGTACCATACAATCACCCGCAAGTACGGAACGGGGAGCAGTACAACGTAAGGGTTAGCACTAAGTCTTCTGCGCGCTTCACGTAGGGGCCACTGCGCCACTTCAATTAGTCTGGAGTCAGCCGCCTAAGGTATAGAAGCACCCCCTGATAATAGCGCCTCTCTGATATACCAGGTTGGCATTAAATCATCAAGAGCAACAGTGAGCCTGTAGAACCCTGAACACACTACACAGTTATCCGTGATTGCCTCTGGCACACATGATTTCTACGCGGACGAAGTCGCGGGCAAAAACTAGTAAAAAATAAAAAAACTTAAATTAAAATAGATATGTTTTAATATAAATTCTTTAACTAGGTACTTATACAATGGCTATTTTAAAAGTAACTTTCGAGGGTCTTCAGCAAAACGATTTGACTGTTTCTATTATAGGTAGGTATCTAACGAACGCGCCGCGTAATTTTTAGTTGTAAAAATATTGTATTGCAAACTAATGGCAAAATTCGTTTTCTTAATTTCTATCGATAAAAGTACTAATAAGATAGATAGTTAGTAGGGACGTCAACATTATCCAGGGGGGGGCTGCTGCTATTTAGCAGCGGTGGAAATCGGGGCGGCAGAAATGGTGGCGGTAGAAATAGCGGTAGTAGAAATAGCAGCGGTAGAAATAATGGCGTTAGAAATAGTGGTGGTAGAAAAATTAGCGGTAGAAATAGCAGCGTTAGAAAAGGTGTGGTAGAAATAGCAGCGGTAGAAATGGTGGCGATAGAAATAGCAGCGGTAGAAATAGCAGCGCTAGAACTAGGGTAGTAGAAATAGCAGCGGTACAAATAGGGTGGTAAAAATAGTGGCGGTAGAAATCGGAGCGGTAGAAATAGCAGAGGGGGAAAATGCTGCGGTAGAAATAGCAGCAGTAGATATAGCAGCGGTAGAAATAGTGGCGGTAGTAATAGTGGCGGTAGAAATAGGTGCGATAGAAATAGTAGAAACAGCAACGGGAGGAATAGGGTGGTAGCAATAGGGTGGTAGTAATTGGGTGGTAGAAATAGGGTGGTAGGTATAGGGTGGTAGAAAAAGGATGATAGCAATTGAGTGGTAGAAATAGGGTGGTAGCAATTGGGTGGTAGCAATAGGGTGGTTGGTAGAAATAGGATGGTAGAAATAGCGTTGGTAGAAATAGCAGCGGTAGAAATAGGGTGGTAGAAATAGGGTGGTAGCAATAGGGTGGTAGCAATTGGGTGGTAGATATAGGGTGGTAGGTATAGGGTGGTAGAAATAGGATGATAGCAATTGAGTGGTAGAAATAGGTAGCAATTGGGTGGTAGCAATAGGGTGGTTGGTAGAAATAGGATGGTAGAAATAGCGTTGGTAGAAATAGCAGCGGTAGAAATAGGGTGATAGAAAAAGGGTAGTAGAAATAGGATGGTAGAAATAGGATTGTAGGAATAGGGTGGTAGCAATAGGGTAGTAGCAATAGGGTGGTAGCAATTGGGTGGTAGCAATTGGGTGGTAGCAATAGGGTGGTAGCAATAAGGTGATAGATATAGGTTGGTAGAAAAAGGGCGGTAGCAATAGGGCGGTAGCAATAGGGTGGTAGAAAAAGGATGGTAGCAATTGGGTGGTAGGTAGAAATAGGATGGTAGAAATAGCGTTTAGAAATAGTTTAGAAATAGCAGCGGTAGAAATAGGGTGGTAGAAATGGGCTGGTAGTAATGGGGTGGTAGAAATAGGATGTTAGCAATAGGGTGGTAGCAATAGGGTGGTAGCAATAGGGTGGTAGCAATAGGGTGGTAGCAATAGGGTGGTAGCAATAGGATGGTAGCAATAGGGTGGTAGCAATAGGATGGTAGCAATAGGATGGTAGCAATAGGATGGTAGCAATAGGGTAGTAGCAATAGGGTGGTAGCAATAGGGTGGTAGCAATAGGGTGGTAGCAATAGGGTGGTAGCAATAGGGTGGTAGAAATAGGGTGGGATAGCAATAGGGTGGGGTAGCAATAGGGTGGTAGCAATAGGGTGGTAGCTATAGGATGGTAGCTATAGGGTAGTATCTATAGGGTGGTAGCAATAGGGTGGTAGCAATAGGGTGGTAGCAATTGGGTGGTAGCAATTGGGTGGTAGAAATAGGGTTGTAGAAATAGGGTGGTAGCAATAGGGTGGTAGCAATAGGGTGGTAGCAATAGGGTGGTAGCAATAGGGTGGTAGCAATAGGGTGGTAGCAATAGGGTGGTAGCAATAGGGTGGTAGCAATAGAGTGGTAGGAATAGGGTGGTAGAAGTAGGGTGGGGTAGCAATAGGGTGGGGTAGCAATAGGGTGGGGTAGCAATAGGGTGTGGTAGCAATAGAGTGGTATCAATAGGGTGGTAGCAATTGGGTGGTAGAAATAGGGTGGTAGAAATAGGGTGGTAGCAATAGGGTGGTAGCAATAGGGTGGTAGCAATAGGGTGGTAGCAATAGGGTGGTAGCAATAGGCTGGTAGCAATAGGGTGGCAGCAATAGGGTGGTAGCAATAGGGTTTCATAGTGACTTGTATTCTTTTTGATATTTTACGCCAGGCACGTCACACGGGAATGCGGTCGAACCGGATAAAAAGTACCCTATCTATCTAAGTACCTATCCGTCTCCTGGTTCTAAGCTACCTCCCCACCAATTTTCAGTCAAATCGATACAGTCGTTCTTGAGTAATAAATAGTGTAACCTTTATATAGATGAAAGATTATTCTTTTCCGTGTGGTGAAGGAGTAAGAATTCAATTCACCACCCCCTCTCTTGTCTGTAAGTGTCCTAAAAGACGATTAAGGGATATAATATGTAGATAACATCTTTGTAAGAGAAGAAAACTCGAAATGAAACTATATGCCAACACGTTTGACCAGCGTGATATAATAGGTCAAATTCCCTTCCACAGTGGAGAAGGCCTGTACCCAACAGTGGGAGTTTAGACTGAGATTAAGTTGATGAGATTATTCATGTAAATACCGAAATTGAAAAATAACCAATTTTTTCGTTTCTTTTTTTTAATAGTAAAATTAAAATTTTTTTTGCTGATTTTTTCAAAATACTTACGAGCAAAAGCTGTGAAAAAAAAATTTTTCATGATTCTCAGACTGAAAGCCGATTTTTAAAATAAAAAACAAATTTACAATTTTTTTTTATATGCTTATTTTAAAACATGCAATCGCCAAATTTGGAGAGAATACGTTATCTTTGCATCTCTGTACTCAGGAATTTTTTCAATTTTTTTGGTTTGGTGCAACGATATGAAAAAAATTAAAAACTGATTTTTTGTTAATTATTTCATATTTCCACTATTTTATACTAAAGATTATTAATGAATAATATAATATTTAGAAGTATATAATTCATATTTGAAATAAAATTTGAACAATTTTATAACCAACGATCGGTAAGAATATTGAACCGCGATTTTAACACGAAACGCCATCTACCAGTTTTAAAGACAATATTTTACCTAACCAGACGTTTGTTCACGTAACCTCAAAAAATTAAAAACGCCAAAATCACGTCCTGAATCACTATTATATGAAGGAAGGATCGATCGATCCTTATCAAGGATTGTAAGACCAGCAGAAATTTTAAGTCTCATTTTTAGTAATACCGGGCGCTGTGTAGTTATTAATGAAGACAGTGATGACGATTGATCAAAATATTAACAAATATTTCGATGGCCACATGTTTTTGATGAATATTTTGATGAACAAATACGTTGTATTCTCTATGCTAAAATATCGGGGGGCACGGCAGTGGCGGGGGCCAAGTCGAGCAAAAAGAAAGTCGGGCAAAACGCAACACTGCCGTAACATACTTTTCTCGAAGCCATTCAGGCCATTTTCGACCCCCTATAACTTCGTTGTTAATAAAGCTAGAAAGCTGAATTTTTAGTAACTTAGCAGGCATTGTATACATATTGTGTATTTCAAATTTCATTCAATTTGAACCAATAGTTTAAGAATTATAACTAGTCAAAATTTCGTAATTTTGTCACTCACTGACTGACCGATCATCAATATTAAAGTGGCACTTCTAGTAGACATAGAAGCTTTAAATTTAGAATGCAATTAGTGTTTAGTATATAAGTGAAGGAAAAATTATGAAACATTATAATTTTCATCCCGTTTCCGAGATACATTAACTGCATAAATAATTTTGTAAACCTATATAAATATATAGGATTACAAAGTTACATTTGCAGTTAATGAAATGTAACTTTGTAAAAAATAAGAATACCTTTGTCGACATCATTGCTTCTCTATGGGAATCATAACAACCGGCTAAAGACTGCGCAGATGACGTAGTGGTTAAGATACCAACGTACCGTGCTAGTATCGCGGGTTCGAATCCCATGCAAGACAACACCTTGTACGATCCACAAATTGTTGTTCTGAGTCTGAATGTAATTTGTGTCAGTTAATTATATGTTCTTTACGTGTGGTGATGAAGTAAGAATACAATTCACCACTCACCACTCTATCTTGCCCGTAGATATCGTATAAGACGACTATGGGATATAATATGCACATACTATCTATGCAAGAGAAGGAAAACTCGAAATGAAACCCTATATTAACATGTCTTGACCAGCATGGTATAGTGGGTCAAATTCCCTCCCATTGTGAAGGAGGTCCGAGCCCAACAGTGGGACGTATGAGGGCTGCGATGATGATGCGATGATGAATTATATGTTTGTAAAGTCCCCCAAAATGTAAGGATTATTATTCCCTTAGTGCAAGGCGTTGTCATTTAAAAAAAAGATTCAACAGGAAGGAGAGTGGGCAGCAGCTCTCGCCGGGGAACTGTATGATATCTCACTGCGAAATCAACCCGCCTACCAAACGTGGCGACTACGTCATTATTCCACATAAGGCAAAGAAAAATAAGCTCTAGTCATGGCAACTGTGTTACCCTTGAGCGTCGTTGGATGCAGGTGCCACAGTACCGCAATTTATGGTGAAGCATGAGGGGGTCTATGTTTTACAGTGGACGGCGATAGGCTGAATGATGATTGGCATAACAGGTGTATGTTTAGTACAATTTAATATAGTATGTATTACTAGTGTGTTTTCATGCGATTGCCAAGTCATTCTGTTTATTTAAAACATAAAAGATCTTTAATATTGATATAGTCGCTATAAGAAGTTGTTAGGTTAGCTATTTACGTAATAACTTAAGAAGAAAGATCCCTTAAGCAGGGACTGAATGAGTTAACCGACTTGGTATTATAACATGGGTCTCACAAATTTTTATGGTAGAAGAACTCAGTTGCGAGGCTTGGCTTTTTTTACAAGACTTGTTTTTGATGGTATTTGTCTTTTTCTTTTGTAAACTAAGGAGTAGTATAGAGTAGTGGATTTATAAAATAATTAACAAAAAGTCAGTTTTTAATTTTTTTCATAACGTTGCACCAAACCAAAAAAATTGAAAAAATTCCTGAGTACAGAGATGCAAAGATAACGTATTCTCTAATAACGCAAATTTGGCGATTGCATGTTTTAAAATAAGCATAAAAAAAAAATAATTGTAATTTTGTTTTTTAAAATAAAATTTTAAAAAATTTTAAAATTTTAAAAATCGTCTTTCAGTCTGGGAATCATTAAACAATTTTTTTTTCATAGCTTTTGCTCGTATTTGGAAAAAAATCAGCAAAAAAAAATTTTAATTTTACTATTAAAAAAAATCAAAACAAAAAATAGGTTATTTTTCAATTTCGCGAAAACCGCTTAAGATTAAGAGCTGAAATTTTGACTGAATTATTTTCTTTTGGGACCAAATTGATCCCCATAGTGCCGACAGAAAACTCGGCTGGGGCCGATTCGACCTGCTTATCCGGCTATGCCCTTTTAAGACAAGTGTACCAAGTGGTCAGAACTCGCTCACACAGGTGTACCGTACAGGGCCATTGATCTAACCAGTCTCCCGTACCGACGACAACATTTAACACCGCGTTAACGGGGCGGTTAGTGATTTTATAAAAATGTTCCTGAATTACCTTTGCCCGTCGATAACTAAACCCAAATATTTCATTTGGTCCTCGACCGAGTGGAACTAAATCACCGATGATTGCTGTGCCAACAGGTGTATAGCAACAGGGTCTATGAAACAGCAAATCATTCGTTTTATATGGGGCTACTCTAGGCGGCATCGTGACTCATCGAATCACCACCTTGATAACGAGTATGGACAAACATATCGCTTATTTAAATTAAGCCCAGCCCGTAAAGGGACCAGCCTCAGCTAATGTACCATACAATCACCCGCAAGTACGGAACGGGGAGCAGTACAACGTAGGGGTTAGCACAAAGTCTTCTGCGCGTTTCACGTAGGGGCCACTGCGCCACTTCAATTAGTCTGGAGTCAGCCGCCTAAGGTATAGAAGTACCCCCTGATAATAGCGCCTCTCTGATATACCAGGTTGGCATTAAATCATCAAGAGCAACAGTGAGTCTGTAGAACCCTGAACACACTACACAGTTATCCGTGATTGCCTCTGGCACACATGATTTCTACGCGGACGAAGTCGCGGGCAAAAACTAGTAAAAAATAAAAAAACTTAAATTAAAATAGATATGTTTTAATATAAATTCTTTAACTAGGTACTTATACAATGGCTATTTTAAAAGTAACTTTCGAGGGTCTTCAGCAAAACGATTTGACTGTTTCTGTTATAGGTATCTAACGAACGCGCCGCGTAATTTTTAGTTGTTTTTACAACTTGTATTATGAATATTGTATTGCAAACTAATGGCAAAATTCGTTTTCTTAATTTTTATCGATAAAAGTACTAATAAGATACATAGTTATAGTAATCACAAAATAAAAGGCCCGTTTTGACAGTTCACGCCCAAGAAGTTTTCTATTTTTTATCAATCAAACTGTTTTGAAGGTAATTACATTTTTCATTGACGGGTACCGCCCACTGGGCTAAGTGCTGTGGCATAACGTTTTTTTTCATTTTTTTTTTTTTTTATTGCAAACGGTGGCAAACGAGCAAACAGTACACCTGATGGTAAGTGTTGCTGCCGCTCATGGACCTTTACAAGGCCGTTGCCTACCGCAAGAAAGCGAAGGGAGTGTGAATGCGTGCATTGAGGCTCGGTGATACCAAGGGCACCACCAAAACCCTCCACACGCAATCACCCTCAGAAAGTTGGGCTTCCGGCTCTCTCGCTCACCGAACGAAGCGCAGTAACAAATTGCTACTGCTCAGACGTCGATTTTCTGCGAGAGCATGGTACTGCCCCGGACGGACCGGCCCGCGGCTGTAGACAGATAACTGTCGACAGTGTGGTCCTACCATATCGTCCACAGACTATTAATAATCGCTTAAGGAAAAATAAATCGATCAAGATATATTTTTTAAGGCGGACTCGTACTTGCCTTACTTATTAATTTGAATACTAGTATTTAGACCAACCATTTACAGAATTTCACCAGCTATGTAGTGATTTTTACAGAAAATCGAGACGTCAATATTGACAATATGAAAATGAAATAATATATATATGGGTAACGATAACTCAACTGACAATTTTGGCTCATCATCTTAAGAAAATGATTGATTGAAGATTCACTTCTTCTCGATATTTTTGTGATTGAATGAATGTTATTGTATCCGAAAAATATTAAATGATAGAAAATGACCATTCGTAACATTATATCATTTCAGAATATCTACAATATAACAGTTTAAGTAAAATTTTCAAATCAGAACTTTAATCCACTTGCACTTTACATATTCAAATCGATTATATACTCATATAAACTTGATTCGATTTATCGTGAGTATCGAGTACTGAATCGTATGGTTCATCACTAAATACATCGGTAAGACTAAATGTCAAAACGGGCCTCTTTTTTGTGACAACTATAGTAGGGACGTCAACATTATCCTTGCAGCTGAAGGGTACGCCCATGCCGTTACGGCATACGGCATTCTCATGGGGAGGCCTATGTCCAGCCAGCAGTAGACGTCTATAGGCTGATGGATGGATGGATGATTTTTTCCTAAATTGCTATTACTATTTTAAAGTTGAGAGAATAGAGGTCTTCGCTAATATAATATCATTTTGCAGACACATATGCTTTATGCAAAATAGTAATGGCGCCATTCAATAATCTTTAGTAAGTACACTTTTTATTATTGGTTTTTTTATTACGTAGTGGTACGTTCTCTGTTACCCTATATATACTGCCAACCTATTCGCGTGATATATTGTAGAATCAAATAATATCCTCCATTCTTTTTCATTTTGTGCTCCATTTTCGTGAAATCGATCGGTTTGTTGTGAATGTTATGTTTGTCTTTGAAATATGGATTATTGATTTAGAATCGTAATATATTATAACGCATTGACAATAGAGATTTTCATATTTTAATGGCGCAAGGGATATGGTTTTATGAATAACAGGGGTGATTTAAAGCGTTGACATTTTATCATGTTTTATGGGCAGGTAAATTCGTTTCGAATAGATATCAAAAACATTTTAGACTTAAAATATTTATTCATACTAGGTAACAATCAAAACTTAATGTTTCTTGTATGTGGGATACATGTTGACTAAGAACTCTTATCTTAAATCAATTCCACCGTTTACATTGTGGTCAATGTTTGCAATCCCAAGAAGCTTGAGTAGTTGACCGACTGTAAAACTGCTTAAAACCTTAAGTTTTTAATTCTTACAATGTCTCCTGTTTTTCCTCAACCTGTAAGACTACAGGTAGAGGAAAAGCAGAAACATATGTTTCGTCCCACTGGACGACTCCACGATACTTCAGTAATTTTTTACTTTTCAGCTGATACCAAGAACTTGGGTACATCCTTACTAATATCCTTACTAATATTATAAATGTGAAAGTAAGTTTGTTTGTTACGTTTTCACGTTTAAACCATCGAACTGATTTCAAACATTGTTTCACCAATGGAAAGCTATAATATCAGGGAGTAACATAGGCTTTTTCATCCCGGTATTTCCACGTGAACGGAAACTACGGGGATAATGTGACCGAAACCGAGGCGAAGCGAGGACGGGTTGCCATGCCAGTTATCAATATAAAACATATTTCTATATATATTTTGGGACTTAGCTTGATTATATAATTGCAATCGGACTTCAATAGATTCACAGAATAATAATAGATCATGTTTTCCAATAGGAATTCTTGAATCAGACAGTAGGGAAATTTGAACATGTCACAAAAAAGTTCAGTAGGTAGTGAAAACGCGTTCTTCGATATAAATGGTCTCATTGTCTACATTAAATATATGTTATGAATTATGTATAGGTATGTTTAAATATATTAAATATCTAATATTAAATATATTAATAATCTACATTAAATATATGTTATGAAAATAAATATATGTTATCTTTAAAACTATTGTTGAGTGTATTTTTACTTCAATGGGATAAGCAATGTATTTTTGCTACGTTGTTTAGATTTATTGAAAATATTTTTCTCTTATAATGATTTTATCTCTTCCTTAGATAGGTACAGCGGTTGTCTTTGCCAATACAAGAGAAAGGAAGGCGAGGTGATATAATTACTGAACATGTTAATATACAGTATGACTGGTAAAAGATTGTACATATTGAAGGAGGGTATATAAATTACGTGTCACGTTGTTTGTCCGCGATGGACTCCTAAACTACTTAACCGATTTTAATCAAATTTGCACACCGTGTGCAGTTTGATCCAACTTGATAGATAGGATTGCTTACATCTTAATTTATAGTCGCAATATTATTTTATTGCAAATTATTTGTCTATTATTTGACATTCACAATTATCTGTTAACTCCAAACGATTTTTACAGATGGCGATATCTGTTGACTGGATTGAGTAATTAATTAATAGATGGCGCTGCTATGTCAAACCTACAAACGTATCATATGCGATTTTAACTTGCTTTTTACATAGATGCCATTTGTAAAAAAATATGAGACCTCCATGACAGATGTTCTCCTACAGTTCCACTTAAATAGTTTAATAAAATGTAATATAAGAAAAACATTAGCCATAGCAACGCGTGGCTGGGTCTGCTAGTATTATTATATTTCTTTGATACCACAGGGTTATTAATAGATATATTCTAACAGAGTGGCGAATGTTTGTTTGTTTTTACGTTTTAACACGTAAAACATTAAAATCATTTTCTAAATTCTTTCTTCAATGGAATGTTATATTGGCTGTTATATCTTCATAGATGTTTGCTGCGTGAAAATATTTCAAACATGAGCATCATATATTTTACTTCTCAACACACAGGTATACGTCTAAATAATTATATCATTGAATTAGACAATATACGGCAGAAATCCATGATTATTTAAATATTGACTAAGTAAGGGAGCCTACGACTTTCCTCCCACAGGTAAGCAATCTCATTAATATTTACGCGATACGTTTTACACGCCATTTAGCGGTAAAGGTTTTTATGTTGTATCGATTCAATACTCTAACATTTCAGCTAGAATTATATTAAGATTTAGTATTTGATTTGTTAGGCTATTTATTATATATGACATGAAAAAGTATGCCTTACTGGCTAGCAGATGAACGTGTAATTAGCCTTCGTTGACCAGGTTCGGCTTTATTTCGAGTTGTTTTGCAACCGATTTTGATATAATCATAGAAAATAAGAGGTAGTGATCCTTGTTTTATTACTTCGTCTATCTCTACTTTAAATCAAGATATTTGTCTTAAATAACTCCATCTTATCTTTCAAGTTGGACAGACGTATTTATAAAGTTTTTTTAAAACTTGTAAAACAGTTTTGGGGATTAAAGTGATCGAACACCGTGACACGAGTATTTTTATCTACATATATACTAGCAACCCGCCCTCGCTTCGCTTCGGTTACAGTGGCCTTACCCGCGTGGTTCCCAATCCCGTGGCAATACCGGGATAAAATATAGCCTAAGTTACTCCCTGATATTATAGCTTTGCATTGGTGAAAGAATTTTTGAAATCGGTCCAGCCGTTTTGAAGATTACCCGGAACAAACAGAAAGACAGACAAAAAAAAATATAAAATGATTTTTAGGTATATGTAAATAACCGTGTGAGCATGAAAAAGTCTATTATTTTGACATTACAAACAGACACTCCAATTTTATTTATTGGTATATAGGAGAGGAGGGTTTTGCGAGCGATGTATTGACTCATCATCATATCTCTGGTACCACAAGGCGTACAGACATGAAATTTGGCAGAAATATTCCTTTCGTCGAGTAGAGGTCAGCTAAGAACGGGTTTTACGAAATTCCATCTGCAAGGGGTGTTGCGGGCGCGTTAACAATAATATACATATAAAGCCGTGTGGTGACGGAGTAAGAATACAATTCACCACCCCCTATCTTACCCGTGGGTGATCGTACGAGACGACTAAGGGATATAAAACGCATATAACATCTATGCGAGAGAAGGAAAACTCGAAATAAAACCCTATACCAACACGTTTGACCATCGTGGTATAGTAGGTCAATTACCCTTCCGTTATGGAGGAGGCCCGAGCCCAACAGTGGGACGTATATGGGCTGAAATGATGATGAATGATGAAAGCCACAGGGTGAGCCGAAGCTACTGAAGCTAGAAAAATGAAATTTGGACCATAGTTTCATTTGATGACGTAGGCACCCACTAAAATTTATTGAAATTCCACCCCTAAGGCGGTGAGACGCAACGGTAAAGTCTGTATGGAAAGATAAAAAAATCTTTAGCTACTGTCTTCAAATTAAGCACAAATACTCTTTAATAAAAATAAATAAACACGTATTTTAGCGTTTATCCATTTTCATCCTCTAAGGGTGTAAAATAGGTAGAAAGATGTCAGTTTACTGACTTATCACAGAGCCGAAACTACTGAAGCCAGAAACATGAACTTTTGACATTAGTTTCTTTGCATGACGTAGAAACCTACTAAGAAAGATTTTTTTGAAATTCAACCCCTAGGGGGTAAACTGCAGTAACAAAGTTTGTATAAGGCGAGAAATAATCTACATCAATTTTCTTCAAATTCTCCAAAAATACTCTTTAGTAAGAATAAATAAACATGTATTGCAGCATTATTTAATTCTCACCCTCTAAGGGCGTAAATATGTATTAATAAAAATTTGGTTCCCTGATTTATCAACGCCGAACTAAAACTACTAGAGCTGGAAATATGCAATTTGAAACATAATTTTATTTTGTGACGTAGGGAACCACTAGGAAAGTATTTTCTAGAACTCAGACCCTAAGGGGTAAACCCCAGCAGTAAAGTCTGTAAGGGGCGAAAAAAATCTTCATTGATTTTCATCATATTCTTCACAAATACTATTTAATAAAAATAAATAAACACGAGTTTCTGCATTTTTTAATTTTCACCCTCTTTTTTTTTTTTTGTGGGTGGGCTGCGGTCGGCGCGCCTCCGCACCACTCCGTCCGGGGCGACAGAGGGGCTTAAGCACGCAACTTCCGCAACCCACCCGAAAACCACGTCGCCTTCGTCGTTGGCCCGACCACCGGAGCAGAGTTAACTTGTCGTCAGTGGTCGGCCCGACGGTATTCCGTCGGGCCGACCCCCTACTTGGGGTACCATCCCATCGACCGACGTCCCCCCCCTCGGGGAGGACGTTGGTCTTTCCTCACGCGGTCGGCCTCTCGGCGGGTGACGGACTAATCCCCGGTCACGTCACCCGCGGCCTCGGCTAGGGCGGCATGAGGCCCAGGTAGTTGCGCCTGCGCCGCCCCATTCGCCGGCGGCGGATCTCCTCATCAAGGCTGCGCTCCTCGCGCAGGCAATCTGCCACCTCCTTCTGCGAGATCACTGTCTCGCAGAAGGCTGCGACCGCGTCCCAATTCCCGACGCTGTCGACCATCGCGTCAGGTCGGCACCGATGATTGCGACGAGTTCACGGCGCTGCGTGGCCCAAGCGGCGCAGGCCTCGAGCGTATGCTGCGCCGTGTCCTCGTCGCAATCGCAGTGGTGGCAGGACGGTGTACTCTCCCTCCTTACGACCTTGTGCAGGTATTTGGCGAAGCTCCCATGCCCCGTCAACACCTGCACTAGTCGGAAGGAGAGCACCCCGTGCCGCCTTTCCAACCACTGCATCAGCACCGGCCGGAAGGCCTCCACGATTCGCACCCCGAACCGAGGCCTCTCCAGCCGGACTGCCCAACGGGCAGTGACGTCTCGGCGGGCGTCGACGCGCCAGGCGCTGAGGGCGGTGTTGTTTCCCTCAAGGAAACAACACCGCCCTCCCCGCGCACCCCCGACACCCGCCGATATAACTCGGCGAGCATTTCCGCCTCCAGGTCCCACGGGGGAGTCCCGGCCAATAGGCACGCTGACTCCGTCGCCACCGTGCGGTATCCGCGGATGGCCCTGACCGCCATGACCCTCTGTGGTCGCCACAGAAGGGCCTTAAGTCGGACGGTCAAGGACCCCGCCCACACCGGTGCGCCGTACAGGGCCATCGATCGGATGACCCCCGCGTACAGCCGTCGGCACGTAGCGCTTGGTCCGCCCACGTTCGGCATAAGCCACGATAGGGCGGACACCGCGCCGACGAGCCGTGGAGCGAGCCTGCGGAAATGCTCCCGGAACCACCATTGCCCGTCGAGCACCAGGCCCAAGTACCTCATATGGGCCCGGATGCTGATGTCAACCGAGTGGACGGTGATCGAGACGCCGATGGGAGGGCTCATACGGCGCCCATGGAACAAGAGGGCCTCCGTCTTGTCCAGGGCGACCCTCAACCCCAGCGCCTCGATCCGCCTGACGACCTCTTCGGTGCCATAGGTCGCCAGGCTTACCGCCTCTTCTAGCGTCACACCGCGGGCTGTGACGAGCGTGTCGTCGGCGTAACAAATCACGCCCAGCCCGAGCGGGAGGCTCCCCCGCAACGCCCAGTCGTAGCCGATGTTCCACAGGGTGGGTCCGAAGACCGATCCCTGTGGGACACCGTTCGTCATGGGCGTTCGCACAACGTCCTCTGCTCGGTTGGTGCAGAGGACGCTGCGCCCCACCAAATAGTCCGCCACTAGCCGCCTCAGGTAATCTGGTACTCCGTGATACCGGAGCGCCTCCCTGATGCAGCTGAATGGCAGACTATTGAATGCGTTGGCGATGTCTAGGGACACCGCCAACAGCACTCCCCCACCGGTAACGGCCTCAGTCGCCACGGCCCTCAGGCGCAACAGAGCCGCGATCGTCGAACGACCCCTCCTAAACCCAAACTGGGCGTCCGACAGATCGGGCCCCGTGCCGACGAGGTGCCGCTCGATGCGGGCAGCTACCACCCTCTCCAGTAGCTTGCCCGTGTCATCGAGCAGCACGATAGGCCTGTAGGCCGAAGGCGACCCCGGAGACCGTCCCGGCTTCGGCAGGAGCACCAGCCTTCCCTCCTTCCAGCACCCAGGGAACCGTCCGGACGCTAAACACGCGTCGAACAGCTCCCTGAGGCGGGGGCCCAGGTGGTCGAGGACCAGGCCCAGCACGCGATTAGGAACACCGTCGGGCCCGGGGGCGGTGGACTTTGCGCACATGCGCGCCACCGCCACTCCCATCTCGGGTTCCGTGATGGGCGGAACACTGTCGCCGTCGGCCTCACGGTCACTGTCTGGCGGAGCCATGACCGGGGGCGTGTGTTCCGCCCGCCGCGGGAACAGGTCCTCGACGACTCGGGTGAGAAGGCTGGGCTGGAGAGTCTCGGTGAGGGGAGGGCCCCGCGCGCGGAGTTTATTCAGCACCGCGCGATAGGGGCGTCCCCAGGGGTCACGGTCGAGACCGTCCAGCATCTCCTGCCGACTGACGTCCTTGGCGGAGCGGACGGCCAGCCTGAAGGCCGACCGCGCATTGCGGTAGCTCTCATACAGCAAGGCCTTTCGCTCCGCGTCGCGTTGGCGCCGCCGGCTGCGGGTGTAGGCCCTCCGGGCGCGAATGCACGCGGCCCGGAGATCCGCCAGCTTCCGGGACCACCAGTGGACCGCCCTCCTCGGGGGCAGACGCCGTACCCGGGCCATGGCCGCATCACAGATCTGCGTCAACGCACTGCGGATGCGGCCAGCCTCGGCGTCCACCCCGTCCGACTGGTTGGTAGGGGACAGCCACGAATAAACGATGGCTGTCTCCGCCAGCTGGTCCTGGTCTAAGCGACCCACAGCCCATCACGCGAACGCAGGACGTCCATCCGCTCCGTGCCCCTGCTGGGCGTCGGGATTGCCGGGGAGACCTCCATCCGGATATACCGGTGGTCCGACATGTTCTCCACCTCCTCCACAACGCGCCAGCTCCCCACGCGTGCGGCGACCTCGGGGCTAGCGAAGGAAAGGTCCACTATCGACCTGCCCCGGTGTCGCACGCACGTATGCACTGAGGCCCTGTTCAGCAAACAGAGGCCCAGTGCCGTCGCCCACTCCTCGATCGCCCGTCCTCAGTCGTTCGTCCGGGGGGACCCCCACGCCACGGACTTGGCGTTGAAGTCCCCCAAGACGAAGACCTTGCGCGATGCCATTCGCCGTAACGAGGCCTCCATGATGGTGAGGGAGGCCTCGAAATCGGTCACACTCCAGTTAGGCCACGATGTGGAGGCGACAATTGCCACGGTGCCATCGGTGCTACCCAACCAGTTAGGCCGGTCGGGCACCACGTACGGCTTCGCGGCTACGGTTACTCCTATCAACCACTCCGCCATGGCATGCAGGAACACGTCCTGCGCACCGGCGGCGTGGTTGAGGTTGGCCTGGAGGAGACGAATGGATACGAGGTCCATTAACGGTCCGTATCCGTCGTCACCTCCTCCGCGCTGACGGGCGATCGGGCCGCGCTCGGAGCGGGGACTGGCCCGGTCGATGGGCCGCCCCGCCCCTTTGGGGCCAATGCCGGTCTGCAGTCCCCAGAGCCCATGCGGTATTTGGCAGGCCTATTGCCTGCCGCACACGCGGGGCAGTGGGGCACCGCAGAGCACGATGCCGCCTGATGTGCGGTCTGACCGCAACGGAAACATAGCCCGCTGCAGTCAAAGCAGTTTTTGCATGTCGGTCGGGTATGCCCGACCGCCATGCATTTGTAACACCTCGCGGGCCGGGGCTCTACCACGGTTACCCGCGCCGAGCTCCAGCCCACGAGGAGCCTGCCTGAGTCGGCCAATTGCTTGACCGACTCCACCGGACACTGCACCCAGGCAGCACCGACACCGCCCGGACCAGTGCGGATGGTGCCAATCCAGACGGTGTTCGAGGCACATTCGGTACGCGCCATAATGGCCTCTCGGACGTCCTACACCATCACGGAATCGTCCAAGCCCGTTAGGCGCATCTCTGCGCACTTGACAGGCCTGGCGATTCAGACACCATCCTCCAGCCCGAACAGCCTCCTCAGCATCGTGGCCAAACTATCGGCTGTCTTCGCGCCCTCAGCCCCAGAGAACTCGAGTATTCGAGCCCCTGTCCGGGCCTTGCGGGTCCTCGCCTCGAAGCCCCCGATGTCGGAGACGTCCAGCTCCCGCCGGGCGCGTTTTAGGACGGCCTCATAGTTGAGGCCCCTCTCAGCCGCCTCAGGCAGCACGGTGATGACCACCGCGGCCGTCTTCCGCGACTTGAGGTCCCTGCGCGACCTTTTCCCCTTTCTGCCGGCTCCCGCCTGGGGAGTGGCGGCCACGGCGGCACTCTTTGCCGCCGCTCTCCGCTTTTGGCCGCGTGCCTTCCTGCTCCGCTCAGCCACCTGCCAGCCCTGTTCGAGCCTGGCAGCAGCGCTGAGCGCAGCAGGAGCGGTCGCGGGTGCGCTGGCCGGCGCCTGCGGTGCAGCCGCTGGCGCCGGCCGCGGCCCGGCCTTGGCGGGAGCCGACACCTTGCCGGCCTTCTTGGCCCCCTTGGGCCCAGCCGCGGCCGCAGCGTAGCTCACCACGCGGCCACCCTGAAAGGGCAGCGGGATGGGAGCTGACGCTTGCGGCCGCCTCGCCTTGTCCGCGGCGAGCGGCGGTCGGAGGGGCGGCTCAGTCGGGAGCCTGGCCGCTACGGCGGCGATACGCGCATCCATCATCACCCCTACTCGGGCTAGGATGATGCGTACCGCCGATTCCGACACGCCGTGCACCTCGTTGGGCGGCGGCTCCTCCCCCTTCCGAGGTCTCCCGCGGCCACGAGCCGGCGGAGGGACCACGACGAGGGGAGGAAGCGCCGAGGCGCAGCCGACGCAGCAGCCGCGACGGGCGCAGCCGGTGCCACGGACGCAGACGACGGGCCCGCCCTCCCCGGCGCAGCCCGTTTCGGTGGCGAGGACGGCACCGGCGGCGTGGCCGGCGCCAGGCGCGCGAACTGAGCTCGCAGGTCGGCCATCTCCTTGGCCAACCCGCGGTTCTCCCGTCGCACCGCCGATAGCTCCGTCTCCAGCTTGCGGTTGCGTTCCCGCAAGCCGGAGACCTCCTCACTAAGGCGGGTGTTCGCGGCCTGTAGGGCCGCCACCTCGCCACCGTGGCCGGCCGGACCGGGGGTCCCTGGCCTCGCCACCACCGCCGATCCTCGACCTCTGCGCCCACGGGGCATGGTCGGGACCTTGGGAGGAGGCATGGTGGTACTCCCCTCCGAGTCGGTGTTCGAGCTACCCCCGTTGAGGGGGCGCTTCCGGACGCTCGAGGGGAGGGCCTCCTCCCTCTCCCTCCTAACGTTTAGGGCCGCCGCCGCGGCGGCCCCCCTAACCTCTACCTCTCTATCCTCTTCTTCTTCTGCCCTACCATCCGCCATCCCGGACGACTCACCAACCATTATCCCGGACAGCCACGTAGCATGCTCGCCACCTTCCTTCCCTCTTCGACCGACCCACGGCTCCTCGTCCTCAGACGGTCCTGCGGCACTTCCGCCCACGTCCGTCAACGCCATCTCCGAGCCCGTGTCGGTCTCCAATTCTTCAGATGGCTCTGGGGCACTGCCGCCCTCATCCTGTGACGGCTCTGCAGCAGTGCCGCCCTCATCGCTCGACTCACTTGGTTGGACGTTTTTAAGTCTTGCCTTGACTACCACTCTAACGGCTGGACGCTCGCGCGCTTTTTAACCCACCAACCATTTATCCCCTCGCCGAGTGGCCAAACTTAGGATTAGGGGTAATTTTTTATAGGGGTTTTCTTCCCCGCGGTCCGAAGACCCCCCGGTCCTGACCCCCCTACTCAGGATTACGGTTTGGGCCTTCCGGGTCTGGCCGCTCGCGAGCGACCGACCCGTCACGCCCCCGGGCCGTGACGCAACCGTCCCTGGCGACGGAGTGCCATGAGGCACATCCGCCCCATTGGCCCCGGGTCAGATCCGCCGTGCGCTCTGCCACCAGAGCCGCACGCGGAGACCCCCTCCTGCCGGAATCTTGGCCGTCCAAATGGACGCGTGACGTCCAAATGGACGTTTCCAGGGAGTACCATGAGGAGGTGCTCCGGCCTCACCCCCCAATTTTCACCCTCTAAGGGTGCAAATAGGTATGAAGAAGTTGGTAGACTAACTCATTAACGCCGAGCTGAAACCGCTGAACCATAATTTTATTTTGTGATGTAGGGACCCATTAAGAAAGCATATTTTAGAATTCAACCCCTAAGAGGTGAACCGCAGTAGCAAAGCTTGTATGAGGAGTCAAAATTCTTCACCGATTTTCTTTAATTTTTGCTTAAATACTCTTCGCTCATCATTTGTTTCATCATTTCAACCCTTATACATCGCACTGTTGGCCTCGAGCCTCCTACATTATGAGATGGAAAATTACCTACTATATCACGCTGGTCAAACGTGTTGCCATAGGTTTTAGTTTCGAGCTTTTCTTCTCTTGCATAGATGTTGTATGCATATTATAATCCCTTAGTCGTCTCCTAAGACAGCCACGGGTAGGAGAGGGGGTGGTGAATCGTATTCTTATTCCGTCATCACACGGAAAATACTCTTCAGTAAAACTGAATAAAGAGCATTTGTCAATTTTTACCTTCTAAGCGAACTAGGCAGGTAAGGTGACTGAAACCGAAGCGAAGCGAGGGCGGGTTGCTAGTATATAAATATATTAATGTAATCACATAAACATTTTCTTTTACGAGTGTCTTTTACAAAAGGAAGAAGAGGGAGTCTCTTTATTTTTTTTCTTTATTTTAACGTCCTTATTGTATCTTCCTTAAGCGCTACAATTTACTAAATTTGAACGATCTTCCTGTTTTTGCATTCGTTTACCTGTTTTCCGCCGTTGAACCATTTGTCTTGCAAACGCCGTCACGGCTATTAGCTCTTTCCTTGTAAAAACTGATTCAGAGAAAAAGTTTACGATTAGAAATTAATGGACCAGAAGTTCGGGTTTTTAAGACCGCTCATTGAGAAATGGATTTATTGCTCAGTGTGTGATATTGTTTTAGAAATGTATGTATTTTTTGTATGTGTATTGAGAATACTATCATCTTTTATCTTGTTGTCAATAGTACAGTATAGCAATCACGTAGAAGAGGTATTAGACATCAGGGAGCCTTAACATTTAATTATCTATACCTAGCTATGAGCTCATCAAGAGTTTAGGTTCTTTTATGTTAGACGAAGCTATCAAAAGATTGAGACTTGTTAGTTATTGAAGAAAGAATTAAAAATTCTTAGTAGTACTTAACGGGAGGGATATTTATCCATCACACGGTCATCGTCCATTTTAGAACCTAGGCAAGTGCAGAATGTTGCCGTAATCGCCATGTTTGGCAGACAGTTTATTTGTTTATCGCACACATATGGTGAGAATTTTTAAGTAGGCGATAGTTTAACTAAATATTTTTATAGTAGTATAGTAACAACCTGTGCTAAGGAATAACTCCTTGTATCGCGGTGGACTTCAAAAAGTATAATCAACGGACACACATCAAAACCAAATTCAGAATAATAATTTATAGAAAATATAAAGAAATCCTTTTTTAATTTATTGCAAACGGTGGCAAATGAGCAAACAGTATACCTGATGGTAAGTGACACTGCCGCTCATAGACCCGTGCTAGGCCACTGCTTACCATGAAGAAAGTGAAGGGAGTGCGAATATATGCAATGGTTCAGTGATACAAAAGGCATCATCAAAACCCACCACACACGAACACCATCAGAAAGTTGGGTTTCCGACTTTCTCGCTCACCGAACAAAGCACAGTAAGAAATTGCTACTATGCGAACGTCGAGTTTCTGCGAGAGCGTGGTACCCCGAAAGGATCGACCCGCAGCTGTAGACAAACAACTGCCAACAGTGTGTTCTCACTACTTTTAAAAATTGTCTTGCTGTATCATCGTAAAACAGGACACTGTCCTCATAAAATTCTGACTAGAATTGGTTATTCAGCTGTTTATTAATCCGTTACGGTATCCCAGAGTAATGTTAAAAATGATCAAAAATAAAATGAAGTTTACCGTTGCCAGCATTGCTCTATATTTTTATTGACACATCGCAGTGGCGTGGACGACACTACGGATATTGGAAGCAGAGATACCACCTAGAACATTCTTTTTACTCTATTTTGTTTGCTAGTCGACTTGACTGCTGCATTCGTTGCTAGGTAAAATATGAACATAAAGTTCGTCGTATTGTCATTTGTGAATTTCACTTCATTTTGGCCCATGTAAGTTTTAGGTAATGTCCATTCGGACTTCTCGATAATGAAAGTGACTTACTATACGCTGGTCAGACGTGTTGGCGGATTATATGTATGTCGAGTTATGCTTCTTTTGTGTCGATGCTACCTACATACCCCTCTTAGTCGTTTTTAAGACACCTACGTGTAATAGAAGAAGATGAGGAATTACATTCTTATTTCGTCATTCCACACGTTTTTTTTGGCGGGTTATAGTCAGCTCACTTGCCGTCAAGGGCGGCGTGGCCCCATAACCCACCGGTATACATATGTACCTGCGACCCATTCTCCCTAACCCTTCTTCTCTCTCTCTCTTTTGTGTGATACGCACAAAATCACTCCAGCCGACTCATTTTTATTTTTGTAAAAGTAATTTTGGAAAAGAAAATCTTATATCTTTAAACGAGCAATTCTTGTGTATATATATATATATATATATACATATATATATATATATATATATATATATATATATATATATATATATATATATATATATATATATATATATATATATATATATATATATATATATATATATATATATTCAGAATCTTGGAAACGGCTCCAACGATTTTGTTGAAACTTGGCATACTAGAGGTTTCGGGTCCAAGAAATCGATCTAGCTAGGTTTTATTTATAGAAAATGTTTTTTTGTCCGTGTTTTTAGTAAAACAATATAATGACATTAAATTTTAAAAGAATATGAATTCAAATTTCGTTATCAACGTCATGAGTCATGAGATAGCTCAGTTGGGGAGACGGCCGGTTTTAATTTTGGGTTATGTGGCATTGAAACAGCGTCGGTTCGAATCTCGGTGTTATTATTATTCTCTTTTTGTAATTTTTTATATAATTTTCATTATTTATTTTTTATTAATATATATCTAAATAAATTCGACAAAAATATTCCGAGCGCAGCTCGGTCAACCAGATATTATATTATAAATTGGAAACTGTCATCATTATCATCCTGCTCTTTCTGCTCCCAATTACTTTTACTTTTGATCGGGCTAATATGTATTTTGTTTACATCTCACATATCGTAAAAGTTATTAGCAACAGTTTTATGACCAGCCGTCTGCCAACACAACCCTCCTTGGGAGGACCAGACACTATCAGATGGAATTGCTCCAAGTCCATGAAAAATTATTAGTCATGTTTTACACCAAGCAATTTAAGGGCTAACAGTATTCGTAGCAGTCACCACACCGCAAATATTAATTAAAAATTGTGTACGACAAAAGTTTTTAATTGAGTACGTGATAAAATTGTTTAAGCTTGACCGTGACGATTTGAATTTTTTTCTTTTATTATCTTAACAACCACAGAATATAACTTAGACTAAAAAAGGTTTAAAGAAAGAGGCTTAAAGAATAGGTTCTGAATTTCAAGCACGTTCATCTGTATAGTACCCAATAAATAAGAAGCTTTTCTGGCAAGTCGTATTCGCATCCCATATCTTAACAACTAAACCTCAAATAAAAATTAGATCTGAAAATAGGTTAAAAACTTTTTCTTGTCATTACTTGTCTTGTAATCTTATGAGATAAATCAAAATAATATACTAAAGAATTATATATCAAAAACTGCGGATTATATGACTATCCTCTAAGGTTCCTAAACTGGTAATGGAACACCAACTTAATACCTTTTTATTTATGGAACCCCCATACTTTTTTAATATATGGAGCTTCATATCAAAGTTGATACATCTGAACAGAGTATCTGTGGGGCCTATCATATACGTGTCCACTGCGGGATTGTCATGAGCTTTTTTTTGTAGTTAAATTGTAAGAAGAGGAAATGTTCTTTTTTAGTTTTACATAACGCACCACAACATTCGCGGGATGCCTGTGATGAACTTGCTTTTTTTAAGAATTTCTATAATTTACTCCATACGATACCGAAAAAAAGTACTTATGTCGAAGCTGAAATTAAAAGCTGTTTACTTTTGACGGAACCCTGATGACTATTCCACGGAATCCCTAGGTTCCGCGGAATAGACATTGGGAATCCGTTCTCAGTAAGCGTGTTTATCTTTACATATTATAAAAAAAAAAAAAATAATGGATTATTATTGAAGTGACTTTTTTTAATAATGCATTATTTCTGATCCATTAATTCACTACACTATTATTTATATAAATTAAATACGTGGTGCATTTAATGTATTTGCAGCATTTCAATAAAATGAATATCTTAAAATTAATAAGAGATTTGAAATGCCGAGCAGAGCAACCACACACAGAAGCGAAGCAAATACCAGCGACCCGCCCGGTCGCTGGTATTTAATACATATAACATGACACAAAAAGTGACTCTAGGATTAGATTAAAATTAAAAATAATCCATAGCTGTAGTGGATTTAAAAGCACGGTATCACAATCCTATAAAAATATTATCCTGAAAAATTCATTATCGGATCAAACCTTCAAAGCGACGTGAATGAAAACGAAATAATGATTTCTAATGTTAAAAGCCAGAATTACGAGTATAAGACACTAGCATCGTTCTGCAGTTTCACCCGCAGTTCCTCTTCCCGTGGGAATATCGGGATAAATTATAGCTTATGTGTTATTCTGATAGGTAAGCTATATTATTGTGAAGTTACATCAAAATCCATTCAGTAGTTTTTGCCTGAAAGAGCAACAAACATCTTCACATCCTCAGATCAAACTCAAACTTTCGCGTTTATAATATTAGTAAGGATATGAAATAACTTGTACGGATTTTATCACGTAATATTGATGTTACCGTTTATAACGCAGTAAGAATATAATTCGCCACCCCCTTAATTGGCTGTGGGTGTCGTAAAAGACGATTAAGTAATTATTATAATATGCAAATAACATATTTTTTTTTTGGGGGTTGGTTGCGGTCGGCGCGCTCCTCGCACCACTCCGTCCGGGGCGATAGAGGGGCGTAAGCACGCACTCCCGCAACCCACCCGCGATGCACGTCGCTTTCATCGTTGACCACTGGAGCAGGGTAAATTGACGTCAGTGGTCGGCCCGACGGAATACCCTTTATTTGGGGTACCCTCCCATCGATCGACGCCCCCCCCTCGGGGAGGACGTCAGTCTTTCCTCACGCGGTTCAAATAACATATATGCAAGTGAATGACAACTTGAAATAAAAACCTATAAAATAAATATACCAATCCGTCTCAACAGTGTGGTAGTTTATTTTTTTCTACTGTGGAGGAGGCTCGAGCCTAGCAGTAGAATAATGTGGGCAACTGTGCCGCATAATGCCAATAACTGTAGGTTCAGTCATTCTCCTGTTAATGTTGGCCCAAGTAGACGTCCGTATCCCGTAAACGATGTGAATTGAAGCTTCTCCAGGTTGAAGGCCTTCAGAGTTCATATATAGTCCGAGCTAACCTGTTAAAGTCATTTGCAACTAAAACTAAACATTTAAAAAAATTTTGGTCGCCATTTGGATAAGCCACCAGTACTAAGTTCTCGTCTTCGGTGGTTTGCAAGAAAAGCAACAGAATAAAGAAGAAAGTACAAAATGCAGAGATTGTGCAATTATCAAAGTAATGACCTCCAGTGTAGAGTGTCTTGGGTTCGGCATCCTCATACTGGATAATTGTTACACCACAAATAATTGTTCACGAATCGGACGACACAGCGTAGGACGACCCTCTATTAGATGGACTGGTGATATCTTAAAAACGGAATCGTTGGATGCAAATGGCACAGGACCGTTCTGAGTGGCATTCTCGTGGCCTATATGCAATAGTGAACGTCTATGGGCTATGAAATATTTATTAGTCTGATAGCTACGTTCATACAATTTTAAAATGTGTTAACAAACTTGCGGTTGGTTTTACTTTAGTTTACAATTAAATATGTTTAATAAAAAAAGAAATTCCAAGTTGAAAAATATTTCCTAGGGGAATAGCCATAAATTGTTTATCCGCGGCAGTCACGTCGAACTCAAAAACTACGTCGAATTAATTTCGCAAATAAACGCGCCCCTAGAGTTCAGCCGTAGCACTTCGGCACATAAATTCTCACAATGAAAGCGACAATACGATGTTTGCGTTATGCCGAGCAGAAAATTTACAACGGAATGTAATTACCGTAATCTTTTCAAAAGTGGGAGTGTGCCCCTTTGTGTCTAGCACCGAGTTTACCGAGCCCCGGATTATGACGGGGGCAAGTGGCGTAACTCCTGAGCTTCACCCCTGTTCAGTTCGACAAATCCTAAATTCTGTTCACCTTTCTACCTGTTGTTAACGAGGAATAAATGCTAATGCTCACAGCGAATTTTAGTCACGTTCGTTCGGATTTTAAAGGCTTTATTAATTTATGCAGTTCAAATGTTTTCATATTTTTATTCAATTGTAGGTAAAAAAATATTTTTCGTGTGGTGACGGAGTAAGAATACATTTCATCACCCTCAGTTTTGCTCGTTTTTGTCGTAAAAGACGGTTGAGGGATTATTTAAATTTACATATAACATTTATAAAAGACTAGAAGAGCCCTGCGGTTTTACCCGCATAGTTCTCCTTCCCGTGGAAATGTCTGGATAAATCATGGCCTATGTGTTATTCTGATATGTAATCTGTATTATTGAGAAATTTCATCAAAATCTATTTAGTAGTTTTTGCGTGAAAGAGCAACAAACATACCCACATACAAACTTAGGGGGCGTCTATAAATTACGTGAGGTGTTTTTTTAAATTTTCTGTTACTCCCTCCCCTCCCTGGTGAGATGTCGTGAGATTTTATTCAACCCCCTCCCCCATCCCCCAATCTCACGTGAGATTTTTCAAAATGTGGGTAGGTACTCAGATTACAAATTTAAAACCTCAGTTGCACATTTATCTTATTTTATTATGAATTATCTATGGTATAACGTCGAAGTATGAATGAAATTATTATCTTTCGAACGAATTAATGAATGATCTTAATCGTATTACGATTACGCTTAAGATTAAATCCTAAGCATGTACAATCTGGATTAAATGGACCAAAATAGTATTTTTTTTTTGGTTCAATCAGAAAAAAAATTGCGTAATATTTACCGAGACCTCCCCTCTCTCCAACGTAAGATTAGATGAGATTTGACTCGACCTCCTCCTCCCCTTAAACATCTCACGTATTTTATGAACGCCCCCTTACGCGTTTGTAATATTAGTAGGCCAAAAGCCACTTGAAACAAAATCCTTTACCGACCCGTCTGACCACCGTAGGTCAATTTTCTCCTATTATAGACGAGGCTCAAGTCCAGCAGTAGAAAATAAAAGAGCAGAGATGATGATGATTTTGATATATTTATTAGTAGATTTGAATTTCTGTGTGGTGACGGAGTGTGATTACTATACACCGTGGGGTTCTTCTTCTCTCTTCATCCACTGGTCACAAAAGACCACTTATGATACATAACTAACATCTATGTAAGAAAAGGAAAACTCGACATAAAACCCTATGTCAACATTTCCGACCAGCGTGGTATAGTAGGTCAATTTTATGTCTATTGTGGAAGAGCTGAGGTCAGAACCCGATAGTGGCACTTATATGGCCTGCGATGATGCTATTGATAAATTAAAGTTTTGACTTTTTTAAATGAATCACTTAGTATAAGAGCTGGCTTCGGACCTCAAGGATCCGGGTCCAGTGGTCGGCCCAATAGCGACAGGGAAGGAAGACGTCGGTTACGGGTTCGCCGGCTGTTCTTTTGTCACTCCGGATGGAACTGACAGCGTGCGCTTAACCCATAGCCTAGCCGACCACTGACGACAAGTAACCCTGCTCCGCTGGTCAGTCCAATGACGAAGGCGACATGGTGATCGGGGGGGTTGCGGGTGTGCGTGCTTACGCCGCCCTGTCGCCCCAGACGGAGTGGTGCGAGGAGTGTGGCGACCGCAATCTACCCCAAAAAAAAGAAAACCCATAGCCTAAAAAGCACAGTATAAATAATAATACGTTGATACTAATATTATAAATGCATATGTGAGTTTGTTTTGTTAAGCTCTCACGCTTAAACCACTAAACTGATTTTAAAAATGTATAACGGTTTACTAAATTATCAATGAGTAACACAGGCTATATTTTATCGGCGTATTCTCAAGGGAACATTGAATTAGGCTAATGAACCGTAGAACTTTGTTAGTATAAATCTATCAGTAAGTGTATAAGATTATCATGAGACATGTACTTTTTTAAACGGTGGCAAACGGAAAAACAGTATGTTAAGTGTTGCTGCCGTTCATGGACCTTTGCAAGGCCACTGCCTACCACGAAGAAAGTGAAGGGAGTATGAAAGCGTGCAATGAGTTTCGGTGATACTAAAGGCATTACTAAAATCCACTACACGCAAACACCCTAGAGAGTTCGGCTTTCGGCTCTCTCGCTCACCGAACGAAGCGCAGTAACAAATTGCTACTACTTGGACGTCGATTTTCTGCGAGAGTGTGGTACTACCCCGGACGGACCGGCCTGCGGCTGTAGATAGATAATTATTAAGAGTGTGATCCTACCATTACTTGTGTCACAAGACTGCATAGATGGCGTAGTGGTTAAGATACCGAGTCCGACCTACAGTGCCAGGGTCGCGGGTTCGGATCCCACGCAGGACAAGACTTTGTGCGATCCACTAATTGTTGTTCTGAGTCTGGATGTAATTTGTGTCGTAGCCATACGTTTGGAAAGGCCCCTGGAATTCAAGGATTATTTACTTAATGCAAGGTATTTCCTTTAATTTATTGTTTGACGCCGTGTTGTATCGGAGTAAGAATACAATTCATTACTCCTCTCTTACATTTGGGTATCGTTAAAGAATACAGACTCGATGTTATATATAATTTGTAATAAAATCTCGTCACAGCTCATACACGTTACCGTATAGGATCTTATTTCGAGTTTTTAGGGTTCCGTACTCAAAGGGTAAAAACGGGACCCTATTACTAAGACTTCATTGTCTATCCATCTGTCTGTCCGTCTGTCTATCTGTCATCAGGCTGCATCTTAAGAACCGCGATAGCTAGACAGTTGAAATTTTTACAAATTATGTATCTCTGTTGCCGCTATAACAACAAATACTAAAAATAAAATAAATATTTAAGGGGGACTCCAATACAACCAACGCAATTTTTGGCCTTTTTTGCTCAATGGTACGGAACGCTTCGTGCGCGAGTCCGACTCGCACTTGGCCGATTTTATTCTCTTGCATAGATGGTATACGCGTATTATCGCCTTTAGGCCTCATTTACGGAGACGCGGGACGACGCGCGTCGCGTGTGTCATCCCGCGTCCCGCGTCCGACGTTTTTATTGTTTACGTAGCGGCGGCGCGTGAAGCGGCTCGTATCATCGCACGCGTAAACACAGACTTATAGCAATATACGATGTTGTTTATAGAGACGCGAGGCGGGAAGAGTGGCGGTGCCCACAGCTGCGCCCGCGTCGTATTCTCAAGCGTGTAGCGAAGCACGCGGCGGGCATCGCTGCGGCGCACGCCGGATTCTCAGTTAAACCGACCCAAACTTCTCATGTTCCACTGCTGTAAACACTGGGCCACTCCTTATATTAAATAACTCACTTTTTAACATACAATTTTTTTCTAAAAAAAAATCGATCATATCATACTCCATTGCGACGGTGATTACGTCTGTGTTGCACGATTACCAAATGAGACAGGCAGAAGGTTCCACCACAGGCATCGCTTTATCGAGAATCGCCGCTGCGTGCGCCGCCGCGATAAACGCCGCGTGAGACGTGACGATGCCATCCGCGGGCTCGGCCGTAAAACACGCTCCATTTCAAGTAAACGCGTGTAAAATCGCTTCTCCGTAAACGCACTCATGCAACGCCCTACATTTGAATTTAGTGCGGGCCGCGCAGCCTATCGCAACGCGCGACGCGCTGCGTCTCCGTAAATGAGGCCTTAGTCGGCTTTTACGCCTAAATAAGGTGTGATAGATGTTACTTGCATAATATATCAAATATATCTCTTGGTCGTCTTTTACTACACACCTATGGGTAAGAAAGAAAACGGGAAAGTAAGGGGATGGTGAATTGTATTCTTACTCTGTTACCACATGGATAATGGATTTGGACTATGCTTGTAGAAAAAGACTATATACTGATTCTGTTGGATAGCATCTGAAATTGTTCATTTACACGAGTGTGGTAATCAAATTGTCGTGGACGCTCAGACATTTAAGGTCATGTAGACTTTGATAGCAACGACAAAGTTAGCTTAACGAGTTTAGCTCATTGCAGAAGCCGTACTTAAGAATGCAATGAAACTTAAATTATAGGTATACTAGCTGACTCGGCCACGCGTTGCTATGGCTAATGTTTTTGTTATATTACATTTTATTAAACTATTTAAGTGGAACTGTAGGAGAACATCTGTCATGGAGGTCGACATATTTTTTTACAAATGGCATCTATGTAAAAAAAGCAAGTTAAAATCGTATATGTCACATTTGTAGGTTTGACATAGCAGCGCCATCTATTAATTAATTACTCAATCCAGTCAACAGATATCGTTATCTGTTAAAATCGTTTGGAGTTAACAGATAATTGTGAATGTCAAATAATAGGTATAAATAGGTAATACAAATAATTTGCAATAAAATAATATTGCGACTATAAATTAAGATGTAAGCTATCCTATCTTTCAAGTTGGATCAGTTTGATCCACTGTTTGACACACTGTCCACGGTGTGCAAATTTGATTAAAATCGGTTAAGTAGTTTAGGAGTCCATCGCGGACAAACAACGTGACACGTAATTTATATATATTAAGATAAATAGTAATATTTGTAATTACAATGTAATTGTAATATAATTTTTAAAGTTATACTTTTTTTGGCGCATTTGGTAAGAATTATGAGGCCTAGCGACGGCGATCGGCGTCCCGGGGGGATGTCGATGGGAGAGGATACTCCTTCGGGGTAGTCCGTCGGGCCGACCACTGAAATCAAGGAACTCTGCATCAGTTGTCGGTCTAACTTTTTTTTTTTTTTTTTTGTTCTGACAAGGAGTGTTAGCCTCAGATGGCTGTTACACCCTTACGCGGACTAGTGGTGAGCGCTGAGGGCTCTCAACCCAAAAAAATTTAAGCAACGGGGACCAAGGGCACCCCCTGTGGGGTACGAACCTCGGCTTGGGGCGTTGCTGAGGGCAATGTGGGAGGTCCCACTTTAGATTTACTTATTTTTGCGCGGCACGGTTTCGCACCTCGACGGCGAGGACGGAACCGTGGTCTTTTCTTTATTGCGGCTTCGCGGGCCGTGTATGCTGTATTCTGAGCTATCGTGATCTCGTCGTCGGGCTCATCGAGAGCAAGTCTCGGTCGAGTGACCTTCGAGATGCGGGACGGGATATAGTTGGTCGCAGCGACCATTAAGGGGTTGGGGTGTGTTGTGGCAGAATCAAAATATCTACGGGCACACTGTTTCATATATTGCCTGATGGTCAGCAAGTGAAAGTCGATGTGGAGATCGGCATTGCGTATGAACCACGGTGCGCCCGTAGCCTTACGCATGAACCTATTCTGAAGTGTTTGTAGCCTATGGATCCTGTGTGGCCTAACGTGAGCGAATACTACACTGGCATACAACATGATGGGGCGTATGCAGGCAGTGTTAAGACGGATCTTGCATTTGAGCGACAGCTTACTCTTTGGGTTGAGTAAGTTGTGTAAACGACCCATAACGAACGCTGCACGCGAGCGCACAGTGGTTATGTGTCGAGCGAAGCTGAGACGATTGTCAAGGGTGATGCCTAGGTACTTGGCATTTGACGCCCAGGGGATGGGCTTGTCAAAAATGCGGACTTGAGTGAAGCTCTCGGGGGGGTGCAGGTCGGCACGTCTCCTGTGAAACATGACCGCCTGACTCTTTTCTGGGTTAATGTCTATTCTCCATTTCCGGAACCATTTGCCAAGGGCAGTAGCTGCAGTTTGGAGATTACGAGTGACGGCGTCCGGGTTAAGCCCGGATACGAATATAGCTGTGTCGTCAGCGTAGAGGGCTGACTGCACAAGCTTAGACTTGGGGATGTCGCTAGTGTATAGCGAGAATAGAAGGGGAGAGAGGACTGAACCTTGCGGTACGCCAGCTCTGATCGGGTGCGGGGAAGAGAGTGTCCCTTCTACTCTGTAGCGGAAGCTACGATTTGTTAGGAAGTCTCGTATGATAATTACGAGGTAGTAGTAGGGAATTCCTAGTTGGAATAACTTGAAGATAAGGCCATTATGCCATACCTTGTCGAAGGCTTTGGCTACATCGAAGAAGAGTATCCCCGTAAAAAGGTTGCGTTGCAGTTTTACGTTGATGCTTTCCACGATACGATGGACTTGATGGACACAGGAGTGTTTGAGTCTAAAGCCAAACTGCTCGTGTGGTATGAGGTGGTTTTCCTCGGCGAAGGTTCTTAGTCTTTGGTGGATTACGCGCTCATACATTTTGCTAAGATCGTTAAGGAGACTTATCGGCCTGTAACTACTGGGTTCGGATCGGTTCTTGCCGGGTTTATGGATTCCTATTACCACGGCTTCTTTCCACTGAGAGGGAAAGATTTTGTTATTGAGCGCTGCGTTGAAAATGCAGGTCAGAAGGACCAGTAGGGACGTGGGAAGTCGGTCTAACCACGAAGGCGACGTGCTTTATGGGTGGGTTATGGGCCTGCTTGCCGCCCCTCTGTCGCCCCGGACGGACCTGGGCGGCGGGTGTACTGACCGTAGCCCACCCCAAAAAAAATGTGAAAATTATGAGAGTAAATTTTTCTGTCACGAAAAATCGACACCCTGTTAGCTAGTCAACATTTTTTACGATATGCGCTCGCAACGTCACATATGTCAACTAAATACGTTATGATAAAACTTTCTATGGGAAGTTTTGATGCGAATGTCAAAATGTCATGTAGCGCTTTATATTTTATTCATTATTTTAGTGTTTTACAGTGTTATATTGAATAATTTTGCTGATATTTTATGTAATATAATGCGGATAAAATTCTGAAATATAGTGAATGTAATATAATAGTGAATTGCGTGCATTTTGACATTCTGGCAAAATTCCCAGAGAAGGCATGACTTGATCAGTACCAAATCATGCTAACGACTGACTGAAAGACGAAGACTTAAAGACGTGAATAACTAATATAATACTCGACACTGGCACCAGTAGCTCATATTACTGTAGCTCATTGCCATTAAATAAGAAGAAAAAGAAACTTTCTATGTATTAAATACCTTTTTCTATATGTATTTGTTTAAAAAATTGATAACTTACTGACCCTATTTCTGTATGGTTACGGAGTAAGAACATAATCCATCACCATGTGATCTATTCCTGTGGTTGATCGTAAAAGACGATTAAAGTGATGCAAGCAGATTGTATGGTTATAAAAGATTAGTAACCTGCCCTCGCTTCATTTCGGTTTCAGTCGTCTTACCCGGGTAGTTCTCGTTCCCGTGGGAATACCGGGATAAAATATAGCCTATGTTACTCCCTGATAGTACCTATAGCTTTTCATTGGTGAAACTGGCACTGTTGTTTTTTTATTTCCTGTTGTCTTCTATACTACCTAATATTATAAAAGGGAAAGATTTGATTGTTTGTTTGTTTGTATTGAATAAGCTTCGAAACTACTGGACCGATTTCAAAAATTCAAATCAGCTGTTATGTGGCCAGCCAGATCGTGTGATTTAACACCACTGGATTATTTTTTGTGGGGCTATGTTAAGGACAGAGTCTATACGGAGCCAATCGAATCGATTGCAGCCTTAAAACTCAAAATCCGTGATGTGATTAACGAAATAGACCCGCCATTTTGCCAAAAAGTGATTAAAAACTTTGATGAAAGAATCGACATCTCTCAGCGTGGTCGTGGTGGACATTTGCCACATATTATTTTTCATTCATAATTGCCGAACTTTTCTCTTCGTAATACAATAAAAATTTGAATCATCTTTATCTAAATTTCTTGTTTTATTTTGTTTTAGAAAACAAAGTTCTTGTTGAAAAACCCTTTATAAGCTGAAATGATGGATGACGTAAAGACGGGGAAAAGTCTTTTCGCATATAGCATGTTTAAAATTTTAATAAAGTCTCTTTGACTGTACTAGTTTTTCTATAGTCCATAAAATATAGGATGATCTCTGTGACAGTTATCCCTAGTGCTGTCACGCTTACGATAAATTCCGTAGTTTTTATCGATAAAACACTTTATTTTTATAATTGTGATTTTCTATTATAATTAAAATACAATCAATGAAAATCTTTTTGAATTTATTTCAAATATAACTGTTTTTTCATTGTTTAAATTATTCAAAAGGTCAAGTCAATCAAGTTCTAGGTAGGTTATAGCGTTCCTGCTAGAACATTCATCATATTTTGCCAAAATACAAACAGTCGTTAGATTAATCGATCAATTATGACTCTATTATAAATAAACATGTCTAGTTTATTGATAATAATGCGTACATAATATTATCATTTACTCTGAGACGAAAAGTAGTTTTTTAATGTTCAATTAATTCAATTTATATATTTTATAATGTAACTCACTGTTTTAATTATAAAAAATATATTGAAAGTTTTTTTATAGGTACTGTATTGGGTTTATATCTTTTATGAATAATTTAATAAAGATCGGTTATCGATTTACGTATATCGACTGCCGAAAAAAGAGATGGCTTTTTTATTTTCAGTCCAGAATGACTTTTTACGTGCGTAAACGTCATTTATGTTTAAAATGTTTACTAGGTATTTCAGTACTTACGAGGTACATTTTAGGTATGAATATTAATATTTTTATATTTATAATATATTGAAATTCAGTTGCAATAAAACTGGCACGAAAAGAATGAAAATATATTTGATACAAAATGAAATTGTAAACATGTCGCTCGTTCAACCTTACTTCGTTGGTTTCGTTGACATCTGTCACAGAGATCAAGCCATATTTTATGGACTATAGTCGGTTTTGATACCATTAAAAAGGTTCTAGTTTGCTGCCGTTTTTCATTTGTACCGCCGTTTTTTTAAATTTTATGACAGAAAAGTAAAAAGTAGTAACATTACACGCGCTTAATACGTTAAGAGTGTACTGGGCACTCTTTGTGGGCAGGATAACAACTTCAAAACCGATGTGGTTTCTTTATTTCGAAATTATCTTACTTAAATATTATCAAAAACGATTAAAAGAGATTTTCAACTTCTATACGCTTTACCCAACTGATTAGGTATATAGATATTCGATTCAGTAGTTCCTTATATTAGCGCCATTAACCAAACAAATTCTTCAGCATTATAATATTTGTATAGATGAAAATCTACGTGATTATCTCAAAGCATAATATTCTTTAGCGAATGTACATTACAGATTTGTGTCCGAGATACTAATTTAAACAAGGAAGCGCCATTAAGAGGAGAGTACCTTTCTATATCTTGTAAACCACTTGCAAATTTATTCACGACACTCATACCGCATTCGTCAAATAAAATGATGTTAACATTACATCATTTCATTCTATTTATTATTTTGAATCGTATGCAGTTGTGTTAAAGTTTAATATAAGGTAAACATCAATGTGCTTTTAAAAGATTTTAATCTATATTACTATTAAAATGGAAGAGTTTGTCCGTTTGATTGCGCTAATTCTAGGAACTACCACTTGAATTGGTATAAGGGAAAAACGTAATATATTAGATAGACTATTCATTGAGAAATGTTATAAGCTTCTTCCATGTAGTGATGGAGTAACAATACAATTGACCACCTATATTGGCCGCTGGTGTTTAAAATCTGTTAAAATAGTTTTATATCAAAAACTAAAACTATCGGTAATAATATCGATATTTATAACATCTATAATATTATACATAAACTCGCTTAAAGCGATAAGACCGCCCTTTGTACATTCTGGGTCATTAGTATTTAGGTTTTTTATTTTGTTTGTGTAATTGGTATAAAAATAAGGAATTATCTATCTATCAATTATAATTTTGGTTTTCTCAGCAGTTGTTATATCGACTGCTCATATTTAGTCGATTTGCGTACGTTCATAGACACCGCTCCATTCCTATTAGTCGCAGTTCTATGTGTTAGGGTGCCGTAGTCGTGCCGTAAAAACGGAACCCTATTACTAAGAATTCGCTGTCTGTCCGTCCGTCTGTCTGTCAACAGGCTGTAACTCAAGAACCGCGATAGTTAGACAGATGAAATTTTTACAAATTATGTATATCTTTTGACGCCATAACAACAAATACTAAAAACAAAATAAAATAAATATTTAATTGGGGCTCCCATGCAACAAACGCTACTTTTCTGCTCTTTTTATAGATAATGGTACGGAACCCTTCGTGCGCGACTCCAACTCGCACTTAGCCGGTTTTTTATTTTTTATAATCCTGTCATCATCATTTTAGCTCATATCCGTCCCACTGCTGGGCTCGAGCCTCCTCATATAGCGAGAGAGAAGTTTACGTATTATACCACGCTCATCAAACGGGTTGTTACAGGGTTTTATTTCAAGACATTTATCCCGCTGTGATGTCATATCTTTGCGTCCCGTCTTATTATTTATCTATTATTATACATTGTATGCTTAATCTGTCACCACACGGAGATGATGATCATGATTAAAATAAAAAAAAAGTAAAAACAAGATGTTTAAGTTAAACGGTTTTATTGTAAACAAACAGCAAAAATAAAATTGTGGGACACTATAAAACGAACATTTTAACCGACGATTGTAGATATTTGACGTGCCCCACGATTTTATTTTTACTTTGTTTACAATAAAACCGTTTAACTTAAAAATATATTTTACCTTATTTATTTTCAAGTTTTTAGTTTTTATATTGATTTCGTATAGAGTACTGTATTCTCCTTGTGAAGCCCTTTCATTTAATACCCATATTAATGGGATTGAAAAACAAATAGCTTATCCGCCATTTTGTAGCGGCGTCCATCTTAGATTTTGAATTTGTATAGTGCAATGTATTCTACTTGTCAAGCCCTTTCATTTGATATCCATATTAATGGGATTGAAAAAAAAAATAGGTTTGCCGCCATTTTGTAACGGCGGCCATCTTGAATTTACAATAAATTTTAGTATACATACTTGTATTGTCACCAGAATTAAAGGCGTATACCAAATTTCAGGTCAATCGGTTGTCAGGAAGAGGGTGAAATTTCAATTACCAAAGACCCAAGAAAAAAAAGCAACGGAGTAAGCTAAATAAAACCGTTTAAAAATACTAAATATGAAATGCACGTAAGCAAAGTTGCTGACATAACTAGTGCAAGTAATAATCTCGCAATTTGCATTGCAATAAGTGTTATTGTGAGCTTGGACTATGTAGATGGTCTGTCCCGTAGATTTAAAATAATTCACGTATTTGCATTACATCGTAGTCGTACAGTCACGATGCATTTTGAGAGCCAAATAAACATTCCTGTTGGACGCCGTGCTTTTAGTACCGCTATTTATAAAACATGGCTCACATTACATTATTCAGTAATAATGTTCAAACAAGATGCGAAGTAATTAAGGTAGGCATTTAATTATTTTTGTGAAATTAATTTGGTTGTTGGAGGGCTTTACTTACAATTTGACAAGAGTTTTTCTTGATAAGAATATTTTTTGTTTTACGTTTTTCTTTTATTGTTGTTGGTAACCAACGAGAAAACATAAGTAGATGCTGCTGTTCAAGGATCTTTGTTAGGCCGCTGCCTAGTAAGAAAGGGAATGGAGCGTGAATGCGTGCAATTAGATTCGGTGATAATAATAGCATTATCAAAATCCACCAGTGACAAACACCCTCAGAAATTTGGGCTTGCTCACTCGCTCCCTGAACGTAGTACAGTAACAAATTGCCACTACACAGATGTCGATTTTCTAAGTAAGTGTGGTATTACCTCAGACGGACCGGCCCGCGGCTAGGGATGCAAATATCGAAACCAAGAACATCGATGTTTCAAAATAAACATTGATGTATCAAAACATAACATTTCATAGATCCTATCAGATACTTTCCCTTGCGTTTAGAAACAAAGTAACTAAACAGTTTTAATCGTATAAAATAACATCGATACATCGATGTTTTACAATAGTGAACATCGATGGCAAGCATCTATGTGTTTTTATTGAAACATCGGTGTTTCAGAAACATCAATGTATAGTTAGCACCCTACCCGCGGCTGTACACAGACGACTGTCCTGTGGTTTTATCATATAAAATACCGGTCATACGGGTTGATATAGAGTTTTATTTCGTGTTTTCTCTCTTGCATAAATGCTACCTGTGTATTATATGACTTATTTGTCTTTTATAACATACAAGAGAGTGTGTAGTGAATTCTATTCTTAGTCCGTCACCATACGAAAAAGTTTGTTATAAGGAGTCAATTAATAGTTTTTCTACCAAATACGAGGTATATTGCTAAGTTTCATGTTGCCACTGCATGTTTGGCAGGTGGGTTGATGATCACAGCTAGTCTTATGAGTTTCCGGACTGCCAGGGGAAAGAAGGAGTTGGCCATACTTTGCAGTTATACCCCGTCACCGTATTTGAATATTTGGTAGTACTTACATATATAACTACATTATTAACTTTGCTCAAGATTAAAATGAGGATTTCACGAATGACAATTGCATGCAGGGCCGCAGGCATATTAGGACTTTCAATCAAAAATGAGTTGTGAGGATTGACTGACCGGCGTAGTATAGTAGATCAATTTCCCTCCCACAGAGGAGGAGGCCCAAGCCCAATAGTGGGATATATATGGCCTGAGACGATGATGATAATAATGATTTTTAAAAGCAGTACAAGAAGTTATCAACATATAAAAGCGTAATGATCAACTTAATTAAAATGGATTTTATAGTCAAATATTGTAGTATGTATATATATATATACATGTCTCTATAGTATAAAACTAATCAAATCCCGTTAAAGTCGCGCTACCGGTATTCAAAGGCGCACTGCAATTTGTTGCAAATATTTTGATAAATTTCAAAGTCCTTTCATCAACAAGTAATTGAAGTAGCTTGAGATTTTGTTGGAAACAGTTTTTTAATTTTAATTTAGTCATTATAACAGTATGTTTGGAAACTTATCACCATCCTGATATTTTTGTGTGTTACCAGTGATGACTTACGGCACAGAAACGTGGTCCCTAAATGTAGGCCTCTTAATAAGGCTCAAAGTCGCTCAGCGTGCTATGGAACGAGCTATGCTCGGGATTTCTCTGCGAGATAGAATCCGAAATACGGAAATCCGCAGACGAACGGGTGTAACTGACATATCATGGAGAATTTTTGAATTGCTGAAGTGGCAATGAGCAGGTCACATCGCTCGACGAACCGACAACCGCTGGGGAAGAAAGGTTCTCGAGTGGCGACCACGTATGGGACGACGCAGTGTAGGACGCCCCCCCACTAGGTGGACCGACGACTTGGTGAAAGTTGCTGGGCGTCGTTGGATGAAGGCGGCACAGGACCGCACTTTATGTCGTAATATGAGGGAGGCCTACGCCCAGCAGTGGACGGCGATAGGCTGAAATGATGATGATGTTTGCCGAATTATTTGGGGTCGACTCAATATATACCTACACAATTTTATTTAAAGACTTCTAATGTTTACGCAGCAGGGTTCATCCATTTCACCTAGAAACTTCATGGTCTTCAACTGTACGTTTCCAGCGATCATTTCTCGCACGTACGTGCAAGCTCTGGAATGAACTACCTGCTGCTGTTTCCCGACCGCTATGACACGTGTCCTTTTTTAAACGAGGTTTAAGAAGAGTATTTACTTCATGGCAGACAACGACCTAGTGCCGCCGTATCACTTACCATCAGGTGTGCTGCATCGGCAATAAAAAACATATCTCACTGTTGGGCGCCGACCTCCTCGATAATGGGAGGGGAATTGACCTACTATTCCATGCTAATCAGACGTGTTGGAATAGGGATTTGTTTCAAGTTTTCCTTCTCTTGCATAGATATTATATGCTTATTATATCCCTTAAAGACCACTTTTACAACATCCACATCCATGTATAAATTTGTATATACATATTGAAATTTTATAATCACTATTTTGTAATCACTACTTTCACGTAGTATTTTTACGCATTGTCTTTACTTTCGCACATTCTCTGCCCTAAACTACATATGAAAAAAAAAAAACATATAAAAACAAAATGATTTAATAAAACATCATAAAATACTGCAAAATTAAATAGAATTTAACACCACCACAGACATTTTCATGTGCCCGCCAAAAACCTAGTTAAATATAACTTGAATATATATTAATATGAAAATATATATGAAACTTTATTTAATAGGACATAAATCTCCCCACGAAAGGCAACACTGTCCAAAGTGCTACGCTTGGTAGTAGACGATATTTTTTTACTAAAATACCAAATAAGTTCAACTATGTTTGGTGTTATCAACTGTCTTTGACAAATTATCAAATTCTAATGCCAAAAAGATCGGAAAACATTCTCCTTTTTATAAAATCTTAACATTTATCGACAAAACGTGATTATTTTTATAATTTACAAGTAAATATTTGCATTCACGCGGGAATGTTCCGAGTGGTATTCTCGTGAGGAGACCTATGTCCAACAGCGGACTTCTAGGGTCTGATAGATGAAAAAGCTAATACATAATATAACATTCGCCTTACGGTAACATAAATATAAAATTATACTAAGCAATCGCTTCGTACATTTTATTTAAAAGCGACACGACAAATATTTTTAAGTAGTTTTCAACAAATTGTGAAGCTTCAACTAGACAGCTACTTCCAACTTTAATCTTTACCTTTGAGACGAAATAGGGGCTGCCTTCTTACCTATAAAGCATTAAAGTCTAGTAAAAAATATCCGTATAATGTTATAAACGTGGAGGCACCACGGCGTGAAATTGGTAGGTTCCATCGGTATCCGAGAGGGGGCGCCACTCAGGCCAAGTCTTTTTCGACGCCAAGTGCCGTCCAACTACCCTTTATTCATTTCAGTTCGCCTCCTGAGATTAAGCAACCATTTGCGATTCTTTTCGTACCTACTTGCAACTTATGTTTTGTTCTTGAATTGGGATGCAGTTTTGGGAATTGGGATTTGTATCTGATGTTTTTGTCTGCGATATTGGCCACGTTAAATTTTTATTTGTGCAAACTTTTAAATGTTTGTGTTTTATTGCTTGGTATTTTATTTGAAATTGTTAGACAGGTGTGCAGGTGTGATAATTTCAATTATATATATATATATATATATATATATATATATATATATATATATATATATATATATATATACACACACAAAACAGTACGCTACATAAATGTATGAAGCTACATAAATGTATGTAGTACAGAGTGAGACCAATGGGTCTCACTCTGTACTCCAAAACGGCTGGCCTGATTTTGATGATATTTTCAGCTAATCTTTAGATTTTTTAGCTAAGAGCATCTTCTGTGTAAGTTTGATAGCTTCTTCTTCAATAATTCTGTGTAAGTTTAGTAGCGATCAGTGAACTCGACACGAATTCTCAGCAAAAATTACATCAAAGTATTCGAATCGTTATCGAGACTAATTTGTATGGGATTTATGACAGCGCCTCTATTGGGTGATAGGGGTACTGCTTCAAATCTACAACCTTGACGCAAATACTCGTGTTAAGCTCGAAGATAGATTTTTTTGATATTTTCTCTTATAAAAAAATGTTGCCAAGATAAAGAAAATGAATTAACAAAGTCGTAAAAGACGAAAAAAAGAATAACGAGAAACAATATAAAAGCGGGAATACAGAAATCCGTAGAAGAACGGGTGTAACCGACATGGCTCACAGAATTAGCACGTTTTAATGGCAGGCCACATTACTCGTCGAACCGTCAACCGTTGAGAAAAAGATTCTCGAGTGGTGACCACGAATTGGACGTACGTAGGACGACCCCCACTAGGTGGACTGAGCACAACTTGAAAGTCGCAGGGAACTGTTGGATGCAAGTGGTGCAGGACAGCATTCTCGCCTATGTCCAGCAGTAGACGTCTATAGGCTGATGGATGGATTAATATAAAAGCTCGAAATAAAACTCTATACCGTTTGATCAGCGTGGTGTAGCAAATCAATTGTCTTTCTATTGTGAAAGAGGCGATAGCCTAGCCCAGCAATAGGACATAAATAAACTGAAATAATGATGATAAACAGGTTAACTGATTTGCATAAATGGCCTAGTAAATAACATACCGACCTGTGATGTCACTGCTGTGGATTTAATTGGACCTTACTTTGACGTTCTGATGTAATTTTTACCTATTAATTATATATTTATAAAGTTCCCTGCAGTAAAAAATAATTACCATAGTGTAGGGCTTCCTTTAAAAAAATATTTAAGATGGCGGAGTAACACTAGGATATAGCAAAAAGCAAATTCTGCTACGTCCGAAATATACAATAGAAACATTTATAATATAACTCGGACGTTTACACATCGTCTTGAAAGCTTTTCGAAAGTACAAGCTCCATTTTCATTTCTTTTCCCGCTTGTTTTTGTAGGGTAATCTGTCTTCATTACTCGTTCTATTTTATCAGTTGGGGAATCGTTAGAGGTACTCAGTGGCTTCAGTTATAGAGTGCAGTCAGCGTCTAATTGTATTGTTGCCAAACAAATAGGTTTGTATTATCACAATTGACTAAAAAAACTTCTTCTAATTTACATTTTTCTAAATATATTTACAAGCGCCATCTGACAGCTCAATTTTTAAAATTAGCAAACGTTCATTTAATATACGTCCGCTTTATAGTACCGCCTCATTCATTTAATGAATATTTTAATGTCGTAATTTACACAAATGAAAGAACGCATCGCGGCTGTTGGGTAATTAATTAAAGTGCCACTCAATGATACTTTATATTAAATACACTGCAGTAAAACTGTTATTGTGAGTTGTTGTACAACTGATCTTTATTACGTACAGTTATTTACAAACAATATTGAAATAAACTATTTTTACGGATTTTTGGTAGTATATTTAGGGATTATTTTTACGAGTTAGTAGTATATACAAACGATAGTAAAAGACTATTTTTACAGATTATTTTTACGGATTAGTAGTATTTAAAAAGGATATTAAATGAAATTTCTAGGGGTTTTATCGTGTTTGTATTTAATTTGATGAACAGATCCGGCAAACAAACAATAGAAAACGTTAGAAGAGGCGTTTGCTGGCAGATCTAGGCAAGATAACCAAGCAAAAGGGTATTTTAAATCGTTTATCTATACCAATAAATAAAATTGGAGTGTCTGTTTGTAATGTCAAAATAATTGGCTTTTTCATGCTCACACGGTTATTTGCACGACACCTATGTCTAAAATACAGATTAAAAAATTTTGTCTGTCTGTCTGTCTGTCTGTTTGTTCCGGGTAATCTTCAAAACGGCTGGACCGATTTCAAAAATTCTTTCACCAATGGAAAGCTATAATATCAGGGAGTAAACTAGGTTATATTTTATCCCGGTATTCCCACGGGAACGGGAACTACGCGGGTAAAACGACTAAAACCGAAGCGAAGCGAGGGCAGGTTGCTAGTATGTCATCATCATCATCATCGCAGCCCACATACGTCCCACTGTTGGGCTCGGGCGTCCTCCACAATGGGAGGGAATTTGACCTACTATACCATGCTGGTCAGACATGTTGGTACAAGGTTTCATTTCGAGTTTTCCTTCTCTTGCACAGATGTTATGCGCATATTAAATCCCTTAGTAGTCTTTTACGACATCCACGGTTAAGATAGGGAGTGGTGAATTGTATTCTTACTCTGTCACCACACGGAAAGTGATTTCTTTACGTCGAGGTAATGTGATGTGAATACATAAAATATTGTTTGTTAACACTAAAGACATCACCAAAACCCACCACACGCAAACACCCTCCGAAAATTGGGCTGTCAGTTGTCTTGCTTACCGTACGAGGAGTAACAAATTGCTACTATGCAGACGTCGTTATCCTGCGATATTGTGGTACCCCGATGGACAATCCCACGGTTGCAGACTGAAGGCTGTCGTCAGCGTGGTAACCACATTTATACCACATGCTTTTGTTTTGTGGTAAGTAAAGTCCCATATGTCGGTAATAGATTGAGTTAGTCGGGAAACTTAAGAGGATCTTCTCGTCCAACATACCTCAGTGTTTGAAAACACAGGTCTACGACCAGTGTGTGTTACCAGTGACGGTTTACGGCACGTAAACGTGGTCCCTAAATGTAGGCCTCATAACAAGGCTCAAAGTCGCTCAGCTGCTATAGAGCGGGCTATGCTCAGGATTTCTCTGCGAGATAGAGTCCGAAATACGGAAATCTGCAGAAGAACGGGTGTAACCGACATAGCACGAAGAATTAGCACGCTGAAGTGGCAATGGGCAGGCCACATCGCTCGACGAACCGACAACCGCTGGGGAAGAAAGGCTCTCGAGTGGCGACCACGTATCGGACGACGCAGTGTAGGACGCCCCCCCACTAGGTGCACTGATGATCTAGTGAAAGTAGCTGGGTGTCGTTGGAAGCAGCCGGCACAGGACCGCACATTGTGGCGTAATATGAGGGAGGCCTACGTCCAGCAGTGGAGGGCAATAGGCTGAAATGATGAAAGTCCCATATGCCGGTAATAGATTGAGTTATTAGGTTTCATTCCTGATGATAAGCATCGCGTACCTACATAATGCTTATAGGAATCCAATATTAAAAAGTTTGGATCAGTTTGTTATGATATTTACTTATACAGTTATTTTTTGTGTAAATTGTTTTTTGACGAACATATTTAGATAGTAAAGAACGATGTTTATTATTTACTAGCAACTCGCCCTCGCTTCGCTTCGGTTTTAGGCGTCTTACCCGCGTAGTTCCCGGGAATAAAATAAAATAAAAATAAAAAAGCCTTTTATTTCCAGCAAAAAATATTTTTTTTTTACACAGATACATGGAATGTATCTATTAATTATTTGTTAGTTTAATCTATGTTAGTATTATTTCTCATTCTTAATATATATATATATATATGTGTTTCCTATGTATTTTATCATAATATATTTATAGTTTTCTGATTTTAAATTAATCTACCGAAACCCCAGAATGGGTGAAGGCCTCCTCCAGTGACTCCCATTTGTCTCTGTCTTCAGCTACTTTTGTCCAGTTTGGACCAGCTATCGCTTTGATATCATCTTCCCATCTTGTTATAGGTCTACCTTTTGTTCTTTTGCCTAGTGGTCAATTCCAGAAAGTTACTTTTTTTGGTCCACCTTTGATCTGTTTGCCGGGCAACATGTCCTGCCCACTTCCATTTCAATTTTTTTTTTGTTTTGTTGTTCCCGGGAATACCGGAATAAATATATTCTAGCTTTCCACTAGTGAAAGAATTTTTGAAATCGGTTCAGTAGTTTCGACGCCAATTCGTTACAAACATACTTACATATAAATATTTCCTCTATATATAATATTAGTACCTATAGATTATTTTATTATATTTTATTCATTGGCTGAAAACACCAATATATTCTATAACTAAATCCTAGCTGGATCAATTTTTCACTCGAAACCTCTAGAAGATTTCATGAATTACATGAATCGTCGGTGCCGTTGCCGAGATTCTGAATAAATATATACTAGCTGATCCAACCGACGTTGTTCTGTTCAAATAAAGTAAAATGCCACCTACCGGGTCCAATTCGGAATTTAAACCATTCTCAAATGCCCTTAAACATGCACAAAAATTTGCATCAATATCGGTCCAGCCATTTAGAAGGAGTTCAGTGACATATACACAGACACAAGAAATTTTTATATAAAGAAGATACACAGAAATATACAAGAATGGCTCGTTTAAAGATATAAGATAGATAGATTATACTACTATTTATCTCAGCTCATATATCTTTCACTACTGTGCTCGAGTCGTCTTCATAATGGGAAAGAAATGAACTTAATATACCACGCTGGTTAAATGTGTTGCTATAAGGTTTAAATTACATATTTCCTTATAAACGTTATAAGCATATTATATTCTTTAGTAGTCTTTTGCATGACGCATGGGCAAGATGGGGTGGTGAGTCGTATTTTTACTCTGTCACCACAAAGAAAGTCGTCGCCGCCATTACAGGAAGGAAATTAACCTACTATTTCACGCTCGTTAGGCGTGTTATTTCGAATTTTCCTTCTCTAACTTACAAGTTTTCACCACGAGTCACTACTGGGTGCGAGGCTTTTCTACATGGGGAGAGAAATTGACCTACTGTACTACGCTGGTCAGACCGGTTGGTATAGGGTTTTATTTTGAGTTTTCCATCTCTTGAATAGTTGTTATCTACAAAATATCCATTAGTCACCCACGGGTAAAATAGGGGGTGGCGAGTTGTATTCTGACTCCGTCGCCACACGGATTTTTTTTTAAAGTTTAATCATTAATATTTCAGTTTCAATGTCTAAACATTCATATTTTTGCACGAATTTTAACGAGAATTCGGACGTAGGAGATAAAAGGATATTGCATTTAAAATATATTGGACCTTACGATATCAAACAGTAGAGAAAAAGTACATAGAAATATATATGGAAACCTAACGAATACGCTCACCTTAAATGTTCTCTTCGGTTAACAACAGTGTCTTATGATTGTCCATACGCGGTCAGCTTAGTTTGTTTTTGCGAACTAATCCTTAGTCTGACAACACGTGATCTTGTAATAGGCCTTCACCACATAGATTGATGACATGGTGAAGCTTGTAGAGGAGTCTATGTCCCGCTGAGGACGTTCAGGATGGATGGAAGTATAAAAATAATGCTACGTTGCAAGCTCATATATAAAAGGCTGAGTTAATTTGCTTGTCGATTTTTGTATGCTCCAATGATTTAGAAATAAAATCGTGAATGTTTGAAGTACGAATATACGTTCGACCTTGTTCAACATTTTTCTGTGCATTAATGAATACACACATTTCGTTAGGAAATCGGTTCGTTAGTATGTAACGATAGGAAAAAAATATCCATTATAATCGTTGATGGGCTATAAATATAAGTAAATTAAAAAATTATTTGAGTCATTTCAAATATTTGAGATGAGGGTCATCAGCGGTTTGTCACACTATCGATACAGTCAAATAAAAAAAAAATGTTTGAAAGAAACTGATGACTCTAAAATTCTCAAGACATCATTGATTGCAGGCGGCACAAAACCGTTCTATGTGACATACTCGTAACGCCTTGATCTTTTAAACCTTTGTGATAGAACTCTGGGGTCTTGGACTCCATAAACTGTGTGAAGGTATTTTGTACTGCTTCCAGGATATTTTTTTCCATGCAAAAAATTGTCCAAATCGCGGAAAAATTGAGGCAAGGTCTGGCGAGTATGGAGGATGACGTATGGTTTCTAACTACAGGTCTTGTGGTGTTAAAACAGTTTCTCGAGCAGTATGAAGTCTTGCGTTATCATGGAGCCATAATGGTGAAGATCGATTGATAAATCGGGGCTGTTTTACTGCGAGTCTCGCCATCATTGTTCGGAGTTCTGTACAGTAGACATCTGCGTTTATTGCTTGACCAAATCTGAGGAAGCTGTAGTGAATTACACCATGAAGTGACCACCAAACAGTTACCATCACATTTCTATGGGTAAGCTTCGCTTTAGGGCATTGATGTGGTGTTTGATCTGGGGTTAGCCATTGCGTTGTTCGCTTGCAATTATCATAAAAAATCCACTTTTCATCACACGTCAAAATTTGGTCCAAAATCCTTTTATTTCTATACCAGTTTGACAGGATAAGCCAAGCTTCAACGTGCACTGCTTTTTGCAGATCAGTCAAATCAGTCAAAGCGCCTATTTTCAAGTTTTATTTATTTTACCGATTTGGTGAAAATGGATCAATATTGTGAGTATGCTAACGTCAGATCACGCCGCTCATTTCTTGATAGTTTAACTCGGATCGGTTTCCACCGCCACCTTCAATTCATCGTTATTTGCCTTAGTGGCTGGTCTTCCTCGTGGTTCATTCTTCAAGTTCCAGTTTCCACTATGAAAACGGTTAAACCAAAAACGCACAGTGCGTTCGTTAGCCGTAGCATCTAGGAACACAGCATTGAGATTACGCGCCGTTTCTGCTGCGTTAATCCCACGTCGGAACTCGTATTCGAAAATTACTCTTCTTCTTCTTCTTATTTAATGGCAATGAGCTACAATAATATGAGCTATTGGTGCCAGTGTCGAGTATATTGATTATTATTCACGTCTTTAGTCTTAGTCTTTCAGTCAGTCATTAGCATGACTTGGTACTGATATCCAAGTCATGCGTCTCTGGAAATTTGGGCAGAATGTCAAAATGCACGCAATTCACTATTATATCATTTTCACTACATTTCAGAATTTTATTTGCATTATATTACATAAAATATCAGCAAAATTATTCAATATAACACTTTAAAACACTAAAATAATGAAAAGAAAATAAAAGCGCTACATGACATTTTGACATTCGTGTCGAAAATTACTCTGATTATCGCCGTATTCATGTTCACTTCAAAAGCTAAATGTCAAAACAATTGAACGTTGAACGATCAAATGTCATACATTTTTTAAATTTAAAATGTTATAGTGGTCGTTTGAAAACAGTTTCACTTTGATATTTGCCACTATGCAGGTTTAATATTAATTCTAAGTGGCTAGTACTTTAAAACGACAATTTCATATTTAAACCCCTATTATAGTCCATAAAATATAGGATGATCTCTGTGACAGTTGTCCCTAGTGCTGTCACACTTACGATAAAGTCCGTAGTTTTTTTCGATAAAACTCTTTATCTTTATAATTGTGATTTTCTATTATAATTAAAATACATTCAATGAAAATCTTTTTGAACTTATATCAAACAAAAACTGTTTTTTGACTATTTTAATTATTCAAAAGGAGTACAATCAAGGTCTATGTCTCTATTATCGTCATCACTGGAGCCTTCCTGCTGGAACATTTATCATTTATTGCCAAATAGGGACAGTCCTTAGATCAATCGATCAATTACGACTGTTTTATAAATAAATAAGTCTAGTTTATTGACAATAATGCGTACATAATAATTGTCATTCACTCTGAGACGAAAACTAGTTTTTTAATGTTTAATTAATTCAATTTATGTATTTTATAATGTAACTGTCTGTTTTAATTGTAAAAAATATGTTGTAAGTTTTACATAGGTACTGTATTGGGTTTATTTTTTTTATGAATAATTTAATAAAGATCGGTTATCGATTTACGAATATCGACTATCTCATCTCTTTTTTATTTTTAGTCCAGTATGATCTTATACGTGCGTAAGTGTCATTCATGTGTAAAATGTTTACTAGGTATTTCAATACTTACGAGGTATATTTTAGGCATGAATATTAATATTTTTATATTTATAATATATTGCAATTCAGTTGCAATAAAACTGACACGAAAAGAATGAAAATATATTTGATACAAAATTAAAATGTAAACATGTCGCCCGTTCTAACTTTATTCGTTGGTTTCGTTGACATCTGTCACAGAGATCAAGCTATATTTTATGGACTATAAATATATTTTTTTATAGTTTATATGTTATCTATTTTGCAGACCCTACAGTGTGACGGTCAATATTCGCATTTTCGCAATCAACGAATTCTAGTATTTTATACGCGAAGATAAATTTGGTGCGGTGCAGTTCCAACTAAAATCAACGGGTGACATGAGGCGATAACAAAATAAATTTCCATGTGGTGTAAGAATATAATTCACCGCCCTCCTATCTAGTCAGTGATTGTCGTAAATGACGACTCAGGGATATAATGTGCATATCTATACCAATAAATAAAATTGAAGTATCTGTTTGTAATGTCAAAATAATAAGCTTTTTTCATGCTCACACGGTTATTTGCACTATACACATTCCTAAAAATCATTTTATATTTTTTTGTCTGTCTGTCTGTTCCGGATAATCTTCAAAACGGCTGGACCGAGTTCAAAAATTCTTTTACCAATGGAAAGCTATAACATCAGCGCGTAAACTAGGCTATATTTTATATATTAGGTATTCCTACGGGAACGGGAACTACGCGGGTAAAACGACTAAAACCGAAGCGAAGCGAGGGCGGGTTGCTAGTATCATATATGAAAGAAAAGGAAACTACAAATAAAATCCTATAGTGACACGACTGACTAGCGTGGTGTAGTAGGTCAATTTCGAGGCTCGAGCCTAGCAGTAGGATATATGAGCTGAGATCATGATGATTATATATTTATATTCCCGTATTCATTGGCTTCTTCCTAAAGAGGGTAGTATCATAATCACTCCACTACGATACCCACGGCAAACTAAAGAGTGATGATACATTGTTTTCTTAACCTATAATAACTTAATGATTTCTGATGTTTACGCGAGTATTACACATCCATACTAATATTATAAATGCGAAAGTAAGGATGTTTGTTTGTTTGTTTGTTACTCTTTCACGCTTAAACCACCGAACCGATTACAAAAATTCTTTCACTAATGGAAAGCTATAATATCAGGGAGTAACATAGGCTATATTTTATCCCGGTATTCCCACAGGAACGGGAACTACGCCGCGGGTAAAGCGACTGAAACCGAAGCGAAGCGAGGGCGGGTTGGTAGTTTTAAATATAACTACGGATTTAATCGCGTTTGTATTTGATTTTAGCTTGCCCGACGTTTCGAACACTTTGCAGCATTCTAAAATCCGTAAAGTAGTTCTATACGTTAGTATGTAAAGATAATAAATATATAAGTTCATTATCATCATCATCATCTCAGCCCATATACGTCCCACTGTTGGGCTCGGGCCTCCTCCATAATGGAAGGGTAATTGACCTACTATACCACGCTGGTCAGACGTGTTGGTATAGGGTTTTATTTCGAGTTTTCCTTCTCTCACATAGATGTTATATGCGTTTTATATTCCTTAGTCGTCTCGTACGATCACCCACGGGTAAGATAGGGGGTGGTGAATTGTATTCTTACTCCGTCACCACACGGACTTATTATTATATAAGTTATTATATATTTAAAAATATAAGTTATTAATAAATATATAAGTTATTATATATTTATTATCTTTAAATATAAATTTCTTATGTACGTGTCTATGTTACTGAACTCCTCCTAAACCGCTGGACCGATGTTGACGAATTTTTATTGTGTCTTTAAAGGGATTCGAGAATGGTTTAGATTCACAATTGGACCCGGTCGGTGGCGCTGCTGAGAACTCCTTTTATTTTATTTGAACAGAACAACGTCTGTTGGGTCAGCTAGTTATATATGATAATAATAGTTTACTACCACAAAGTGATAAATACAAGAATAAAGTTCGAATGGTTATACAAGAAAATTTCAACATTAATATTCTGCTGATATTTAAAGTAGGTTAGTCTGTGCTATAAGTATCTGCAACCTTCCAGTGTCACTAACTAATAATCTTATACACATGGCAACAAGACGAGATTTGATAACATTAAAATAATACAGTAGGTATCTATCTAATATTTTTAAACAAGCAATTCTTGTTAGATTTCTGTATTTTCAAATTCTCGGAAACGACATATTTCCATGAAATTTGTTAGTATACAGGCATTATCGGGCATATAAATCGATCTAGCTTGGTTTCATTTATAAAGTTAGCCGTTATCATCAAGAATTTATTACCTCAGTTGAAAAATCGATCGTTTAATACAATGAAAATACAGCATATATGCACGAAATTGTCTACTAAAGCCTAGTTTTCATGTTTGCATTGTAAAAAAGGCAGTTTGGAGCTCAGAAACGATATTAAAGGAAAAGAGGATTACCTAAACTGGATGGCGAAATCCCCTGCATTTCGGCACTCCTAAAAATGCAGCCGATATCCGTAATACCAAAGAGAATCAAGCTTCATTTTTAATTTATTGTTGTGAGGATATTTTGTAAGTGGTTGTCAGTTTCATTTTATAGCATACTACCTTTTATTCGAGACGACGCCCGCGTAGAAATCATGTGTGACATCCCCGTTGAATGTAATTTTTATTATTTGTGATATAAAGTGAAAAATATTAAAGCAAATCCACTCTAATTTTTGCACCACGAGGGAGGAATATACCCCTTCAGGGGTCGATTTTCTGAGTATTAATTTTAACTTATACACTGTAAAAGTAAAAAGTTTTACACTCTTGCCAACGAAAATTGATAAAACACATGCTTTTTTATGGTAGAGTTATCATTTATTTTTATTGCAGAGTTATCATCTTAGGTCATATACGTTCAACTGTTGGTCTCAAGCCCGAGATGCATATGAGCCGAGATGATAATAATAAATTTGGCGATTAAGTAATTACTTATAACGTATTTAAGGTTGGGTCATAATTTTTAGAAATCGCTATCTACCTTACACGGAAAATCAAAATAAAAAAGGTAGCGCTTAAAATAATTAGTTATTGGAGAGATATACATAGGGTCACATACTGGATCGAATTGTGTTTTTAACCCATGCAGCCATTTAAATATACACACAAAATTTTATCCAAATTTGTTCAGTCGTTTAAGAATTATATACCTATATATGTAAATACATAATATATTTGGGACTAATGCCACCACACATTCCTAACATTGTAACTCCTGTAAGCCAGGTTTCCATAGATCACACAGAGGTTTGACCCTCGGCAGTCCCGGGAAATGATTTTAATTGTCTTGGGACCCGCAACAAATTTATTTAGAAAAAGTTAAATAGGCGGTGTAGGAATAGATTGATATATGTATATACAATAAAATTTTAATCGTACAAAGTATTGCTTCCATAGTAAGTCGGCATCTTAACCGCTATGCCATCTGCGTAGTTATTCATGTTATAATATATAGTTCCTAATGGTACCGATACAATGGCCAAGTAAAGCCAAGTAGTAAGTTATGGGAAGTAAAGGGGAGGGATTCTATAAAGAATTGAAATGTATTTGCCGTTAGAATTGTTTGTTGCGTGCTGGGAATAATGCGTATGTGATTACTGCGCCGAATGAGCGATTGTTTTCTTTAATACTGCTACGGTATTATTCTGCGTATTGCTACGTTATTGTTAGGGGGATGAATAATATAATGCGTAAGGGTATTAATTCGAGTGTGGCTTAGGCGATTCAATGGAGATGGATTGCGAAGAAATTGTGTGGCTCTCATGAGGATTATTGCTGTTGGAAGTTAATAAATAATAAAGTGTTTATACAATAATTTAGTTCGAGAATTTATTTCTTATAACGTCATTATGCCGGATGAAAGTGTTTAGTTCGAAAGTAAAGAACTCACCATCATTTAATTATCCAGCTTTCATTAATTTCACCTGTATGTATGTAGGTATCTATGTATGTAACGGAATCTTTGAACGTCATTTGCCCCACTTTTAACGAACAGATATTGTTTAAACTTAGCACACTCGTCAAAGGCCCTTGACAATACAATATAATTATTCGATCAAAATACCTGAATATCCTGATAATCGCCAGGATTTAGAAATTTCTAATCGAATCCTTTAAATAAGAGCAAGAGAGTTAGAGCTAGTGTGCGAACTGCGCATGCGCGAAATTCGGAATTAGTTACTATCTGGGTGCACGGCAGTGCCCTCGCCAAGTCGAGCAAAAAAAAGTCGGGCAAAACGCAACACTGCCGTAACATACTTTTCTCGAAGCCATTCAGGCCATTTTCGACCCCCTATAACTTCGTTATTAATAAAGATAGAAAGCTGAAGTTTAAGAATTATAACTAGTCAAAATTTCGTAAATTTGTCTCTCACTGACTGACTGACCGATCATCAATATTAAAGTGGCACTTCTAGTAGACATAGAAGCTTCAAATTTAGAATGCAATTAGTGTTTAGTATATAAGTGAAGGAAAAATTATGAAACAATAGAATTTTCATCCAGTTTCCGAGATACACTAACTGCATAAATAATTTTGTAAACCCATATAAATATATAGGATTACAAAGTTACATTTGCAGTTAATGAAATGTAACTTTGTAAAAAATAAGAATACATTTGTCGTCATCATTGCTTCTCTATGAGAATCATAACAACCGGCTAAAGACTGCGCAGATGACGAAGTGGTTAAGATACCAACGTACCGTGCTAGTGTCGCGGGTTCGAATCCCATGCAAGACAACACCTTGTACGATCCACAAATTGTTGTTCTGAGTCTGAATGTAATTTTTAATTATATGTTCTTTACGTATGGTGACGAAGTAAGAATACAATTCACCACCCTTTATCTTGCCTATGGATATCGTATAAGATGACTATGGGATATAATATGCACATAACATCTATGATGAGCCGGGTCGAAGCTGGATAGTTTCAGCAAGAAACTAATTCTTACTAGATCTTAGAAGCGTGTGGTTTCGATTCTCATGAAGGACAATCGCACACATGCGATATCTAAATTATTATTCCGGGCCTTGTTGTGACTTGTGTCCGTTAATTATAAGTTTGTCCCTGCAATACAAGGAGGCCATATAATGCGGGAGGGTTGCCTTTAAAAAAACTTCTTAGTTGTTTTTAAAGTCAGTTTATGGGCGATAATTACGTGATAATGTCAATAATAAAGCATTGATGAAAAATTTTCATAATTTTATAAAGTGATTTGATTTCTATCACTGAATTATCGTTCATTATCATCACAGCCCACATACGTCCCACTGTTGGGCTCGGGTTCCTCCACAATGGGAGGAAAATTTACCTACTAGGTATACCATACTGGTCAGACATGTTGGTATAGGGTTTCATTTCGAGTTTTCCTTCTCTTGCACAGATGTTTTAGTCGTCTTTTGCGACATCCACGGGCAAGATAGAGAGTGGTGAATTGTACTTTTACTCCGTCACCACACGGAATTATCGTTATTTTATATAATACTAGCTGACCCAACAGATGTTGTTCTGTTCAAATAAGTGCCACCTACCGGGTCGAATTGTGAATCTAAATTATTCTCGAATCCCCTTGAACATGCACAAGAAACTTCACCAACATCGGTCCAGCCGTTTAGAAGGAGTTCAGTGACATACACACGTACACAAAAAATTGATATATAAAGATATAGAAGGAGTTTAATTGAAAACTACGATTTTTTAGCTAAACTAACATTTATTTGCACTCAAATAATACAAAATAATACTCAAATATTTCAATTATTTTGAGAGATATATACTTCTCAATCGGAACGTTTAAAGTTGATCGTGCCTCTCTATCGCTTGTTCTGCGTTGTCTTACTTACACGCTCGGTTTAGGCGGAACGTGACAATAATTTTTCGGGCGTGCAGCTGGCGTTCATCGATTTGTAAGACGTTACTCATAAATTTGAATACTCTAATAAAATAATATATTACATAACTCGCTTCGCTTCGGTTTCAGTCGCCTTACCCGCGTAGTTACCGATCCCGAATATCGGGCTAAAATAGGGACATAGGCTATATGTTACTCCCTGATATTATAGCTTTCCATTAGTGAAAGAATTTTTGAAATCGGTTCAGTGGTTTAAGCGTGAAAGCGTAACAAACAAACAAATAAACAAACAAACTTACTTTCGCATTTATAATATTAGTAAGGATAAAATGATAAATATAAAAACAATAATCAATATTCTAAGTTTCTTAGTGCCTGAAAGGTTAAAATCATAACCTTCAAACCTCTTTAAGGTTGAATTAGTGTAAATCTAATGATTAATATCTACACATTAAACACAATGTGACCGTATAGCATTTACTTTAGGATGAAGGGCATCAATCAGGGCATCTTGGGACGACCACAACACCTAGATGGATTAAGGCATTTCAGCCCTACATAATCTGCGGTTTTGTGAACAATGTAACCACTCCATTAGATTGTACTGTCTAAATAGTCTTGTGATAGATTAAACTTAATTTATAACGCTTGTTACACAATTGTATGTGATTTAGGTCTTTACTTGATGTAAGAAGATAAACGTCTGAGAATAGATACGTTCAGAATTGTGAGAATAAAGACCCGAATTATCGATGATTCAATCAATAGAGATTATTTGTATTTTCTTTAATCTTTATTTTAGACTCCTCAATGGATGAATTCGTCCTACATTTTGCTACATATCTGTCTGTCCTTATGTAATCCAGTTTATACCGGTTTTCTTTATTATTTTGTCATCTCGTCGTCGTTTCAGCTGATTAACATCCCACAACTGGGCTCCAGCCTCCTCCACAATAGGAGTGAGAGTGATATCAACTATACCATGTCAGACGTGTTGATATACCGTTTTATTTCGAGTTTTTTTCTATAGAAGAGATGTTATATGCATATTATATAGGTTAGTAGTCTTGTATGATAGCCACGGGCAAAATAGGGAGTAGTGATTTATATTCTTACTCCGTCACCTCACGGATAATGGAACCACCACATGGAAATAGAGAGAGAAAGAGAATTAGACACGATTCTCTTCCTTCTCCTCACTCACTTTCATGTTATTACCGAGTGATCTACACTAAAATAATAGAAAATGAAAAAAGGTATGAAAATTTGGTCCGTTTATCCGTATAACAGCTTATCTATGCATCCAAAGTGCCATAACGAAATAAGTTTTTGACTTACCATTTGTACTAAAATGGGAGGCGTCCTACATTGCATCGTCCGATACGTGGTCGCTACTCGAGAACCTTTTTCCCCAGCGGTTGTCTGTTCGTCGAGCGATGTGGTCTGCTCATTACCACTTCAGCAAGCTAATTCTCCATGGTATGCCTCTTCAGCGTGCTAATTATTCGTGCTATGTCAGGTTATACCAGTTCTTCTACGGATTTCCGTATTTGGGTTTCTATCTCGCAGAGAAATCCCGAGTATTGCCCGCTTTATAACACGCTGAGCGACTTTGAGCTTGGTTACGAGGCCTTCATTTAGGGATCATGATTCCGTGCCATAAGTTATCTTCGGTAACACATACTAGTCACAGACCTATGTTTTCAGATACTGAGATATGTAAGACAAGAGGCCTTTTAAGTTACCCGAACGCTGCCCAACCGAGGTGCATTCGTTGGCTGATCTCTTTCTCGAAATTTGATTTACTTGATTGGACTTGACGACTTTGAGCTTGGTTGTGAGTACTACATGTAGGGACCATGTTTTTGTGCCGTAAGTCATCACTGGTAACACACAAGTAATTCTGTAGTATCTAAAATATGCATCTTTGTAATAACGATGACTTGTTGGACTTGATATATCTTAGTCTGCCCTTGAACATCAACGCTGAAAAGCGTTCGAAACGACGATAAATTAAATATCAAATCATGTACATTATCATTTCAGACCATATACGTTCCACTGTGGGGCTCAAGCCTCTGCCACTATGAAAGGGAAATTGACCCACTATACCACGCTGGTCAGGGTTTTGCATCGAGTTTTCCTTCTCTTGTATAGATATTATATGTTTCGAGGGGATGTCTCGTATTGCATCACCATCGGATGGGCCAGACATCGCGATGGAAACAAAATAATACTTCGGATGGCTTTTAAACTGTATTCAACAATTAGCGTTAACAATGTTCTATTACAACCAGTAATTACGCGGATGCCGGCGGATAAATCACAAGTTATATGCATATTATATCCCTTGGTCGTCTTTTACGACACCCACGGCCAATGGGTGAATTGTATTCTTACTCCCTCACCACACGAAAGGAAAATAAAATAGGAACAAAACTTCAAACTTGAGAGTTTGTGATTTAGAATAAGCAATATTTAGCGCGTCTTTAATAAACAAAAGCTATGTTTTCATTAGAAATAAATATCCATCGTTTATGGCCCATGAGGTAGTATTGCGTGTTAACCAAACGTAAATATAAGACTGAAGTGTCCGGTGAAAGTTTACTGCCCCTATGCGTCCTGGGCCGCAACTCTTTATGATAGGAAGCGTTGACATCCATAGGGGAATGATAAAATAAATAGCGAGTTTAATATACGGTTTATGTATAATATTTTTCTTAATCCATTTACTATGGTATGGTACGCTTGACACGAATGTCGCAAGTAAAAGAAAATTTCGGCAGTATTTTTTTGGTTAGGACAGGCGTATCTAAATATATGTACATTTCATGTCATATGCGTCCCATATTTGGACTCGAGCTTCTTAGAAAATTGGAGAGAAATTGATCTACTATACCACGCTGGTCAGACGTATTAATATAGTATTTAATAATGAGTTTTCCTTCTATTGATATTATGTATCTGCACATTATATCAATTAGTCGTCTCTTACGACATCCACGGGCAAGAAAAGGATTGCTAAATAATATTTTTACTTCGTCACCACAAGTATAGAATTAGAAAATTATTAAGACAATATACTAAAAATTCTGACAGGGTAACACAAAGTTAGTATACCGCTGAGTGAAATATATTCAAAACTTGTAACAATACCCATTATGCAAGCATCTATTGTGAACGTGAGTGACATGAACATTCGCTTCGGCCTACTTACAACGTTATATTTTTACAACAAATTAACTCGCAACGTGGAAACATGCCAACGATTCCTTTTATATGTTAAATCTACTGTAACGCTTGTTATAAATGATTCAAAACCAATAAAACATATTTTATTACATAATTTAATTTTATTACAAGGACCGAATATAATTTATTGATACTGAAAGCGATATTTATGGATGTGTATAGGTAATAACTACTCATTTATAAGAAAATAGTGTCTTTAAAGATGAATGCTTCACTTATTTTGTTATATAAGAAAATAAATTTGATAGATTCATGCCTGATACATATATTTTAGAATATATATCGATTTCTTTATTTATTTCACTCTTTTAATATTGTGTAATATGTATTGTGTAAAATTGTCAAGTTTTGACACGCCTAGTTGCCGTTTCCATGGTCCATATGGTGACAGAGTAAGAATACAATTCAACCCTCCCTATATTGCCCGTGGATGTCGTAAAATATGACTAAGGGATATAATACGCATATAACATCTATGCAAGAGAAGGAAAAAGCGAAACAGAACCCTATATCAACTAGCGTGGTAGTAAGGTCAGTTTTCCTCCTATCGTGAAGGAGCTCGAGCCCAGTAATGGGACGTATATGAGCCGATTTGAGTTACCATGGCAGCATGAGGACAAAATATAATGTGTTATAGTAGACCAAATTTCTTCCCATAATGGAGGGGACTTGACCGGATGTATGTGGGTGGCTATGATTTATCTAAATACACAATTTGTAATAAAACTTTGTGTTACTCTCGCTCTAAAAATTCGGGCATTGATGAATGGTGAATCTATGGTGATGGTATATCTATGCGATCCTATGGTAGTATATTAGATTTGTAATGTTTAAATTATTGGAGCCTCGGAAGATTATATTTTATCACAGGAAAGGACATCAGCTTTTTGTGGTAACTAATATTATATAAAAATATAGGTTTGATTTAATATTAATTAAAGTAATAGGGGATAGATAAAACTTTTGTAATAACGATAACTTTTTGGACGTCAAAAAACTTAGTGTTCGCTCTTAATGGTAGTTTAAGAAGTATTTTATTTCGTAGCTTCAATATTATGTTGATTTTTTACCTTCAACTATAGTAATCAATAGATATATCACTGCATCCTCTGGAAATGCAGTCTATGGTGTAAGCAGCTCGATTTTATTGCTGATTTATATAGGATCAGTAATAAACGTCAGTCTGGCGACGATAATTGACTCACACTGTTTATATGCAGTCAGTAATCGTGATAATTTCCTCAGCATATACATTATTATAGTCAGTTATTGACTTGGCCATTTAGATAAGGATATATATATTTTTTTTGGGTTTGGGTTACGGTCGACGCACTCCTCGCCCGGCTCCGTCCGGGGCGACAGAGGGACGTAAGCATGCACACCCGTAAGCCAACCGTACAGCACGTCGCCTTCGTCGTTGGGTCGACCACCGGTGCGGAGTTCCTTGACTTCAGTGGTATTTAGATAAGGATAGCACAATTCATATCATCATTAATCATTTCGGCTCATATACGTCCCACTGCTGGGCTCGAGCCTCCTTCATAATAGGATGGAAATTGATTTTACTACATCATGCTGGTTAGACAGGTTGGTATAGGGTTATGTTTCAAGTTTTTCATCTCTTGCTGATGTTGTCATATGCGTAATTTATCCCTTAGCCGTTTTTTACGACACCCACGGGTATGAGAGGGGGTGGTGAATTGTATTCTTACTCCGTCACTACACGGATAACAATTCATATAGCATATTCAAAATATTAAAGCATGAAATTGCCGTGCGGTCAAATTGACGGCCTTGGTCTTTCTAGTGTTAAAACATAGACGTGGGTACGGAAACGGATTACAATAATAAGTTTTTTTATATATGTTCGTGTGGCTGCGGAGTAAGAATACAATTAACCACTCCCTTTCTTGCTGCAAATGGGTGTCGTAAAAGGGGACTAAGTTATTGAATGACAAAGGACAAAATAAATGATGTAATTTAATTGTATTTCCCCTGGTATTGCAAAGGTCCACTTGCGATAGGATCACTTACCATCACGTATGCTACTTGCTCGTTTGTCACCGTTGGCAATGGAAAAAAAAAATAAAAATAATGCATATAACATCTATGGAAGAGAAGGAAAACTCGATCGTCATCATCATTATCTCAGCTCTTCTACGTCCCACTGCTGGGCTCGGGCCTCCTCCGTTATGGGAGGGAAATTGACCTACTATACCACGCTGGTCAGGCGTGTTGGCATAGGGTTTTGTTTCAAGTTTTCCTTCCCTTGCATAGATATTGTATGCATATTAAATCCCTTAGTCGTCTTTTACGACACGCACGGGCAAGAGAGAGGATGGTGAATTGTATTCTTACTCCGTCACCATACGGAAAAACTCGATACAAAACCCTATTCCAACACGTCTGTCCAGCGTGAAATAGTAGATCCATTCCTCTCTCATTTTGTGGAGGAGACCTGAGCCCAACAGTGGGACTTTTATACCTACGCTGAGATTAATGCTGAATCTTTTTATATTAGAACAAGTGTAAGCTTTTGAAGGTGTGCGAGTTTAATAACGGTTTCTATTTGAGATAGCCCCATTAACTTATATATCTAAATATACGAGTACAAAAGAAAGTAGTCTTAGTTACACTATTTATAACTCAAGAACGGCTGTACCGATTTGGCTGAAAATTGATGGGAAGGTAGCTTAGAACCAGGAGACGGACATAGAATACTTTTTGTCCCGTACGATCGCTTTCCCATGTGACGTGACATATAACGTCAAAGAGAATACAAGTCACTATGAAACGTGATATAACAAAAATGCATTTGATATGTAATAACATAACGCAAATGACAGCTAAACGTAATTTTGTCTATGATTAAGTATGGTTGAAATTTTTATAATTATAATTTTGTCAGAAATAATAATCAGTTTCTATTCTCTTTGAATCATCATTAACAATGCTGCGACCAAGATCGAATCTTGCCCGACAAAGCCGTAATGATTCTTCCATTAGAAAGTATATTTTCGGAAATATAGAAAATATTTTTACGAAAAATATATTTACTGTGTGGTAGCGGCTTCGAATACTACCAACCCTTGCTTTGCTCGTGGGTGTCGTAAAAGACGACTAAGAGCCCTAGATTGACCCGGACCAACTCCATCTGGTACCATTTGGGTCAACGATTACATTCCCAAGGAGGGTTGACGTCAGGCAGGCGGCTGGTCATAAAAGTCATTGCCGAAACTTTTTGCAATATGTCAAAACAGATGACATATTGCGTGGACCCCAAGTAATTGGGATAAGAGCAAGATGATGATGATGATGATAATTACGAAAAAAATTATGGCGGCACGAAGTTCGCCGGGTCAACTAGTTTATAATATAAATCTTAATACATTTTGCTTATTAGCTACGGTTGTCGATATAAAAGGCTTTTGTTTATATCTCGTTAAGTTTTTAATAGCAGGAAATGTAACACGACTGTATAGATAGGATTATAAGTGCCGTACTTCAGATGAATGCTTCTCGGTAAGGAGTCGGCAGTGTTATTGGATTACACAGTTTATTTTGTGTTATTCAGATTGCTTTGTAAACAATATGCGTGTTTTTTATGTAGTTATTTTATTTAAATATATTGATTTTGCGATTTCAGATGATGTAATGATTTCTGATGTTTACGGGAGTTTGTAAATAAAAGTACTTTACGGATTTTATCGCGTTTGTATTTGATTTATGATTGCCCGACGTTTCGAACACTTTACAGCATTCATGGTCATTGGCGAATGAAAATGTCTGACGTCCAAACAAGTCATCGTTATTACAGATATTTATAATTATCTACCCGCTACAGAATTTAGTTATTAAAATTGACCCACATTTTTGATACAAGAAAATGATTTTATATGAAAAAAATTATAATGCTTATGCTTAGTAATTATTAAACATTAAATTTGTAGTAATTATTTTGACAATTTGTTAATTTAAACCTATAAAATCTAATATACTACCACAGGATCGTAACGCGACTACACTGAGAAAGATTCGGCAAGAAAACTCAGGAGGGCATGATGCTACTTGCTATTAATTTTCGTAAAACATTTTAAGCATCTTACGTATGATGTGATATCAATATTTAGATGAATGAAACCCTCAAAATTAATTTTAAATCCAAGGATTGGAACATAAAAGTCTAAGTTTGTCCCTAGCAAACGTAGCTTTAACCTTTTCACATATTTCCACTAATGTATCTATCAGGGATATCCTACAATTAATGAAAGAATTTATAAAATCAATGTAAAGCTCTTTATTAAGCTATTTTTCGTGTATCCACACATGTTAGAATACAATACAATAATCAACTGTCCTTTTCTTTTAAATGGCAATTGGAAAAGGTGAAAATGATATCCTTATTCCTGGGATAATGGGGTATTGAAGGATTAAAAAGGTCTCGGGCGACATCCCTATTCAATTTTTATTCCTCTTTTCTTTTATTCGGTTTCCTATTCGAGTGTATATGGTTTCCTGTATGTTTACATTCAATGTGTTCCTATTATGTTTATCTTTATCTATATATCATTGGTTTAAGAGGAAATATTGTTTTGGATATTTCAACGGCTAGCCTTAACGCCTAATTGACTTTGGAATATGTCATCATCATCTCAGCTCATATACATTTCAATCCTGGGTTCAAGCCTGCTCCACAATAGGAGGGAAATTGAGTTTACTATACCATGCTGGTCAGACAGGTTGGTATGGTGGTCCGCCCGTGGTTAGGGACGCTTTTTTTTTACGGGTGCGCAGCACCCTCCGCCCGGAGGTGTGGCGCGCGGCCCCATGACCCACCGGTGACACGTCACTTTCTTCGTTGGGCAGACCATCGGTGCAGGATAACTTGTCTACAGTGGTGGGCCCGACGGAATACCCCAGACGCGGGGTACCCTTTCCTTTCGACGTACCCCTCAGGGACGTCGATCGCCGTCGCACGGTCAGCCTCTCTGCGGGTGACAGATCGCACCCCGGCCCAGTCATCCGGTGATTATGAACGCTGCAAAGTGTTCGAAACGTCGCGCAATCGAAAAATCAAATACAAACGCGATTAAATCCGTATAGTCTAACTTTTTATTAGCTGCAGTAAAATGACGTTTTGTGGGTTGCCGGTTTTTGAAGAAAAATAAATAGGGATGTAGCTAAATGAGCGAATCATAAATTAATAATTAGTTTGGTTTTTTTTTTGAGATTTAATATTAAGTTGTAATGTATTTTTTTAACCTATTATTATTACTATACTAGAGGATTGATCTTTTTTAGTGGAAGTATAGGGAGGTACATTCAAAATGAAACAAAAACGTCATAATAATGTTATTTAATTAATCTTTTTCGAAATCACTGTCGCTGTCGCTTTCGGTCACACTAATAACAAATCTATCTGTCACTTTATCTATAATATGATCGAGGTGGCACATTTTATCTTCCTCTTTAATAGTGTGAGACACACAGTCACTCCACTTAGCCGGTGTCACTTTCTTAATTCCATCTTGGAATAAAGTTTTCACTTCTTGCATTTTATACGTCTTATTATTGTTTGCGACGTGACTCTTTACCTGCGCCCATACCAACGCAATGGGGTTCAATTCACAGTGATAAGGGGGCAGTCTTAAAAGTGTGATACCTTTTTGTGCAGCCATCTCGTCTACGGCATATTTCTCAGTATGATTTTGTTGTTTCACAATATCTATGAGAGTGGCCTTGACCATATTTGGTTCAAACGCAATATTTTTAGTAGTTAGCCACTCTTGAATTCGTGCTTTCGTCCACGACATCTTCGGGATTGTTTCGATCTTCCGAGAGTGATAGGGCGCATTGTCCATTACGACTACTGCATTCGGCTTGAGTTTAGGTAGAATACCGCCGAACCAATCCTCGAAACACTCCGCGTTAATTTCATCATGGTAGTCTTCTGTACCTTTCTTTGCTTCAAACATAAGAAGTCCGTCGACCAGGAAGCCTTATTCTCCGCCTATGTGACTAATTATGAGTCGTTTGCCCTTTCCTGTGGGATTTTTTAATCCCGTAGTCAGGCAGTCTAAAAATGCCTGTCGAGAAGATTTAATACTTCCGTCAATCCAGGTTTTTTTTGTAGTATGACCTGAAAAGAACAAAAAAGAATCATAAGTTTCGACATCAAAACAAAAAGGGAACAAATAGAAGAAACTAAGAGTTGACACGTACCAGCGTTGACCCAGGTCTCGTCTTGGTCTCGTCTCGTCTCGTCTAAATACATATATTATATGTATTTTCCCTCCCTACGATATTGTTTAATTAAACGCAGGTAGCGCTGGCGCCATGATATGATATCTTGTCTATCAATAAGCACACTCTTGCGTGATCGAGTAGCGAATTCGAAATTAAGATGCTTCATAATTTTTCTCAATGTCTCTTTCGAGAAGTTGGGCAATCCTGGGTCATCATTTACAACTTGCAGCACCTAAAAATGATTAAAGTTATTACCTAATTGGTTAAGATTACACATGGGATGGGAGAAAACATACATAACGTATAATAAAAAGATGAGTGACGACATGTGTAAACTAACTTTTGCGATGGTGGGTATTTCATTTCTATGAAAGAACTGATGTACAATTCGTCTAACAGCAGTGAATGTGAAATCATCATGTTTATCTTTAAATGTAAGTTTTGGGCCCGTTTTTTCGGGCGGTTTTGGTGATTCACTGTCGTTCTCCTTGTGCTTAAAACGGAATAAACTGTGCGGACGGATATTCCCAAGACTTCAGCCACCTTGTTAACGCATTCACTTGTTTTTGGAACTTCAATGTTTGATTCTGAAGATTTCACTTCAAACACATATTTGTAAACGTTTTGGACCCAAAGTTTTTCAGTTGCACTTAGAGCTACACGTGGCCTTTTTTTCTTAGGAGATAAAAATGTGTCTCCATCTTGCGATGTGCTCGGCTGAGCATCCATGTCTTCAATGTATCAAACAAAAAAAAACTAACACGATTAACGAAAACAGGTAATGAAAAACAAACACAACGTAACATAAGTTTAACAATAATGATAACAAAAACAACGCGCAGTGGGCAAATCAAAGTTATTCATGCACTCAAAACAGAAGTATGAAGCCGAATGAGCGAATGACAACCGAAACAAAATGGCGGTCAAGCGTCATCGTAGCACCGTAACCAAAAACCAGTACTACCAACTTGAGAGAGCGTTTTCTTGAGTGTTACCTTGTATATGTCTAAAAGGATCAACGTTTATACAGCCTTTTATTTACATTAATATTAAATAGAATTTAGTATGATCATTATGAGTGTCGCAGCGTACACCGCGTCTTTTACTAGATGGCGCAGCACGCATAAGATGCACCGATATGACGCGACACTTCGGAACCAATCGCGGCGCTCGGGCATCATCGGCTCGCGATCTATTTCGCATTGAAGTGTTCGCACCTTCATTTTTTTCATAAAAAAAAAAAAAAAAAAAAAAAAAAAAAAGAGATATATACATCAGAACTGTATACAGTTTCACACGCGAAAGTTAATATTGTAATTATCACATTCTAAATATACGTAAATTTCAACTGGCTATTTCATTCTTGTCCACCAAATAAAATACGCAACATAAATTTGGACCCTCGAGCCGGATGCAAGATAGGAACTAGCTGACAAACATAAACGCAGGTCAGGAAGAAGCAGCCTGCTATACAATTACGCTGAGGTTGGATTAGGACGAGGGTGTCGTGCATTATATCGCGTTACGTTGGTGATTGCAGTGGTAAGTACTCTTGCTTTCTACACCTTCCAAAATGTCGAAAGACGAGCTGGCTAGAGACAGCGCTACCCTTAAAGATTTAAACAAACGCAGAGGTTCTATTAAGTGTAGATTAACAATATTCAAAAATTACATAAATTCAGTAAATTCGTTAGAGATAACTCATATTAAACGCGCAGAATTAAAGTTACGTTTACAGGGTGCAAAAAACTTGTATAAAGACTTTAACGAAATTCAAAATAGGATTGAATCTTTAACGCCAGAGTCCGAGGAGCAGCAACTGATGGTTCGTGAAACGTTTGAAAATGATTATTACAGTGTTTTAGCGCAAGCTGAGTGCATTATCAGTGAAGATGAGCCCCACGAAAAATCTATATCTGTGAGCAATGCGCACCGATCTGTAAAATTACCCACCATTTCGCTCCCAACCTTCAATGGTAAATACGAATCGTGGTTAGACTATCGTGATACGTTTTTAGCCTTAGTTCACAATTCCAATGAAATTTCAAATATACAAAAATTTCATTATTTAAAATCTTCTTTGCAGGGCAGTGCAGAATTAGTTATCGAATCTGTGGAATTTTCGGCTAGCAACTATCCCATTGCTTGGGAGTTATTAACTAACCGCTACAATAATAATAAACTTCTTGTGCATAATCATGTTAAATCACTTTTTAGCATTCCTAGTGTAAATAAAGAATCACCGGGTATATTTCGAAAACTTGTCGACACAATTCTAAAAAATATTCGCGCTTTGAATATAATGGGCGAACCCACTGAACATTGGGATACTCTTATTATATATTTAGTTGTTTCTAAGTTAGATGCACCCACCGAACGCGAATGGGAACAAACAAAAAATTTATTATTATCCTCCTGCGGTTCGGATTACAACATTAAACTAGAATATTTAATAAAATTCTTGAGAGATAAGGCCGATATGTTAGAAACCATATCAGTAACTCATTCAAAACCTAGCTCGTCACAATCATCTGATAATAGACGTGATCTTCGTAATACGCAAACGCACTCAAAGGTACACTGTAACGTTGTAGCTAATAAATCGAAGCCGTCATACAAAAATACACGTACAAAGAGATGTCAAAAATGTAACGCAGAGCACCCGTTATATTCGTGTTCACAATTTTTGTCGTTAAATTTGCACGATAAACTGAAATTCATACACGATAATCAATTATGTGAAAATTGCCTGCATTTCGGTCATGCACTTAGCGATTGTCGATACGGTACTTGTAGAAAATGTAATAAAAAACATAACTCGTTAATTCACCGTGATGATAACGATACAAGCGACATGGAGATGCAGACCCTGTCACTTGTATCCACTGCGCCACCGGTAAACCATAAGCTAAGCGAAAGCATAGGAAACTCGCACATTACAAATACTTTATTTGCATACTCGTATAAACATCCCGTATTGTTGTCAACTGCAATCGTTGAGATAGCGAATAAAAAAGGTAACTTTAAAAAATGCCGCGCCTTATTAGACAGCGGCAGCGAACGTAGTTTTATAACGCAATCTTTATGTTACGAACTTCAACTTAATTCATTACAGTCCACTTTGCAAATAAACGGCGTTGGTAACATAGTTACACAAACTACACGATCGTGTAATGTGCAATTAAAATCAATGTATAATACATTCTCCAAATGCATTTCATGTTTAGTATTGCCGCAAATATCTTTAGATCTACCTACGTTTACAATTAATAAAAATGAATTTAATATACCCACGCATACTCAGTTAGCGGATCCATCGTTCCACGAATGTCAACATGTCGACATGTTGATAGGAGCTGACCTATTTTGGGACATTTTGGACGAAGGTAAGATACGTCTACGTAATGGCCCATACCTTCAGAACACCTAACTAGGCTGGATCGTATCTGGTTCTGTTTATGAAAATAATACACGACCGTCGCATAGCATATCCTGTAATTTCACAACTATAGAAACGCAATCTATAGATAAACAAGTGCGTAGGTTCTGGGAGCTAGAAGAATTACACACGGTCGGTGACTCACGCAGTAACGACGAACGTCAATGCGAAGAACATTTCTTACAAACAACAAAGCGAGTTGGCGATGGGAGGTTCTGCGTTCGTATACCGTTCAAAAGGTCACCTACCGAATTAGGTGAGTCGTATTCACAAGCGCAAAGACGTTATTTAGCGTTAGAGAAACGTTTAGAACGTAATCCCGCATATCGACAGTTATATAAAGAATTTATACATGAATATATTAAGTTAGGTCATATGAGTCGCATAAAATCGCATGGCACTCCACACTATTTTATGCCGCACCATGGTGTGTTCCGTGAGCACAGTACCACTACAAAATTGCGAGTGGTGTTCGACGCCAGCGCTGTAACATCTACCGGAACGTCACTTAACGATTTACAATTAATTGGCGAACCATTACAGGGAGATTTAATAGCAATTTTGATGAGATTTCGCGAGAATAAATACGTGGCCTGCGCTGACATTGAAAAGATGTATCGGCAAGTGCTGGTTGACTCAGACCAGCGGGACTTGCAGCTAATCTTGTGGCGTGATAGTCCGTCAGATGAAATTGGGATTTATCAATTAAACACTGTCACTTATGGCACCGCATCTGCGCCATTTTTGAGCTGTCGGTGTTTGAAACAATTAGCACAAGAAAGTAAAATTCCTGAAGTGTGTGACGTTATAAAAAATAATTTCTACGTCGACGATTTGATTTATAGTAGTAACTGTTTAGACAATTTATTATTCGTATGCGCAGAAATCACAAAGACATTAAATTCGGGATGCTTTCCGTTACGTAAATGGGTTTTTAATTTTAATCACGAGAGTTCAAGTTCAAAGGGCTATTTAAAACTATTTAATCTGGGTGAACACGTGCACAGCAAAACACTCGGATTGGGTTGGTATAATAAATCTGATCAGTTACATTTTCACACACACATTGATATAACTAATCAACCGCCAACCAAACGCATAATTTTGTCCGTGACGTCACAAATCTTTGACCCATTAGGTTTGCTAAGTCCTACCATAATTTTGGCAAAGGTTTTACTACAAAGATTATGGATGTTACGATTAGATTGGGATGAAAGAGTACCTAACGATATAGCCCAAACATGGTTTAAATTTATTAACAATCTTCCGAACCTCCGTAAGATAACGATCCCTCGTTATGTACTAGGCGATAATGTCGTACACAAAGAAATACATATCTTCACCGACGCGTCGCAGGTAGCTTACGGTGCATGCGCTTATATACGTAGTATAGATAGTGAGTCAGCTGTAGCGGTAAGATTATTGTGTTCGAAAGGTAAGGTCGCACCTTTGACTCCCACCACTATACCTAGGTTGGAATTGTGTGGAGCTTTGCTCGGAGCAAGACTGTATTCAAAAATAAAGCAATCACTGAAAGGGCATTATAATAAAGTAGTTTTTTGGACTGATTCGTCAATAGTGCTAGGCTGGCTACGCACATCTCCTAATTTACTAAAAACATACGTACAAAATCGAGTTGCGGAAATCCAAGAATTAACAAAGGAGTTTCCGTGGCGGCATGTCAAAGGTAGGGATAACCCGGCCGACATCGTTTCACGCGGACTACATATAGACGCACTCGCTGAGTCATCTGTTTGGTGGCACGGACCGTCATTTCTCTGTAATTACGAATACGATTGCACCTACATCGATACAGGTTCGAATCTCATTGATTTACCTGAAGTAAAATCAGGCATTGGCAAGGTTGTATTATTGAATCACACATATAATAATTCCTTATTTCCGTTTCATAGATTCTCTCAGTTCGCTCGAATGCAGCGCGCCGCAGCCTATGTGCTCCGCTTTATACATAACGCGCGCAACAAGGCGCCGCATTCGAGACGGACCGGCGCGCTGTCTGCTGGCGAGCTGAGCGACGCCGTGTCATTACTCGCGCGCATCTCGCAAAAGGAATCGTTTGCCGACGAATACGAGCTATTGTTAAGGAACGATAAATTAAGTAAACATAATTTAACGAAACTTAATCTGTTTATGGACAATAAAAATATCATGAGAGTCGGTGGTCGCATTTCTAATTCGTTACTCTTTAATTTTGACAAGAAACATCCAATATTATTATCGTACAAACATCATTTTACGTTATTACTTTTTAAATATCAACATAAACAATTACTACACGCTGCACCACAATTACTTTTATATTCTCTCCGGGAGACGTGGTGGCCGTTAAACGGAAGAAACTTAGCTCGATCGGTCGTTCAAAATTGTATTATTTGTGCGCGTATGCGTGCTAAAACAATAACACCTCTCATGGGCGATTTACCTCCTGAACGACTGCAGCCAGGCATTCCTTTTGAAAAATGTGGTGTAGACTATGCCGGTCCCGTCCTTGTATTAAACCGTAAAGGGAGGGGAGCGAAAACGATAAAATCATACATTTGTTTATTTGTATGTTTTGTCACTCGTGCAGTTCATCTTGAACTGGTCGGTGACCTGTCTACAGATGCTTACCTACTTGCACTCAAACGCTTTGTATCGCGTCGTGGCAAACCAAGTACCATCTTCTCGGATAATGGAAGAAATTTTGTGGGACTAATGAATAATTTTACAAAGTTTTTAACAGATTGTTCTGAGAGTATTAAAGATTATGCAGCCTCTCAAAATATAGAATTTAAATTCATACCACCTTACGCTAGCCATTTTGGAGGGTTGTGGGAATCGGGGATCAGAGCCTGCAAGCACCATCTACGGCGCGTTATAGGCAACGCACACTTAACGTACGAGGAATTTAATACGGTTTTAACACAAATCGAAGCCGTATTGAATTCCCGTCCTCTCAGTCCTATGTCAACAGATCCTGATGACTTGTTGCCACTCAGTCCGGCGCATTTCTTGATCGGCCGCCCTCTAACAGCTCCTATATGCGAAGATTTGGATGAGAAGCCGATGCGAATTCTGACGAGGTACCAACGATTGGAGCAGATACGGCTGCACTTCTGGTCCAGGTGGTCAAAGGAATATGTATCCGAACTGCAGGTTAGATTGAAATGGAAGGAACACGCAGACAGTTTGGTAGTCGGCACGCTTGTTTTAATTAAAGAAGATAACCTGCCCCCCTTGAAATGGTTGCTTGGCCGCATTGTCAAAACATTCCCAGGCAAAGATGGTATATCGAGAGTTGCAGACATCAAAACAGCAAACGGTGTAATTCGTCGAGCCTTTTCAAAAATTTGCCCTCAATGAACAATGAATTGGAAGACATTACATGCTTCCAAGGCCGGGAGTATGTCGCAGCGTACACCGCGTCTTTTACTAGATGGCGCAGCACGCATAAGATGCACCGATATGACGCGACACTTCGGAACCAATCGCGGCGCTCGGGCATCATCGGCTCGCGATCTATTTCGCATTGAAGTGTTCGCACCTTCATTTTTTTCATAAAAAAAAAAAAAAAAAAAAAAAAAGAGATATATACATCAGAAAGTTAATATTGTAATTATCACATTCTAAATATACGTAAATTTCAACTGGCTATTTCATTCTTGTCCACCAAATAAAATACGCAACAATGAGTCAGCTATGGAACGATTAGATATTCTGTAAACTTTTGTGAACTGAATCACATCCCTATTGAGATTAGGCTGTCAACATTATTTTACGGAATGACGTTTAGAAACGTCATTTTACTGCAGCTAATAAAAAGTTAGACTTTAGTTTTATATACAATGTATAAATCTCGCGTAAACATCAGAAACCGTTATGGTGGTAGAGTTTTATTCCGAGGTTACCTTTTCTTAAAGGTAAGCTTGCACATTTTTTTCAATTTATTATTAGATATATGCAATACAAAGGGAACTCGAAATAAAACCCTACTGCATATCCTTGAGCTGGCCAGAATTCGGTAGCAGTGCTTGGCCCAGTGGCGGAGGGAAGGGGATATTGAGGGTTATGTGTTATCCGTGTGGTGACAGAGTAAGAATACAAATCACCATTCCCTATCTTGTCTGCGGATGTCGTAAAAGACGACTAAGAAATATAATTCAATTTTAAAATATTGCTGAAGACATGGATAAGGGAACTAATGTATGACGATATTGAGAGTATGGTTATGAATAGATAAAAAACACAAGTACAGACAAATGCACACATGCAAACACATCTTCACACACGCAAACACACGCACACCACGCGCTCACACGCACACACACACACACACACACACACACACACATACGCACACACACATACGCATACACACTAATTTTTATTAAATAAATACTTGTATATAAGCGAAATATTGTATCGAATTTTTATTTATTAATAATCCATACTAATATTATAAATGCGAAAGTAAGGATGTTTGTTTGTTTGTAACGCTTTCACGCTTAAACCATCGAACCGATTTCAAAAATTCTTTCACTAATGGAAAGCTATAATATCAGGGAGTAACATAGGCTATATTTTATCCCGGTATTCCCACAGGAACGGGAACTACGCCGCGGGTAAAGCGACTGAAACCGAAGCGAAGCGAGGGCGCGTTGCTAGTATTATTATAATTAAGTAGTTGTAATTTTGTATTGTAGTATAAGTGAGGATACTGGTCTCTGAAATACAGCATAATCACTCACTCGCTAAGCAATTGGCGCGTACGGTTGACTAAGCGTACCGACTTAGTGTGCAAAATGACGTCGACTGATAATAATAAAGTGTTAAAATGTATAAGTTGTAATCTCGTGGTTAACGAACTGTTGACGTTTGTTCAGAATAAACATGATGTGATGGATAACGAAAGTTTGGTGAGGATTTGTGCATCGGCATTCACAACGGATGACATCGAGAAAGCTAAGTCTTTGTTATTTCAAACTATTACGACTGAACTGCGGCAAATAAGACGTAAAAATAAGGATGGAAAGAGTAATAAAAATTTGTTTGATATAATAGAAGTTTTTAAAGCCACAGACCCGGAGAAAATACCAATTTTTGTTGCTCGTGATTTGAATCAACTACCTCCAATAACTTTTGATCATATAGACTGCACTAAACTTTTAAAGGATATCGTTATTCTTCAAAATGAATTAAAAGCAATTAAATCCACATATGTAACAGTCGATCAGCTGGCACAAACAAAGGACGAGATTACAAACATTATGACGCAGGGTGGCAGCAGCGCTCGCGCAGATATAACGGTCCCCGGTAGGCTAGATATAAGTACTATGTGTGAAGACCAAACGACTAGTAACATTAATTTTCGTAGAGGTGCGTGTCTCACTAGTTTTAGATTTGACAGTGGCCCGATGGGTATGCCACACATGCCGGTAGAAGTTGTATCACCGTCAGAAATAAATGCCGGACATACGAAAAATAGCAATGATTATTATAATCGAGATACGGTCATATCTACCTTCATACCGGTTAATGCGCCTACGGCTACGTCATCGCTCCAACGTCGTGCGAGGGCCTCACAGCCGGAGGTTTCGGCGGCGGCAGGAGCGGGTGGAGAGGGACGGGGCGAGTGCAACGCGAGCAGCGAGTGCAGCGGTGTGAGGCCAACCGTGGTTTCGAACAGCTCATGTACCGGTTCTATTATTTTACCTGCAATAACTCCGTCGTCCGATGCCCCATTACAAGAGAACCCTATTATCAACAGCGGTTCACATAATGTACAGTCTTTTGCGGACATTGTACGTTCGGAGGGTGAATGGAAGCAAGCACAAATGAGTAATGAGTGGAAGGAAGCGCAAAGGAAGAGGTACATAAATAGATTTATTGGAAGAAAAGGCGTAGCAGTGCCGTCGGCAGAATGTAAATTTAGAGCGGCAGATATTAGGCTTCCGCTGTTTATCAACAATGTTGATAAGGCAGCGTCTCCGGCCGATATTGCTCAATACATAAAAGAAAAAACACCAGTGTGTGTTAGTCTGGAGAAAGTTATTATGAAACAGAAAAAGGATTATGATGCCTATAAAATTTATGTACCTAGGCATAAAATGGCAGTTTTTATGGACGACAAGGTGTGGCCTGAAGGGATTTCCTTTCGTCGTTTCATAGAGTTTGAACGTAGAAGATATGCACGTAAAAATCAGAATGGATAACAACCATAGTAAATTCTTTAGTTTTAACTGTAAGTCTCTGAAACGATCGATAGACGACGTGAGGCAGTTGTGTCAGCAAGCAAATATCGTGACGTTGCAGGAGACGTGGCTCTTCGCACACGACATCCAGTTCCTGGGCACGGTTGATCCTGATTTTAGTTTTACTGGGAAATCATCGATGGACGCGACCACGAAAGGCACCGCACTAGGAAGGCCGTGGGGAGGCGTGGCAATTTTGTATAGGCGTAACGTCTTTAGTTCCGTACAAGTTATTGAGTGTACAAGTGCGCGTCTCGTTGCAATTAAAGTGGTGGTGAATGATCGTGCGTTTCTGGTGTTCTCAGTGCACATGCCAGTAAACAGTGCCGACAATTTAGTCGAATTTACTGATTGTCTTAGTGAAATTTGTGCAATTATTGACAGTACTAACATCTCGGCGGTATTTATGTTGGGTGATTTTAATGCTAGTCCTACTGAATTATTTGGAAGGGAACTATTAAAATTCTGTACAGACCAGAGTTGGAGGTGTGCTGATTTAGAATTACTGGGTAGTATGTCAGGTACCTACACATTTGTCAGTGACGTCCATGGCACAACAAGTTGGCTCGATCATTGTTTAGTTACAGAATCAGCCTGGCAGTCAGTGATGGGTGTGCGGGTTCATGATCAACAGGTGGTTTGGTCGGATCACTTCCCTCTTGAAGTTAAGTGTAATATTTCTACACTCAAACCACATGTAACTTTGCAGAATAACGTTCGCAACAAAAAGATTTGGGGTGAGAGAAATAGTGAACAAATATTACATTATCAAAAGCTTTGTAATGATAAATTAAAATGTATTAATTTCCCATGTGATGTATCAAAATGTTGTAATAATATATGTAATATTGTAGAACATAGATTAGTAATTGATGAATTGTATAAATTAATTGTAAATATTTTATGTGACGCAGCTGAAGAGAGTGCAGGTTTAAATAATGTTATTAAGGGTAGGAGGCGTGCAGTAGTGGGCTGGAATAAACATGTACAAAGTGCGCACAGTATGGCACGACATTGTTACCACGTCTGGCTGTGGTACGGTAAACCTTCACGGGGTCAGGTGTATGATGATATGTCAGAGTCTCGACGCTTTTTCAAATCACAGCTTAAGTGGTGTCAAAACAATGCTGAACAGATAAGGATGGATATTCTGGCATCACATCATACAAAACGTGATTTTAAGAGTTTTTGGAAGTGTACTAATAAGATTAACCCCAAAGTACATGCCCCTCTCAGTGTGGATGAAGCATCTGACCCTCAACAGGCTGCCAACCTTTTTAAAACCCTGTTCCAGGTTGAACCGTTACCCATGAAAGGCACGGGGTCAGTGTACCTTTCCAAAACCCAACAGGTACCCTCAGGTCATTTACTGCATTTTACTGCAGAAGAGGTCATGTCAGTAATCCAAACTATGACCAGAGGTAAATCATCAGGACATGATGGCAGTTTGGCTTTCGACCTGGGTTATCCACAGAATCAGCGATACTTTGCCTCAAGCACACTGTCCGGTACTACACTGACCGAAAAACACCAGTATACGCGTGTTTCCTGGACCTTTCCAAGGCCTTCGATTTGGTGTCATACGACGTACTGTGGAGGAAGATGAGATCGGAAACCAGCCTCCCAGATGAGGTCATTAACATTTTTAATTATTGGTATAATAATCAAACGAATGTGGTGCGGTGGGCAGGTCAGCATTCTGATGCTTATAGGTTGAAGTGCGGTGTGAGACAGGGGGGATTAAGTTCTCCGCGCATTTTCAACTTGTATATAAATGGGCTTGTTGAGGAGCTAAGTAGCGCCGGCGTCGGATGTTCTATTGATGGTACTTTTATAAATAATATCAGTTACGCAGACGACATGGTGCTGCTTGGACCCTCGATAAGTGCGATCAGGAAGCTCCTCGGTGTATGTGAGAAATATGCCGAGGCACATGGGCTTAGGTATAATGTCAAGAAGAGTGAGTATCTGGTCTTTCAGTCAAGGGCCTTTAAGACGAACACCGTACCGCCTCTATTGCTGGCCGGTGTCCCCTTGGCTAGAGTTTCTCGCTTGGGCCATTGGATATGTGAGGATCTCAAAGATGCTGAGGACATTGAGAGGGAACGCAGGGCGTTGGCTGTCAGAAGCAATATGCTGGCACGCAGATTTGCACGTTGCACAGTTGAGGAGAAAATCTCTCTTTTCAAAGCATTCTGCCAATCTTTCTACGCGTGCAGCCTGTGGGTCTGCTATTCGCGGAAGGCAATCAGCGCCCTCCGTGTGCAGTACAATAACGCATTCAGGATGCTGTTGGGGCTGCCGTGGCGCTGCAGCGCGTCTGGCATGTTTGCTGACGCCAGGGTGGATGGCTTCCATGCTATCATGCGTAAGCGGGCAGCCTCGATGTTAAGCCGTGTCCGGGGCAGCACCAACAGTATCCTGAAGGTCGTAGCAGGACGATTTGACTGTCCCATTATGAGACATGCGATTGGCCTACATGTCAATTATAATTAATTCTGGACATATCCAAAATAATCTATTCTATTTATTTTTAATTTATATTTAACTTAAAACATTGACATTCAAAATTACACATAACAAAATTGACATTCATATTAATATTTAATTTCATATAATTTTAATTTGATTCTAATAACTCTTATTGATATTGAAATTGACATGTGACAATCTGGTTTAGGTTTAATTTTTTGATTTATTTATTTTAACTTAGTTTTAATTAGTACTAGATATAGTTAAGCTTTTTATATGGACATGGTCTGAAAATAAAATTATTATTATTATTATTTTTATGTATTTTTTTCTCTCTTTTTAAAGAGGTAAATTGCATATCATGCGGGCGTTAACCAAGCATAATATGCTAAATAGTCTAAGTAGATGAAATGCACGATGATGTTAGAAACTTTCGAGTAATACGACATGTGTTTAAAATTGTAGCTTTTTGTAGTAAATGGAATGTGTGTACAGGCATATGTAGAACGTCGAGGCTTTCAGTGAGGGCCTTTGGTATAATACCTGTTGATGAGAGTACTATTGGCACTATATGTACAGTATGTGCTTTCCATTGCTTCTTTAATTCAATTGCAAGGTCTTGGTATTTTGAGAGTTTTTCAGAAATAGTAGATTGAAGGTTGTGGCTATTGGGGATTGCTATATCAATTATATAAACAATGTTACTACTTTTGTCATGGACAGCTATATCTGGTCTGTTGAAATGGATAGTTTTATCTGTAATTATAGTACGATCCCAATATATTTTACACGTTTTATTTTCCAATACTGTGTCAGGCTTATATTTGTAGAATGGAACTTTTTTATTTATAAATCGGTGTCGATGTGCTAAATGTTGATGAACTATTGCAGCTACTTGGTCATGCCGATGTTTATAATCGGACTGTACCAAAGATTTACAAGCACCAGTTATATGTTGTATTGTTTCTGAAGCAGAATTACAGTGTCTACATACATCGGATATTTGATTGGGATCTTTAATAATAAATTTCTTATAATTTCTTGTTAATATTATTTGATCCTGTATAGCAAGTATAAAACCTTCAGTCTCTGGAAACAGTTCACCTTTCTTTAGCCATTCGTTCGACTTTTCTTCATCGACGTGACTTTGGCTTAGATCGGTTCGGTGCCTTCCATGAAGAGATTTGTTGGTCCATTTTGTAATTTTTTCATTAGTTGTAACTAGTTTTTCATTTTTTTGGCTATGTCTGTCTTGTAAATTAAGTGGTGTTAGTTTATTATCTAATTCTGTAACATGTCTGTGAAGGGATGAGTGGTCTGATTTTTCGTAGAAGTAATTTCTTAATGTTGTGATTTGCTTATTGTGTAAATTTTGTATGTCAATAAAGCCTCTTCCTCCTTCTTTGCGTGATAGTGTTAAGCGTTCTATGCATGATTTTGGATGATGATTTCTGTGTTTTGTCATGTGTGTATTTATTGTTCGTTGCAAGTTTTTGAGTTCTGTTTGTGACCAGTTGATTATGCCAAATGAGTATGTTAATACGGGCACAGCAAAAGTGTTTATTGCTTTAACTAAATTCTTAGAATTTAAATAAGTTTTTAATAACATATTAAGACGGGCTTTGAATTTTTGTGTAAGTAATTCTTTAGTACCCTTTTGTAATATTTTTCGGGACTGTTCAAAACCTAAATATTTGTAAGTACTGTATTCATCCATCGGTTCAATATTTACACCTGTGTCTAATAAATATGGATTATGTTGGATTTGCCCCTCTGCGATAGATAGTGTTTTACACTTATCGACTCCGAAATCCATACAAATGTGTTTAGAGAATTGCTGTGTGACGTCTGCCAAGTGAAATAGGTCTTCAATATTATTTGCGAAAAGTTTAATATCGTCCATATAGAGTAAATGAGTAAGAGAAAATTGGCTGTTACGTGTAGTTAATTTATATCCCATTTCAGTAGTATTAAGCAGGCTTGAGAGTGGATTGAGTGCTAAGCAAAACCATAACGGGCTAAGGGAATCGCCTTGATAAATACCACGTTGGATGCGGATCGGTTTAGTAGTTATTACAGGGCAATGTGTAGACGTTTTTAGTTTTAGTACGGTTTGCCAGTTTCGCATTGAGTTTTCTAAGAAATCAATTATAGTGGGGTTTATCTTATATATGTGCAGTATATGTAATAACCAGCTATGTGGGACTGAGTCAAAAGCTTTACGATAATCTATGAACATACTGTGAATATCTTTTTTATTTTTAGAAGCTTCATTGAGAGTTATTGCATCAATTATAAGTTGTTCCTTACAACCTTGGCTATTTTTACGACAACCCTTTTGTTGTTCTGCAAGAATATCGTGTTCTAATATGTGACTATAAATAGTCTGACTTAAACAAGCTGTTAGGATTTTGTATGTTGTTTGTAGACATGTTATGGGCCTATAATTTGATGGATCTTTTGTGTTGTTCATATTCTTTGGCAACATATAAGTGACACCGTGAGTAACATAATCAGGCATTAGATGTGGTGATTGTATAAAAGTGTTAAGATGATGAAGTAGATATCGATGTGTGACAGTGAATTTTTTTAACCAATAATTGTGAATATTATCAGTACCAGGTGATTTCCAATTGTGTATGTGTTTGACGATGTTTGAGAATGTTTCCATTGTAATATATTCTAATTTCATAGAGGGAATGTGATTTGTTGCTTCAGTAATTGTATTCATCCAGTTAGCATTTTTATTATGTTGGACAGGATTCTGCCATATGTTAGCCCAAAATTGTTGTAAATTTTCAGGTGTTGGTAATGTTTGTGTATGTGTGTTTAAATTTGGCGATGTTGGTGATAGACTTCTGTAAAAAGCTTTTTCTGTGTTTATGAATTTTGTATTTTGTTTTTTCCGGGTTGTGCAGGTAAGATATCGTTTTAGTCTACTGGCTGCTGCGTTAAGTTTCTGTTTTAGAGTGTCTAAAAAGTGTTCTGGCTCTGTATTATCATGTTCGTATTGTGCGTGTATCTTGTATTTCTTTTTTATTGTTTCTATAGCTCTTAAAATTCTATTACTCTTATTACCTTTTATGTACTGTGTTAGTCGTGCTATGTCAGACCGTAACTTATTTATTTTATTTTCAAGTCTCCGTTGCCAAGATGGTTTATAGTTTTGTATTGATGCCTGTTCGGTATTTATTTTGGAGCCATTACTTATTACCACTGTATAAGCTGCAGAGTATAAAATTGAGTGAAATGAGTTGAAATCTTGTTCCTCGTGTAGGTAATTAGGTAAAACGTTTTTGTTAATGTAATCTACTATTATGGCTAGTTTTTTCGATGTCTTTTGTCTTGGAAGATATGGTCTTGTCGTTGGTTCTGTGTTTTTGTAGTTGTCTAGTGTAGTACGGAACAATTGTTGAATTTCGTCATAGGATATTAAGTGATTATCAACTGTGTTGTCTTCTTGTTCTTTAGAACTTAAGTATATAAGATTCCGTGGGAGTGTGGAGACTGTATCTTCTTTGTGGTTAGTTTGTGTAGTAGCTGTATTATGTTGTTGTAATAGGTTATCCTGGGTTAATGCCGTTTGTGTTTCAACATATTTTTTTATTTGACTGATTCTGGTCTCTGCTAACATTTTATTATTTATAATAGCTCTCCTCTGATCTGAAATTCTCTGTTCGGATAAATGTGATAGATGTGGGTAGATTTCTATAAATTTATTATGAAGTTTCTTCCGGTGTGCTGTCATATTAGTTTCGTTTTCCGTTATTTCATAATATATGCGTAGTATTGTCTCGTTTATGTCGTTCGACCATTTCATTCTTGCTGACGTTTGTGTAAGAATAGGCTGTGTATTTAATTCTGGATTGTGCTCTAAATAAGTAACTACTTCACTTTTTATATTATTAAGTATCTCTGTCGAAAGTAATTTGTTGTTAACGATGGCTCTGCGCTGGTCTCCTACACTTTGTTTAGATGCATTCATTTCAGGATATTTTTCAGTGAAAGCTTTATGTAATGGATCTAGATATCCTCTAGTCTGAGTTTCTAATCTACTTGTGATAAGATATGTGCGCCATATGAACTTATTCATATCGATGGTCCATTTTCTTCTAGCGCGTACTTTGACAGTAGTGGGTCCGTTAATTAAGGCATTTACCTCTTGGACAACATCTACCATCTGTGATGATGATGATGATGATTGAAATGAGTTAGGCGACGAAATGGGAGATGGAAAAAGGCTACTTAATGATGATGAACTAGTAGGTGACTGAGGATGGTGCGTGGTGATATCAGCTGTAACATTTTTGTCGATGGGAACCCGCCTGTTCAATTCCTCATCGCCGATGGTTCGTATGCTCGAGCATCCAGCACCGGCTCCAGATGCGCCCCGACGACCTCCGGGAAGCGACCGCAAACTATATACTTTATTATTTATCTCCATGTTAAAAGGGTTACCTTTGCCTTGTTAGCCGTGTAAGTTTCATTAGTACACGTGTCCGCCCCCTACGTGACCTGGTGTTCGGCCTGGACGTAAGGTAGGAATTTAGGGGGCTTATTATTATTATTATTATTATAATAATGCTAGTTTAGGGGCCAGAGAAGTTGTTTGTGTTGTAAATATTTTATCTTACCAATGAACTATTATTACTATTATTATCGACCTGACGCTGTCTACCATCGCCAGGGCGATGATCGGCAGCGTCAGGAACTGGGACGCGGTCGCAGCCTTCTGCGAGGCAGTAGTCTCGCGGAAGGAGGCGGCGGATCGCTTGCGCGAGGAGCGCAGCCTCGATGAGGCGATCCGCCGCCGGCGACTGGGGCGGCGTAGACGCGAATACCTGCGCCTCATGCCGCCCTAGCCGAGGCCGCGGGTGACGTGCCCGGGGAATTAGTCCGTCACCCGCTGAGAGGCAACCGCGTGAGGAAAGACCGACATCCTCCCCGAGGGGGGGACGTCGGTCGATGGTGGGAGGGTACCCCAAATAGGGGGTATTCCGTCGGGCCGACCACTGATGACACCCTGCTCCGGTGGTCGGCCCAATGACGAAGGCGACGTGCATCGCAGGTGAGTTGCGGGAGTGCGTGCGCCCCTCTGTCGCCCCGGACGGAGTGGTGCGCCAGAGTGCGCCGACCGCAACCCACCCCCAAAAGAAAACACTATTATTATAATACGCATATAACATCTTTGCAAGAGAAGGAAGACTCAAACCAAAACCCTATATCAACCTGTCTGACTAGCATGGTATATATAGTAAGGTGAATTTCCCTCCTATTGTATAGGAGGCTCAAGCCCAACAGTGGGACGTATATGAGCTGAAATGATGATGATAAAGCTATTTCGATGTATGCGTTTAAATAGAAGTTTAAAAAGGATTGAAAACGTATTTTAAATAGAAGTGCCAATATTTTTTCATTTGATATTAGAACAAGATAGCACGTTTGGCACAAGAGTAAATTTGGAAGTGTTTATGTTCGTAGAACCGCTTCAGGCGTCGCGTTAGTCGGTTTGGACCGGATATTACAAGCCCCCTGCTGCCTTCATTTTGTTTCCAATATTGTGTTTCAATTTTGTAATCTCTCATGAAGCTATTTCAATTTCGAACTGTTTAGAAAGCGGTAATGATATTTCAAACAAATTCATTGATTCGAAAATTCGTATCTATTTAATTTATATGTTTATAGTCTATCTAATCTAAGAAGTGCATTTTGACAGCTGTCAGAGTAAATTGTCTAGGTATGTGAACCAAATAATCGCTATCGAAAATATCCGATTTTATTGAGTAATCGATATTGATTCTTTTTAATTAATATTCGTTTATTTCTTTTTTCTCAAAAAGGAGATGATTAAATTAAGTGCTAAATTAATACTAAACAAATTAAATAATTTCAGCATAGAATCTATTCATCATATTTAGTAGAATTAGGTTAAGTAAAAACAAAAACTGGATTCGATAATAGTTATTTATTCAAAATCACTACCATTTCTTGAAGTATCATCGTCGTTCATAGTGCCTTAGCAACATGTTCCTGTACTTGTGTCACTGGCAGTAGAGGTCCACCGTTTTGTGACTCACATTCAAAATATTCGAGTAATTTCACAATCAACTCACGAGCGTTCAAAGTATAACTACGTCCTTTTGTAGATATTTTTCTAACAATAAATAAGGTTTGCGTAAACAGAGTCCAGTATAAGTGTAGCCAAGATCAACGTATAAAGCAAGATCAGTCCAAAGTATAGCCCAGTCAAAAAATGAAAAGATTATCACCAATACAAGACACAGACACAGTCCGCTGCCAAGATGGTGAGAGATTGCACCATAGATAATTCACTATAACAATTAAAGACTGCACCACAGACTAGCTTGTACAGGGCAACTCAAGTCAATAAAGTTTTGCTTTTGGGGATTTTTTCTTTTTTGAGAGGTCATGGTCCGGTCACACTCAACCCGTACCGTTACATACAATAGAGCAGAGCGCAAACCCCATAACCTGCCTGTATTACCTCCCAGAGCCATTGAGCGAACCACTACGGTACGGTACTGGGTCTTGCCGTCAGTGGCTCACACGGCGGCTGCTCTTAGGGGTACTGGGTTTCTACCAAACAATTAGTTTAGTTGTTCTTGAATGGTAAATGGTGTCGTTGCTTACAATGAAGGACAAAGTGGAATCACGGTTCTATTTTAATACACATATTTTGAGAATTTAGTCTATTCGATTAATTGTATTATTCTAAAGTTTTTACCGATTATTTGGATATTCGTGAATTGGAAATGACCACTGCACTACTCGTGATGACGTGATATTGTAACATCGTCAATAACAGTTACTGTGTTACATTTTCTTTTTATTTTAAATTGATTTTACGAGTTTCAGCATTAGATTATTATACAAAAAAGTAACCCGCAACGTTAATTATATAATATTTCTTTAAAATTTAAGATTTATTGTTTGCAATCATCTGTACACGTTTGACCAAAGTTATTATGTATTAAAAATGCGAAACGTCAAAATGCACTTCTTAGATTAGATGAACTGTAGTGAACCGTTTTTGATATAACTGCTAGTAAATAACAAAACATTATTAACACGCTTATAATGTGTAGGGATGCAAATATCGAAACCAATATATCGATGTTACAGAACAAACATCGATGTATCGAAACATCGATATTTTTTTAAATATTCGGTCCTGTGCCGCCGGTTGCCAACAACTGGTTAACGCCCATATAATTATAGATAATCATCGTCCAGCTCATATATAACCCACTGCTCAGTTTAAGCCTCCTCAACCATAGGAGGGAGGAAAAAGATAAAGAAACACTGGTCAAACAGTTTCATCATCATCATAGCTCATATACATCGCACTGCTGCGCTCGACCCTCCTCCACAACAGGAGTGAAATTGAATCACTATACCATGCTGGTCAGGCGGGTTGGCATAGGGTTTTTTTTTCAAGTTTTCTTTCTCTTGCATAGATGTTATATACATATTTTATCCCTTAGTCGTTTTTTACAACACCCACGGGCAAGAGGGGGGTGTCGAATTGTATTCTTACTTCGTCATCACACGGAAAAACGGTTTAGTGAATTAAAATTCAAAATCATTTATTATGAACAAACCTTGCCATGACACTTACAAATAGTCAATTTTTAACATCTTATTTTAACAATTTATCGTCTTGGCTCATATATATCCTGCTGGGCTCGAGCCTCCCCCATAATAAGAGGGATATTGATCCACTATATCATGCTGGTCAGACGAGTTAGATTAGAATAAGGCTTTATTTCGAGCTTTTCTTCGCTTGCATAGAGGTTATCATAATCATCATCACATAACAGCTCATATACGTCCTACTGCTGGGCTTGAGCCTCCTCCACAATAGGAGAGAAATTAACCTAATATACTACACTGGTCAGACGGGTCGGTATGGGGTTTTATTTGGAGTTCTTTGCATAGCTATCATCTGTAATAATCCTTTAGTCACCTTTTACGATAATTACGAGCAAGAAAGGGCGCGGCGAACTGTATTCTTACTCGGTCATTACACAGTAACCCTGCTCCGGTGGTCGGCCCAACGACGAAGGCGACGTGCATTGTGGGTGGGTTGCGGGTGTGCGTGCTTACGCCCCTCTGTCGCCCCGGACGAAGTGGTGCGAGGAGCGCGCCGACCGCAACCCTACCAAAAAAAAAAACTCTGTCATTACACGAAAACCGAGAGGTTATACATATTATATCTTTCTGTTATCTTTTACGACATACATTCGCAAGAAAGAGGGAATTCTTAGAGGGTGATGAATTGTATTCTTACTCAGGCATCGCACGAAATATGGAAATATAACGAAGTAATAATACAACAATGAATTAGATTATATTCTATAGTAGTTCTACTAAAACAAAAGTTCAAACAAATTCCAATCCAATGTCTGCCGATTCCCCAATGAGATACATCTGGAATACGTAACTTTGAACCCCCAGTCGGTAGCTCGCATCACATTTCCTATCAAAAAAAGAATGACATATAAACAAAAACCTTTTACCGCTAGCGCAGCTAATATACAAAACATGGAATGGTTTTTGTTTTTTTACACAAAATCTCAAAGGGACTGAAAGTCGCAAAAAAGTGTTACGACCGCTGCGGAACGGTGGCCATTTATCTTAGGCACGAGATGACTGTCACATGGTGACAGACGATGTCCAGTTCCCGGAAAGTTGTTTTTCTCACACGTCATAATACAACTGGGCGGCGGTCATTTTTGACGATAATCTCCTTTGTGATTTGTGGTTTATTTCGACGATGGGGTCGTACGCGTGCCCTCCGGCGACCGTTCTCTAAGTTCAATGTTATTATTTTGATGAAATACTCTATATAAGAATGAAATGATTTTAATTTTCAATAGTAATGACTTTTGGAGTATTACACATTGCAAATAAAACTATTTTACGGATTTTATCGGGTTTATATTTGATCTTTGATTGCCCGACGTTTCGAACACTTTGCAGCATTCATAGTCACGGGCGGACTATGATGCCTCTCGTCCAACAAATCATCGTTATTACAGAGATTTATAATTACCTACTCGATACAGAAATTAGTTATGATAATAACAGAGTCATGAACGTAAAACTTAGGATAGTCAAAATTCAAATACAAACATGATAAAATGTTTTTACTATTATAAGTAAGGATTGTAAGATTTTCTGTGTGATAACTGATTAAGAATATTCACCATCTTGCTGGGTGTTGTAAAAGACGACTAAGGGATACAATATGATTGCTCAGATGACGAAGTGGTTAAAAAACCGACTTACCGTGCAATAGTTTGATTGTACGATCCAAAAATTATTGTCCTGTATCTGGATGTAATTTATATTCGTTCATTATGTGTTTGGAAACTCCCCCTCTATACAAGGATTATAGAGAAGAGAGTATCGTATTAAAATAAAAAAATCTCTCCTATTTTGGAGGAGGCTCGAACCTAGTATTAGGACGCATTTGAGCTGAGATAACGATAATTAACTCCCTATTCTGCCCATGGGTGTCGTAAAAGACGGCTAAGGGATATGATATGAATATAAAATCTATGCAAGAGAAAAAAGAAACTATATTAAATCCTGTCTGACCAGCGCGATGTAGTAGGCTAATAACCCTTATCTGGGCTGAGTGTCTCACCGCCTCCAATAAGGCTAAATTGCGAAAGGTGCAGAGAGCCATGGCGGTGAGAACAATATGAGGATACCGTACAGTATTCTGGACTGCAGCCACACTGCTGGCGGGCGATCCACCTTGGCCTCTACAAGCTAGGTCTACCGACTCTGCGCTGCGGCGCGGGTCAGTGGCGTAGGTATCACCACAAAGGGACTGAGTAGGGCAATAAAAACGGCCCGAAGGATAGTTATCCAGCGCTGGAGGGAGGAATTGGTGTCCCCTGTAGCAGGGCGGGGGACTGTAGAGGTGATTGCGCCCCACCTCCACCGCTGGATGAAACGAAAGCATGGTAACCTGACCTTCCGGATGACGCAGGTACTTACCGGACACGGGGTCTTCCGTAAGTACCTGCATAGAATCAGACGTGAGGAGGCCCCCGGATGCCATGAGTGTGGCGTGCCAAATGATGATGCGCGTCACACCCTGGAGGTATGTCCGGCTTCAGCGCCGCGACCTGTCGGCGGTCATAGTAACATACCTGTCATTTTTGACCATCATAACAAAGATGCTCGACAGCGACAGGTGCTGGTCGTCGATGGCCTCTTTCTGCGAGGAGGTCATCGCCCGGAAGGAGGCCGTGGAGCGGGAACGCGAGGCATTTGCGTCCGCTAACTCGCTCCGTAGACGGCGACCAGGGAGGGGAGGCGCCGATATGCGCATCTCGTCCCACCGCCTTGAGTGACGACAGGACGTGGCCCGACGGCCTTGCGTAGGAGTGTCGGGCATCGAATGTCATTAGACGATCTCTCCGGCACTCCGTAAAAGCGCGGAAAGGACCGCTGTTGATTTTAGTGGGTATGCCGGTTGCATAGGCGATCGACGAGTCCCACACACCCCCTCGTCTGGTACCGGCGGGGAGTAGTGCGTAAATTGCATTTCCACAGCGTTAACAAAAAAAGGCTAATATCCCTCATATTATAAAGGAGCTTCGAGCCCAGTAGTGGGAGGTATATGAACCGAGATAAGATGATGATGATAATCATCATCATCACAGCTCATATACCTCCCACTACTGGGCTCGAGCCTCCTCCATATTGGGAGTGAAATTGACCTACTATACTACGCTGGTCAGGCGGGTTGGTATAGGGTTTTATTTCGAGTTTTCCTTCTCTTGCATTGTTGTTAAATGCACTAGATATCCCTTAGTCGCCTTTTACGACACCCACGGTGAATTGTATTCTTACTGCGTCACCACGCGGCAAATGAGATGACGTATGTGATAATAATGAATGTAAATTATTAACCTGTGAACATATATATTAGGAGTACATTGTGTTATCACCCCTTTTCATTGACGTGGGGGTCGCAAAAACCCCTTAGAATAATAACGTATAGAAGGATAGTGTCAATACTACGAACGTTCGAAACTTGAATCTAAAAATACTAATGGCGCGCAGATGTGTTATCATACACGCGTACACCACTATACAAATTATGAAATCAAATTTTGTTTTTATTAACATAAATTGTCGAAATACTTTTAAAGGTCATGTTAAAAACCTTTTTAAGTTTTTCAAATGTGTTGTGACACCATTTAAATGCACAAACCGTCATAATTACCTATTTATTTTTTAAGAGTTGCGTAAGTACGTGCAGTACAATGACTTGTACATTACGGTACGGTTCCGGCGTAAGCTCCATTAGGCTCCAATTGAAATGCCTCACTTTTTGTGCGCGAAATTATCTTCTATACGTTATTATTCTAAGCAAAAACCCATTAAGAAATTATCAGGAAGAGCAAAACGCTCTCCAGAAATATTAGCTAGTACAAGTTATTATTTTACTGAATATAGACTGACCTGCTATTTAATCGTTCATATATCTATTTTAAACTTTTCATATGCTTACAACATTTGCTATTAATGGAAATTCAGGTTCTGTTCCGCAAACTTTAATAAACTTAAGCACAGTTTCAATAAGATTTCAAACAAAATTAGTAGGCACGCCTAATCTCCGTTCGAAATCATGGGGAGAGATTAAACGAACAAGTTCTTGTTGCAATCGTTTTTGTTCTCATTACCATCTGCTTGATTGGTATAAGTATGGCAATTGAGACGTTTACCGGATTCGCGTATTAACTTTCGTAAATTCCCACTCTAAGTTTGTGACTAGGTATCTATATCCATACATCCATAGTTGCCAGATTCGAATTTGAAACTTTGAAAATCGTACTAATAAAATTTGAATTTCGAATGAACTATTTATATAAATCATAACTTGTTCTTTTTTTTTGTTTTGGCAATCAGCTACTAATACCAGCCATTTTTGCCAGTGTCAAGTTATAATTTTCTTTTCAAATTATCAGTTCCTTCATGTCAGTAATTGTCTGTCAGTAAGTCCAAGTGTCGCCTTCAAGAGTGTTATGGTCACTGTTAAGGGTATCTTCTGAGAATTTTAGTGGAAACCAATAGGTATGTATAGCAGTTTTATATTATATCCACTAAACCTCAGCAGTTCTGCCTCTATGTACCTATTACATAAAATGCCATCAAAATGATTTAATATAACACGTTAAAACACTAAGATATTGAATATAATACAAGAACACCACATGACACTTCCGAATTCCCGCCAAAACCTCAAAATCATAACTTATTATTAACGGTCTTTATTTCTTCTTTTTCTTTTTTTTTGTAGTCGCTATCAACTACTAATACGGGCCCGTTGTTGCTAGTGCCAAGTTACAATTTTCTTCACAAATTATTAGTTTATGTTTAGCTTCCTCATATTATTCATTGTTCATCAGTAAATCAAATCGTCACTTTCCAAGAGTACTATACCATACTGAACATACCATATTTTTTGGGAATTTCAGTGGGCAAAACATTTGTAAAGTGTTTCTAAATCATAATGCGTAACATCCCAGCAGTTCCTCCGCATAAAATTACATAAAATACAATCAAAATCATTTAATATATCACATTACAACGTTAAATTATTGAATATAATATATGAGGCTTTCACGTTTCCACCAAAACTCCATCCTTAATTTTTGAATATGGCAAATATCGCGAATGCACTGTGTGAAATTAAAAAAAAACTATTCGTCAAAAATATTTAATTTTTTGTATAGTAATGAACTAGGTATACAAAAATAAATTTAATAAACTGCACGACCGTTTATTTAGATAGAACTTATTACAATTTTAAACGAAGAATTTTAACGCTGTTGCTATTATTTTAAACTGCAGTTTTATACTGACACATTAAAGACTATTCTATTAAAATTACAATTTCGTTAACTTTAATATCGGTAAATTATTTTACTTTTTTTATTAATTTAATTTAATGCTTTGTTTACTTTAAAAGATTATTAACTTTATCCTTTTACAGAGCACTTAAATGCAATAAAAATATATTCTGTTAAAAAAATGTTATATGTTTCGGAGTTTCGACGGAAATTTGGAAATATCATGTCACACTGTTAAATCATATTATTTTTTTAATGTTACACATAGATACAGTGTTATGTTGAACAATTTTGCTGATATTTTATGTAATATAATAAATACAGTTAAGATGCTGAAGTGTTTCTAAGTTCTGTTTTCTCTTATAGGGCGTCCACATGTTGGCAGAGTGCAGGCGAGCGATGGCGAACGCCAACGTGTGTACACCCGATTTGCCTTAGTTGGCCAACGCTCGCCGTCGCTCGTCTAGTTGGCCGAGTGAATACAAGCGCCAACGTGTGGACAGCTGATTTGTCTTCACTCGCCGTCACTCGCCGTCGCTCGTGTTCACTTGCCTCACTTCGCCTCGGTGTCGGTTTTTGTGCACAAATCAAAGGCACTCGTCTGCGCTCGGCCAATGTCGTCCACACGTTGGCCTGCTCGTCATTACACGGTTGACATCCATCGCGGTTAGACGTGTTTAATGTGATATTGTCGCTCAATATAAATGATTATATTTTCAAATTTGCATCACTACTTCTAGATATGCGACGTAAATAATTAGATCCAAGTCACCCTATATGTTACCTATAGTATCAAAAAATATCTTCATCATTCATCATCATTTAAGCTCATATACGTCCTACTGTTGGGCTCGAGCCTCCTCCACAATAGGAGGGAAGCTGACCTTAGTATTCCATGCTAGTCAGACAGGTTGGTATTTTTTTTTTTTTATGGATGGGCTATGGTAAGCGCACGCGCGGTCCAGTTCATCCGGGGCGATGAAAAGACGGCGCGCGGCGGCGGCATTAGGCGCAGATACTCGCGCCTGCGCCGCCCGAGTCGCCGGCGGCGGAACGTGTCGCCGAATAGGAGCTCTACTCGCACACGATCCGCCGCCTCCTTCCGTGAGATTACGGCCTCACAGAAGGCGGTGACCGCGTTCCAGTTCCTGACGCTGACGAGCATCTCCCTGGCGATGGTCGGCAGCGCCAGGTCGGCATCGATAATTGCGACGAGTTCACGGCGATCCCCCTCCCATGCAGCACACTCTTCGAGCGTGTGCTGCGCCGTGTCCTCGTCGCAACTGCAGTGGTGGCAGGACGGTGTGCTCTCCCTCCTGACAATCTTGTGCAGGTACTTCCCGAAGCAACCGTGCCCCGTCAGCACTTGCACCAGTCGGAAGGAAAGCACCCCGTGCGTCCGCTCCAACCACTCCATCAGCACCGGCCGGAGGGCCTCGTCGGTCCTGACACCGTACCGAGGACTCTCCAGCCGGACTGCCCAACGGGCAATGACTTCTCAGCGGGCGTCGACCCGCCAGGCGGTGATCCCTTTGATGGATACCATGCCGCCGCGGGCGCGCGTCTCCGACACCCGCCGATAAATGTCGGCGAGCATCTCCGCCTCCAGGTCCCACGGGGGAGTTCCGGCCAGGAGGCACGCTGCCTCCGTCACCACCGTGCGGTAACCCCGTATGCCCTTGATCGCCATGACCCTCTGTGGTCGCCACAGGAGGGCCCTAAGACGGACGGTCAGGGACCCCGCCCACACCGGTGCGCCATACAGGGCCATCGACCGGATCACCCCCACGTACAGCTGTCGGCACGTAGCACTGGGTCCGCCCACATTCGGCATCAGCCGCGAAAGGGCGGACGCCGCGCCGACAAGCCGGGGAACAAGTCGATGGAGATGCTCCCGGAACCAAAAATGCCCGTCGAGCACCAGGCCCAAGTACTTCATGTAGGCCTGGATGCTGATGGTGACCGACTTCACGGTGATAGAAGCGCCGACGGGAGGCCCGGCGGTACGGAGGCCATGGAACAAAAGGGCCTCCGTCTTTTCCAGGGCTACCCTCAACCCCAGCGCTTCAATCCGCCTGACAATCTCCTCGATGCCGAGAGTTGCCAGGCGTGCCGCCTCCTCTAGCGTCCCACCCCGGGCTGTGACGAGTGTGTCGTCGTCGTAGTAAATTACGCCCAGCCCGGGTGGGAGGCTTCCTCTCATCGCCCAGTCGTAGCTGATGTTCCACAGGGTCGGACCCAGAACCGACCCCTGCGGGACACCGCACGTCATGGGCGTTCGCACAACGTCCCTTACTCGGTCAACGTAGAGGACGCTGCGCCCCTCCATGTAGTCTGCCACCAGCCGCCTTAGGTACACGGGCACCCCGTGATACCTCAGCCCCTCCCTGATGCAGCTGAATGGCAGACTGTTGAAGGCGTTGGCGATGTCCAGGGACACCGCCAACAGGACTCCTCCGCCGGTGACGGCCTTCGCTACCACGGCCTTCAGGCGCAGTAGGGCCGCGATCGTCGAACGCCCTCTCCGAAAACCAAACTGGGCGGCCGACAGATCGGGCCCGACCCTCACGAGGTGCCGCTCGATGCGGGCAGCCAACACCCTCTCCAGCAGCTTGCCCGCATCATCGAGCAGCACGATGGGCTTGTAGGCCGAGGCCGACTCGGGAGACCGTCCCGGCTTCGGCAGGAGAACCAGCCTCCCCTCTTTCCAGCATCCAGGGAGCTGCCCGGACGTAAAACAGGCGTCGAACAGTCCCTTGAGGCGTGGTCCCAGGTGCTCGAGGACCAGGGCCAGCACACGGTTCGGAATACCGTCGGGCCCGGGGCCGATGGATTTGACTCGCATACGCGCCACCGCCGCCTCCATTTCCGGCTCCGTGATGGGCTCCACTTTCATCGTCGGCCTCCCGGTCGCTGTCCGGCGAAGCCATGACCGGGGCGTGTGCTCCGCCCGCCGTGGAAAGAGGTCCTCGACAACACTGGTGAGGCGGCTGGGCTGGAGAGTCCCGGTGAGGGGGGGCCCCGCCCGCGGAGCTTGTTCAGCGCCGCGAGGTAGGGGCGACCCCAGGGGTCACGCTCGAGACTGTCCAGCATCTTCCGCCGACTATCGTCCTTGACGGTACGGACGGCCAGCCTGAAGGCAGACCGCGCACTGCGGTAAGCCTCGTACAGCTGGCCCTCCCGCTCAGCGTCGCGGTGACGCGCTCGGCTGCGGGTGTAGGACCTTCGGGCCACGTGCATACGTGCCGCCGATTCTCGGGACCACCAGGGGACCGCACTCTTCGGGGGCAGACGCCGCACACGGGGCATGGCCGCATCTCAGATCTGCGTTAACGCACAGCGGATGCGGCCAGCCTAGACAGGTTGGTATAGGGTTTTATTTCGAGGTTTCCTTCTCTTGCATAGATGTTATATGCTTATTATGTATTATATCTCTTAGTCGTCTTTTACGACATTCACAGACAAGATGAACTGGTGAATTTTTTTCTTACTCCGTCACCACACGGATATATCTTACATTGTTCTATTTCTGTGAATACTCAGTATCAACCACCTTCTTTTTCCCCACTTTACTGCGGTATACACTGAGATAATAGTTATATACGCTCATTAAATAAATAGTCGAAGCTGCAGCAACGTTAATGTCAACGTCCGTAGTGTTTCAGTGCACAATGAACACTGACCGAGGCCAACGTGTGAACAGCTCTACAAACACTAGTCTACGTTAGCTACTCGCGTTGGCGTTCGCAGCACTCGGCCACCGTGTGGACGCTAGCACTCGCCTTGTACATATTTGCCGACGCACGCGTTGGCCTAGGCTCGGCCAACATGTGTACGGGACATTAGGAAATAGAAAATTTCGTCGCGAAAAAACCAATCATAGTCCATTCGTTTAGGAGTTACACACAAACAGACAATACACATCAAACTTATACCACCCTTCTTTTTTTGGGTCGGGATTAAAAAGGCCAATAACAATTTTGTGGTATTCAACCCAGTACTTCCCAATTAACTGTCGTAAGCTTATGCTATTGAGTCAATTGGGCATTAATATGTAATACCCGCTGTTATTAAATGTGCCATTATGCTTATAGTTAATCTACAAAATTAAGTTGTGTCGTACGTAAGGTACGCCGCCGCACCACCACGGGGTATTTCTTATAAAGTCGTATAATAGACGTTTTAACCCAAAAACGATAAAGAGGTCTTATTTGCATACGAAGTTCGTTAACTTTAATTACTGAACCCCGCGGACATACTTATAATGTCTTTGTTACGTCTACTTTACACTTAAGGTTTAATATGAGAATGTTTTTAAATCTTTTTTTTAATATTTGAATAAGTTACAAACTGAAGATAAAATAGAGAAAATTCAGAAATTTATCATAATTTATTTGAATAAAATTAACTAGGTAGGGTGTTCCTATGGGCTTAATAATCTTAAAAATGAAACTGCTAACGAACTATAGGGAATAATTTTAATTGTTACTTAATCTTTCCTTCTTTTTTAAGAAAAAATGCGAATCAGATTTTTAAAAGCCTTAGATAAAAAGTTTAAGTTTGAAATTGGCAGCTTTTTTAATGATTTCTGATATTTACGCGAGTATTACACATTTTAAATAAAACTACTTTACGGATTTTATCGCTTTACAGATTTGACCCACAATAATAATAGCTAAAGATAATTTTATAAATTAAAGTCTCTTAGTAACATAAAGTAAGCCGCCTTCAAAATTTATATCAATTTAGCATTATGTCACCTGAGTTTTCGTGCCGGATCTTTCTCAGTGTGACCGTGTTCCGATCCGGTGGTAGTATACTAGATTGTTAGGTTTTTAAATATAATTACTATTAATTTTAATGTTAAATAATTACTAACCATAAACAATTTAATTTTTTCATATAGAATCATTTTCTTCCTACACTGGCAATTAATTTGTATCAAAATGTGGGTCAATATATAATAACTATTTTCTGTATCGGGTAGATAATTATAAATTTTCTGCAATAACGATGACTTGTTGGACGTGAGACATCTTAGTCCGCCCGTGACCATGAACGCTGCAAAGTGTTCGAAACGTCGGGCAATCAAAAATCAAATACAAACCCGATAAAAGTCGTAATGTAGTTTTATTTAAAATTGGAAGCTTTTATTATAAACAATTGTTTTAATCGAATTTTTAGTATAATAGGTACTACATATATATAAACATAGCCTCCCGCCTGCTTCCCAGAGGGGTGGCCAGAGACTACGGATTGCCATAAGGCGCGATCCTGACATACTTCCATCGCTACACTCACACTCGTCTAACTCTTCTTGCATTCTCTACGGTTACACATACTTACGAGTATCATGCCCGTTAACCAGCACGTCTCCAATTTGGCCTAGAAACGTACGGCGTGGTCTTGCTCTTGTAACCGTCTAGACAAGAATCAGTACTTGGGGAATATAATTTTCAGGCAGTGATAGCCATTTGAAGTCAAAAACTCAAACGGAAAGCGATACTTTAAAAAAAGTTGTCAGCATATTCACTCATGCTGCTGTAAGATTCAGCTAATATTCACCTAAACGACTATAGTCCATAAAATATAGGATGATCTCTGTGACAGTTATCCCTAGTGCTGTCACACTTACGATAAATTCCGTAGTTTTTATCGATAAAACACTTTATTTTTATAATTGTGATTTTCTATTATAATTAAAATACAATCAATGAAAATCTTTTTAAATTTATTTCAAACAAAAACTGTTTGTTGACTGTTTTAATTATTCAAAAGGAGTACAATCAAGGTCTAGGTCACTATTATCGTCATAACTGGAGTGTTCCTGATAGAACATTTATCATTTTTTGCCAAAATAGGGACAGTCGTTAGATCAATCGATCAATTCCCACTCTTTTATAAATAAATATGTCTAGTTTATTGACAATAATAGGTACAGAATATTATCATTTACTCAGAGACAAAAAGTAGTTTTTTAATGTTTAATTAATTCAATTTATGTATTTTATATTTATTTATCTTATTTTTATATTTATAATATATTGCAATTCAGTTGCAATAAAACTGGCACGTAAAGAATGAAAATGTATTTGATTCAAAATGAAATTGTAAACCTGTCGCTCGTTCAAACTTACTTCGTTGGTTTCGTTGTCATCTGTCACAGAGATCAAGCTATATTTTATGGATTATAGTTGAACGTAGGCGTCAGTAAAAAATGCAAAAGATGAAACTGTAATGAATTTATATTGAAATTGCGTACATTCTATTATCTTAAGATACTCGTATGCTAATGTGTGTAAATATTCAATTGATGGCTCCTATTAAAGACATTGCATCGCCAAGTGAACTGGTTCAGAGTCGTGGCACGTTGGTGGCTCGTGTCGAGCCGAGCACGGAATATTAACAAACCAGTTGTAACGTCAGTTTGCGCAAAACTGCCTTTTAGCAGACACTGAAAAATAAAACCATGTTCAGAGTTGCGTAGTTGAAATTAAATAAGAATTTCAGGCCATCTGTTTTGAATAGGATGCGAGTTCATTTTTATTGAAGTGAAAACTTCTATAGGTAGGATTGGATGGCGAATAAATTCTTGTAAGTCTTCATAGACATGGTCACATAACGTGTTAATACTAATACTAAGTAGTACGTTAAAATGTCATATAACACAATCGTTATCAACATCTTGAAGGGTTTTTGCATCTTTTAATTTTGTTCAATAAAAGTTTTCAAATAGCGGATAAGAAATTTGTAATCATCATCATCATCATCTCAGTTCATAAACATCCCACTGTTAGGCTCGAGCCTCCTCTATAACATGAAGGAAATTGACTTGGCTGGCTTGGCCTGGCTAGTCAGACGGGTTGGTATAGGGTTGTATTTCGAGTTTCCCCGTTTTTATATTGAAGAATATTTAATTTTTTATTGTTTTCCTCGCTTTTACGAAACCCACGGCAAGATAGGGCGTGATGAATGTATAGAGTTTTGTTTCGAGTTTTCCTTCTCTTACCTATGTTATACGCGCAGTATATCCTTCAGTCGTCTTATACGGCATCCACGGGCAAGATAGGGAGTGGCGAATAGTATTCTTAATCCGTCACCACACGGCAATATAAATTATTAGGAAGAGTTATTTCAATGTGACAGTAACAATTGTCTACTTTACACGAGCTAAGCTGCAGGTACAACTAGTCAACTAATAAAAACCTAAAACGTTTTCTAAATAAATGTTAAACCAAGTTCGTGGTTCATTATTATTTAATTAATACTTCTTAAGTTTTCTGAAACAGGAAAAAACAAATACTTCGCAAAGATTGAATTAAAATGCGAAATTTTATTTGAAACTTTCTTTAAAATAACGGAAAGAGAATGTTTTTATGCAATAAAAAGTTGGCAACACAAGAATAATACAAAGTGGTAATAAAATAATAATTAAAGTGCGGGAACGCGGAGAACCCTGAAGAGTTGAATCATTAAATTTAATCTTTTCATCTCGAGCCACCTCGTAAATTGTACATTGCCTTTGGTGTGTTTTGTGTGTACAAATTAATAAGTCAGACAGTAAAATAATAATCTATCTCATATGTGTCTCACTGTTATATTAATTTAAGAAAAAAATACCTTTTATAAAAATTGCTAAAACTACATATTGACTCGTAAAAGAGACGGATGTATGTTGTAGACAGAGATGTCAAGACTAGGTTGAATATGATTACAGAAAGCTTAAAATAATGAAAATATTAGAGGAAACTTTTGCTGTGTGGTAGCGGCTTCGAATACTACCAACCCTTGCTTTGCTCGTGGGTGTCGTAAAAGACGACTAAGAGCCCTAGATTGACCCGGACCAACTCCATCTGGTACCATTTGGGTCAACGATTACATTCCCAAGGAGGGTTGACGTCAGGCAGGCGGCCGGTCATAAAAGTCATTGCCGAAACTTTTTGCAATATGTCAAAACAGATGACATATTGCGTCGACCCCAAGTAATTGGGATAAGAGCAAGATGATGATGATGATGATTAGAGGAGACTTTTACTGAATTGAGAGAATAGTGTGTGTCGTGATATAGACACTAGGACATGAGAACGAACTTAATATTTCTTGAAGAAACGTTAATGGATAATCAAAGAAAAGGTGAATGGATTGCGCGAATGATGATATGGACAGAAAGGGGTTAGTGCAAAGATGGCAGTGATAAAAATATGTTACAGAGTAATAGTACGAAGATTTTCTACAGGCATTTTCTTATTAAAATAAGGGGCATGATGATTATAGTGTTTGCCGGTCACGGTGGACAAGGAACTCTGTACCGATGGTCGGCCCCACGGCAGGTTATGTGGCCGCACGCCGCCCCTTCGTCACCCCAGATGGAGCTGGACCGCGGGTGCGCTGTAAAAAGCCACAAAAAATGATGATTAGTGTTTACAGCGAAAATACCTAATTGTAGATATAATATTGTCAAAATTGGATTATTGAAGTTCTATTTATTTTAGGGAAAAATGAAGAGAGTTAATTTTTACGATGCGCGCGTACACTATCACAAATGCCAACTAGAAAATGTCTTATAATAAGACTTTCCATATATTAAATGCCTTATTTTCTATTATTAGTATCGTTTTTTCTGCCAACGTCGGATTTACCTTGTTTCGCCAAAGAAGTAGAACTTCTTACGTGCGTACATGATTACACACACACACACACACACACGTTTTTTTATTTAGTTCTATTTCACCACCAATGCACTACCAAATTACCTTTTTAAAGAATATTTTATAAATATAGGTAAAATTAAATAGGGGAATATAATTATGATGAATTTGAAGGTCTTTGGTTGCCCGAATCATTCAGGAATAGCAGTGGCGGATTAACACATTTGCAGCCTGTAGGCTATTCAAATTTGCCGCCCCTTCTGACCTCTGCATTGCAATACTCTTTTTTTTTAGGCGGCAGACCATGAAGCGTTACTCACCATCAGATCTGTCCGAGCTCATAACTCGCCAGACGCTAAGAGGGCGGGCCACCTTGTCATCAATGGCCTAATCAGGCGGGTTACCTTTTCGGGTACCGTCTCCAGCCGACGCCCCTACAGTGCCACTGTGAGCGCCGTCGGGGCGTCACCCTCACTTAAACGGCCTCTCCGCGGTCCAGTCAACCACCGCCACTGCTAGGGTGGCATCAGCCGCCCAAACCACCGGTAGCGGAGCGTGTCGTCCGGCTTACGCTCTGCCGCTTCCCTCCGCGAGACAACTTCATCGCAGACAGCGTTCCAGTTCCGAACGCTGTCGACTATGGCTCATGTGATGGCCAACAGCGTCAAGTCGGCACCGATGGTTGCGACAAGTCTGCGGCGCTACTGAGGCCAGGTCACGCAGACCTTGAACGTATGCTTGTCCTCTTCGTAACCGCACTGTTAGCAGAATGGAGTCAACTCCCTCCTCGCTACTTTGTGCAAGTACTTGCCGAAGCAACCGTGCCCCGACAGCATCTGCACCAGTCGGAAAGTGGGAACACCGTGCCGCACTCCACCCACTCAGTCAGCACCGGCCGGAGAGCTGCCATGATCCTGTATCGAGGACTCTCAGCTCTGTATCACCTAACGGGCAATGACGTCCCAGTAAGCGTCCTCGGGCCATCTCACTGGGCAATACATTGACGCTCTGTTCACGCGCCTCTATTACCCGCACGTAAAGTTTGGCGAGAATCGCCGCCTCCAGGGGTCGTTCCAGCCGGACGGTCAGATAGCCTCGCTCACATGAGTGCACCGTATAACGCTATTGAGCAAATCACCCCCGCGTATATAGCCGCCAACAGTCTGCGTTAGGTCCGTCCGCATTTGGCATTAGCCGTGCGGGTTAGTGAAATCTAATAACGTTTAGGTATTTATTTACTTTTTATTTTTGTAAAATAAAAACAGTTTTGGGTCAAATTTGCCGTCCCCTAAAATTTGCCGTCCCTTAAAATCTGCCACCCTAGGCTCCAGCCTACTCAGCCTTGTGGTAAATCCGCCACTGAGGTATAGGCGGTTTGCGTTCCCACAATCTGCCACATTAATTCCTATTGCCAATTGGGTTGATCACGGAGAGCAATTTCTTAAGATTAGTGATAACTAAAAATGTTAAATAAAAACATGCTTCGTGATAGATTAAGGGTGTAGATTGTTGGCCCGAGTTCTCGATTTCGAGCGACCGCAGCGCCAAAGTTTAATGTAACATCCGACGGGGCGGATGAATGACCTAGAGAGCGCGATTTTCAAAATGTTTTGCAACAAACGTTCCACGTTGAGAAATTGTTATTGAACTTGAATATTTACAGCATAACAATAACGTTGAATTTTTGGAAACTAGCTGTTGATTCTTTTTAATAGATTAATAAGAGTAGTTGAGACACAATTTTTATGTTTTTCTATCATTACATTACATAGTATAAAACAAAGTCGCTATCCGCCGTCTGTCTGTCCCTATGTATGCTTAGATCTTTAAAACTACGCAACGGATTTTGATGGAGTTTTTTTTAATAAATAGAATGATTCTTAAGGAAGGTTTATATGTATAATACATGCATAATATAGTAGAGAAACGCTGATTAATTTAGAGGTTTCTAATGTGATGTCGTAAATAAGCACGTTTTTGCGCTTATATTGCAAACGTTGGCTGAACCCTACGAGATAGACCAAAATAATGTACTACAGTATTATCCATCTTAAAAAGTTCAACAAAAAAGTCCACGATGGCATATGTCTATCTCTTAGGGATAACCCACCATAACCATTTTTTATCCTCTACTAAAAAATGATTATTTACTAAGTGATTTTATACAATACAGCATTAATCCTTATCCAATTAAGTACCTTAAATAAATTGTGCATTTATTATAGATCAATATGCTTTTTATAGTATGTAATGTGAAGTGAATATTGCCGAAGATAGCGAAGATAGCGAGGGCGGGTTACTAGTTTATAATATAATATACAATCAAGAGTAGGTCCGGACTGACATTTTTGTATTCTACTTACCTAAAATTCCAACTATTTATTTATTTGTAATTTCACTACCAAAGTTTATTCTAATTCGTAAAATATTCATTCAATAAAATAATTGCAAATTCAGTAGGAAGTGTGTTTATCTCTACGCAAGGAAATGTGCCTATTGCGTAAACTCAAATACTTACTTTTTGTTTACGATCACCTCGTCGATATCTAAAAAAAAATCCTAGGGTTTTAAAAAAAATGTCAATAAATGAAATACAAGTATAAAAATGATTTATTTACTACACAATAACAAATATGAGTCGCCATTACTCGCTATCCTAAAAGCGTGCTAGGGTTGTACAAAAATTAGTAAATAATTCATTTATTTACTAATTTTAACAGAAGTTTGTAAATTATTAATATACTAATTAAAAGTATGTAATTAAACAATAACGAAATATGAGTTCAAAATTCTAATGGTTTTTCATTCGATTACGGATCAAGTTCTGATTTCTGCTAATTTGATGATAAAATCAATGGCTATCACAAAACCTATCAGAATGAAAACGTTACCAGCTGCCCGATTCACGTAAGTAATAAAAACCGTAGCGCAGTGACGTCACTTCGTTTTGTGCAAATTTAGCCCTTTTAACCGACTTAAAAAAAGGAGAATTCTCAATTCGCTGTATTTTTGAACCAATTTTTATGATTCTTTACGCCAGGTAACTAATTTCATCTCCATTTTCTCCTCCCAAAATATGTCGTCCTTTTCTATAATATAAACTTTCATAGGTACAGTAGCACCAAACCAGATGCCAAGCATGCAAACGTTTCTTTTAGTAATATGTACCTGTCCCTGAATTTGGCAATACCAGTTATGATTTTTATTTATGACATAACCCTTGGAAGCCTTGTCCTTAACCCAAAAGGTATGTTTGGCCATTGCTTCATCAAGAGTCATGCCAGCTAAAGAATGTGGGCACTTAATTTCAATTAAACCGTTTGCATAAATGCCATCTGGTGTAGTACCAAGAAATTCATATTGATCGTCGACGAACAAACCGCAACCTTGTATACTAATATTCTCTTGAATTTCTAACTGTTTAATTGCGGTTTCTTCGTTTTCGATACCGTACCGTACAGCAGGCAAACTGGAGATATTACTACCATAAACGATTTTACGAACAAGAACAGCACAACTTGTGCTCTCTCGTTTTTTACAAACTTCCCCGAACGATGATGAGGTTAGTAATTTTCTCCTTGTACTCATCCACTCAGAACTACTTCTTTGCAAATGGGTCGACCTTTCAAGCTCCTCTCTTTCAGCACAAGACAACTTTAAATCGGCTAAAAAAGATGACTTGGCTTTCTCATATAATTCTGGACTCAGATCAGGTTTTTCGCAGTTTGGTCCATAGTGAGCGTCTTTCGATATAGCGCTGTGGCTCTTTTTCAATCTTAATTTAGGTTTAGCAATTAAACGGATTCGAGCGAAACGATTACAATTTTCCACTTTCGCGATCAAAGGATTAGGACTAGATTTAAATATTACTTCATGAGTTTTACTATGAATCGATCCTGTATTAAAAGACACAACAGCAGCTGCGCATCGGCCCGCATAAGAACCACGGGAAGAATAATTTACACGCTTACCCCCTACTAATTTGGCAATCACTGCGTTAAAACTTTCAACTATATTACTTGTACAATTATGAATTAAACTTCTAGAATGATATGACAGTCTTTTACTTAAAATGTGTACCGCGTCCATTAATCCGCATCCAACAATTGCTGGAAGCAACCCAACAGGTTCTATTCGACGAGTATCAGGTCTACAGAAATACTCTTTGCAATATTGGTGATTACCAAATACGTGTTGTGGACCATTTAGGATATCTTCACTAAGATTTTTTATTTTTTCTTCGAGTGACTGATTTTGATCGCCCCAATATTTAATAGCGCATTTTACACCCGTTCTTAAACGCAAATACCTTTCTTTTAGGAATTTCCGCAATTCGCAAGGATACTTAGTGTCTTTCTACAGTTTCTCCAAGCTATTGCAGTAGTTTCGTAAAAGATGATTTTTGCATTCAATTTTCTCTACTGTTAAATTACCGTACGGTCGCGAATCTAATATTTTTTTATAAGTACTGGAATCGCCGTCTGCTACAAATTTATTATAAATTACACCGTGATCAACAATGGAACGTTTAAACCCCTCAACTATTATGGTCGATTCCATACCGGTAGATGATCCCGAATAATTCTTGAAACAACGGTGTTCCGAGGGCTGACTGTCGTTCTTTGCGGCTCGTGCACAAACTACGCAGTATTTATTTTTAACTCCAAAAAACAATACTTTATTAGTTTTAATGCCAATTATCGCAGCTGCGCCGGACAAGGCGGAAAAATTCTTACCATAAGATCTCTTGCTCCAACAACCGTCAACAGCAACAGATATTAATGGTGTACCATTTTTATCAACACTACCTATAGACACTGCGTACTCCGCTTCTTCCTTGACAGCTTCTGCCATGGAATGTGCTGCTGTCTTTGCCCACCAATCGCATGCTGCTGTCTTTTCCCACCAATCGCAAACCGTATTATTAATTTCATTGTATAATGAAGGTGACATGATTGGTAGGGCTACTGCGGCAGTTAATGTTTTTAACTGATAGTAGCTCCACCAGATGATATGATACCAGATACAATTTGATGATTCACTTCCATTCTATCTTCTTTCTTTTCAATCAAACACACAGTAAATTTCATACTACACATACTACATTTCATGATGAGTTTTGAGTCCAGACCAACTTTTACTTCACCTATTATACTGAGGTAACTTAACTTACAATCCATTGGACCGTGGTCCCTATGGCCTGAAGAGCTTTAAAAAAAAAAGAAACGTCTACAACTCTACGCCCAACTTCCATTTCATCCACCTTTCCCTCTTGGTCGTTTTCAATAACTAGTTCCTGTAAAGAAAGATAATGGCTCGACATTAAAAAAAAAAAAAATTATTAATTTAAATGCAAAAGAATTAATACAATATTAGGTTCCTGATGAATAGAAATTATAATTTCTTTACGCATTAGGTATTGTTTTTTTATGACGTCACCTATTTGAACGTAAATTTTCTTTTGAGAAAGTAATTGAGAAGTATTTCGGTACTAAGGTGTTTGTCTCTCGATGAAAATAATAAATATTGCAAGAAAAAATCTATAGGTAGGTATTGAGATTTTGTCTTCGCCCATCACTAACTAAGTAGTTTGTTTATTTATGTAACAAGTCTACAAGAATTACGTATAACAACTTACCTCTATACAGCGCGTAGCATTGTTGCTCAGTCTCGGCCCCAAGGTTTTCTTTATTTTCAATACTGGAAATATTATTCATCAATATTATCCACTTTTTATTTATTTTGTACAACCCTAAGCCAGACGCTAGGCGCCTCGCGTCTGTTTGGCGGTATAGGTATGTCGACCAAGTTGCGCTGTCGCCTACCTACTTTCACATTTTGATATTTAGACAATACTAGCCGACCCGGCGAACTCCGTATCGCCTTTTTTTTTTTTAAAAATCCTATTATTTTGATATTACATACAGATACTTCAATTTTATTTATCAGTATAGATATAGATAATACAAACCAATATTTACATGTTATTGTAGGTATATGTCTGAATCGGGCGATCTAAATCATATGACATATTGTATTAGCTTTGTAATGTACCCTGTTCAAATGCGATAATAAATAAGTAGGGAGGAACTTACATTTTATTCCGAGATCTTTTGGCTTTCATATTTTTATAATGCGTACAAAACTTTCTTTTCCCTGGCATGACACTCAAATTCAATCAGTCCTGCGAAAAAAATAGCCTATGTTACTCAGTGATAATGTAGCTTTCGAATGATAAAAGAATTATTAAAATCGGTCCAGTACTTTTTGAGTTTATTCGTTACATACAAAAATCCAAATCTTTCCTCTTTATAATACCTATTAGTGTAGATATTGTATTTTTTACGATTTATATCTAGTTCCATCATGGTTTTCTTTCAGACATTCATTATATCGATACTTTCTAATAACTGAAAATAAATTAATTATAAAAATGTTATACTTACAATTTTTTACAAAAAACACAAATTCACAATACGTAATTCTGCTGTCTGCAGCCGACAAGCGTGGTGTCGCGTTCACTTACAGAAAGGAACTGCCGCTTTTGACCACCGAGATTGCACGAATGAAACGAACGTTTTACCCATACATTTTTGTATGAAAAATTTACCTTAAAATATATCTAGATTTTAGGGCTTTAAAAGAGGAAGTCTTTGTTTGTAAAGGTATAAAAAGAAGTATACAGCTATACTTATTGGTTTCTTCAGTGTTCAAAAAGTGTTTCTTTTTATCAATTTGTGTTGATTTATGGGGTTAAATCTGAAAAATACGAAGTCATGTTTTTGCATTTTTACTCAATTTTGTGCGTTTGTTGACGTTTATTATATAACAACTATTAGGTTTAAGAGTTTAATATAAGCATGAACATACTTATTGGTCTTTGATTGTAATATATACAAATTATCATTGATATCAATCATATGTAAATAGGTTAAATATGAAAAATCGTAACACTCTTTTCGGTGATTTTCACGATCTACACCCTTAAGCAAAAATAATAATTTCTCGAAATAAAAAGAACAACGACAGCAAAACTTTCAACAATTTAACCTAAAAATTAAATGCGAGTTAATATCGGCACACATTATTTTATTTATGCCTTCCAACAACGTAGCAATATATCGAGTAATACCGTAGCAGTATTAAAGAAAACAATCGCTCATTCGGCGCAGTAATCACATACGCATTATTCCCAGCACGCAACGAACAATTCTAACTACAAATACATTTCAATTCTTTATTGAATCCCTCCCCTTTACTTCCCATAACTCTCTAGGGTTTAGTTGGATATCGTATCGATGTATTCTGTTTGCAACTATGCTATTCTTCAGTACCATTTTTCTTCACAATAATATAACTTAATGTTTCCTTCAGAATAATTACAATTTAGCCTTGAGGATAGTTAGTAATTTGAATTTAACTTAATTTGCTAAAACTTGCAGAGTAAATAATGTGTCCATCGGCATTTTTCTTATAGTCTCTAATAGTAATGAAAATACACTTTGTTCTTCACTCATTCCACTACGCATCACTAATTTCACTAAACTAACTCAAAAGGCTTAGTCTTTTTCAGTCTTCTTACTATGTCCGTAGTGTCAAGGAACTGGATAGCCGCGACATTTACATGTTGCAGAAGTCTTTTTTCATGTGCTTATGTAGAAAATGAATTTTATTTTTTATCTCAGACATTTTTCAGAGTATTAAATATGCCTTCACCTGCGTGAAGCAGAGTACATTTTAGTCACTAAACTTAAACGGGAGTCGTAAAAATCAGATAAAGGTAAAGTAGCGTTCTTCTGTTAAATGTACATGTTGCTCATACTCTTTCGTTATATGTAACACTTTATTGCAATCGCCAACCCAGGTAGAAAACATGGCGATTATGGCAATAAAGCCTCCATCAAATAACTATATCATATGATATTCTATGAGACTGGTGTACATTCAGCAATGGACGCGCAAAAGATTGAATGATTAAATATGACTGAAAATATTAAATTTTCTTTTATGTTTATTCGAAAAGGATGGGGTTGTATGCAGTATTATTTATGCTATGAGGATTGTGATGAATGAATACATTATCATAATTAACCTGTTAACGTTCACGTCACTGTTGCCATTCGCTGGAAGCCGGCCGGGACTGCACCGGTCCCAATTTATCCTCGTGACGCAAATACCAGTTTTCGCTGATTGCGAATGTTTGGACGTCATATGGTACCGTCAGCAATATCATCCAAAGTATTAAATCGAAAAGGTTATAAATAAAACTACTTTACGGATTTTATCGCGTTTGTATTTGATTAGATTGTACAGAAAATTTTCTGTAATGACGATGACTTGTTGGACGTGTGACATCTTAGTCCGCCCGTGACCATGAACGTTGCAAAGTGTTCGAAATGTTGGGCCATCAAAAATCGAACATAAACGCGATAAAATCTGTAGTTTTATTTACAATGTGTAGTACTCGCGTAAACATCAGGAATCGTAGAGGATATTTGATATACTAGTTTTTAACAATACATAACTCTTAATGTACATAAATGTAAGTAGTTAAAATGATGTTCTTAGTATTTTGGGTTCCGAGTAAGAATAAAATGCATTTTGCTCGTGGGTATTATAAAAGACGATTACAGGATATAATATGTATATAACATCGATGCAAGAGAAGGGAAATTCTAATTAAAACCTATTTGACCATGGTGAATAGTTGGTCAATTTGCCTCTTATAGTGGAGGAGGTTAAAGTCCAGAAATTAAATGTATATGAGCTGATTTGATTAAGTTTCGGGTTTAATTATGGTTTGTTATTATTGTTTACATAATACCTGAACTGCCAGGTTAGCCGTATAGTTTAAGCATGGGTATTATCGATCACTAGGTGAGTCTTAAGAAACGATTATTTAACTCTAAAGGCGCTTCCTTAGCAGAATTTGAAATAATACATATTTTATTTTCTATAATCAATTTTTTTTTCAGTCCCTACACACTAACGAAGTGATTTTGACACGAAATATATGTGGAGATTCATTAATGCACTGAAAAATGTAGAGCAAAGTGGTACGTATACAAATATGTGTTTTTTTTTAATTTTTATTCTATGGATCTCATTTATAGATAAATGAATAAATCAGCCACTTTTTACTTACTTTATTATAATAATATGAACTAATTCGTGTGGTGATCGAGTAAGAATACAATTCACCACTCCAGGCGTGTTGGTATAGGGTTTTGTTTCGAGTTATCCTTCTCTTGCATAGATGTTATATGCATATTTAATTCCTAAGTTCGTCTTTTACACCCACGGGTAAGAGAGGGGGTGGTGAATTGTATTCTTACTCCGTCGGCACATTCGAATATTCTTCTCTTACTCGTCTTGTACGATCACTTATACGAAAGGAAATAGTGGTGACTCATTATATTTTTACTCTTTTCTGTATGACATAATAATGATTTATACTTTTAAAAGATGATAATATAATCGTTTATCAAACGTGGCATTTATGACATTATAGGGAAAACATGTTTTCCCCGTGGAGAGTTGAGATAAATACAGTTGTCGCTATCCGATTACTTGTCTATGTGAGTTCTAAAAATCACCTAAGCGTTTACTAGTAGAGAGACAGTTGAATGATCCTCAACCCGCCAAACGTGGAGATTACGACAGTATCCCCTCATATAAGTGACACAATGTTACAGGGAGCCCATGGATGTGGACGGCACAGTAACGCGCTTTGTGTTGATCTACGAGGGAAGCTATGTTTAAGAGTGGTCGGCAAAAGGCCGACTGATATGTCTGATAAGAGCCATCAAGTAATGGATGAACCTGAATCCATTCGTATTTTTATTAGCCATCAGACAATGCGTAAACGTTAGAAACTACTAGATATTTTTTTTAGAAAACCTGAAGTCACTGAAGCTCGCCATAAGATGAAAGCAACAATACGAACTTATTCGGTTGGCAAGAACACAATTAGACGCTGACTGCGCTCTACAGGAGTCACTGAGCACCTCTAACGATTCACAAGCTGATAAAATATAACCAGTAATGAAGACGGATTACCCTACAAAAACAAGTCGAGTGGAAATAAAAATGGCGCCCGAAAGATGGTCGGACGCTTAGAAAGCTTTCTAGACGATGTGTATACGACGAACTTGTAAGTGTTTTGAAAGTAAATGCACGTAACGTGGCATTTGTGGTTTCACAATGCTTTTTTAGGATATTCCAAGTATTTTTTGTGTGCCGAAAATTTCTTGAGATATTTTACCTAATGTTTAGCTCGAGCGATGTTTGATCTTTTTTAACTTTTTATTACATTCCTTTGCTTAGCAGATGTTAAAATATTTGCCATTTGTTGAGTCACCATTATCATTTCAACTCATAGACGTCCCACTGTTGGGTTCGAGCCTCTTTCACAATAGGAGGGAAATTGACCTTACTATACCATGCTTTTCTTTCTCTTGCATAGATGTTATATGCATATTATATCCCTTAGTACGATATCCACGGGCAAGATAGTGTTAGACTCACCTTGATTACACTTTCGCGAACTAATATTAAATATTATAATAGTAAATAAATAAATTATTATTATTATTATTATTATTATTATTCAACCTTACCAATAAACCACCGATATCACATTTAATCACCATTACACTAAACACAGATAACACTCCAATACTACAGCGTACAGCTCCACAATTCTGCGACAACCGCTCACCGGCTTGGCTATCGAACGACTGCCCTAGCGGGACCGCGATCCTATTTCATAGGTTCGCCGTCGCGCTGAAAAATATTGGAATACCGCCACTTGAAAAATATAAAAATACAAAGTACCTAATTATTAATACTATAATGATACAATTATGTCCAACATTTTAGAGATCGTAACAATAGGGAGTGATGAGTTGTATTCTTAATCCGTCACCACACGGAAAATGTTCTCTAAAACCAATTTAGAGCTTCCGTTTTAAGTTATTTCTAAAAGATATCTGATATTTATTTATCATAGAAAGACGAATTAATAAATTTGCTTGTACTATATCATCATATCTCATTATCATCTCAGCTTATGTAAATGCCACTGTTAGGCTCAGACTTCTCGACAATGGGAGAGAAATTGACCTACTATACCACGCTGGTCAGACGTGTTGACATAAGGTTTTATTTTGAGTTTTTATTCTCCAGCATAGATATTAATTACTTATCAAATCCCTTAGTCGTTTTTCACGACATTTACGGGTAGGAGAGGAGTGTTGAATTATATTCTTACTCCATCACCACAAGGAGAACTTGTACCTTATATTAGTACTATATCTCTTTTGTGATGTTAATTCAAATATTTCATGGTTATAAATATATAGACATTCATCTCAGCCTATATATGTCCCACTGTTGGGCTCAGATCACATCCATAATGTGGGAAGAATTGACCTACTATTCTGAACACTGACTGAACACGTCTGCAATATATATTGCCCAATAGGGGACGTGTTGCAATAAGATTTTGTTTCAAGGTTTCCTTCTCTTGCACAGATGTTATGTGATATCATATCCCTTAGTCTCTTACTACATCCACGGGCAAAGTGGTGAATTGTATTCTTACTCCGTCACCACACAGCACGTTTACGATGTTAATTCATATATTTTATGATTATAAATATATGACATTACATATGTATACGATAACTTAGGCCTAAAATTGTACTGATCGACATCAGCGGGTTCTTGATGTGAAAAGCTAACGCTATGTATATACATACACTTTAAAGCGTTCATGGTTACGATCGGACAAGATGTCTCACATCCAACAAGTCATAGTTATTATAGTCTATAATATCTCTCTACCTGCTACATATTTTTTTCGTGTGGTGACGGAGTAAGAACACATTCACCACTCTTTATCTTGCCCGTGGATGTAGTAAAAGACGACTAAGGGATATAATATGCATATAACATATATGCAAGAGAAGGAAAACTCGAAATAAAACCCTATACCAACCTGTTTGACCAGCATGGTATAGTACGTAAATTTCCCTCCCATAGTGGAGGGGCCTGGGCCTTACAGTCGGAAATATATGAACTGAAATAATAATGAAATGATGCTATTTTTTTTTATATTCCTTATTACAAAATGTCTCTAGTACGCCGGTAATGGTAAAGGAAAAGCTATGTTACATGCATATTATTATATAAGATTACTCTAATGACACTTGTTAAGTTTGCTTTAGAAACTGGGCAGCGAAATTTGAAGCTACTTCAGCCAGTACGTAAGAGGGACTTATGAATACACAACTTGTAGTAAGTTTTTGAGCACTTCTATGTAATAACTTGGTACAAGTTAACAAAGTATTGATTACTTTGATAAATTACAAGTGAAAGATATCGCCTAAATCATCATGTTTTATCACAAAATGCAGTTATTTGCTTCCAACATCCAGCGACGCCATGCAAATTTCACCAGGTCGTCATTCCAGCTAGTGGAAGGGTGTCTTACACTGGGTCGTCCGTTACATAGTCACTAATCAAGAACCTTTTTTCCCCAGCGGTTGTCGGTTCATCGAGCGATTTCGTTTGCCCATTGCCTTCACTTCACTTCAGCATGCTAATTCTTGATAAACTAAGTTACTTGCAGTAAGATATACTAAGTTCTTATTATCTGAACTTGTCTTCGTCAGCAATTGCCGTGTGGTGACGGAGTAAAAATACTATTCACCACTCTTTATTGCCCGTGGTTGTCGTGAAGGACGTCTGCAATATGCTGATAACGTTTATGCAAGACTTTGAAAACTCGATATATAACCCTACACCAACCCGCTTGATCAGTGTAGTTGGTAAATTCCCTTTCATCGCGAAAGAGGTTCAAACCCAGCGGTGGGACATATAGGAGCTTTTTATAAGTGTTATAAAAATGAATGAATTACCAAAAATCAAGAGAAAACTCCAGCTAAATTCTAAGCGAGCCTCTCCATCCGCCAAATTAATTTTACAAAAACAATTTAAGTGTCCGACGTAAATTATTTCGCCTCTTGTTCAGTAATAATGTAATGCGAGCCCCTGCTATATAAATAATGATATTACCAACAAAATCTTTATTCGCTTGAAAATGCATCGTGAATTCTCTACAGTGCAATATGTAACTGAGAAGTGATGAAAAAAAAATATACATATAATTACACTAAATCCATGGAACAGACTACGTAGTCAGTCTAGGTCATAACAACGATCACTACATTGCGAATTGCTAAAGTAACATTTTAATTTAAATATTTATCCGTATAGTGATGGAGTAAGATAAGATGTAATGTATTCTTACTCCACATCACCATCTTACCCATGACGTAAAAGACGACTAATGGATATATTATGAGAGGAAAAGAGAAGGAAAATTCGAAATAAACCCCTATGCCAACCCATGGTCAGCGTGGTATAGTAGGTAAATTTCCCTCCAAAGGGAGGTGCTTTAAGCCCAGCAGCGGGACGCAAATGAGCTGTGATTAATGAAAATCTTTTCAAATAATTGTTACCGATTGTATATACTTTCTAAGAGCATGAAATCTATTAAAATTTTGAATTCCCTAATTTCACCTATTTTTAACAAGGTATAAATACTAATTTCCCTGCCGCATTTAAGTCACAATTGATAAAAAAAGTAAATTTTGTTGCCCTCTTTTAAGTATCAACCAATCAACTCTCTCAAAGCCCAACCACGTTCAACTTCCTTTGAATATATAATTGTTTTTAATGCGCACTCTCAGTTAATTGAAGTCAAATGCTATTGAGTTTCTAAGGGTAGGTAAGCACTCTATAAATATATTTTAACAGTGTCATTAGCATTTTAATATTAAATGACTGGTCTCAAAATAAATAAAAACCCATTTCATTCTCTCAAAGCGTAGTTTTCTTTAACGATTGTCCATTGCAGATTTATTCCGGACTTACTAATTAAACAAGAAAGCGCAATTAAAAGCATACCTTTCTATATCGTGAAAGCCGTTTACAAATTTATTCAACACACCGAGTATTTTATTCTGTTCTTTGTATTATTTTAATTTATAGTACCGTAACTTAAGGGAAAAATATACAAGAGTGTCATCAGACCTGTCGCTATGTATGGATTTGAATGTTGGGCATTGAAAAAGACGGATGACAGAAGAGTGCATCAATATCGTACTGAAATGCATATACTGAGATGGATAAGATAAAAAATGACATACTCTTAGGGGAAGCCTAAAAATGGCACCAGTGATAGAGAGGATTAAGGACGCAAGATTCTTGGTATATACATGTGATGAGGACGGATGTAAGGCAATATCAATATGATTGTGGAGTATGATTATGAGAAGTAAACATTGTAGCAGACCCAAAAATAAATGGACGGATTGTGTGAATGAGGATATGCATATGAAAGCAGTGAGTGCAGATGCGACGGCTGATAGGAGGTTATAAAAGGTAAGAATAAATTGTGTTGACCGCACTTAGTATGGGATTAGGGAAGTTATGAATAATGATGAAGAAGCAATCATTTTAAACCTTAAAGTAAAATGTTTTTGTTTCAAATCATCGTCATCATCTCGGCTCATATTACGTCCCACTGCTGGGCTCGAGCATCCTCCTCAATGGGAGGGAAATTGACCTACTACACCACACTAGTCAGGTGGTTTGATATAGGGTTCTCTTTTAAGTTTTCCTTCTCTTGCACAGTTGTTATATGCATAATATATCCTTCAGTCGTCTTTTACGACATCCACGGGCAAGATAGGGAGTGGTGAATTGTATTCTTACTCCGTCATCACACTGTATAAATGAAATATAATCGCGATAAAATCTGTAAATATTATTTTATTTGTAAAATTAGCGTAATCATCAAAATCAATGTGATTTAATTATATATTTTCTAATTAAATAATAACTTAAATTAATAGTATTAAAGCATCTTTCTCGATTAGTTCAACGAGGTTAGAGTAGCTGTATTGGAGGTCATTCGATAGGCATAGAGGAGAAACCTAGAAGATTATGTGGTTCCACGCAGACCCTTCGTGTCCTTCTTTTTTTCTTATTTTAATTGAACGTGAAATAAATTTAGGTTTATTCGAAAAAAATAATGTTATGTAAAGACAGATCTAGCTATACTTCCGTCACCTTATTCACAATTATTACACTGTTACTCTTAATCTATTTATCTTTCTTTCGTCAGCTTATCAATAACTTGAATAAAAACCTTACGACGTGGTGTTATAATCGTCCCAATTGCTCTGTATGTTTTATGCAACAATATTTCTTCATTTATTCTTTCTAAAACCACCATTTTTCAATAACTTCCCAGTCATTATTATTTATTTAATTCATAATTTCATCTCATATATGTCCCAGGAGTGAAATTGACCTACTATACCAAGCACCACACCAAATGGGTTGGCATAGGATGTAATATCGAGTTTTTCTCCTCTTGCATAGATATTATGTGCGTGTTAGACGGAGGGTGTTGAATAGTATTCTTACTCCGTTACCACAAGGAAAACTATATGTTTATGGAATAAAAAAAATACTTTTACGATGACAATTGACAAGGAAATTGCATGTTATATAAAGAATCGTTGTTTAACAAAATAAGTTAGATTATATTATAAGTTTTCTCATAAGAAAAATAATCCAATCTAACTTATTGCACTACTATCTCTGTGCCACAAATTACTTTTGATAACGCATAATGATTAGAAAAACATGTTGTAAATAAAACTACTTTACGGATGGCATTCATGGTCACAGGCGGACGCTATTAAGTTTTCGAAACGTAGGGCAATCAAAAATTAAATACAAACGCGATAAAATCCGTAGTTTTATTTATATTCGCGTAAACATCAGAAATCATTATTAGAAAAACACGTTTATTTTGGAGATTGCCTATGGTATAATCACACCCTGTCCGATCCGTACGGAGAGATAGATGGATGGCATGCAACCCCATAATTTGCCGTACATGTAACTTCTCAATTGTCTCGTGGGCGGGCCACCGGTAATTAGTGGCACCTATAGCGGAATAGACTTTCGGGTATCATGCCGAGTCGACACCCTGACAACCCCAACTACTGGGTATGGCCTTGTACTTTTTTTGTCAATATCTATAATAAACACTTTACAACGGCACAGGAATCGCTTGATATACTTTCTGCTGCTGAGTTTGAGCCTCTTCTGCAATAGGAGAGCAAATGACTTACTATACCATGTTGGTCAGACGGGTTAGTATAGGGTTTTATTTAGGGTTTTATTTTTCTCTGTTCCCCTTAGTCAACTTTAACGATACCCATAGGTAAGAAAGGGGTAGTGAATTGTATTCTTACTCCGTCACTATACGAAATTAAAAGTAAAATCAATATTATGCCCAATTTGTTTAGTATAGAAAGTCTGTTCCATTATGGCTGTACATAATTAAAAGTTCGTAAATCACGATATTAAGAGAATTAAAACACCTTTTCTGAGCCAGGCTCTAGTCTGGATATACCCCGTCCAAATCTGTGAGTTTTAATTATAAAAATAGTGTCATTTTCTTTTATATCCATCCAACTTATGATACAATATATACTGTAAATATGCCAGTGATCGACCAAGACAATAGGTGTTCTATCAATAGGCAGTATGCTGAACGCAGTTGTCAATACGAATGGCAGGTGGAGTGTGTTATGCTGCCAATATCCGATGTGTCAGTCGCGTACTCTTGTCTATAAGTATATAGGAAACTGGCTCAACAAGCAGCTTTGCTTATTTCATATTATTTTGTTTCAATATCCACGCCGTTCTATGGAATTACCACGTTGATGGCCACGGGCCTTTTTATGAAACCGACCTGAGAAGCCATTTTGTTTTAATGAAAATTATGTTTTCTATATCAACATGTTTGACCAGCTTGGTATAGTAAATTAATTTCGCTCCTATTATGGAGGAGGCTCAAACCTAGCAGTGGGACATGAGCTGATTATAAAGATGACGATATTACAAAAAGTGGTAAGTATAATAATCAAAATGTTAATCGAAACTGGAACAAAGAATTTCATGTAAGCCAAATCTGATTTGCCTACACTTTTCTGAAGCGGCGATCTATGTTTTTATTTCTTCATCTTAATTCATATACGTCCCACTACTGGGCTCGAACCTCTTCCAGAATAGGAGGGAAATTGATCTACTATCTACTGATCAGTTAGCACAGGGTTTTATTTCGAGTGTCCCTTCTTTTACATAGATATTATATGTAAATTTATAGTCGTCTATTATGACATCCATGTGGTCAAGACAGGGGGTGAATTGTATTCTTACTGCATCACCATACGAGAAAAACTATATTTACACTAAATAGTGGGCAAAGTAGTGGGCATCCTAGTTAAGTTCCCAAACTGCGAAATAAATTGTTACTGGCAATCGACGTGTTACTAAAAATTTTTGTTTTCTCAGCAGTTGCTATGTAAGGGACACTATATAGAACGCGCAATAAATGCGATATCTTCAAGTCAGCCCAAACAAGTCCCACTGTTGGGCTCGGGTATGCTCCCCTATGGAAGGGAATCTGACCTACTATACCATGCTGGTCAAACGTATTGGCATCTGCGTAATATATCCCTTAATCATCTTTTGCGATACCTTGACTGCGCGATGTCTTATTGTTACTAAATTATGCTCAATTTTGATTTGATTTATAGACATTGATTTTCTTTTATATATCGCAGTTTTATGTATGCTATCCTGATATCCTAAAACTTTTCCGGATAAATGATACAATGAGAATTTTTGGCGTACAAACAAACAAACGCTTCAGCTTTACAATAGTAATATGTAGTTATGAATAGCGTAGTTAGCGCTAACTTTAAAAATAGAAACCATTAACTACCTTATGAGTGGTATTTATGTGGTATTTATGTAGTATTTCACTGTTTCATTTTTTTTTTACCTAAACGTAATTTAAGATGATTAATAAAATTACTAATCATAAAGAATATAATTTTCTCATATAGAATCATTTTCTTCTTGTGCTGACAGTCAATTTGTAACAAAATGAGGGTCAAAATTTAATAACTAATTTATATAGTGGGTAGATAATTATAAATATCTGCAATAACGATGACTTGTTGGACTTCAGACATCTTAGTCCGCCCGTGACCATGAAAGCTGTAAAGTGTTCGAAACGTCGAGCAATCAAAAATTAAATACAAACGCGATAATAGTAGTAGTTAAGTAGTTTTATTTACAATGTTATTTAAGAACTTAAATTTGAGAATAATTTTCTTATTCTTTAAAGAACATACGCAAAACTACATTATGTATATGCATAGATATTTTAGGATGTTTGCAATAGATAATTAATATTAACTGTACAAATGACGGCACGATCTAGATACCAAGCTTCCGTACCAAGTGTTGTGGATTCTTGTCAAAATAATTTAAAGTTAAACTTTTGTACTTATTATTTTCAAGAGATATTGCACCCTAAAGAGATTTATTAAACTGGCCCACTGCAACTATTTTGAGAGTTAGGCTCTAAGCCGAGATATAATATTGATATGTAGGTTTTCCATTGGTGTTTTTTTTTCTGCTGTTGGCCGCTTTCTTTTTTTTGTTGTGTGGTGATGAAGTAAGAACCATCTATCTTTTTTTGTGGGTGTCGTGAAAGACAGTCGTCTGGAAAGGATAAACTATTCATATAACAGAAACTTTTTTCTATCATTTCAAGTAGGGTTGCCAGGTCGTCAAACCTAATAGCCGGACAGACCAGCCAGTTTGGCCGGACATTTGGGTAGAAAGGCCGGACATCCTACATTATTGAGGATTTTGTGTTTTAGTATTATTAGGTACGGCAAAAAAATTTATGTAAAATTAAGCTTTTTGGATTATTATGACAACAGTCGACTCGCCTGCGCTCGGCCACGCTCGGCGCTAGCTCGTTTGCAAAATGTGAAAAGCCTAATAAAAGCCGGACACCGATTATTTTGACCAGACACGCAATTAAAAAGCTTACATATGTCTGGCTTTATCCGGACGCCTGGCAACGCTAATTTCAAGTAGTCTTTACTTGAAGTGGTAGGACCACACTGTCGACAGTTATCTGTCTACAGCCGCGGGCCGGTCCATCCGGAGTAGTACCACACTCTCGCAGAAAATCGACGTCTGAGTAGAAGCAATTTGTTACTGCGCTTCGTTCGGTGAGCGAGAGAGCCGGAAGCCCAACTTTCTGAGGGTGTTTGCGTGTGGAGGGTTTTGGTGATGCCCTTGGTATCATCGAGCCTCAATGCACGCACTCACACTCCCTTCACTTTCTTCGCGGTAGGCAGCGGCCTTGTAAAGGTCCATGAGCGGCAGCAACACTTACCATCAGGTGTACTGTTTGCCCGTTTGCCACCGAGTGCAATAAAAAAAAAGTGGTACCCTATACGAACACGTCTGATTAACGTGATATAGTAGATCAATCTCCCTTCTATTATGGAGGAGTTTCGAGCCCAATAGTGGTACGTGTATGAGCTGATGGTAGCAAACGAGCAAGCAGCACATCTGATGGTCAGTGAGTCGCTCATGGAAGTTAACCGGGCCATCTAGTTAAAATAAAAACCAACACCTCAACTTTTACATTATTGATACTAAAAATTTAATCTACTTACAAGAATTATATAGATGATGCTTCTAACATAATTTTTTTGATATAAATTCTCTATCCTACTCTTAACATTCATTAATTTTCATCTGTTTTTTCTGTTATTCCTTATACCAAAGAAGCTATTAACTGTGGTGGCATTTACAGGATAAATGTTTTAACAGGAAAATGCGATTGATAATTTAAGAACAAGGAAAAATACTTAATTTATTATAAAAACCTATTATTAATGTGGATTTTTAAATTAAAAGATAATAAAACGCACGAATAATGATAATCTAACTATATTTGCATTAAGGTAATGCTAAATGAAGAGGCTCAATAATTAATTTGTAATAGAAAAACTTGAGTGGCTTTTATGTGTACGCTTTTTAAATTAAAAGCTTAATTAAGGCTTTCAATTTGAAAGAAAGAAAATGTATTGTAGTTATTGCGACGAACTATACATGCGTCCTCTATAGCAAAGCGTAACCGAAAACTGATATGCCTCTAACGTATTGTATCGGTGTTAATAGTAGTCTAGTAACGGTTATCAGTTATCTGGGTAAAAATAACTAGCGATAACGCGACGCTGTCAACTGCCAATACGATTGATAATCATCATCATCTTGCTCTTATCCCAATTACTTGGGGTCGACGCAATATGTCATCTGTTTTGACATATTGCAAAAAGTTTCGGCAATGACTTTTATGACCGGCCGCCTGCCTGACGTCAACCCTCCTTGGGAATGTAATCGTTGACCCAAATGGTACCAGATGAAGTTGGTTCGGGTCAATCTAGGGCTCTTAGTCGTCTTTTAGGACACCCACGAGCAAAGCAAGGGTTGGTAGTATTCGAAGCCGCTACCACACAGCACTGATAATACAACCTACTAACTAAAATATACAAGTTTCGTTATGTTGGTAACCAAACGAACACTAATAAGGCAAATAACCAAAATAATTATGCTCTTCTCTACCTCTTCTCATTTTCTACATGATTCCTGACGTTCTAAACAGAGAGGTAGCGGTTAATGGCTAGCCGCGTAATAACAAGCAATATTTTACGAATATTATTATAAACCGCTCCTATTTCTATTGACCTAAGATTTAAGTGTTATAAACTTTGGTAAATCAAGAAGGTGCTTTGTTTCACATTGCTATCGTATACTACGAAAGAAAAAGAAGACATTTAATTCTCGCAAAAGAAAATATGCAACATCCTAATTGATATTATAAGTGGGTAAGTCAGTTTGTTTGTTGTTACGCTTGAACACGTAAATCATTAAACCGATTCTAAAAATTCTTTCACCAATAGAAAGCTACATTATCAGTGAATAACAGGCTACATTTTATCTCCGTATTCACACGGGGACGGCAACCACTCGGGAATTTTTTTTTGTTGCAAATGGTGGCTAACGAGCAAATAATACCTGATGGTAAATGTTGCTGTCACTCATGGCTATTTGCTAGGCCGCTGCCTATCGCGAAGAAAGCGAAGGGAGTGTGAATGCGTGCAATGAGATTCGGTGATACTAAAAGCATCAATAAAACCCAACACACGCAAACACCCTCAGAAAATTCAGCTTCCGACTCTCTCGCTCACCGAACGAAGCGCAGTAACAAATTGCTATTACTCGGACGTCGATTTTCTGCGAGAGTGTGGTACTACCCCGGACGGACCGGCCTGCGGCTGTAGACGGACAACGGTCAACGGCGTGGTCCTACCACTATATACTGACACACTATTTGCTAGTGTGATAACTTCTAGGTCGACCAGACTTAAGTTTTTTTTTTAGTAAGATATCTATTTGATCTTAATGGTTTATCTGCTAATATTAATGGCTTAAAATGAAATTTTGAATTATCAGTACATTCATCTTTCACTACTGCTGAAAATATGGCGTGATCATGATAAGGTAAATTATAGCGCTAAAGCGCAACATCGTATACCTTTCGTGAGTAACAATAACTAGTGTTATAATTGTTGTAAGAAACGAACGTTTGTAATAAGACGTTTATTACCATAAAATGCATGTTGCTTATCTTTATGCTTTGGCTAAACTTTGTTTCTATAAACATAGCAATTCCCTAGTGGCCATTTTTGGGACATTTCTCTGAAAAACTGAAAAATTCTTTAGAACAATACACGTCTTTTTTAGAGAAAAGTCCCAAATATTTCCATCAGGGTTAAGCCAACAATACTTGGATTCATTAAATGTCTATATCCACGAATGCCGGGTGGTGACGGAGTAAGAATACAATTCACCACTACCTATTTTTCCCTGGGTGTTGTAAAAGACAACTAAGGGATTAAATATGTATATACCATCTACGCAAGAGAAGGAAAACTCGAAACAAAACCCTACACATGCCTGACAAGCGTGATATAGTAGGTCAATTTTCCTTCTATTGTAGAAGAGGCTCGAATTCAAAAGTGGGATGTATATGATCTAAAATGATGAAAATGAAGGATGATCTACGGAAAAGAGAGCATGAATGAAGAAATAATGAAGTCACCACACGCATATGAATAAAGATCTATTGTATCTAAATTGAAAATCATTTACTGTTTATAACACTCGCTGGAGCACTCATTTAAGTTTAATCTTTTACTTTAAATTATCATCTCTATGTGGTGATGGAATAAGAATACAATTTACCACCGTCTATCGTGACCATGGGTATTGTAAAGACGTCTAACAGATATAATATGCGTATAACATCTATAAAAGAGAAGAACAATTCGAAGTAAGACCCAATAACAATCTCTCTCGACTAGCCTGGTATATTACTCTTTTATTGTAAAGGTTGCTCGAGCTCAATACTGTGACGAATATGAGTTTAAAAGAGTGTAAATGAATTCAATATACTACCGCTCGATCGATGCGATCGCCACTGAGAAGTTCCTACGATAATCTCATGTTTTTTGCCTATAATTTTGTGAAAATCTATACTAATGTTATAAAGAGGAAAGATTTGTTTGTTTTGAATAGGCTTCGAAACTACTGGACCGTTTTCAAAAATTCTTTCACCAATGGAAATCTATAATATCAAGGAGGCATAGGCTATATTTTATCCCGATATTTCCAAGAGAACGGGAACTACGCGGGTAAGACGACCGAAACCGAAGCTAGGCGAGGGCAAGTTGCTAGTAAAGTATAATAATCTTCATCTTAATTAAATTTATTCGTGTGGTGACGCAATGAGAATGCAATTCATCACTCCCTATGTTGTCCTTGGGTCCAAAAGACGACTAAACATATAACATCTATGTAAGAGAAGGAAAGCTGGAAATAAAACCCTACACTAATCTGTCTTAGTAGTATGTATAGTAAGGTCAATTTCTCTCCTATTGTGGAGGAGACTCGAGCCCAGCAATGAGACGTATATAAGCTAAAAAAATGTTGATGAAATATTATAAAACTAACAATATTAAATGAGAAAGTTTTAAATTGTAATATTTCAAGCGATGTCAATGAAAATAATTTACTATAGTGCCAGTAAAGCTAGTGATTCATATTCAAAGACAAACATAACATCCATAAAAAAACCAAGCGATCTCACGAAAATGGAGCATAAAGTGAAAAGGAATAGCGGATATTATTTGGTCGTACGATATATCACTGAAATGGGACTACAGGGTGGGTGGGGAGAGAAAACAAACTCACTTCCAATATCCAATGAAAAATCAATCCATCAAATCTAATAAAAAATCTAGTACCTCCAGGTTGTTATTGAGTTATAGATAGTGGCAGACAATTTGTGGATTGTCATAGTCTCACAGACGAAGTACTATTTTTGACGTCAGTTACAGACGCTGAATAACATATAAAATATTGAACAAGAGTTTATGAAAATTTGGAATGCGAAATATTCGTTTCAACCATGGAAGCGCCAATAGGAATGAGAGATTTAAACTTAATAACTAAATCGTAAATAAAACTATTTTACGAACTTTGTCGCGTTTGTATTTGATTTTTGATTACCCGACGTTTCAAACACTTTGTAGAGTTCATTCTCAAGGGCGCGCTTAGTCCGCCCGTGACCATAAACGCTGCAAACGTGATAAAATCCCTAGTTTTATTTACAATGTGTATACATACTCGCGTAAACATTAATAACCAGAATTTTTTTAAGTATTTTATTTATTTGCAAAATAACGCATCATTTTCGACTGACATTACATAAATATTAACAGAACTGCAACGGTATTCCGATAGGTGTAGATTTGAATTATGCGCGTGGCATTCATTGTTCACTCGCAAACAAACTCTGCTTTCCGTGTGGTGACGGAGTAAGAATATTATTCATCTTGCCCGTGGGTGTTATAAAAGAGGACTAAGGGATATAATACGCATGTCCATGCATGAGAAGGAAAACACGAAATAAAACCCAATAACAGCTCATCTGACCAGCGTGGTATAGTTGGTCAAATTTACTCCTATCCTGGAGGAGGCTCGAGCTTAGTAGTGGGACGTTCATGAGCTGAAATGATGAAAAATTTGCTTCAATGTTAGGAAGTATCAAATTACATTTTAAAATCAAAGAAAAAAAAACAGTACGGTGACAGGGAAGTATAATGCCACTCTTTTACGCGTGCGTAGTATTATGATGGCTTTGGTATACAAGCGAATGACATCACGTCAAAAAAAAAGATAGTGAAACAAAGATTCTTAATTTCTTACATAATATATACATACTAGCTGACCCAACAGACGTTGTTCAATTTAAATAAAAAAAAACAAAAAAACTGTTTCCAATTATTAATCTAAAACATTCTCATATCCATCGGAATAGTTAAAAAAAATATCAAAATCGGTCCAGCCGCTTAGAAGGAGTTCATTTACAAACATACGAACAGAAGATTTATATATATATATAAATGTTTATATAGTCGAAAAAAATTTTACATTACTTGTTAATTTTTTCTTAAATTTTCTAATTTTCTGCGCAACTTTCTTAATTTTTTTTTCCGTAAAAGTCATTTTCAAAGTATTGGAAAACTTAAAAAGAAAGATGGATGAAATCGGTAAAGTCCTTCTCAAGTTATATTATTGTCCAGCCCGAACAGCGCCACCTACCGAGTCCAATTGTGAATCTAAACCATCCTCGAATCCCTTTGAACACACACAAAAAATTTCGTCAATATCGTTCAAGCCGTTTAGGAGGAGTTCAGTGACATACACACGTACGCTAGAAATTTATATATAAGATATTCACGCTTTTTCCCATAGGGGTAGGCAGACACCACTTCTCTCCCCTTGCTACGATCTTGATATTCCCCTTTCGCCTCCTCCACATTCATTAATCTCTTCATGCATATTCTTCAGTAAACCGAAGAATATGCATGAAGGGTTAAAGGGTACTTCTAACCTGGCCTTCCTTAAGAACGTCCTCGATTTGATCGTGAAACGTCCGCCTTGGTCTTCCCCTTCTAACACTTCCGCTCAGATTCGCCTTATAAATTCTTCTTGTTAATCTCCTTTCATTCATTCTCTCTACATGACCAAACCAACTTAACATACCTTTCTCAATCATTGTCACTACATCAACATTCATACCACAACGTTCCCTGATTACACTGTTCTTAATTCTATCACTCAGTTTCATACCAATCACGCTTCTCAGCTCTCTCATTTCCACAGCATTTATTCTACTAAAATATACATAATACATGGTTTCCGATTGTAGAGAAGTGACGTTCTTAGCAGAGTTTGGTGTGAACTGAAAAGCAAGAAGAAATACTAAAATCTTTGTGATCTTCAATCTCTTAGAATTCAAAACAGATACAATATAAATATTTTTATAAAATCTGAAGTCTCTCAAGCTTGTCGTTAGAAAAAACGCAACAATACGAATTATTCGTTTGGCAACAATTCAATTAGACGCCGATTGGGCTCTAGAGAAGTCGTTCACTGAGCTCCTCTAACGATCCTTGAACGATAAAATAGAATTGGGTAATGAAGACGGATTACTTACCTTGCAAAATTGTCACTCAGGATTTTGTAAATATTCATTTCACGCACACCTATATTCAGATAAATTATTAATTTATGAATTAAATAAATATTTGTCTTTCACATTAGCTTCGTCATTTTTATCCCTACAATAGGTAGTAGCCATGTATGATATAAAAACAATCCCTTCGAAGTTCTGGAAAGTACTTAATGTTAGGAATTTATGGTTACAAAGCAAACGTCTTTAAGTTTTTAAATTCGATAGATTTTTATTATTATTTTTATACGTAATATAACTTTTAGAAACATTAGATGGTATTTGAATTGGTAAAATATTAAAAAGAAATTGATACGACTATAATATATGCTCATTTGGTCTGGTAATAAATGAAAATCTTGTTTCAGTTTATCTAGAAAACTCGTACGAGTTTTCTATATATAATTTAGACACAATTATTATGTTGAAAGTATTTTATATCGTACTAATTTCTCTTCCAGCCACGCTGTTAATACAAATCCGAAACTCAACACAGGCCAGACAGTTTAGTACAGGAAGTTTCATCATTCAGGCTTACCATCTCTTACAATGATACTATTATTTACGCCTATTAGTAGTGTTATGGTCACTCGCTAGAAAGGAACGGTTTTGTATTTTTACTCCGTCACCACACATAATTTCACATAAATATATAGAATATATGGTAATAATTACATCATATCAAAAATGAACAAATAACTTTTTACAAAATAAACATTCTATATCATCAAATGACAGTTACCTCACGCGATAAACAAATGTCCCGTTTGAGGACTGTACCGCGTTACTTTTTCGACTTCAGTCCCTTTGAGAATTTGTAATAAAATATCGTTGTACCTTCCATATATTAGTTGCGTCGAGAATAAAGTATATTTATTTACATGCCATACAATTTTTGATGAGAAACAAGGTGTCTGAATGTGTTGAAAGTTTTGTATTACAAATATCTCCCTGTGGAGTCGTTAGGTATATTTATTGTTAGCAATTAATATTCTCTCTTGTGGCAATAGAAATAGTCTAAGCAAATGTTTGTTACCATCAGATCTTATACGTACCACTGCTATGATAGAGTATCTCCATAATGTGAGAGATATTGACCTACTATTGGTATAGTTACGTGTTGCTGGTTAAACGGATTGGTATAAGGTTCTATTTCGAGCTTTATTTTAAAGGGATATTATTTGCTTGCGTCACCTATTTTTATGTAATACGATCACTGACTGGAAAGGAAGCGATGATGACTTTCGTATTATTACTCAATCACCATATATATGTCAATTGTTTGTTATTTATTGTATGTACTTTAATTCTTTTTTAAATTTTTTATTAATTTGTATAGTGGAGGAGGAGGAGGAGGAGACCAACAGCCCGGCATGCAAATGTCCCCGTTTTAAACCCACTTTACACCTTTAAGTTTTATTTATTTTCTTTCATTTCTCTTTTTTTCTCTACGGAGTTGTGTATGTTAAATCCTATATTGTCACTTATAACAAAAGAAATCATCGCGAGGAAATATGCAAGTCTAAGCTAGAGATTGCAAAGCGGGCCCGGGCTCGGTACCCTTTTAGGCACCCACCGGGCCCGGCCATTCTAACTGGGCCCGGTCACCGGACCCGGTAAGAATGGTCAGCTTTTTAAGATCATTCTTTCAGACTGCTAAATAATTCTGGTAGTATGTCAGATATTAACAATTTTCGAAAACATTATGCTTAATCAGATGTTGATTCATTTTAATAGACATGGTATTTTTCATAAAAATCAATTTGGCTTTACTAAGAATTGCTCTACTATTGATGCGGGCGTAGAGTTATTGAAAAATATTTTTGCAGCCTGGGAGGAATCACATGAGGCCTTAGGTGTTTTCTGTGATTTATTCAAGGCATTTAATTGTGAACAACATGAAACACTCATCAGAAAACTTTACCAGTGTGGGATCAGGAATAACGCTCTTGAACTTGTAACTTCTTATTTAAGCAACAGAATCTAGGGGGTTGATGTTAATGGTGCACGATCATTTGGTTCTGTTATAAAAATGGGCGTTCTACAAGGGTCCATTCTGGGGCCATTTCTGTTTCTTGTATACATTAATGACCTTGTAAATGGATGTTTGACTTGTGGAATTCTAGTTTAGCTAATTGGTAAATTAATAAAAAATTGCGTTGTGCAGAGGATAAGATTTTTAATGTGCTTCGTTACAGCGGTAGTAAGAGAATGAATTAATTTTACAAAAACTTAACATTCTAAATTGTGCATGCAAGATGACGGGATCGTGCGTGTTGCGCTAAGGTTCAAATCAGGCGTGCTGGAACTTTTTTGAACATACTGCCCGACTTTGAAAGCTTGTCTTTCAAAACAAACCAATGTAAATTTTGCTGAAAACTCATCGTATCACTCCGTCAGCAACTCTGTTAATCCCATCAGAATCAGGGTAAACTGCAATGACTCGTCCTAGACGCCACTTCAATGGTGGAACATTCTCCTCCTTCTCAACAACCAAGGAGTTTAAATTTAGAGAATCTCACTTCACTCGCCACTTAGTACGTTGTTGCAGTTCGGCAACATATTCTTTGCCATCTTTGCCATCGAAGCCAAAGTGATGAAGTTGTCCAATGCGTTGCAAGCATGTGAGCAGGTTGTATGAGCATTATTCATGCTGGGTTCCGGCAGCGCCGTAATTGATCGCCCGATGACGAAATGACCAGAAGTTAGATGTGTCAAATCATTAGGGTCGGATGGTTGGTGTAAGAGGTCGAGAGTTTAATATGGTTTCAATTTGATTCAAGGTAGTGTTCAACTCCTTGTAAGTAAGATAACAATATCCCAACACTCTAACTAAATGATATTTATTGAAGACTTGACATCGGCTTCCCAGAGTCCTCCAAAATGTGGCGAATACACCAGAATAAGATGGAACCGTATTCCTTTGTTGGCCAAACTTTCACCTAGTGAGTTGTAATTGCTCTTTAAAAAATTTAGATAGCTCATTGTATGCACCTACGAAACAAGTCCCATTGTTGTAATAAATATCCTGTGGTTTACCTCGACATGAAATGAAACGTCGCAACGCTAAAATAAAAATGGTGACTCGTTAACTCACCCACCAATGCTAAATGGACAGTCTTAGTAGCAAAAAAAATAAAAATAGCCATATAATTTGATAACACGAGAACCGCGTCCCTGTCTACTGATAGCTGCTAGAGGTCCAGCATAACAATAGGGATAGCCTCGCGATGAAACAGGTTTATGAGGTAGATTTCTCATTAGTGGAGCAACTGCCTGTGCCCTTACACGACTACAGCGTATGCCTGGGTGGTAACATTTTTTTTTAGCCAAATTACGACCACCTAAAGGCTCATACCTCTCTCAAATTGATGCTAACAGCTGAGTGCCTGCATGCTTAAAGCTTTATGTTCATGAATAAATAATAATTTAGTGAAACGATGTGTGGACTGTAGTATAATAGGATGTTTCTTATCATAATCATAATCTGAATTCTCTAAACGTCCTCCTACACGCATAACATTATGTTGATCTAAAAATACACTAAATTTAAGTAAAGGACTCTTTTTTGGCAAGCTCTGATTTTTTAATAATAAATCGTATTCAGTAAAGGATTCAGATTGAGACATTTTAATAATTAATTGTAAAGAATTTTGTAACTCGTGGTGCGTTAAATACGTATCAGTGGATGACTGACGTTTGCACCGATTAATGAATCGTAAAATATACGCGACTGTACGGTTCAATCTAGAAAGATTAGAAAATTGATCAAAGTTAATAAGACCTGTAGATAAGTTTTCTCGAACCTGCAAGGTAATTTGTCGCGTTTCAGGTAAGTTTTCATTATTATTAACGATACTGATGGGCCATTGAGAGGAATGTAATTTTAAAAATGGCGGCCCTGACCACCATATATCAAGGGATTGAATAGACAGAAAGTCAACTCCACGTGTTATATGATCAGCTGGATTCATATCAGTTGTAATGTGTCGCCAAGTGAGATCACTAGTTTTTTCTAGAATTTCTGCGACTCTATTACGCACAAATGGCTGTAACTTGTTCGGTAGCATTTTTAACCAACCTAAAACAATGGTTGAATCTGTCCAAAAGGTTACATTTTTAATCTTGACCCTAAGCGAACCTATCGCTTTTTCATAAAGACGAACGCCTATTAAAGCTCCGCATAATTCCAATCTAGGGAAGGTAGTGGGTTTTACAGGAGCTACACGGCTTTTGGCTAATAATAACCTGACTATACAATCCCCTGAGGTACTAACACTACGCAGATATAGGCATGCACCGTATGCTCGTTCAGACGCATCTGTAAATATATGCATTTCAATAGATTCAGGATTATTGCAAATAGCATGTCGTGGCACACGCAGTTCGTTTAACATTGGTAAACTTCTAATAATGTCAGCCCAAAGATTACTAACTTCCGGTGATAACCTTTCGTCCCACGAACATTTTTCGAGCCATAATTTCTGTAAAACTAATTTCATACGTATCACACATGGCGCTAATATACCTAAAGGGTCAAAAATCTGCGCAATAACGGAAAGTATGCCACGTTTAGACTCAATGTTTGATAGTCTACCCACAGGAAAATGAATTTGATCAGACTTAGTTAACCAACCAAGGCCTAACGTTTTATTTGATTCGATATCACCAATATTTAAGTTTAATGAGGACTCAGTCGTGTCAAGCGATAAGCGAGCGTCATTTGACTTCCACTTTCTTAATGGCATGCATGCTGAAGCAAGAATGTTAGTAACGCTTTCGCGAATATCTAAGACCTCCTGTATTTCAGATCCGCCTGAAATCAGATCGTCGACGTAAAAATCGTTAGTTATAATTTCAGCAATTTTAGGATCTTTACATTCTGACCCTAGTTGTTTAAGACACCTAGTGGCTAAAAATGGAGCACTCGCCGTTCCATAAGTGACAGTGTTTAACGTTTAAGTTTTTAATGTGTCGGCTGAATTAAAACGCCACACAATTTGTTGTAAATGACGATCGTCGGGATGTACCACCACCTGTCGGTACATTTTCTCCACGTCCGCCACTATAATATACCTATGCTGTCTGAAGCGAATAAGTATAGATAATAAGTTATCTTGTACTTGCGGTCCTACCATCTGAATATCATTCAGCGAAACTCCGGAAGTGGTTGTACTACTGGCGTTAAACACAGCCCTTAATTTAGTGGTAGAACTGGTTTCTCGTAAGACGCCATGATGAGGTATATAATGTGAATCAGATCTAATGTGTGTACATTCCGACATATGCCCTAATAATTTATAATCTGACATGAAGTCAGCATACAGCTTACCCAGGGTAGGTTGAGCCTTGTTTCTGCGCTCTAATGAGAGGAAACAGTGCTTAGCTTTGTTGTATGAATTCCCTAATAAAGAAGGGTCTTTTTTAAAGGGTATTTTTACGCAAAAACGCCCGTCGTCTAACCGACTTGTATTTTTAACATAATGTTCTTCACACAAGCGTTCTTCTTCAGAATAATTATTATACTTAGGGCAGACTTCCTCTAGCTGCCAAAAACGCAACAACTGGTTTTGTAAATTATAATCAAAATTAGAAGAATCATTAGAATGAATATTTGCAAAGTTACATTTAATTCTATTTGTCGGCTGCATAAAATAATCATTAAATATCGGACCGGAAACTAACCATCCTAACTTGCTTTCGTATAAAATTGGTTTACCTTTACCTAAATATATTTTTTGAGTGCCTAATATGTCCCAAAAAATATCGGCACCAATAATTAAGTCTACATCAGCAGGTGAATGAAAACTAGGATCGGCTAACAAAATGTTCGACGGTATATTCAGTTTCGATAAATTAATGTTGCCGCTAGGAAGACTGTCGGTTATAGACGGCAGAACAAAACATCTAATATTATTCGAATAATAATTATCTAAGGACCTAATAGTCAAATCACAACTCATTTGAATATCTGTACTTATATTATTTATCCCTAACACAGAGTTATTTGTATTAATAGCACGCACATTTAATTTTTTAAACATCCTTTCCGTAATTAAACATGACGTACTGCCACTGTCGAGCACAGCACGCGCGGTGTACTCTCGCTGATTTCTGCCGCGTATCTTAATCATTGCCGTTGACAATAACACATATTGTGCACTATCGGAGCGACTGGAGTTATCTACGCTCGCAGTTAACGTCAGGTTGGATGATAATGCGACCGAATTTAAGAGTGGTAGGACCACACTGTCGACAGTTATCTGTCTACAGCCGCGGGCCGGTCCGTCCGGGGCAGTACCACACTCTCGCAGAAAATCGACGTCTGAGTAGTAGCGATTTGTTACTGCGCTTCGTTCGGTGAGCGAGAGAGCCGGCAGCCTGACTTTCTGAGAGTGTTTGCGTGTGGAGGGTTTTGGTGGTGCCCTTGGTATCACCGAGCCTCGATGCACGCATTCACACTCCCTTCACTTTCTTCGCGGTAGGCAACGGCCTTGTAAAGGTCCATGAGCGGCAGCAACACTTACCATCAGGTGTACTGTTTGCTCGTGTGCCACCGTTAGCAAAAAAAAAAAAAAAAAAAAAAAATTAGATACAGGTGCATCTGGCTGCATATTATTAGCGATGCAATCAGTTTGTAATGGTGCTGTATTACACTTACGAGTAAAATCATTTATGTGAATCATTGTATGATGTTTACGTTTACAAACCTTACAACCCTGTCTTTTACAACGATTTGCAAAGTGACCTGTATTAAAACAATTAAAGCAAACCTTAAATGTCGGTAATAATTGCAACCGTGCTTTATTATCTAGTGCTATGAATTGTGAACAAGTGTTTAGGTTATGTTCATAACTATTACACATAGGACACGAATTAATTGACTGTATTGAATCCGTACTACGACTATGGCTACTGTTCTGTATAGAAACCATGGATTTATATTTGTGATGTTTAGAGGGTAAATTGCCGTGCCCTTGATTGGAATTACGGGATAATTCGAGCGTTTCGCATAAATCAGCTCGGCTACGTAAAAGAGTGTTAAAATATTCTAGTGTAATAGTGTCATCCTTACTCATGTGATCTTTGTACTCTTCCCACTCACGGAATGTTTTTGATTCTAATTTACTAGAGATGATATGGATAAGAAGAGTATCCCAGTGTGTAACTGGTTCTCCAAGAGATTCCAACGCTCGTAAATTCTTATTTAATGTATCAATTAGACGTTTGATATTAATTGATGACTCTTTCGTGATTGGTTCAATGTTTAGTAATGCTGAAACATGATTATGTATCAACAATCGTTTGTTGTTGAATCTATCACATAGAAGGTTCCACGCAATCTCATAATTTTTTGCAGAAAATTCGATTGATTTAATAACTACCGCAGCTGTCCCTTCTAATGAGGCTCTCAAATAGTGAAATTTATTAATATTGTCAATCTCACTGTTACAATGAATTAGGCTAGAAAAGGTGTCGTGAAACTCGAGCCAGTGTTCGTAGGAGCCACCAAATTTAGGCAATTGAATAATGGGCAATTTAACAATATTTTGTTTACTGCAATTACTTGCTACACTCATGCTATCCCTTTCCGCAGAATATTTATTTAATATTTCCTGACCCTTTGCGAGAAGTTTGTAGTAAGACGACTCAAAGTCATTTCTCTCGGACAGCTGAGCATCTAAATTATCAACTGTGCATTCGAGCTTTATTTGTATCTCGTCGTATTGATCATACAAAGACTTTATCTTACCTATACGCAATTCCAACTCAATGATGTCGGTAGGGCTCAACGCAGAAATATTTATCGAATTTAAATAAGTAGAAAAAGCTGTTAAGCGGCCTTTATAACTACCTCTTTTCTTTATTAATTCTTTTTCCTCGGACATTCTAGAAAGCAAATGTTTCGTCTACCTGTAACGTTACACAATAATGCAAGTAAATAATTATGTTACCCAATACTAAACAACTGATTTTTGTACTGCAAATTTGTCCTATAATTTATATTTAATTTTAAGTGTATATACTGTATAATATTTCGTTTATCTTAGGTTTAAGTTTGTATATAATAATAATAATAATTTAAATCATGTGACTATTATTCGATAATATAACAATAATATTCTGTATAAAATTAATTAAATTATTTAACAAAGCAATAAATTGGTTTAAATTAATCTGCACAATACAATTAATAAAAAATGTACTTAATCAAGCTTTAAGTTTAGCGAATACCTACCTTAGCGAAACTAACTTTAACAATTTATAGATTTTAACGAGTCTATTTAGTTATTTAAATAATTGAAACTAATAATAATGATAATTATAACTAAATGAAACAATAATAATCTCGTTAAATCAAAAAGTAAGTAGTAGCTTTGAAATAAAACTTAAATGTAGGTTGAACACAATCAGAAAGTTACGATAAAAATGAGAACTTTTAACTACTGACCTTATTTATTACACAGCTTTTACCTTATTATTAGCTAACCTAGAGTGATGGGTGGAAATTATGGCAATTAACAATACAATAATTAATATTTAGACCATTTGACCTTTACACCTTGCCTCGACTCACGTATTCCAATCCTTATGTTCCACAAAACTCTTCTTATTTCTATAATTCCATAAACTCGGCAATCCAGCTCGATCCAGGACCATGTAAATGGATGTTTGACTTGTGGAATTCTAGTTTAGCTAATTGGTAAATTAATAAAAAATTGCGTTGTGCAGAGGATAAGATTTTTAATGTGCTTCGTTACAGCGGTAGTAAGAGAATGAATTAATTTTACAAAAACTTAACATTCTAAATTGTGCATGCAAGATGACGGGATCGTGCGTGTTGCGCTAAGGTTCAAATCAGGCGTGCTGGAACTTTTTTGAACAGACCTACTCTACCATATAGGGGACAATCTAGACATTGTGTTGTTCGCAGATGACACTTCTTTGTTATTTAAAATTAAAAGACAAATGTTGAATTATGAAGATGTGAACAATGCACTGTCTAACGTTGTTCATTGGTTTAACACTAATAATTTGGTTCTCAATGAGAAGAAAACTAAATGCATCAAATTTACTACTCCTAATGTGAGGCAAGTGGAATCCAATGTCCAAATGAATGGCGTGGCTCTAGACCTTGTGGAGTCAACCGTTTTTTTAGGTATCACCATAGATGCAAAAATTCAGTGGGGACCTCATATTGAAAAGTTGTCGAGTAGACTCAGCTCAGCGGCTTATGCAGTAAAAAGAATAAGAATGTTAACCGATATTGAAACAGCTAGAATGGTTTATTTCGCTTATTTCCATAGTCTTATGACTTACAGCATATTACTGTGGGGTTGCTCCGCGGACTTTAATAAGATCTTTGTTCTCCAAAAAAGGGGCTGTCCGTGCAATTTATAATCTAGGCCTAAGAATCTCACTTCGGGAGAAATTCAAAGAAATAAACATTTTAACTCCTGTATCACAATAAATATACGAAAATATATTATATGTCAAAAAAAATATCGCTAACTTTAAGAGATATTGTGACATTCATGAAATGAATACTCGTAATAAGGACAAATTAGTTGTACACACTAGTCGTCTCCAAAAAATTAGCTAATCATTCATGGGCCAATGTATACGCTTCTACAATAGATTACCAAAAGATATTCGAGACCTGCCTATGAAAAAGTTTAAAAAAGCCATCAAGAATAGACTTTGTAAAAAAGCTTATTATAAAATCTCGGATTATGTAGATGATAATACAGATTGGTTGTGAGCAGCTCCTCATTCAGCAATTTCCTTGTTATTTTAAATATACTATTTTCTTTTTAACTTTTATTGTAAAGTGTAGCGTGTTTTACCTAACGAAATTTTGTATTTTCACCGTTTGTAAAATAATATGGTGTTGGTCATGCTCATAGAAGGATCTACTTGCGGTAGCTGCATGGAGCGAGTCTCTCCCTTCCCTCCATAGTGGTTGAGGGGAGCGATGGCTGCTCTAGCAGTTAACTCGTGATCGGGTGCCGCTTGTGGGATCTGGTCCATCCATAATCGTTTGAATTATATTAAGTATCTTGCGGTTCGAAGGGCATCACACTGGAGCTAGTTCTTACAAAAATGTACACAATTGTATATCTAGTAAGAAGAAAATAAAAATAATAGACAAGCCCACTGAGTTTCTTGCCGGATCTTTTCAGTAGCGGTCGCGTTCCGATCCGGTGGTAGTATATGTTTTTTGGCAATTGTAAACCTGACAATATGTAAGTGCCCTCTCGGGGTTTATGCATAATAAATGATTTGAATTTGAATTTAAATTGTTTTGCCGTATGCAAGTTAGAATATACTTTTTGTTTTGTTAGAATATATATTATACAGTTTGCAAGTCACCTGTGGGGTAGTATACTATACGGACCTTGTAGCAACTCGAGAAAATTTCCGTGCGTTCATGCGTTTCTGCCATACCTACTGTAGCAATCAATCTTAACGCTCACATATAGGCCCCATTAAGCTCTTCCGTATCCGTGGTGCCGTACTGCTGCCCTATTGTAGCTGTACACCTTTTTACTTATTGGCTGACTAGTCATTTTGTTTTCCTGTCTCCCGCTTTGCCTAGGAGGGAAGTCGAATCTCTCTTTCCAACTCCTCCTCTTTAATCTTTTCTAATTAAATTTGTTGCGGGTCCCAAGACAATTAAAATCATATCCCGGGACTCCCTCAGGGTCAAACCTCGGTGTCATTTATGGAGACCATTGTGGATCCTGGCTTACAGGAGTTACAATGGTGGGAATGTGTGGTGGGATTAGTCCCATAAAAATATATTATAAAGCCACGTAACGCAACCAATTATACGTTACATTTTGTTAGTTACAAGTTTGATTACTATACAAGTTTAATTGTTTACAGTTACAATACAGCCTAGCCTATAAGATTTCGCTATTTGCTCAATTAGCTAGTCTTAATAACCAAAGTTTAAGAAAAAACAATACTTTTAGCACATAAGAATTTGTTTTGTTTATACCATAGTTTATCTATCTATTTAATCTAAGTTATTATGACACGTTTAATACTTTAAGCTGCGTTATTAGTTTCTTATTTTGATATTATGTTTTCAAATAGACACTATAAAGAGTAAAGAGAAGGACCTGCTTGTTTAAACTTATAAAAATGAATAATTACTAATACTAATGTTACTTTTCCGTTCATAAGTAAAAGTAATCAATTATGTAATAAGTGTGATTTTGAGACTTGAGTGATACTGATTATTGTGATAACTGTTCATAAGCCAGTTTAAAATAAATATTAACCTTGAATCATTGTCTTTTTCCATTCGTATATAGAAAATTTTCATAAAATTCTTTAAGGGTTTCATCGCTATTACGACGAATGCAACCGGGCCCGGCCGAGTTGAGAAACATACCGGGTTGCAATCTGTAGTCTAAGCTATGAACAACGTTCGTCAAGAATAAATGTGAATCTTTGTCTTGGAAAACATACGTTAATGATCTACGGCTTCCTCGATTGTGGATTTGGAATCATATTGTAAAATGTTTTCGTGTAATGACGGAGTGAGAATACAATTGACCATCCCCTTTCTTGCCCGTGGGTGTCGTAAAAAACAACTAAAGGATATGCATATGACATCTATGCAAGAGAAGGAAAACTTGACATAAAATCCTATATCAACACGTTTGACCGGCATAGTATAGTAAATTAATTTCCCTCCTATTATGGAGGAGGCTTAAGGTTTAGGCTTCCAGCAGCAGGATATATATGAGCTGTGATGATGATTCTAAATAGAAGTTTACTCCTAAAATATCCCGATCCCTTCCCTAATCCGAGAAAGCTTAAAGTTAAAAAAAATCAGCAAGGAAGTCGAAACTCGATATAATTAATTAAATCAATATCAAATGTTATTAACACTGAAATCGGGTTAGATATCTACCCGAAAACAAATTTTTAACTACTACGTTTCTACTGCGGCGATTGTAGTGCCTTTGAATAAGTTAAATCGTAACTTATCTTTTTTAATATGTCAAATTTCTCTGATAATATCTTTTTAAAACAAGAGATCTTGAGTTTCTCACAGATCAGATGCCGATTTTTTTAATTTTTAGACTTTCAAATAAATAGACAATTTTAGCAAAACATCTTGATGGTATTTTTTTCTCAAAACCATATATGTGCTTTTTTAAATTTCGTGGGCAAATTTTTCTTTATTAAATGACGGTTTGGAGTTTTTGATTCTATTGAAACTGGAGCAGTGTGGCAGTTTCTTTAGCGATGCCAAATCAACAATCCTAATATCGAAGTGCTGAAGTGTTTGTATACAAATGCTACCATTCTCAATTAGTGCGTATACAAATGGATGAGACGAACGTCATGCCTTATACCTACATTATTCCTGTATTGGTCCTAGATGGTAATAGTCGAAGTTATGGATTACAATGTTTACCTAGGACAAACAGTCCAATCCAGCGAGAGTCCGGACCGTAGCTTTACAAAAAAAAAGGTAGAAAGAGGTCAGCGGATAAATCCAACTTGGCTGGGTAGTGTTAGGACAACTTAAGAGGATCTTCTCAATCAATATGTAAAAAACAAAGCTTTATAACCAGTGTGTATTACCAGCGATCACTTATGGCACAGAAACGTGATCTTTAAATGTCAACCTCATAAAAAGGCTCAATGTCGCTAAGTTGGAAATCAGTAGAAGTACGGGTATAACCGACACAGCTTAAAGAATTAGCACGTTGAACGAGCAAGCCACATCGCTGGTCGAATCGGTAACTGTTGGGGAAGAAAGGCTCTTGAATCTGACGACGCCGCATACGACGACTCTCTACTAGGTGGACTGGCGGTGTCTTGAAAATGGCAGTGAACCATTGGATGCAAGTGACACAGAACCGTTATGTACAGCATTCTCGTGGGGATGCCTATATGTAACAGTGGACGTTACAGGCTATTGGGTGGAAAATACGATTTGTCCATTTTTAAGCCCTTATAGCTATCCAAATCGATTTTTCAGCAATTAAATCTTAATAAAATTCAATTTGTTTTTCATCATTCGATTTGTCCCGCCGAGAGGCCGACCGCGTGAGGAAAGACCGACGTCCTCCCCGAGGGGGGGACGTCGGTCGATGGGAGGGTACCCCAATAGGGGGTATTCCGTCGGGCCGACCACTGACGACAAGTTAACGCTGCTCCAGTGGTCGGCCCAACGACGAAGGCGACGTGGTTTTCGGGTGGGTCGCGGGAGTTGCGTGCTTAAGCCCCTCTGTCGCCCCGGACGGAGTGGTGCGGAGGCGCGCCGACCGCGGTCCACCCACAAAAAAAAAAAAAATCATTCGATTTGTCATAGAAAAGGAAAAATAAACATTTACTCAAAAGTCCGATTACTGCTTTCACAAAGATTTTATAAGCAAAACACCCGTGGTTAAATAATATTTTTCTTGGTTTTTATTTTGCAGACAAAAAAGATTTAATAGTTCTAGGTCAATTGCATTCGAACGTCCGTACCGTATTTAACATAGACCACTCAATCAATCGTGTAAATTGTATGACAAGTAATTATAGGCAATCTGATGTGTAATTAATACACCAAACTGACGTTCCATTTCATGATGTTCCAGACTTCAATTAATTGGGATAAAGACAAATCAGCATATGTAAATAAAATTTTATAAATATTTAATTAAATCTCATTTACACTGATGAAGATATTTTCGTCTGGTGATGAAGTAAGAATACAATTTACCACCCTCCACCACCTATGGTTGTTGTAAAAAGCGACTAAGGGGTTATATGCATATAACGTGAATGCAAGAGAAAGAAAACAAAAAATGAAACGCTGTATTAACCCATATGACGAGTGTCAATTTGCCTCCTATTATGGAGGATTTGAGCAGTGGAACGTATATGAACTGTGATGATGATGAAAGTATATGTAGACAATATCTTAATCTCTCAATCAATAAGCAGCTACGCTGTCTCGGGTTCAAATCTACAGCGTACATCACATCCACAGGCACCTTGATTAGCTTAGTGATGTAAAAAAAGATGTCATAAGTATTTTTTTTTTATTAAACTTCCTGCACCAAAGAATAAATATTTGTATCGCGACAGAATTTACAAACGTATAATTAACGGACATGAATTTCAATCAGCATCGGATCAATCATTTGTGGACCGCACAAAAATTGTTCTATGGGGGTTCGAACCCACGACCGACATCAGTCGACAGCCGAAGTCTTCAGATAAGTCTAAGGTATAAAAAAATATATATATGTATATACTTTATATACGTACGTAAGAATACAGTTCACCAATCCATTTCTTTCATGTAAGTATCTTAAATCTCAATTAAGGATAAAAGCCATGCAATAGTTAGAAAACGCGAAATAAAACACTGTTACAACCCGTCTAGCCAGTGCGGGTTACATTCCCTTCCATTATGGCGAAGGCTGGAACTCAGCAGTGGACATGTATCAGCAGAAATGGTAATGACGTTTATTATTCTTTTCGGCCATAGTGATGCAAATAAATTTAAAAAATACAAGAAAAAAATTGCTTGATCCTCGAAAAAATATCTTTACAATTGGCACTTCATAAAGGTGTCGATACAAATACAAGAGGGTTATTTGCCGTGCCCCGGGCAATGGAGTGGGAAGTAAAGTGAACATTTACCGATTTTTCTGGGCGCGTAAGTCGAAATAACGTTGACACTCGTGATTCTGTTTCTAAGTACCCATTTAGTTTGAGTACAACGAAATAAATGAGTAGTCGAGTTTAGTTTTTGTTACTCTTACTTCATAGAGATTATGAGGTGGAATAGAGAACTATATGGACTTGGGTTTCCGTGTGATGACGGAGTAAGAATACTATTCACCACTTCTATCTTACTCGTGGGTGTCTTAAAAGATAACTAAGGGCTTAAATATGCACATATCTATGCAATAAAAGGAAAACTTGGAATAAAACCTTATAACAACACTTCTCACCAACGTGCAGTAGATCAATTTCCCTCCTATTGCGAAGGAGGCACGAGTCTAACAGTGGACCGTGTTTGAACTGAAATAATGATAGACTAGGGTTGCCATACATATAAAAATAGTTGCCTGTTTACCATTTCTTCTATTATTCAATTTTGTTACATGGTGACGGCTGCAAATACCACCAAAACTTAGATTGTTTCTGAATGTCGTACAGTCGACTGAGAGATTAACGCAGGCCTGCGCCAAATCCATCTGATATCGTTTGGTCAACAATTACATTCTCAAGTAGGGTTGACGTCATGAAGGCGGCCGGTTACAAGACTATTGCCAAAACTTTTGTAATATAGACGATAGAAGAAGAGTATAGTAGACCCCAAATATTTGGGTAAGAGCAGGATGACAATAATTCAATTATGTATCTAGTGATTTCTGTTTCATAATTATTTATGATGTTTAAGTGAATATTACACATTGTAAATAAAACTACTTTTACGGATTATATCGCATGTAGTAACGATGTTTTGCTGGATGTAAGATATTTTAGTCTACCCGTGATCATAAACGCTGTAAAGTGTTCGAAACTTTGGGCAGTCAAAAATTAAGTACAAATGCGTTAAAATGCGTAAATATGGTTATATTTACGATTTGTTATTCATCAATAAATAAAATTTGTTTAAATAATTAAGAAAACATAGTGGACATTCAAAGGCCGAATGTCGGTGCAAACTCTTTTCTTGCTTGCTTAAAAAATATTTTAATTTGAATTCATTCGTTTGGTGACGGAGTAATTATACAATTTACCTACCTTTTATTAACCACCCCCCCCCCCCGTTTTATTTACCCTTTCTTGCGTGTGGGTGTAGTAAAGGACTACCAAGCGATGTAATATGCAGAAAATAGCTATGCAAGAGAAGTAAAATACGAAATAAAAGCCTATGCCAACACGTCTGACCATTCTGGAATAGTAGGTAAATTTTCCTCCTATTGTAGAGGAGGCTCGAATCCAGTGGCTTGTATATGAGCTGAGATGATGTTGACGATAATCTTTATATATATTAATCGTCTGTTCGTGTGTTTGTAATTGAACCCCTCTTAAACGGTTGGACTGATTTTGATGAAAGTTTTTGTATGTGCTCCAGTGGATTCTGGAATAGTTTAGTTTATTAACCTATTTCAAAAAAGGAGGAGGTTTCTTAATTCGACCATATATATGCTTTTTTATGTTTGTTCGCGGATAACTTCGTTGTTTATGAAGCGATTTTGATGATTCTTTTTTCGTTGGAAAGGGTAGGTATACTTCTCAAATGAAAATTTTATCGAAATTGTACAATTGGTTTTTGAAAAATCAGCAAAAATCTAAAAAACGTCTACATTTTTAAAGGTGGTTTCTTTTTTACAAAAATAAATATTTTATTAAAAACTTTGGCAATACTGTAAGATCGTCGCTGACTAAGTTAATGCATGTGACCAGCGTGGTATAGTAGATCAAATTTTCTCCTATAAAGGAGGAGGCCCAGGCTCAATAGTGGGACATATATGGGTTGAAATGAATGAAAATTAAATGAACCAGAATTTGTAAATACGCAGCTCGTTCTATTAATCTAAGGTCGTCCTTAATGCAAACGATGACCCCTCCAGGTCCGGTATCCTTTCCATGTAAAACAGATATTATATGTTCACGTGTCGTGACAACGGTCGAATTGTGAGGGAAATTCAATTTGTAAGCAATGTTTTACATGAAAGAATGTGTCGACTGAAGAGTTGTGTTATTTTTTTATTTATTTAATACATGTAATGGAACGGCTTTAAAAAGTCATTTATTCTTCGCGTATATTTTTTAATTTTTAATTTTCATCGTCTCATTCAATTTTTTAAGATTATTTTCTATATTTATGCGAATATTACACATTGTAAATAAAATTATTTTACGAATTTTATCGCATTTTATTTGATTTTAGATTGCCCGACGTTTTGAATACTTTACAGCGTTCATGGTCAAGGGCGGATTCAGCTGTCTCACGTCCAACAAGTCATTACAGAGATTTATAATTACCCGCTACAGAAATTAGTTATTAAATGTTAATCCATATTTTAGTACAAATTTATTACCATTATAAGAAGAGAATGATTCTATATGAAAAAACTATATTGGTTAATAATTATTAAAGATTAAGTTTTTAGTAATTATTATGATAAGTTATTAATTTATAACCTAACAAATCTACTACCACCGGATCGGCACGCGGCCACACTTAAAAAGATCCGGCTTTCTCAGCGGGCATGATGCTAAATTAATGTTAATTTTTAAAGGCAGCTTACTTTATTTTACTAAAAGGTTTTTGTTTTATAAAATTATCTTTAGCTATTATTATTGTGTACCAAATCTATACAATAAGTGCTCACAGTGTGTTGCAGTCAACAGCATAAAACCAAAAATACCACCACGAGACTAATCGATCTGGTGATAGTATACTAGATTTGTTAGGTTTTAAGTTAATAAATTGTCATAATAATGCTTAATAATTACTAACCATAAATAATATAATTTTTCATATAGATCATTTTCTTCTTGTATTGGCAATAAATTTGTACCAAAATGTGGGTCCAAATTTAGTTACTAATTTCTATAGCGGTTAGATAATTTTTATTTTTTTATTTTTGGGGTGAATTCTATGATTTATTTTTTATTATAATTATAAAACTTTATTTGTAGTATTTCATGATCATCATCATCATCATTTCAGCCCATATACGTCCGGATGGGCTCAAGCCTCCTTTGAAATAGGAGGGAATCCAACCTTACTATACCATGGTGATCAGACAGGTTGGTATAGGGTTTTTTTGAAGCTTTTCTTCTCTTGATGTTATATGTGTTATCCCTTAGTCGTCTTTTACGACATCCATGGGCAAGATAGGGAGTACGAAGAACGGTACAACTCTTGTAACCGTGTAGGTAATGAACGAATAAGAATACAATTCACCATACTTACTGTGCCCGCGAGTATCGTAAAATTATACATACATAGCCTCACGCTTGCTTCCTAGAGAGGTGAGCAGAGTCTACGGATTGCCACAAGGCACGATCCTGATATACCTACATTGCTTCACTCATACTCATCAAAGTCTTCATGCATTCTCTAAGATTACGCGTACTCTTAACATGAGCTTTCATCAGTACAAGTTCAATTTGGTCCAGAAACGTATGGCGTGGTCTTTCTTTTGCGACTGTCCCACTCACACCTGCTTTGTATACTTGCTTCGTCATTGTCTCTTCACTCATTCTTTCTACATGTCCAAACCACCTCGTACCTTTTTTAATCTTTGTCACTACTTTTTCGTTCCCTTTTATATTGAGATATAAGTAGATCATATTATCTAAAAGAGAAGTTATGAAGCCACACCAAAACCGCATCGGTTGTGGCAATAAAAGACCGGCTTGCAGTGCCATAATCTACGCTATTACCTTTCCAACAGCATATAATCTGACTACTAGTATCCTTGACATCGATAGTAGCATTATATCCCTTTGACGGGTTGAAGGATGGATTTTCTTTTATTAAATTCGACTTTTATTCCGTGTGATGACGGAGTAAAAATATAATTAACCGCTCCTTCTCTTGGCTGTGGGTATTATATAAACGACTAAGGGATATAATATGCAGATAACATCTATGCAAGAGAAGGAAAACTCGAAATAACCCTATGCCGAAATGTCTGACCAGTGCGATATATTAGGACAATTTCCCTCCCATTGTGGAGAAGGCTCGAGTCCAACAATGGGACTTATGTGGGGTGAGATGATGATGAGGTAAATTTAATTTATATTTAATTTTAAAAATAACTTGCATGCTGTGTATTTAATATATATTAATAACTGTCATTTACTTAAAATTTACACACAAAAAGTACGTTTTGTTTATTAAGGTGTGCTTTGCAATATGTTTTCCGTTGTTTTTGCGTTATTAGATGACAATCGTCCAAACTATGATGGCATAACTGCATAGACTAGACATAGACTGATAGAATATCTATCTACCTTGCTTGGGTTCCATTCCTCTACAGGACAATAGGACTTTATGCCATTCGCAAGTTATTGTTCCGAGTCTAAGTATAATTTTGGACCGTTAATTACATATCTTTGTGAAGTGCCTGCATACGAGGATTATTTACTTAGTACAGGTCTAAAAACAAAGTTAAATTTATTAAATTACTAGTACGTAAGTCTTTAGTAGTGCCACATAAACTGAACACGTACTTGGATGCACTAGTGTGACGGAAAAAGACTTTAGATCTATGTTACGTTAAGTGGCGCCGTGTGGTGATAGAGTAAAAATACAATTCGCTACCCCTTTCTTGCCCGTGGGTGTCGTAAAAGACGACTAAAGGATATAATACGCATATAAAATCTATGCAAGAGAAGAAAAATTTGAAATAAAACCCTATCAACACGTTTGACCGGCATGGTATAGTAAGTTAATTTCTCTCTACGCAACTCCAAATCCTTGTAATATTGCACTTAGCAATCCCAAATTATGAACACCACATGCCGCGACTGTCATGCCGCCGGCAAAATTGTTCGACTCCAGGTCCAGGTACCAAGCCGCCGGGTTCGTGCAACCGATGTATAGACAATTTTAAAAAGGCAATAATTTGAAGACGATTCGCGACCCGTACACATTGTAAATGTGTAATACTCGTGTTCGAAACGTCGGGCAATCAAAGATCAAATACAAACGCAATAAAATCCTTAAAGTAGTTTTATTTACAATGTTACGATTTTTTTAATTGTACAGAATGGTGTCTGTTATGGTTAGCTAGTATATTATAAACTAGCTGACCCGGCGAACTTCGTACCGCCATAATTATTTCCTTAATATATTTTCTAAATTTCCGAAAATATAGTCTCTAATGGAAGAACTATTACAGCTTTGTCGGGAAAGATTCGATCGTCTTGATCGCAGCATTGTTAATGATGATTCAAAGAGAATACAAATTACTCATTATTGATTTCTGAAAAAATTATAATTATCAAATTTTCAACCATACTTCTTCTTCTTCTTCGTCTTGCTTTAATGGCCTTAGCAGCATAAGTGTGCTACCATTCTGCCAACAACCATACTTAACTATAGACAAAATTACTCTTATCATTGCTGTCATTTGCGTTTTTTTTTATTACATACAAAACAAACGTACAACGAAATTACGATATTTTCGATTATGAGGTATCTATCAACAACAACAACCATGCGAACGAAACAACCGAAACCAATAACCAACTGACATGTAATTTTTAGAACTCCAACTAACGACAACGTGGGCATAATAATTCGAGAGGGTCATCAATCCACGGAAAGTCTTAACACCGCGATTCAGAAAAATGACGTCATTGCAGAACGCCATCTATGGGCAAATAGGTAAAACGTCTGCACAATGAAAGTTATGCTAGGGTCATTTTGCGTTTTAGTAATTTTATATTATCTCCGAAACTGTATGACCAATTGATATACTGTAAATGGCAAATCTTATCTGTATGATGTTCCTGTGATACTGAAATAATTTATTGTCATAAGAATTAATATTTTGTTGCTCAAATAATCAACCAAACGTAACAATGCCGAAAAAAAAATTTTTTAATGCAATAATAGAAGTATAAAAGATAAAATATAAAAGATAGAGATATGGTATCGCTGACTTTTTTGTAGAAATAATTAAGATGAACCAGGTAGCCATACATTCTTTTTAATTTTAAGCAACTGTTTAGGCAGCGCACGCAAATAATTCTGTTTTACGAGGTATTTTTTTCCGACTTGCCAGACAAAAGTTGTGATAGCTCGGTTAATATACATGTTATAGAAACAATTTATAGCCTATAGCACTCAGGAATAATGTAGCTTTCTGCCAGTTAAAATAAAATTAGAATTAGATTATGAGTTCCAGAGATTACCCCCTGCATACAAACTTACAAATTTTACCTCTTTATAATATTAGTATAGATTAAAATATTTTAGTGTATATTAGTTGCGGAACTGTGAAATTTATGTCTTTTATTTAAGTTCTTTAAGTTCATATTTATATTTTGGGCCGCTTAATAGCCGGAGAGGGGATGTTCATCAGGTAAGGGAGCTCCATGCCGCCCGTCACTCCAGTCGGCGGGGCAGTGTGAGCCTCGAAAATAACAAGTTTTTATGGCATTAAATTTGTGACGTATTTTCTTTCAAACTTAAATTTCCTATTTTATGTCTTTAGAAGTTCCACTTCTAAAATATTTAATGTTATAGATTATACATCGGATTATTCAACCGTATAAAATGATATTATTAATAAAATAGGTATAATGAAATTGTATAAAGATGAAATAATATTCTATTAGATGATGTAAGAACACGATAGTTATTATTAATACCTTTCCAATAAGTATTATAAAAGTCGATTAAGAACGCATCTCTGTAAGTGAAGTAAAACTCTACAACAATAACCCTGTGCTAATCTGTTTAGACGGTGTGCTGTAGTATGCTAATGCTATGGAGGAGGCCAGTACCCCACACAAAAGGAGAAGTAGAATATAATGCAACAAAAAACTTTTGCGAATCCTGTAACGTAAGCTAAATATGTACTATAAAAGTATCGAGCATATGGAACGAGGCTAGGCACGTCTGGGCCGACTCTAAATTGGCTGTCACTTTGACAGTACTATGGGAATTTGTTGTAAAATATATTATAAGAGAAGTAATTTCTTTTTAAATATACATAAGTATGTGATTCCTTTCTGTATTTGGAGGCTATGGTTTGAATATGGGGTATATTCCATACATATATTTCATTTGGAGCAATGAAAAGGCAGTGTGTGACCTCATAATCCCCATTGCTATTGGGCCGTCCACTGGTAGCGATTCCTTGACTGTCGTGGTCATCCCGGTGGGTTACCATTTTGGTTACCTTCCCTCGTTGATATCCCGGTAACAAATAACACTGTTGCCCTCACGCAGTTGCCTTTTCTGTGGATGACGGCCTAATCCCAGTCCGACCATCTCCTCGGCTAGAGTGGCATGATCACCTGCAACCCCAGCAGCGGATTGTGTCACCGTGGAGCGCCTGTTCTCAGATCCAGTCCACTGCCTCCTTCCACGAGACTACTGTCTCGTCTCGAGGCTGTCGAGCATCATCTTTACATTTGCGCAAGGTTTTTCATTTGGTTCTGGTAGCGGTTGCTGCGCCACTCCAACTAATCTCCCACTAGCCGCTTGTATAGAAGCCTTCAAGCGCAGCATGATCGCTTTCATCGAATACCCCTTCTCGAAACCGAACAGGGCATCCGATAGATCGAGGCTGACCTCGCTAAACGGGAAGCCGGGATCCTCTGTAACGGCTTTACCGAATCAACCAGCTCGTTGGCGATGGCAGTTGTTGTTTATGCCTCCTAAAACAATGCTGCCATTCTCTGTGTGATCCTTCAATCAATCCTTACGGAATTTAGCCCATCACTTGTTTTCATCAAGTAGAAAAGACATATCATACTAAAAGAGACATGCAATTTAGTTACAATAAACTTCTTTAGGTAAATAAACCGATTAAATGTAATTTTGTTACCAACTCGCTTTTTCCTCGACTAAGGGTGAAGATAAATCATCGTTTGCACGGTTTGCGCCTATTATAACAACATTATTTCATGTTAGTGCAATATCTACGTGTATAACGTTCATCCAGTGCTCTGGGAGCTTTATTTTTATATTTACTGTTACAAATTTGTATCGTAAAAATGTTTATTTTGAAAAGTCTTTTTTAAAGACAACAAAACACTAAGTACTTAGGAATAAATTCTTGTGTTATAAACGTATAGTTAATGGACACAAATTATCTCTAGATTCAAAATAATTGCTAGATCGCTAAAAGAATTTTCCTATGTTGGGATACATGGCACTCTCGGTAATGTAGCGTGTGTCCAAATATACTGCCCGATTTCTTTCTTCTCCTAATAACCGAATCGCTGGTATCGATGATCGATTCGGTTGCACAACGGCCTTATTTTTGTTTTTTTTTTATGTGTGGGCTATGGTAAGCGCACGCGCGGTCCAGTCCGTCCGGGGCGATGAAAGGACGGCGCGCGGGCCCATAACCCACCCGTACCCACGTCACCTCGTTGTTGGGCCGACCACCGGAGCAGATGTGACTTGTCGTCAGTGGTCGGCCCGACGGAATACCCTTTCGGGTAACCTCACCTCTCGACGTCCTGGAACGTCGGTCGCCGTCGCGTGGTCAGCCTCTCCGCGGGTGACGGACAATTCCCCGGTCCGATCACCCGCGGCCTCGGCTAGGGCGGCATTAGGCGCAGATACTCGCGCCTGCGCCGCCCGAGTTGCCGGCGGCGGAACGTGTCGCTGAATAGGAGCTCTACTCGCACACGATCCGCCGCCTCCTTCCGTGAGATTACGGCCTCACAGAAGGCGGCGACCGCGTCCCAGTTCCTGACGCTGACGAGCATCTCCCTGGCGATGGTCGGCAGCGCCAGGTCGGCACCGATAATTGCAACGAGTTCACGGCGATCCCCTCCCATGCAGCACACTCCTCGAGCGTTGTGCTGCGCCGTGTCCTCGTCGCAACTGCAGTGGTGGCAGGACGGTGTGCTCTCCCTTCTGACAATCTTGTGCAGGTACTTCCCGAAGCAACCGTGCCCCGTCAGCACCTGCACCAGTCGGAAGGAAAGCACCCCGTGCGTCCGCTCCAACCACTCCATCAGCACCGGCCGGAGGGCCTCGACGGTCCTGACACCGTACCGAGGACTCTCCAGCCGGACTGCCCAACGGGCAATGACTTCTCGGCGGGCGTCGACCCGCCAGGCGGTGATCTCTTTGATGGAGACCATGCCGCCGCGGGCGCGCGTCTCCGACACCCGCCGATAAATGTCGGTGAGCATCTCCGCCTCCAGGTCCCACGGGGGAGTTCCGGCCAGGAGGCACGCTGCCTCCGTCGCCATCGTGGTTGCACAACGGCCTGCCTATCTGTTGTTAATTCTCTATATCGAAATGTGGAATCGACTTTCAAGTAGATACATTGGTGTGGTAAGGGAGTAAGAATACATTCATCACTTCCTTCCTTACCTGTGGGTGTCGTAAACTACAAGTAAAGGACGTCGCTGCAAGAGAAGGAAAACTTGAATTATGACTCTATACTAATCCGTATGACTAACGTTTTACTGTTTGACAATTTCTCTTCCACTGAGGAGGGTCGAGACCAATAGTGGGTTGTAAACGTGTTACGATGATATACCATTCACATTATATTTTAGACATTGGCGCAGTATTAAATCAGCTTTTACGACATCCCTGAGTAATGTCAAAGCTAAGAGTATCAATAACTATCATTAAATGCTATCACAAATTTTATCATATAAACAATGAAGTTGTCCTGTGGCAACGGAGTAAGAATATAAAGCTCACGCTGTCTTTTATTTGTGGGTATCTTAAAAGACGACTACGCCGCCCCTCTGTCGCCCTAGATGGAGCCGGGCAGCCTGTGACTAACGTCCTGGGAACGGGAAGTCGAGAGGAGAGGCTACCCTCTCAAGGTATTCCGCCGGGCTGACTACTGAGGACAAGGAACTCAAGGCACTGGTGGTCGGCCCAATGACGAAGGCGACGTGCTACGGATGGGTTATGGGGCCGCACGCCGCTCCTCTGTCGCCCCGGACGGAGCTGGGTGTCGGGAGCGCTGACCATAGCCCACTCCTAAAAAAGGTATATAATATAAAAATAATATTATGCTAGAGATGATAACTTGAAAAAGATTGTACTAACCCTGCACAGATGGCGTAGTGGTTAAGGTACTGACAGAACAATACATTGTGCGGCCGACAAATTGTTGTACTAAGTCTTGATATAATTTGTGTCCGTTAATTATATGTCAGTCATATTAAATTTATCAGCCACCTAAGATTCGCGGACGACATTATTCTACTATCCGAAAGTACTAGAGAGATAGAGTCTATGATTCAGTCACTGAAATCTGTGAACTGAGGTGGGCTTAGAAATTAATCTAAACAAAACAAAGATTATGACTAACAGCATCAAATCCCCCTTATATCTTGATTAGAAAGCATTGGAATACGTGGAGAGTTATATATACCTAGGTAAACAGATTTCCTTCAATAAACAAAGTAACGATCTAAAAGTAGAAAGAAGAATTTCAGACGCGTGTAGAAAATTCTGGAGCTTGAAAGAAATACTAAAGGGAACTATGCCTATAATTTTAAAGAAAAAATATGGACCTTTGCTTGCTCCTGTCTATCACGCGGCTTTTTATTTATTTATTTATATTAATTATATCTTTGTAAAGTCCCACTCAACACAAGGATTATTTCATTAATGCAGCGTGTATTCTTAAAAAAAAGTGAGCCGTCGCTCAGGACGCCTGGCAGATGTGAAACATCGAAATTATTTGTACAAGTATATATGCATAAAAGAATAGATTACGACAGAACTAATATGGCAAGAAGTATTGAATAAAATAATATGATTTCGACCATTGTTCGAAATATTTAACAGCAATAAGATTAATCCGCCGCAGAGCCGCATCGCTCCTTCTCCCTCACACACTTGTACGTAGTTCAAAGAGATCGGCTAAGAAAGTGTGATCTAGGAAATAAAAATAGCGACATCTATCGAGCCACTAAGTACTAGTATCGAAGGACAATAATCAGTATCAATTGAAAAGTATCGATACTTAACAATCGAATCGTTTTGAAAGCATTGAGTAGTTTTCATAGAGCCTATCGGATAATTTTTTGCCGGGATTGTTTGTGATGAGCTTTTTTTCTTTGGTAAGTTTGAGAGAAAGTAATATTCTATAATGAGTACTAGTATCGAAGGAACAGTAATAAGTATCAATTGAAAAGTATATACGATACCTACTTACTGATATTAAATCATTTGCGAAGCATCGAATACTTTTTAGGGAGCCTATCGGATACGTTCTTGACGGGATTGTTTGTAATGAGCGTTTTTTTTTTTGGTAAGTTTGAGAGAAAATAACATTCTATAATAAGTACTAGTATCGCATGAACAATAATTGGTATCAATTGAAAAGTAACGATCTTTACTGATATTGAATTGTTTTCGAAGCATCGAGTACTTGTCATAGAGCCTATCAGATCGCGATCGTGGGATTGCTTGGGATGAGCTTTTTTTTACCAAGTCTGGGAGGAACTATAAAGAACTATAAGTGTGATGTTTGAAGTGATGGTAAAATGTAAAATTACTCGGCAGGAATATAATGCCATATCACATTACTTCGCGAAGCACTGTTTCGTGCATGTCTACTTGATAAGTCTATAGCGTTTGAATGAAATCTAACCAATTGGGTAAAAATTGAGTTCAAATGGGTCAAATACATGAAAAAGTGCCATGTAGAAATTAGAAGATCGAATTAGCGACATCTATCGAGCCTAGCCTAAATGTTAACTACAAAATATATTTTATAAAGAAATCTCTAATCCTATGATGATAATAAGACAAGCTATCTAAATTATTTTATCGTCATTGGGTACCTCGTTAAGTCTTCAAATTTTAAATGAAATCTAACTCTTTAAAGTGGGTCAAAATACAATTCCTAGGAGTTGGTAACATATAAACAAATAAATATACAGCTGAAACTAATACAAAGCCTATAAAAAGCGGTTGTCCAGTTTTCGTACGTGAAAATAAGGTAGGTATGGTATACTTATGTTAGGAAGTTAGAAAATTATACATTATTTTATAGAACAAGTACATACGCATAAAAGAACATATTACGACAGGTATTAATATAGCATAAAGTATTAAGAAAAATAAAGTTACGATTCTTTTCCAGAAAATGATGTTTTTTATTCAATAAACATTTATTTTGAATACATTATAGGTAACAATTTACTTTGAGTTCACTAGATGGCGATGTACAAAATTTTAAATCGCGCCATGGTTTCGTTACAAAAATGTAGATGTGTCCAGATATTTATTTTGAAGTTAATTAAGAGCGCACTGCGAAGCGTGGCGTTAAACGCCACGCGACGATCGCGGTCACCCTCGCCTATAGATGTTTCACATCAAAAAAAAAACAGTCTAACAAGCGTGCTGTAGTTGGTCAATTTTTCTCCAATTATGAAGGCGGTTTAAGCCCAGCCATTGTAATCAACATCTTGCTCTTACTCCAATTTCTTAGGGTCGTAGCAATATGCTTCTTTCATACAATCTTCTCAGACGTCATTTCTGCGATCACTCTCTGTTTATCCATGTCATGCTTCACGTAATCTATTCATTTTTTCTTTGGTCTTCCCTTACCCCTAAAGCCGTCACCATTCATACTTAAAACTTTCCTCACAACATTACTGTTATCTTATCTTTCATCATGTTCATTCCAGGTTAGTTGTTTATTGTAAAGTGTTCGTAACGTCGGGCAATCAAAAATCAAATCATTATCATCATCATCTTAACTCATATACGTCCCATTGTTGGGCTCGAGCCACCTCCACCTCCTATGGGAGGAAAATTAACCCCCAATACCAACCTGGTCAGACGTGTTGGTATAGGATTTTGTTTCGAATTTTCCTTCTCTTGCATAGATATTATATGCATATTATATTCCTTAGTCGTCTTTTACGACACCCACGGGCAAGAGAGGGGGTGGTCAATTGTATTCTTACTTCGTCACCACACAGAAAAACCAAATACAAACGCGGTAAAGTCCATAAAATAGTTTTATTTATAATGTGTAATACTTCTTTTTTTTTGGGTTGGGCTATAATTAGCGCACCCGCCGTCCGTCTCCGTCCGGGGCGACGAAGGCCAGCGCGCAGTCCCATAAACCATAGTAGCTCCTCGTCTTCGTAGTCGGCCCAACATAATGTGTAATACTTGTGTAAACATCAGGATTAATTATTTGTTTAACTTCTGCATCACTTTTTTTTTGGGGTGGGTCACGGTCGGCGTATTCCTCGCACCACTCCGTCCGGGGCGACAGAGGGGCGTAAGCACGCATACCCGTAACCCACCCGCGACACGTCGCCTTCGTCAACCACCGGAGCAGGGTGACTTGACGTCGGTGGTCAACTTCTGCATCACTGACGTAACTTTCAGACATTCTCTTTTGAATTCATTATTTATCTTATCCATTCTTCTCACCATTTACATCTCTGCTTATATAGGGTGTCTCAATATTAACGTAAGATTTTAATAAGTAACATAGTTTTTGGTCTTTAGATTGTAATTTTTTATTGAATCAAAGTACATAAGGTAGGGTTATTTTTTTTAAATTTTATTTTGGATCACAAAACTGGATAACAATCCCCAAAAAAAACTTACATATAATAATTGGTAAAGTGACATTCGTTTGATTGTATCTTACTCGATGTGATCACAACATGCGTAGGGCAGTAGCGTTACTACCAAAAAAGAACTATTAAATTACAAAAAAAAAGAAAGCTAATGATTTACAAAAAGAGAAATACAATCAAGAAGTAAAAAATGATTTCAATATTTTTTTAAAATAATTTATGAAATAATACATCGGGGAAAAATGGCCTTTACGGCTTTGTATACATATATATATGCACTCATTTGTAGTAATTTTCTATGACCATTATGCATATATGTGGCTGAATTTTGTTGATGCAGCGTTGAATCTCCTCTTTTGATACACGCGTAGTCGTGGGCTTGTTGACATAGACCTGTTATTTTAAATAACCCCATAAAAAGAAATCTAATGGTGTTAAATCACACGATCTAGGGGGCCAATTCTGATAACTGAAACGAGAGTACACGACCTGAAAATGTCTCATGGAGTACTGAAAATATTGTTTAATAATGAAGATACGTTGTTTTATCGTGTAACGCTCCATTTTTACTAACCCTAAACTTTCAGCTGTCAATTTGGTTTTTTTTAGGGTTGCCAACACTTTACTGCATAAATAGCGGCAAATTCAAACCTTGCGTTAATTTTGGGACACCCTACATTTGCCATATCTGCTGAATATAATATAGAGTGGGTGTCGTAAAAGAAGACTAAAGGATACGATATAAGCATCTAACACTATACAAGAAAAGGGAAATTGGAAATAAAACCCTATACCAACTCTTCTGACCAGCGTGTTACAGTAGGTCAATTTCCCTTCCATAATGAAGGAAGCCCGAATCCAACAGTGAGACATATATGCGTTGAGATGATGATGACATGCCCAGTAGTGGGACGAATATAAGGTGAAATAATAATGTCGACGAGACAAAGAGAATAAATTCTTTACATTAGTAAATTTCAATATAAATTTAAATTGAGAAAACTGTATTAAGAATTCTCCATTCATTCAATTAAATTGTTTTACTTTAGTATAAAAGGTTTCATTATCTGTCTAAAGCCATTCTAAAAGGCAGACCAGTTGTATAATTAATTAGAAATTATATAAAACGTCTTATTGTTCGTTAAGTAAATTTTAAAGGGGGATCGGAATCCCCGTGAGAATTGGCCAGGCCTGATTTAACGGGGTTCGATTTATGTTTTGAGGGCACGCGAGAGGCGTCTCCGTTATATCGTACAAGATATAAGAGCATAGCAATCAGTAATTAATAAATGAATAGTAAATTTATGTCCCGTTTTTTTAATTTCGGCTCATATACGTTCCACTGCTGGGCTTAGGCGTTCTCCACAATGGGGACGAAATTAACCTATTAGACCACGCGGGTCGGATGTGAGGCTTTTATTTAGATTTCTTCTTCTTTTGCATAGAAGTTATCTGCATATAATATCCCTTACAATTAGTTGTTTTTGTACGATACCCACGGGTTAGAGAGGAGATGGCGAATTGTATTCTTACTATAATACAAATCCTCGCATCCATAGCTCTATCGACGTTCATTGGGTTATCTAAAGGAGGAAAATACTACAATCTTCATATTTAACAGGCGGCTTGGTGATCGCAGTTGATGATAAATATGTCTTAGGAGAATATTGTTATCTATTTATCCCAATTTTTAAGATGCTCAAGGTAAAGAAAATGGTAATGATTTCTGATGTTTACGCGAGTTTACAAATTGTAAATAAAAATACTTTACTCATTTTATAGCGTTTGTATTTGATTTTTGATTGTCCGATGTTTTGAACACTTTACAGCGTTCATGGTCGCGGGCGGACCAAGATGTCTGACGTCCAATAAGTCATTGTTATTACAGATATTTATAATAACATGAGATTATAATGATGCAATATACGAAATATTTATTATTATTATAAGTCCATAATAATTCAACGGTAAGGTTTCAAATAAATATTCTGATGTTATATTGGTTTATAATAAATTAAATAAGTAAACGCTATATTTTTGTGATTTGTACCAATTTTAGAGACTTAATTGAATTTAGCGATATACGCTCGGTTCCGGATTTGCAAAACGCTTGAAAACAAAAGGACGTGTATTTTAATATAATTTATATACCTTATTGAATCCTACGGCCCTTTTAGTGAGCAGCTACGGGATTACAAGAAAGGGATTTCGTTAAAGCCGTTTATTGCTATGTTCTCGTATTTTTGGTACATTCTGTCATTTGATTACCGTTGATTTAATATTAAATTGAGCATTTATAATAATAATAATAATAATAATAATGTAATTTATTTCAGACATCAAGATCCATATTAGTGTTAGTAAATAAACTTAACCTATGTTAGAAGTAAGATAAATTAAATATTAATATGAATGTCAATTTTGTTATGTGTAATTTTGAATGTCAATGTTTTAAGTCAAATATAAATTAAAAATAAATAGAATAGATTATTTTGGATATGTCCAGAATTAATTATAATTGACATGTAGGCCAATCGCATGTCTCATAATGGGACAGTCAAATCGTCCTGCTACGACCTTCAGGATACTGTTGGTGCTGCCCCGGACACGGCTTAACATCGAGGCTGCCCGCTTACGCATGATAGCATGGAAGCCATCCACCCTGGCGTCAGCAAACATGCCAGACGCGCTGCAGCGCCACGGCAGCCCCAACAGCATCCTGAATGCGTTATTATATTATAATATAAATAAATTTTGGAGTTTATTTAATTTGTAATATAAAAATCGTTATAGATATAATCTGTAAATACTAGCTTCTGTCACCGGCTTTGCCCGCGTGAAAATTATCTTTTCCAAAGTTATAGAAAAATACTTTCGACCGATCCACAAATTGTTGTTGTGATGCCGGGTGTAATTTGTGTTCGTTAATTATGTGATTATAAAATCCCGGGCAAAAGGATTATTACAAGGATTATTTTCTTAGTGTAGGGTACACCCTAAGATTATACATTATCTTTAAAAAAATACTATTGGTAGAGGTATTTTTACTCTAGCCCCAGTTTTTATGCTCTTTGTTAAATAAAGTACATTATTAATTAATAACGTTCCATTACATGCTATAACGGATAACAAGAGCTTGAAAAAAGAATAACAAAGTTTGAAGAGCATTCTAAACCATTTATGCCCGTCCGATAGTCTATTATGTTATTTTAGACCAGTATTCCTTCCATTTAGTTCTCTCCGTGTGGCGATGGAGTAAGAATACCCCCTCTCTTACCCATGGACGTCGATAAAAACGACTAAGGGATGTGATATGCAAATAATATTTATTCAAAAGGAAATCTCAACATTAAATACTATGTCAAAAGGTCTGACGAGCGCTGTATAGTAGGTCAATTTCCCTTTCATTGTGGAGCAGGCCCGAGCCCAATTATTCCTTCTAATTTCTAGGATACTCGTGCCAATACTTGTCATATGTAGGTTAAAGTTGATCTATGTGTATTTTCCGATAGAATATTCAATATGTATATATATTGTAATGGAACGTTCTCGTGAGATTGAACAGAACTCGTTAATCTTTAACGACAGTAGCCAGTGGTAACTACATCCGCTATAGTTAACACGATAGAATGTAGTTTAATAGTAGATTACAAAGTTTTGAAGGATTATGTTATTGATATTTTGTTAATGGGCTCCTGTTTACGTACTTAAAATTGTTATTCGTATTTTATAAGCTATCTATCATTTACGTATTTTGTATGAACTGATGACGTCGTGGCTTAATTTGCGATCTAAATTGTGGTTGATTCTTGTATGAGATAATTCTTTGTGTAGTTTGTATAATAACAAGGATATTGTTAGGTACTTTACCTGTGTATTTAATATTGTGTATAGGTATATGTTACCGGAAATGTATGTAATCCGTCATTGTATACAATTCCTAGGAAATGTATGTAATTCCTAAAATCGCATGTGTAAAAAAATTATATTAGACACATTTTCTAGGAAATCTATACATTTCCTAAATAGCAATCGGAAATGTAAAACATTTGAGATATCAGTGGATACGCGGGGATAGTGGGGCGAGGCTATTGCTTCGTCTGATCAGGCGATCGCGCTAGTGCGTAGCCTAACAATAGGTAGGTTAGTTAGGTTCCTTTAGACCATGCAAGCGGAAATAGGAGCCTGGCGAAGCGGGGCTCCGTCGACAATACGTTTTAAAAGTTACTAGATAGTTGATTTTCGAAGTTTTAATTAGTAAGATAATATGAAGATTACTATATATTTTACGATATGATTGTTATCTGAACGTAGTTGTCTCAATGAGTGCTTTAATATAAATGATTATTCTCATTTTAACAACGTGTTTTATTACAGAAAGCATTATTTTTATACATTTCCTAACACGATATTGGCATTATATACAATTCCTAAGAATTGTACACATTTCCTAGGACATTTATGTATTAAATAGACAATATTTTATACATTTTCTAAATAGCATCGGAATTGTATAAATTTCCTAGGATTTGTATATAATTCCTAGATTTCATACATTTCCGGTAACATATATATACAGTAGATTTTTAAAATATGATCATCAGTCTTTTACCGTCCATTCATCTTATCAGCTCATATACGTCCCACAATTTGTACGCCTTAACATGAGGCTGAACATGACTGGACTTTGTACACCATGTAATATCTTGCATTAATGTGTAAATTACCATGTTCAAACAAATAAATATTATCTTATCTTATCTTACTGCAGGGCTAGAGCCTCCTCTACGATAGGAGAGAAATTGACCTTAACATACCATGCTGGTCAGACAGTTTGGTATAGGGTTTTATTTTGAGTTTTTCTTCTCTTGCATAGATGTTACATGCATATTATATCCCTTAGTCGTCTTTTACGACACCCACAGGCAAGATGGTCGGGGGTTGATCTGTATTCTTATTCCATCACCACACGGAAAGCCATCACACCACCGTCCATTATTGGACAAAAACTTTCCTCATTAAGTGTCATATAGGGCATTTAGATAAGAGTACGATGATGGTGATTTATTCATCATCTCAGCCTATAAATGTCCCACTGTTGAGCTCAAGCCTCCTCCATAATGGGAGGGTTATTAACCTACTATTCCACGCTGGTCAGACGTGTTGGAATAGGGTTTTGTTTCGAGTTTGCCTTCTCTTGCACATATGTTATATGCTTATTATATCCCTTAGTCGTCTGTTACGACATCCAAGATAGGGAGTGGGTGATTTATTACATGGATTAAAAGATAAAGATAACCAAATTAACTGTTCAAATATTCAAAAGTGCTAACAGAGGAAGTGAACTAAATCTATACAAGGTACGTTTTACGAACATTCATACGATATGTGTACTTTAATGTGGACGTAAACAGATCGTGCTGCGGTCGTTACGTCGTCGCCTCGTCGGTAGCACGTACCAACATTGTGATTGTAAAAGTTAATGGCTGCAGTATTTACTGTAAGCGATAAAAGTTTTGGCTTCAATGCGGAGATGTGAATAAAATCGAAATCACCTTTAAACTGGTTTTGGGCATGTAAATGTACGTTGTTATCGAGTGACATCGGTTTTTTTGTTACTTAACTGTTTGAGACAAAGAAGTATCCTTACTAATATTATAAATGCGAAAGTAAGGATGTTTGTTTGTTTGTTACGCTTTCACGCTTAAACCATCGAACCGATTTCAAAAATTCTTTCACCAATGGAAAGCTATAATATCAGGGAGTAACATAGGCTATATATAATCCCGGTATTCCCACGGGAACGGGCACTACGCCGCGTTTAAGGCGACTGAAACCGAAGCGAAGCGAAGGCGGGTTGCTAGTAATGTATATAATACTAGCAACCCGCCCTCGCTTCGCTTCGGTTTCAGTCGCTTAAACCCGCGTAGTTCCCATTCCTGTGGGAATACCGGGATAAAATATAGCCTATGTTACTCCCTGATATTATAGCTTTCCATTGGTGAAAGAATTTTTGAAATCGGTTCGATGGTTTAAGCGTGAAAGCGTAACAAACAAACAAACATCCTTACTTTCGCATTTATAATATTAGTATGGATGTCAAAAGAAATTTGATACATTTTAAAATTTTATTACAAAGATTTTTTTTACAAAATTTAATACACCTATAGGTATGCACACACACACACACACACACACACACACACACATATAGAATGGTATATACACATAGTCGTGTAGTCTCAGGACATACACGTTCCACTGCTGGGCTCGGGCTTCCTCCCTAATAGGAGAAAAGAAGAAAAAATTATTAACTATTCCATCCTGGTTAAACATAGGGTTTCATTTCGAGTTTTTCATGTCTTGTATAGTCGTTCTATGCATATTATATCCCCTTAGTCGTCTTTTATTACATCCACGAGAGAGATAGGTGGAGGTGGATCAGTCTTTTTCGTGTAGTGACGAAGTAAGATTCACCACCATCTTGCTCGTGGAAGTCGTAAAATACGACTAAAAGATTACAATATGCAGATAACATCTATGCAAGAAAAGGAAAACTCGAAATTTAACCTGCCTGACTGAGCGTGATGTATTGGGACAATTTACCTGCCCAGGCTCGAGACCAGCAGTAGGACGTATATGAGCCCTAAGAAAGGAATCGGTTAATGGTAAACTTGTTGATCGATTTGATTATTTCGCACGAACCCATTCGTGTTAATTAAAGTTATCATCCACACAAATATTATAAAAGAGGAAAAATTTGTATTTTTGTGTGTGTGTATGTTTGTAATGAATAAACTCAAAAACTACTGCGCCGATTTCAAAAATTCTTTCACCAATGGAAAGCTATAATATCAGGGAGTAACATAGGTTGTATATTTTGTCGGTATTCCCACGGAAACGGGCAATACGCGGGTAAGGCGACTGAAGCCGAAGCGAAGACGGATTGCTAGTATTCAATATGGCTGCAATAATTTATAATGAAAAGAAAAAGATAGTAGATATGATTGAATAGGTAGATAAGTTTTTGATTTTAACTAGTTTTTCTGGATTTTAGCCCACCCGCTAAATTGTTTGATTTTCAGTTCTTTTCCTGTAATAATAAGATCTGCGTACATCCCTTAATCGATTTTTATGATATCCAAGGGAAGCAGTGGTAATCCCTTTTATTCTCGCTGCATTATTACATATAATAGTGAAGTTAGAATAAAATGGAAACTGTAAGCATATTAGTAAACTTTAAGTTTCTAAGGATTTAAAAATTACCATTTTTAAATTGTATACACAGTGAATTCATCAACGAAGACTCATTATTCATCCTTCTTCCTCGCCATAAGTGTTAAACGAAAATATGGCTGGGGATTGACCACGCTGTAGCTGATTCCTATGTACATGAGCATATTAGAAATAAATTATTTTATTTTAAACTAGTACCTTATTTTATCATTGTTTCACGTTTTACCGGAGTTTGAACAAACCACCGCGTACTCTGGGAGCGCAGTTTCTGGCGAGTACGACTTTATGTTAGATAAATGGGCAGATACGTCTAGAGTAGTATTCTATACGGACCTTATAGCAACTTGAGAAAATCGAAGTGCATCTCATATTAACAAAGACTAACATACCCCTCCCTTAAGCACTGTAATATCCACGGTGCTATACTGCTGCTCTGTCTGTCTTGTAGTTGTACATGTTCATTCATTAGTCAATTTTGCTTCATATATCCCAGTTTGATTAGTAGGAAAGTGGATATTCAACGTATCCTGTCTTTTTCTAATCAAACATTTTGAGGGTGCCAAGACAATTAAAATATTTTTCGGGACTTCCCGAGGATCAATTAAATCTCTGTATCATTTATTGAGACCACTGTAGATCATGATTTACAGGCATTACAGTGGTGTAAGTGTGTCAGAATTAGTCCCATTAAAAAAGAGCATAAAGCAGTCATTAGGGCTGCAGAAGTGAAAACTTAAAACTATGAACATACAGTTGTTTTGGACATTAAAATAATTGATAAAAAAACTAAAATTTTTCATTTATTTGGTTTTGTCATTTATCTCCACAGATGTGTCACAGAGATAGCTAAATATATAGGGTTTGCGTTAAGACGTCATGTGATTATGTCTATGACGACTGAGATGAATTTACTCCCCTACCAAACCTACATAAAAAAGTTGTCACTTAAAAAAATATAGACATGTAATCACATTTTATACGTAACAAAGCTCTTAGTTAGGCGTTAACAAGCGCGAACTCACAGAAGTAGAGTGCCGACTTACACTTGAGTGGGTGGACAAGTTTGTCTGCCACGTTGAAGAAATGTCGTGTTGTTTTGAGAGGCTCGTGTATAAGCCTACGTTTATATTGCGATGTAGGACATACAGACTAAAAACATGTCTCTATATCATCTATTATCTATCCATCAAAGTGTGTTTTGATCACAGTGTCGTAGGTCGTATGTCTACGGCAGTGAGGGTTATTAGGGGCTACCGTACTGTGTACTGGACTACAGCGACACTGCTGGCAGGCGACCCGCCTTGGCCACTGGTGGCGGAGGCGTTGGCGGCAGTGTACCGGTTCCGCACCACAGCACAAGACAACGGCGAGCAAGTCTTCACAAGGGAACGGCAGAGTCCAGGAAGTGGCTCAAAGGGAAGTAATCCGGCGGTGGAGAGAAGATCTAGAGTCCCCGTAGCAGGGCGGGGAACTGTGGAGGCGGTTGCGCTGCATCTCCATCGCTGGCTCAGGAGAAGGCACGGCAGCCTTACCTTTAGGATGGTGCAGGTGCTTACTGGACATGAGGTCTTCGGTAAGTACCCTCACAAAATTGAAAGAGAAGAGGCCCAATGATGCCACGAGTGTGACGCGGCAATTGACGATGCGCGCCACACACTGAAAGTATGCCCCACCTGGGGTCCTCAGCGCCACGTCCACGTTGTTGGTCGTCAATGGCCCCTTTTGTGAGGCTGTCATGACAAGGAAGGAGGCCGCGGAGGGGGCACGCTAATCGCTTGCGTCTGCAGACTCACTCCGCCGCGGCGGCGGCCAGGGAGGAAGAGACGCCGCTATGCGCTTCGCCTCCTACTGCCCTCAATGATGACAGGACGTGGTCAGACAGCCAAGCGTTGAGGTGTCGGGAATAAAATGTCATCAGACGATTGCTCCGGCACCCCGTAAAAGTGCGGAAGGGGCTGCTTTGGTTTTAGTAGGTATTTCGGTCGCTTATGTGGCCGATGAGTCCCACACTCATTTCCCCGTCTGTCACCGGCGGGGTGGATAGTGCGTAAATGCATTTTCATAGCGAGAAAAAAAAAGGTCGTATGGCTACAGTCGCGGCTCGGTCTGTCTAGGGTAGTACCACACTCTTGCATAAAATCAACGTCCGAGTAGTAACAATTTGTTATTGTAGTATTCTGTGAGTGAGAGAGCCGGTAGCCTTTGCCTTTCATGTACTTTGGTGATTGATAGCTTTAGTGTCATCAAATCATTGCACGCATTCACACGCTCTTCACTTTCATCATGTCAGGCAGCGGCTTGGCAAAGGTCCATAAGCAGCAGTGTTATTTACCATCAGGTGTGCTTTTTGCTCGTTTGCCACCAAAAGCAATAAGTAAAAGTCCATCAGACTATTAACGTTCAATGTTCGATATAGGAGTTTTCAAGGGAGAATATTGATCTAACTTGATGATGCCAGTTTCTATGATTTGTACTGGCGGTTGCCATCTTATGCGAGGCAAAAGGAGTTGGCCGACTGCATCAGGGACCAAGTGAGAGAAATATCTCTGCCCTTTTTTGTAGAGGCGTCGGTGTGCGTACTAGAAAGTGTATTTTTCCTTGTGAGCGAATGAAGTCAAGGAATTGATATCGTGGACATAATGGCGTGGCATATAATGCCAGATAATGTCCTATTTATAATTGACTTCGATTGGCTCATGGATCGATGGTTTTGGAAGTTACTATTGTATAGATTATTATTATTCATTTGTATTAATATCATTAAAATATTTGAAGAATATCTTTTTCTTTTTTCGTAAAATACTATTAGCGAGTTGTTAGTAGACTTATCAATAAATTTTACACTTTTCGGGAATAGTACCTTTACCGGTTTGAAAGTTGTATGCTTTTCTGTATCCTTTATAACGTATATACGAATTTCCAAGAAGATTGGTTGAACAGTGAAGGCGTTAGAGCGTAACAAACATACAAAATCGCATTCTCATTTATAATATTAACCAGGATGTTAAGAGGCCAATCAAAAATGGCGAGTGTTACGATATATAGTGTAGTGCTATATTAAAATTCTAAAGTCACGCTTTCAGAAAATGCAAACGTTGTTGATAACATTGAACTTCACTTTTCAATATAATAATATTGAAATAAGAATATATCTTGAACAGTACTAATATAATAGCTCTGTCTAGACAGACTGTTTTGAATACTGCATTGACTTAATATCTTTATCATGTAACATATAGTATAGTATATAACACGTGTCATATTTTCATTTCATTGAATAAAAAGTAAATTTTAAAGATAAAATCTACAAACGTGTAATTAATTGATAGAAATCACATTCACCTAAATAGACACATGATGGATCAAAAAATCATTTACGGTACATTTTTTCACTGCGCAAGTGGCGTAGGGGCGTTGCAAGAGTGAGTAAAATACTAACATTTCGTGCGAATATTATGGTTTCGCTCTTTGAACAGAACGATAGACTGCATAGGCAGCAAGATATTAACCTCCTGTGCCGTAAATTCAATCGCCTTGTAAGACTATTTTGTGCGATCTAGATGTGACTTACGTCCGTTAATTGTAAGTATATTACAAATATACCTACAATTAACGGAGTATTCATTCTATAGTGCCGGATATTGCAAAAGTTTTTTTTTCCTGCACTAAGGAAATAATCCTTATGTTGCGGGGGACTTTACAAATATATAATTAATGGACACAAATTACATTCAGACTCGGTACAACAATTCGTAGATCGCATAAAGTGTGGTCCTGCATGGGATTCGAACCCGCGACACTGGCATGATAGAAGATCAACTACCACGCCATCTGTGTAGCCAAATGATAGATAATTCATCTAATGGACTACGATTATCAGATGTGTTGGCATAGGGTTATAGGTTTTGAGTATACACGGTGGCTTTTTTATCGTCTTACAAAAAAAACATAAAAGTATCCGACCAAAGAAACATATCTAACATATTGAAATATTCAATAGTGGCGGTTATAAAAAAATAATAAAGTAAAATAAATTAAAGTTAATATTTAGTAACAGCCTGTTTATCATGCTGTTTATCATAGTAACAGCCTGCATATCATAATTTCTTTTGTTTAAAATATATTTTAAACAAAAGAAATTATGCGGAATTTCGTTAGCCAATCATAGGTACAAAGTTCACGTGGATGGCTTTTACAAAGCGTAATTCCCTACGCTAGATACCTAACAGGAATCCTTTGCGATGTCCGATTGGCGCAGAGGTCAAGTGGTCGTAGTACCTGCATACTACATCAGCTGTGTTGAGTACCTATGCGCTCGCTACATGCTGTTTCCTTACTATATTAATTAGTAATTACTTATAATAACTTTTATTAAAAAGTATTCTAGTAAATATTGTTTTTAACCTTTTAATTGTATGAATGTATAGTAGATACTGGATACTTTAATTGACCTGCTTTTGTAAGACGACATAAATGTCACCGTGTATTATATTTGTTTAATCATCTTTCACGACATCCACTAACAGTGTTCTTATTACGTCAATACACGGCAATTATTTTAATGCAATTCTTTTACATATTTATTTAGCAAGAATCTACACAGCCTTCGTTATCATTACAGCTCATATACGTCCCACTATTGGACATGGGCCTTCTCCACTATGGGAGGGATATTAGCCGACAATACCTCACTGATCAGATGGGTTTATGTAGGTTTTTATACCGAGTTTTCCTTTTCTTGCATAGATGTTATGCATATTATATCCCTTAGTCGCCTTTTACAATACCTACGGGTAAGATAGGGGTAGTTTCCCCGGACGGAATGAACGGCGTGTGCGCTTACCACAGCTCACTTATAAAAAAAAAGATAGGGGTTGTAAATTGTATCCTTAATCCGACACCTCATGGAAAAAAATTTACAGTGAATTTATTTAATTAGGAGACGGCAAGCGAGTATTGGAGTATATTTTGGTAGAGAGAATATGCCAGTCTACTTTAGCTTTGACCCAAGAACAAAACAATTTGTTACCGACTAGCTGTTATTTCGATATGAGAACAAAAGTCAAACAATATTTCAAAACTCATGATCTTATTAGGCCGTGTGTATTACAACTACGATGTGTGACTAATGAGTAATGACTTTAGACTTCTTGATACTTCGTTGGAACTCTTGAGTTTTTATATGTATTGGAATAACAGTATTTTTTTTTATTACAAACGGTGGCAAACGAGAAAACAGTACACTTGATGGTAAGTGTTGCTGCCGCTCATGGATCTTTACAGGGTCTCTGGTTACCGCGAAGAAAGTGAAGGGAGTGTGAATGCGTGCATTGAGGCTCGGTGATACCAAGGGCACCACCAAAACCCTCCACACACAAACACCCTCAGAAAGTTGGGCTGCCGGCTTTCTCGCTCACCGAACGAAGCGCAGTAACAAATTGCTACTACTCAGACGTCGATTTTCTGCGAGAGTGTGGTTACTACCCCGGACGGACCGGCCCGCGGCTGTAGACAGATAGCTGTCGACAGTGTAGTCCTACCACTCTTATAAGTATAGCTCATGATTTCTGATGTTTACGCGAGTATTACTCATTATAAATAAAACAATTTTAACTGATTTTATCGCGTTCGTATTTGATTTTTGATTGTGTGTGACACTTTTCAACGTTCACAGTCATGGCTGGAGTAGCAATAATAATTTAGTATCATGTCCTCTGAGTTTTTTTGCCGGCTATTCCTCAGTGTGGTCACATTCCGAAGATGGCAGCAGAAAGTACGCGTGAAGAACGCTTCTGCGGCGATACGGTCCGCCGCCGGCGACTCGGGCGGCGCCGGCGCGAGTACCTGGCCTGATGCCACCCGAGGCCGCGGGTGACCGGACCGTGGATTTTAGTCCGTCACTAGCAGAGAAGCTGACTGCGCGACGGCGACTGACGGCGACGGGGAAAGAACGTCGAGAGAAGAGGGTATCTCTCAGGGTATTCCATCGGGCCGACCACGGAGGACAAGGAACTCGGTACCAGTGGTCGGCCCAACGACAAGGCGATGTGCTACGGTGGGTTATGGGGCAGTGCGCCGCCTTTCTGTAGCCCGGGGCTACACCCGTCAGGCGGCGGGTGCGTTGACCATAGACCACGCCAAAAAAAAGTGTGGGCACGTTCTAATCCGATTGTTAAATATTAGATTTGTTAGGTTTAAATTAAATATCTGGTTGACCGAGCTTCGCTCGGAATATTTTTGTCGAATTTATTTAGATATACATTAATAAAAAATAAATAATGAAAATTATATAAAAAATTACAAAAAGAGAATAATAATAACACCGAGATTCGAACCGACGCTGTTTGCATTCCAAAAAAAAAACAAAATTAGAACCGGCCGTCTCCCCAACTGAGCTATCGTAACTCATGACGTTGACAGTGAAATTTGAATTCATATTCTTTTAAAATTTAATGTCATTGTATTGATTAACTAAAAACACCGACAAAACAACATTTTCTATAAATAAAACCTAGCTAGATCGAATTTTTGGACCCGAAACCTCTAGTATGCCAAGTTTCGTCAAAATCGTTGGAGCCATTCCGAGATCCTGAATATATATATAGGTATATATATAAAAGAATTGCTCATTTAAAGATATAAGATCATTGTATTGATTAGCTAAAAACACTGACAAAACAACATTTTCTATAAATAAAACCTAGCTAGATCGATTTTTTGGACCCGAAACCTCTAGTATGCCAAGTTTCGTCAAAATCGTTGGAGCCATTTCCGAGATCCTGAATATATATATATATATATATATATATATATAGGTATATACTCGTATGTACAAAAATTGCTCGTTTAAAGATATAAGATAAATTGTCATCCTTACTAATATTATAAATGCGAAAGTAACTCTGTCTGTCTGTCTGTCTGTCTGCTACGCTTTCACGTCTAAACCACTGGACCGATTTTGATAAAATTTGGTACAGAGATGGACTAAAGCTTGAGAAAGGACATAGGCTACTTTTTATCGCGAAAAAATGGGTATAAGGGGTTGAAATAGGGGATGACATTTTGTATGGAAATTCGTCATTTTCGATGATAGAACCACGAATCTTTGTATTATGACACCTGACAATAAATAAATAAATATTCGTTCAAGCGTTTTGGAAATTCCATTTACATGGGGATGAAATTCAACCCCTAAAATACCAAAAAGCATACAGCCGAAACCATTGGGCCTAGAAACGTATTTTTTTTTACACCATCGTATTTCTTGGGGTGTACGAGCACTAGCAAAGGATTTTTGGAAATTCACCCCCTTAAGGGGGTGAAAAACATATAGTCTTTCACGTCTAAACCGATTTTGATGAAATTTGATACAGAGATGGACTAAAGCTTGAGAAAGGACATAGGCTACTTTTTATCACGAAAAAATGGGTATAAGGGGTTGAAATAGGGGATGATATTTTGTATGGAAATTCGTCATTTTCGATGATAGAATTGTGAATCTTTGTATTAAGGCACCTGATAATAAATAAATAAATATTCGTTCAAGCGTTTTGGAAATTCCATTTACATGGGGATGAAATTCAACCCCTAAAATACCAAAAAGCATACAGCCGAAACCACTGGGCCTAGAAACGTATTTTTTTTTACACCATCGTATTTCTTGGGGTGCACGAGCACTAGCAAAGGATTTTTGGAAATTCACCCTTTTAAGGGGTTGAAAAGCATATAGCCTTTCACGTCTAAACCGATTTTGATGAAATTTGATACAGAGATGGACTAAAGCTTGAGAAAGGACATAGGCTACATTTTATCACGAAAACATGGGTATAAGGGGTTGAAATAGGGGATGATATTTTGTATGGAAATTCATCATTTTCGATGATAGAACCGTGAATCTTTGTATTAAGGTACCTGATAATAAGTAAATAAATATTCGTTCCAGCGTTTTGGTAGTTTCACTTACTTAGGGATGAAATTCAACCCCTAAAATACCAAAAAGCATACAGCTGAAACCACTGGGCCTAGAAACGTATTTTTTTTACACCATCGTATTTCTTGGGTTGCACGAGTACTAGCAAAGGATTTTTGGAAATTCACCTCCTTAAGGGGTTGAAAAGCACAAGTAACCCTGCTCCGGTGGTCGGTCCAACGACGAAGGCGACGTGGTGTTCGGGTGGGTTGCGGGTGTTGCGTGCTTACGCCCCTCTGTCGCCCCGGACGGAGTGGTGCGAGGAGTGCGCCGACCGCAGCCCACCACAAAAAAAGGGGGTTGAAAAGCATATAGCCTTTCACGTCGAAACCACTTAACCGATTTTGATGAAATTTGGTACAGAGATGAACTAAAGCTTGAGAAAGGATATAAAGCTACTTTTTATCGCGAAAAAATAGGTATAAGGGGTTGAAATAGGGGAAAGTATTTTCTTTTTACGTCGTCTTATTTCTTGGGGTACACGAGCACTAGCAAAGAATTTTTGGAAAATCATCCCCTTAAGTGAGTGAACAGCGTATAGACGAAACTCTTGGAGCTAGGAACGTAAAACTTTCTATGCAATTCTCTTTTCTTTGTTGTAAGTGAGCTCTAAGAAATTATTTTATTATAATCAACTCCTAAAGGGGTGCAAAATATATAGCCGAAATCATTAGGAGTAGAAACATGGAATTTTGTATAAAGTTGCCTTTCTTGGGGAAAGAGAAATTTTTGCAATTTAGCCCTAAGGTGGTGAAAAGCGTTTAACCGAAATCACTGAGCCTAGGAAGGATCATTTTAGTACACGGTCGGCTTTCTTGGATTACCCCCAGATTTTCTTAGTGCTCACTTACCAAGCACTATGAAAAAAATTTTGGCAAGGATAAGCGAGCTCTAACAATTTTTGGCAATTCAACCCCTAAGAGGGTGAAAGCGTATAGCCAAAGATACCGGGCCTAAGAATGTGAAATTTTGTATACCGATCGGTTATTTGGGGTAAGCACGCACTAAGAAACAATTTTGGGCTGCCCCAAAAGGATAAAACGCATATAGTCGAAGACACCCAGCCAATGATATATCATCATTATCTTGCTCTTATCCTAATTACTTTGGATCGACGCAATATGTAGATACTCTACTGCCATCGTAGATATATTGCAAAGGTTCTAGCAACATTTTATGACTTGGCCGACATTGTTGGACAGACGGCATCACCTATTGGTCCAGGTCGATGTAAATCTTTGTCTTAGTAGTATTTTGCGACACCCACGAACAATGAAAGCGTGGTAATATTTCTAGCAGCTACCAGACAGTAAGTTACAATCAAAATATTATTCCAATTTTCTATCTCTACAAATAAATAAATTTGAAGCGTCTGTTTGTCTATCAAAATAATAGGTTTTATTTATGCTCACACAATACGGTCCAAATTTTTTTGTCTGTCTGTCTATTCGTTACAGGTAATCTTCAAAATGGCTGGACCGATAATGATTATATTTTACCATCAGGTCTACCAGTCGTATATAAGGAATAACTTAGACTATTTTATCCCAGGCTATATTTTATCCCAGTGTGGATGAATTAAGTCGATTTTAAAATTATTTCACTAATGGAAAGTTATTTTTAAGCGAGTAACATATTTAAGCTATAATGGTAATGGTTTTAAAAATAAATTCACTAATGAAAAGCTATATTATCAGTGAATACCATATAAAGGCTATTTTCATCCCGGTGTTTGCCCAGGAACGAGAACTATACCGAGGGATGTCGACCAATTTTTAAAATTCTTTCACCAATGGAAAGCTATCTATGTTATCAGCGAGTAACATAAGCAATTTATATCTCTGATATTTCTGGGATTTAATTTTTTTTTTAGCCATGTTAATTTATAATATCATGCTGTGTAGCGGCTTCGAATACTACCAACCCTTGCTTTGCTCGTGGGTGTCGTAAAAGACGACTAAGAGCCCTAGATTGACCCGGACCAACACCATCTGGTACCATTTGGGTCAACGATTACATTCGTTGACGAGGGTTGACGTCAGGCAGGCGGCCGGTCATAAAAGTCATTGCCGAAACTTTTTGCAATATGTCAAAACAGATGACATATTGCGTCGACCCCAAGTAATTGGGATAAGAGCAGGATGATGATGATGATGTTAATTTATAATATCAGCGAGTAACATAGGCATTTTTTATTTCGGTATTGGCATGGGAATGGGGTCTACGTGAATGAAACTGCGGGTGTTTGATTGATATACTTTTTTTTCACCAATGGAAAAGTACGTTATCAGAGACTAAGGAAAGGCATATTTATCATCGTATTTGCACTGCAATCTGAACTACAAGGCTGGAAGTAATATTCAAATGTGAAAGTTTGTGAAGATATTTGGATGTTTGTTACTCAATCACGCTTAAACTGTTGAGCAGATTTGGATGAAAATTGACACGTAGATAGAGTATTTCTTAAATTAAGAAATGTAATACTGTTTATGTCGATAATATTCTTTGCGATAGTCCGTGTGGTGACGGAATAAGAATACAATTCACCACCCCCTATCTTACCCGTGGGTGATCGTACGAGACGACTAAGGGATATAAAACGCATATAACATCTATGCGAGAGAAGGAAAACTCGAAATAAAACCCTATACCAACATGTCTGACCAGCGTGGTATAGTAGGTCAATTACCCTTCCATTATGGAGGAGGCCCGAGCCCAACAGTGGGACGTATATGGGCTGAGATGAGATGATGATTCTTTGCGATAATAGTTCAATATGCAAGTAAATTTTTACGCGGGCGAAGCCGCGGGCAAAAGCTAGTAATATAATAATTACTAAAAATTTAAACATTACTGACCAAAAACAAAATATTTTTTTTCATAGAAAATCATTTTCTTTTTGTACTGGCAATAAATTTGAATCAAAATGTGGGTCTAAATTTAATAATTAATTAAAACTTGTAGGATGTGAGATATCTTATTCTGCTTGCGACCATGAACACTGAAAAGTGTTCGAAGCTTTGGGCAATTGAAATCAAATCCAAACTTGATAAAATCCGTAAAAATAGTTTTATTGAGTGGTAGGACCACACTGTCGACAGTTATCTGTCTACAGCCGCGGGCCGGTCCGTCCGGGGTAGTACCACGCTCTCGCAGAAAATCGACGTCTGAGTAGTAGCAATTTGTTACTGCGCTTCGTTTGGTGAGCGAGAGAGCCGGAAGCCCAACTTTCTGAGGGTGTTTGCGTGTGGAGAGTTTTGCTGGTGCCTTTAATATCACCGAGCCTCAATGCACGCACTCACACTCCCTTCACTTTCTTCGCGGTAGGCAGCGACCCTGTAAAGGTCCATGAGCGGCAGCAACACTTACCATCAGGTGTACTGTTTGCTCGGTTGCCAATGCTTGCAATAAAAAAAAAAATTAAAAATATGTATTATATTTTATTTAAACATCTACATACTGTATTGAGGAAATAATCTTTGTATTGGAAGCTAGAATCAGAATAACAATTTGAAGATTAAGCAAAATGTTGTCCTATGTAGGAATAAAATCCGCGAACTTTAATGCAGTCTTTCTTAGCTGCAGTTATATTAACGTAAGGAAGGTTCCATGTAACTGAAAATGCAATTTGTCAGTACTCCTTACTTCCCGTGGTAGTGCAATTCGGCTCACGTTCTATTAGGGAAATAGACAGGGATTTTGACCTGGGAAGATTATCGAAGGACATGACACTGCAGTTAATACTAAATATGTTATATACAATTTAAAATAAGAGCAGGCAACAAAAATAACGATGATAATAACAAACCTGCTGGATTTTATGTCGGATCTTAGCAGCGAACGAGTTACAATCTGGTGGTAGTTTATTGAATTATCTTAAATAGATAACATGACAGTATCATAATAGGGTTTATCCATACTAATATTATAAATGCGAAAGTAAGGATGTTTGTTTGTTTGTAGCGCTTTCACGCTTAAACCACCGAACCGATTTCAAAAATTCTTTCACCAATGGAAAGCTATAATATCAGGGGGTAACATAGCCTATATTTTATCCCGGTATTCCCACAGGAACGGGAACTACACCGCGGGTAAAGCGACTGAAACCGAAGCGAAGAGAGGGCGGGTTGCTAGTACGTAATAAATGAAATTGGGTACATAAGGTGAAGGAATAAGAATACGATTCCTCACCCTTTTCTGGCCCGTGTGTAAAATACGACTATTATAATATGCATACAACATCTATGCAAGAGAAAGAAATCTCGAAACAAAACCATATACATATGTATCAATACGTTTGACCAGCGTGGTATAGTATGACAATTTCCTCTCATTGTAGAGGAGTTTCAATCCTGGTAATGGAACGTGAATGAGCTGTGATGATGATAAATTTTATTTTTTTTAGTTAAACAAAATTTATTTAGATAAATTTCAAAACATCGTAGTAAATATTCTATACCGGTTCTACCCAAGCTTTATTTATTAATTTAATGTAATCCTAGCAAATAAGGGTCACGAACAAGGGTGGCAATAATATTGGATGGTTTTCATCATTTTTTCGCGTGCTGATGGATTAAAAATTTCTTTTTTTTTTCAAGTATCATCCTCTACTAAGGCAATAATCCTTGTATTTCGGGGGACTTAACAAACATAATTAACGTACACAAATTACACGCAGAACAATAATTTGTGGATCGCATAAATTATTATCCTGCATTTGAATCAAATCTATGACACTAAGCGCACTAGGACGGCATCTTAACCACTACGCTATATGTGTCACTTGAATTATAATAACTATTTCGTTCTCAGCGACAGAAGGACAGCTCACTGCCCCATAACCTACCTTATTCCCTCCCCATAGTAATTAGATTGTTGACTGGTACCGATGCTATGACTTAGGCAGCTAACCTGGCCACAGAGCGCCGATCGCGAAATCACTTATCACATCTAGTGATTGTTACATAAAACGTACATATTGATCCTCACTAATATTATAAATACGAAAGTAAGTTTGTTTGTTACGCTTTCACGCTTAAACCACCGAACCAATTTCAAAAATTCTTTCACCAATAGAAAGATCAGGGAGTAACATAGGCTATATTTTATCCTGGTATTTTCAAGGGAAGAGAAACTACGCGGGTAAGACGACTGAAACCAATGCGAAGCGAGGGTGGGTTGCTAGTAGTATATAAAAATGAAATTATCTATGTTTTGTTTTAATGCGTGAATATTTGTTTAGCTGCTAGTTATGAAATGATGATGATGACTGTTCTCGAGCGTCTTACACAATAAGAGGGAAATTGACTTGATCAGACCTGATCTGATACGTCCCACTATTGAGCTCGAGCCTCCACAATAGGAGGGAAAATTGACCACACTATTCAGATTGATCTATTACACCACGTATTCATATGGGTTTCAATTCAAGCGGTCCTTCTCTTGCATAGACGTTATATACCTGTTGTATACCTTAGTCATCTTTTACGACACCCACAGGCAAGAGAGGGGGTGGTGAATTGTATTCTTACTCCATTACCACACGGAAAAGTATAGTAGTGAGGTTTATATAAGCTGAGATGATTATGGACCAATTCATTGTATGTTAATATTATTAAACTTTAAGAAATCTCGTCTACTTCGTAATTTCCCTGAGCCCTGTTCTCTTAAATAATTTTAGCTATTACGCTGTAACCTTTCGTTTTTATGTTAAACAATAATTTGTTAAAAGCAAACATCAAAGGATCAATGGAATTTCACTGAGATATATTATTACTCGATAAAATAGAAAGGAGTTTGAAATTTGTTTGTATTCCCTTTGTTGTTATAATATTAAAGACTTGATAAATAATTCTTAGTGAGCTTAAAGAATTTGAATATTAAAAAACCATAAGTAGATAAAGCTTAAGTTTACTTTATGTGATTTGTAGCGTTTTTATATTATTTTTATAAATTTATATTGAGGAATTTATTATTTTGATTTTACTTTTGATAGGATGAAATGCCGCTGTAAATCCTTTAGACGATAAAGGTTTCAGCTGATAGAGCGAATGGGTCGACAAGGTCATTTTTTCTAATTTTTTACAGATTTCTTAATGCACGGATATTATAACAATTTATTATAAATGGTAATAGAAAGGGAGAACTTCGTAGTGCCAACATTGCAAATGGAACTGAGGTATAGTTGAGGTCATATGGCCTAGATTAGGCACTCTAGCAGAAAATCGACGTCCGAGTAGTAGCAATTTGTTACTGCGCTTCGTTCGGTGAGCGAGAGAGCCGGAAGCCCATCTTTTTGAGAGTGTTTGCGTGCGGTGGGTTTTAGTAATGCCTTTAGTATCACCGAACCTAATTGCACTCATTCACATTCCCTTTACTTTCTTCGCGGTAGGCGTCGGCTTTGCAAGGGTTCATGAGCGGCAGCAACACTTACCATCAGGTGTACTGTTTTTTTTTATTGCCGATGGTGACAAACGAGCAGGCAGCACACCTGATGGTAAGTGATTCTGCCGCACATGGACCTTTGCAATATCAGGGGCACAGCCAGGCCGTTGCCTACCGTGAAGTAAATGCTCTTCTTAAACCTCATTTAAAGAAGGACATGTCATAGCGCTCGGGAAACACAGCAGTAGGTAGTTCATTCCAGAGCCTGCACGTACTTGGGAGAAATGATCGCTGGAAACGTACAGTTGAAGACCATATCGTTTCCAGGTGAAATGGATGAACCCTGCGGTGTCGAGTGGTACGTTGGTAAAACGGTGACGGTGGTACCAAGTCAAACAGTTCCTCGGAGCACTCCCCGTGAAAGAGTCAGTAGAGTACACAGAGTGACCCAAAGTCTCTCCGCCGCTCCAGCGACTCCAATCCGTCCGTGAGATTGGGATCCCCGACGATTCGAACAGCACGCCTTTGGAGGGAGTCAAGTGGGTCTAGCTGATATTTGGGCGCGCCTGTCCAGAGATGTGAGCAGTACTCCACATGCTGACGAACTTGCGCCTTGTATAGTACAAGGCGCTGTCTCGGTGTGAAGTACCGCCTGGCTCTGTTCAGGAGGCCGTTATTCATATGTGAGCCTTATTCATGTGTTAACCTTAAAAAGTTACTAAGGCGCCGAAAACAAGGCTACGGTATGATGTACATAAAGGACTTGTATTACATATTATTATCATTACCACTTAAGATTGAATTAAAGTAAGAAGCAAGCGAAGACCAAAGAAAAGATGGATGTATTACGTGAATCATGATAGAAAGAGAGTGAACGCAGATACCGTCGGTGTGGTGACGGAGTAAGAACACAATTCACCGTCATCTTGCCCATGGATGTTGTAAAAGACGACTAAGGGATATAATGTGCATATAACGTATGTGCATGGGAAAGAAAACTCGAAATAAAACCCTATACCAACATGTCTGACCAGCATGGTATAGTAGGTCCATTTGCCTCCTATTGGGAGCAAACTCGAGACTAGCGGTAGGACATGTATCAGCTGAGACTGAGAATGAACACAGATATGATAGCTCATTAAGGTCTATGAAAAAAGAAGATGGAAGTGGATTCCAAATAATTGGGATTTTTTTTCTGGGGGTGGGTTGCGGTCGCCGCGCTCCTCGCACCACTCCGTCTGGAGCAACAGAAGGGCGTAAGCACGCACACCCACAACCCACCCATGATGCACGTCGCCTGCGTCGTTGGGCCGACCACCGGAGCAGGGTGACTTGACGTTAGTGGTCGGTCCGACGGAATACGCCCTATTTGGGGTACCCTCCCATCGACCGACGTCCCCCCCCTCGGGGAGGACGTTGGTCTTTCCTCACACGGTCGGTCTCTCGGCGGGTGATGGACTAATTCCCCGGTCACGTCACCCGCCAAATAATTGGGATAAGAACAGGACAATGATAAATGTAACGACTGATTAAAATAAATACTGTTTTTTTTGGGGTCGAGTTATGGTCGGCACGCTCCTCGCCCGGCTCCATCCGGGGCGACAGATGGGCGTAAGCACGCACACCTGCAACCCACCCATATAGCACGTCGCCATCGTCGTTGGGCCGACCAAAAAAAAATCCTGTGTTAATAAATGATTGTAGTTCCTTTTCAGCCTATCGGTAATATGCACGCAATGGAATTATTATACCGTGGTGGGTGGTACTATACCATGGGTTAGTTTTCCACTAGCAGAACGTGTGATTATGACGTCGCCGGCCACTGAAGTCATGGAATCTATTCTATTGGCTCGCTTATTTAGCCGCCACCATTCCGTCGCCGCAAATTCTTTGGGCGTGGTGTGACTGTAATACATATATTCAGTCAAAAATTAATTTGGTAGGTTGCATTTCGATGTTTACCTTATTTTCAATGCTCTATGTACTCGTATTAAAAAGTAAATGCTGATCGAAGTACGTGAGCAAGTCTAGACTAGAGTAATAACGAGTAAATAGTCGAACATCCAAGTTATTTGCCCTCAATGGTATGCGCTGTGAACTCTCATTTACGTAATACTAGTTACAATGAGTTTTCTCAGTATTCATTTGATTTATGAGGATTAGATGGGGTGACATTTCATAGAAAAGTGATATTAGAATCTGCCCATTTGCCGTAAAAGCTGATGGACTGCGGGACGAACTGTCAAATGACATCTGAAATAGATTTAATGTATTACACAATATATTTTGTATATGTAACGGTATAACTAAAACGACTAAAATAGATTTGACGGTTAGTTTGAAAATTCTACCGCTTTTTTTTTTTGTGGGTGGGCTGCGGTCAGCGCGCCTCCGCACCGCTCCGTCCGGGGCGACAGAGGGCCTTAAGCACGCAACTCCCGCAACCCACCCGAAAACCACCTCGCCTTCGTCATTGGGCCGACCACCGGAGCAAAATTCTACCGCTAGTGGGACTTGGTCCATTTCTTTTTGTATTATATTAAAAATAAACAAAATTATAAATGATTTCTGATGTTTACGCGAGCACTACACATTGTAAATGAAACTACTTTTACGGTAAAAGTAATTATATTTACAAGATTAAAAATGTGAAATAACCTGCGAAACTGCCTTACGTCATTTTGGAAGAGATTTTCAAATTGCTCCATCGAGTTTACTAAATTTAACAACTATCACAAGAAATTTCGCTTAGACGTAACAAAAAATGCATCGAAATAGGCCCATCCATTCTAGAGCTACGATACTAAAGTTGGGCTTTAGGCCCTCTAGCTCATGAAGTGAATTGCAGTAATATATTATTACTACTCAGGCGTCGATTATCTGCCAGATGTGGTACTAAGCTGGACCAACTGGCTTGCGGCTGTAGACAAAAGACTGTCCTAACTGTGGTCCTATCACATTTAAGAACTCTAGCTTTAATTGCATTTAAAGAATAGGTAAATATTTACAGTAAACAATATAAGCATAGTTGTACTTATTCTTTACGAAATAATAATAAATATTAAAGCTTACCTTGGACGGTTTATCGCTTACGAGGCGCCAACCGTGAAAAACGGATAAATGTGGAATCGTTATAAATCCCGTTACCTGAAAAGATTCAGAACGATACTTGTATGTACTGGGATTATATTTTACAATTGATGATCTGATATCTAGGGTTGTTAAATTGTCAAAGCGTAGCACCATTTTTGTCTGTCATGTATATTTTTTAAAAGATAACACCCTGCACTAAGGAAATAATCATCCTTGTATTGCGGAGGACTTTATAAACGTATTATTAATGGACACAAATTACGTCTAAACTCAAAACAATAATTTGCGGTTCGCACAAAGTGTTGTCTTGTGTGAAATTCGAACTCATGACTCTGGCACGATAGGTCGGTATCTTAACGGCTACGCCATCTATGAAATCTAAGTCTATATATAAACTATTATACGACGCTCGTCGGTCAGGTTGGTATAGTGTTTTACTTCGAATTTTCTCTCTTGCATAGATATTCTTCTTCTTCTTTTTTTGTCTTGGCAATCAGCTACTAATACGAGCCATTTTTGCCAGTGTCGAGTTATAATTATCTTTACAAGTTATCAGTTTCTTCATGTCAGTAATGGTCTGTCAGTAAGTCAAAGTGTCGCCCTCAACAGTGTAATGGTCACTGTTCAGGGTATCTTCTGAGAATTTTGGTGGAAACAAAAAAGTATATATAGCAGTTTTATATCATATTCACTTCACCTCAGCAGTTCTGCCGCTATATATTACATAAAATGCCATCAAGATTATTGAATATAACACGTTAAAACACTAAGATATTGAATATAATACAAGAACACCACATGATACTTTTAGGTATCGATACTTTTTTTCGATACCGATACTTTTGTATTCAATACCTTAGATTCGATACTTTTACTCAATGAGTACTTTATGGCTGGTATCGTATCGAATAAATTGTAGAAATTATTCATGTTAAACTTGACCTTACGAAACATGTTTACGGTAACGCCATCTAGTTCAAACGTAATGAACCTCCTAAAACAGTCCGAAATATTTCGCAAACGGTCAAATTTCAGAAATAAATGCTCTTCACGACATAAAAGTACTTAGTACGATACTTTATTGAGTACAATACTTTTTCTTCGATACTACTCATGAGTGCAGTATCGATATTTTCTGTTCGATATCGTGTCCCTAGTTATGTATCCTTTAGTCAAGTTTAACGACATCCACGGGCAAGATTGGGGCTGGTGTACTGTATTCCGTCACCACACGGAAATTTAATCTTTCATTTAGTCTATTATTACATGAAAAATACGTTATAATAATGTATATAAATATAATAATAATAACCCTTAAATCCCTTTTTGTAAAGTACGACATAACAGCTCGGTCGTTATTAGTATTAATGGGCGTGACTGTGCTATCTGAAGCACATTCATTGTGCTCTACCAAATAGCTCTTAACACCTCGGGCTCTATTGTTAAACGATAAGCGATCAAATGACATATATCTTTTAAGTTCTTTTTGTAAAAGTTGTGTTGTAAGTTTCTAGAAGAGTGCAGGTCCATTCTACTAGTCATTCTTCAGCTGAGTTTTATAAATCCCATAGGATAATAGAGGATCGTGACTCATTGCATTGTTTTCTAATCACCATCCTGTTTTAAAATATCAGTCTTATATATGATCAGCATATTTTTTTGATGTGGTCACGAAATATAATTATAACGGAATATAATTCAGGACTTCTTTTAAGTTAAATAGCTGTCAATATAAGGAGTAACTTGTAAGATTTTGACTTATCTGGGACTCGAACCTGAGGCCTCGAATATCAATGCATCAGAAATCGAAGTGAAGCGAGCGGCTTGCTAATAAAAAATACAAGTATTCTTAATTTATTCCTAACCATGTTATAAATGATTGAGTATTAACTAGGTAATATATTTTTAATATTAACTTATTTTTTTCAAGGAAAACATGCGTGCTGCATGTCTTTGTTAGTGTTCAATAAATGAACCTATAGATATTATTATACTTATTTTTTTATTGCAAGAAAAGCATGCATGCGCTATTTCTTTATCTTATTTTTTAATTAACGAAACTATAAATACCTTGAAGTTTTGTTATAGTACATGTCGGCGTTGCGCCAGGAATTTGGACGTTGATAGTAAAATACTGAGTATGTAATCACTGTATTTATTAGGAGTTATTGCCGTAGAAGTGAGTGAAGTAAAACTGTCCTCTATTCTAATCTTACAATGTTTTTATAACCTCCACGGTCTAGTCCTAGTAACTACAATTACTTTTTATAACAAACAAATAAAACAACTACTTTTACTATCGGAATATAGCTAAATAATAATGATAAATATTCTAATGCATTTAACATTCCAAATAGTCAATTTTACACAATTTACATTAATGTAATTAAAGGAAATATTGTTCTCATATATTGTTCAACAGACGGCGCTCTAACTGGAAATAAATTACAATCTTTATTGTGTAAAAACAACTAAATATGGTTACAAATAATTACATTAATTCTAATCGATTTTAATTTGATCAATTATATAAATATTTAAACAATTAAATCAAAGATTTCTAGAAATACATTCAAAAAGAGTCTTAAATATCATAGCATGGTAAATAGCAGTGTTTTTACTACAAATAATTAATTAAATATTAGTTGCAAATATTTCAAACATGTTTATAACTATAATGTGATAACACAAACATCAACAATTTACAAATATTGCCGATAGAGGGCGATATGCGCCCATACGGCCATACTGACTTCAGCGTGTCCCTTGCGCTGTTAAGGCGTCACCCACTAAGGGATCTAGCCATCCACAAGGCATCACCCATCCTGGGATCTAGCCAACAAGACCAGGTTTAAGGATACGCATGATGGCCAGCCAGCGCTTTAGGAAGGATGTTTTGGATAGAAAAAGTATTTGCAAGGCATTACCCATCAAGGGATCTAGCCAACCACAAGGCATCACCCACCAAGGTATCTAGCCAACCACAAGGCATCACCCATCCTGGGATCTAGCCAACAAGACCAGGTTTAAGGATACGCATAGTGGCCAGTCAGCGCTTTAGGAAGGATATGTTTCGGATAGGAAAAATAAAAAGCATTTGTTTCCAAATTAGTATTCACCCGCCCATACGGCATTACTTTGATAAAAAAAAAACAGTTTTTGCAACAGGCGCTTGTCATAAAAAGTCATGGCTAGCGATGCTTACACCACATCCGCGGAGGTAATTATGCTTCAATATATATCGGTCATTAGGCAATACCTCCTAAAGTGCTATGGGACTCTCGAAAAGAGTGCGTCGATCATGGCGATGCACGAAAACAAAATTGCCAAAAAATACATTTATTTTGGCTTTACCTTTGTCAAATCAATTAACTCTAGAAGAGATCGCTCGTCCATCCTTTTCTTACAGACGCTTAATCTTTTGTCCGTTCGTCGTCCTCTACCTGCAACATCTCGATAAAACAGCGGTTAATATTTTTGCTGAACAATAGTCCCAGTAATATTGCATAGTTTATAGCCCACTGGAAATCGTGAATAGCACTGTGGCATGGTTTTCAAGCTCAACTACAGACATTAATATCTTTGATAATTTTCACAACTAGTCCCACTTAACCATTTGCTCTACTAGTTCCCTTAGCCACAAGGTATATTCAATACCGTATTTATTCATTATTATAAGAAGAGACGAGTTCCAAATATAGTTACAACTTCACAAAAGGCCTCATAGCCGATTGTGACGAAAGACAAATGCGTATTCTGGCTGATGACGTCCGCCATGAATGTAGCCTGTAATGTTAGCGAACACAGTATGAAAATTATATTGCAATTTTATAGATTGGAAGTCGATTGTTTTACGCCCGATTTCGGCTTTACGAATGTTAGCTAACACAATTCTTCACAAATTTTCGAACATATTCGGGTACCAATATTGTTCGCCGATTTTAGCCAGTACTTTTTCGCAACAAAAGTTGTGGTATTCTCGCAATAGTCCTTATATTGCGGTGGAGGTAATAAACACATTAATGGAAATAAATTAGATCCAAATTCAGAACAAAAATTTATGGATCGCACAGAGCTGTCCTGCGCGGGATTCGAACCCGCGACACTGGCACGATATCTTAACCACTACGTCATCTGTGCAGTGCAGTGTGATCGTAACACGAGTTTCTAACGGTAATTACGTGAAACGATACTATTTGAACATTATGGCTCAGCAATATCTTGTTAAATGACATAAAGTATAGACTACTGTCCGAGTCAACAATCTCCTTTATTGAAGGATCACTCTTCTGCCCTACATGAAGCCAAGTATGGTCAAGAGTGGATGAATTTACGACGAGATAAACAATTATTTCGTTTTAGAGCATATGGTTTACTTAACACAGATTTAAGACCAATCTGTATTAATTAAGCAGTCACCCTTTCGATATTCTACTTTAAACTAAAAATTTTAAAGAAATGCTACTAGTTATGCACTCCTGGAGTGTGTTCTCTCTGTCTTGCCTTGAAACCTTAAGTGAATTTCAGTTATAACATAATCAGTTACCCCTTTAAATAATTGGCCACCTAAGAAGTGACCACCACCTAGGAAATGCTTAATAATAGCTTTATAAGAAGTCTAGCGTCTTCAGCTCACGAGCGGTATTTATTTGAACGCACATGGCTCGCATACTGAACTACGCGAGGACTTTTGAGCATTTAGTGATATTTAAAGTGAAGGCAGCTTTAATTAACCTCAATTTCATAGCGTCGTAGAAGTAATAATCTATAGGGTCTGCGTTGAACTATTTTATTAGGCTTATAATTTTATTGTTTACGCACCAGTCTTCATTTGTGATACACAGTTGCAGAGTATGAAACTAGATTTAAAGCTTGAGAATATCATGTAACTTAAAACAATATTGAGTCGTTTAGATTGAAGTTAAAATCAAAGTTATAGATAGCATGGAGGGTTCATTTATCAGCAGTTAGTTTTCTATATATACCCTCTTTAAGACTTACGGTAATACCAAACAGCACTAATAATGTCATAACCAATTCTACCTCGACACACGTCATAGAAACTAACTTTGGTTATAATACAAGCAACATCAACGATCTGGCGTTTGCCCGGAATCGAACCAGTAAACTTATTTGGGATCAGAGAACAATCAACACCAGTATGGAATGAAAACTTTATCTTGTGATACTGCGATCTCTAGCAGTAAAAAATAGTCCGATTGTTAGTTAAATCTTGCTTACGGAAATAATTATTTTCACTATGGTATTTTCTATAACAAAAACGGTATTATAAACTTCGTCGTATTAAAGGGGTTATGAAAGTTATAAATCGAGGACTCTGCAAGCGTGATAAGTAGACGCTTCTATTTGCATCACAAAAAGGTCCTAGGTTATTACAGTTAACACAATTACTAGACAGTGTAAGCGACGCGAATTATTCAAAATAAGAACTATTTAATAATTGTAAATATGTAGTAGGCATTCTATTGTTGCTATGCAAGTGCGCGCAGGGTAACTGGCGCGCGGGGTAATTGGTCGCGCGGGGAAAGGTTCTCGCGCGCTCCCGCGCTCATGTCACTGGAACATGCGCGCTCTTTTCTTCACTCAAAATCTACGCCACGAATAGGTGTCGAAAACGAGCCTTATCATTTGTAATAATAGCCTGTACTGTTTACTATTATTAGGTCAATATCACCTAAATAAAACAGTTTCTCAACACATCAGTACTTTTTGGCACCAATAGTCATTACATAACTTTACCGCCTGCACATCGGCGAAACCTCTGGCGTCGCCTTCAGACAGTTTATCAAATTTAATTCGAAATTTGCTTACAATTACTGTTAGACGGTAGTTTTCGCTAACAGATAAGTTAACAAAAAAACACGAGCCTATACGAAGTCTAGGCGTGTTTCGCAAAAGCTTCGATCTTATTAATTCAAAATAAATACCTGTTATTAAGGCGTCGATCACCTCAGAGTCTGTAGCCTCTCGTCTCAAACGTTCGAACAGAGCCCGGTCCCTTGTAGCGTAGTCTGCGTATCTGTCCGCTTGTTCAGGGGTGCAGCTGCGCCACCTCTGGACGTAGCCAGCATACTGGAACTCCTTGCCGAAGGTTCTAACGACGTCATCTACTTGTTGCCATGTAATTTGATGAAGCGCCCATGTGTCCACCGTACCTTTGAGTTCAAGAATAGCCTCCACTCTTGCTTCTTGCCGTTATATAATGAAAGCCATGGTCGTCTCGTCAACATTTGCGCACCAGTCCCTGATATTGATGATTATCGATGCGATCTCTCGTCGAGGTTGAACGGCGGTAGATAAAAATTTTGGTGCCGCCGTTACATTGTAGCCTCCGTAGAAAATACGGCTCTAGCAGCTGTTGTTGCAGCAGTATTTTGTAATGGAGGTCAGGAGATCCATCACTTGCTCCATAGTGAAGATCATCCGTAGATCTTGAAGAGTTTTGGGGCTGTTATCCCACCGCTGCTGTCGGCATTGCGCCAGGAATTTGGACGTTGATAGTAAAATACTGAGTATGTAATCACTGTATTTATTAGGAGTTATTGCCGTAGAAGTGAGTGAAGTAAAACTGTCCTCTATTCTAATCTTACAATGTTTTTATAACTTCCACGGTCTAGTCCTAGTAACTACAATTACTTTTTATAACAAACAAATAAAACAACTACTTTTACTATCGGAATATAGCTAAATAATAATGATAAATATTCTAATGCATTTAACATTCCAAATAGTCAATTTTACACAATTTACATTAATGTAAATAAAGGAAATATTGTTCTCATATATTGTTCAACAGACGGCGCTCTAACTGGAAATAAATTACAATCTTTATTGTGTAAAAACAACTAAATATGGTTACAAATAATTACATTAATTCTAATCGATTTTAATTTGATCAATTATATAAATATTTAAACAATTAAATCAAAGATTTCTAGAAATACATTCAAAAAGAGTCTTAAATATCATAGCATGGTAAATAGCAGTGTTCTTACTACAAATAATTAATTAAATATTAGTTGCAAATATTTCAAACATGTTTATAACTATAATTGATAACACATACATCAACAATTTACAAATATTGCCGATAGAGGGCGATATGTGCCCATATACACTATCATTATTATCTCAGTCAACGTGTCTCCTTTTCTGTGGAAGAGAAATTGACATACTATGCCACGCCAATCAGACTTATTAGCATTGGATTTTATGTTTCTTATTTTGCATAGATATGATATACATATTATACCACATAATAACCGGTGGTGGTGAAATGTATTTTTACTTTGTCACCAAGCAGTTTCCTTGGAAATTGTTCCAACTTTGGTAATTTACGTGGGCGAAGCCGCGGGTAAAAACTAGTTTGGAATAAAATGTACCACTATCTCTTCCTTCCCCTCGAGCGTTTGAAAAAAAAGTATTTTTAATCTTAGATGTGTGTAGTGACGGAGTAAGAATACAATTCACCACTCCCTATCTTGCCCGTGGATGTCGTAAAAGACGACTAAGGAAAATTCCTTAGTGTTAAAAAAACAAACGTTATGTGCATATTAAATAATATGCACATAACGTTTGTGCAAGGGAAGAAAAACTCGAAATAAAACCTTGTACCAACATGTCTGACCGGCATGGTATATTAGGTCAAATCCCCTCCCATTGTGGAGGAGGTCCAAGTCCAACAGTGTGCCGTATGTGGGCTGCGATGATGATGATGAATCTTAGGTGAAATTGTGTTAGTTAATAATCATAAACATTTTATTTCACTGACATTTACGTTTAACATTTCAAAAATCCATACTTACTAATATTATAAATGCGAAAGTAAGGATGTTTGTTTGTTTGTAACGCTTTCACGCTTAAACCACAGAACCGATTTCAAAAATTCTTTCAGCAATGGAAAGCTATAATATCAGGGAGTAACATAGGCTATATTTTATTCCGGTATTCCCACAGTAAAGGGAACTACGCCGCGGGTAAAGCGACTGAAACCGAAGCGAAGCGTGTGGGTGGGTTGCTAGTATTCTATAAATAATAGTGATATTTTTTTTTTGGTGTGGATTACGCTCGGCGCACACCTCGCACCACTCCGTCCGGGGCGACAGAGGGGCGTAAGCACTCACACCCGTAACCCACCCGTGACACGTCACCTTCGTCGTTGGGCCGATCACCAGAGCAGGGTGACTTGACGTCAGTGATCGGCTCGAGGGAATACCCCGAGGGATGCCGATCGCCGTCGCGAGGCTAACCTCTCCGCGGATGCCTGGACTAAATCCCCGGTCCGGTCACCCGCAGCCTCATATAGTGATAATTGACTTAAAAATAATATTATTTACTATTTATATAACAAAGACGCTTTATTTTAATATGCGTGTCATACGAAAAGTTAATTTTGTTTCCTCTTTATTCATTAGTTAATAAGTTATGTGCGGGTACAACATAATTTCGTGGGAACGATTATGGGCTTCATACTACAAAGGCCACGTAGCGGTATTTATAAATTCATGGTATCATTTTTGTTTGTATGCTGTATAACGAGATTATAGAGTTTGTTAGCGTTTATATAACTCTGTATACGATTAGGACAAATTTTGAGGTACCTTTATTTAGGCGTAGCGCTTAAGTCCTTTTATTGAGCGTTTAATTTTCGTATCTCCAAATTGAATATTTTTTTTTAATGTATGATAATAATTGTTATATTAAGTGTTATTTCACACATCAGATGGATCGGCAAGTTAATAAAAATCGATAAGAGTTTTTTTTTTTTTTTTTTTTTAGATGTGCGCGGCACAGGACTGAGCTACGTGGCGTACTGGTGGAGGCCTACGTCGAGCAGTCAACGGCAAAAAGCTGAATGAAGACAAATTTTATTTAAATTAATCTGTTAGGAATTATTATTTTTTTGTATAATGATTGATAGTTTATTTATTTTCTACCCAATAAATATTTTTTCTTGAATATGTCCGTGTGGTGACGAAGTAAGAATATTTTTTTTTCTTTTTTATTTATTTAGACAACACCCTAATCCTTGTATTGCGGGGGATTTTAAAAACATATAATTAACGAACACAAATTACATCCAGACTCAGAACAACAATTTGTGGATCGCACAAAGTGTTGTCCCGCGTGGGATTCGAACCCCCGACACTGGCGCTGTAGGTCGCTGTCTTAACCACTACGCCATCTGTGTAGTCAGTGCAGAAGTAAAAATAGAATTAACTATCCGCTTTTATGTCCATGAGTATCGTAAGAGACAACTAAGGTGTACTATATTTATACAAAATTATGCAAGAGAAGGAAAACTCGACCTACAACTCTATACCAACCCGTCTATCCAGCGTGACATATTAGGTCAATTGGCTCACATTGTGAAGGAGGTTCGAGCCCAGCTGTTGAACGTATATCAGCTGTGTGGTAATGATGATGATAACTAATTAATATCCTTAAATATTTACATTGATAATTATTGTGGATAGGTGAGAACTAGTGCAGAAGTAAATACATAAGATATAGGTACCACAATCATCTCCAATGTCGCAGACAAATTACAATGTCAGCCAATTCATCCTTTGTCCGAGTGACTAATGTGTGATACAGGTGTAATTCCGCAGCGAATGCGCGCATTGACGGAGTGCAGCCGTTATTCACTAACGTAGAATGTAATTTGTACGGCAGTTTCATGTTTCAATAGTAACCTTTAGATTAGAAATGTTTTAACATTTATGAAATTAATTAATCCTGGTAAAAGAATGTGAATCATTTTAAAATAGATTTTAAATAATATATTATTGAAGTTCGCCGATATTTTATTCATTTTTTAAAAACGTTCACGTCGCTTGGGATTACTAAAGTCAAATATAAGCTGTCTGATTTCCTCGAACAAGAGATTTTGAGAAGTTTCATATCGAGCATGCACGTAGTGTCCATTGCTGAATTATTATCACAGCAGAAAGGATGAAATCACTATATCCTACGAGTAAAGAAACAGTCTTATTAAAATAAATAATTATTAAAACTAAGGTCCAAATTTTTATCAACCGCCATTTTCTGATAGTATATAGTAAATATATAGTATATAGTAATAGTAAATATATAAAATCTGCAAATAAATAAAATTTAAGTAGCTATTTATACTTTAGACGAAGTATAAAATTAAAATCGTTAATCGTTAATATGATAAGTGCCTATTATTACAAAAGACGTGTGATAACGGAGTAAGAATAGAATGCATCACCCCCTCTCCTATCCGTGGGTGTCGTAAAAGATGACTAAGGGATTAAAAATGCTTATAACATCTAGGAAAGAGCAGAAAAACGCGAATTAAAACCCTATACCAACACGTATAAACAGTATAACGTATAACGCAGTCAGAAACGACTGAATGAATGAAATGTTAAAGCCGATCTATTCTATGAGATTTATATTTCTCTATAATCTCCGTCCATTATTCATCTAATGAAATACTACATTCTATAATCAGTGGTTAAACATTCTACTCGAATGAAACATTGAAATTTCCTCAAAACAGGTTTCGCGAAAAAAAATGTCAGCTAAAATCACAATATCCTAAATAATTACCTAAAAGGCGCCTTGAGATATCAGACTGTCAATTTAGTTCCATAACGTAAATGTTTCATATATCCGAGACGCTGTGGAGCTCGGAGTTGTCTCGTGTCTTATCTAAACAAGCCATTACACGCTATGATGTTTATGATAATGAAGATCTTGTTTGTCACTCTTCTGATATTCAAATTTAATTCCGTTTAGTTTCTGGCGCTGGGGAATTCTGAAGGTTTCGTTTGGATATTATAATATGATTCGGGTTTGATGTTAGTTTGTTATTGTATTACTTTAATAAAATACGGACTATATGTAGTTATACAACTGCCTTAATATATATTAAAGTATATAATATTTATATATCCCTTTACGGGTGATCATTGTGCCCTATCTTTCAAGAAGAGGCCTAAAGGTCCAATTACGAGACATTTATAGACTGAAATAGTACTAGATATTTTTTTGTCTTTTTCGATCCAAAGTTGAGCTAACTCTGTCGTGGCAAAGAAAATCTAATGTTTATCATTACAATATATTTTTACCTTAAGCAGCGTGTCTGTTGGCCGGGACTCCCCCGTGGGACCTGGAGGTGGAGATGCTCGCCGGGCTCTATCAGCGGATGTCGGCGACGCAGGCGGGAGGCGGAACGGTCTCACTGAAGAAAATGGCCGCTTGGTGAGTTGACGCTCGCCGTCACGTCATTGCCCGTTAGGCAGTCCGGCTGGAGAGGCCTATTCGGATCGTCGATGCCTTCAGGTCGCTGCTGATGGAGTGGTTGGATCGGCGGCATGGGGTGCTTTCCTTCCGACTGGTGCAGGTATTGACGGGGTACGGTTGCTTCGCTAAGTACCTGCACACGGTAGTGAGGAGGGAGAGTACGCCATCCTGGCACCACTGCGATTGCGATGAGGACACGGCGCAGCACACGCTCGAGGTGTGTGCCGCGTGGACAGAGCGGCACCGTGAACTCGTCGAAAACATTGGTGCTGACCTGACGCTGCCGACCATCGCTAGGCCATGGCAACGTCAGGAACTGGGACGCAGTCACCGCCTTCTGTGAGGCCGTCATCTCACGGAAGGAGGCGGCGGAGCGTGAGCCAGAGGCACTTCTCTATGGCGACACAGTCCGCCGCCGGCGACTTGGGAGGCGCAGGCGCGAGTACCTGCGCCTGATACCGCCCTACGCGAGGCCGCGAGTGACTGGATCGAGGATTTTAGTCCGTCATCCGCAGAGAGACTGATCACGCGACGGCGACCGACGTCCTGGACGTCGAAAAGAGAGGGGTACCTAGCAAGATATTTCGTCAGGCCGACAAGGAACTCGGCACCCATGGTCGGCCCAACGAAGACGTCGACCAGCTTCGGGTGGGTTATGAGCCCGCGCGCCGTCCTTTCGTCGCTCCGGACGGAATGGATGGTAAGTGCGCTGACCGTAGCCACCTAAAAAAAGACCTTACCTTACCTTCATTAAAACTACATGGTAAAATATGCTTGCGTTTCAAAATTTCCGTTTCACTTCTAGTTAGGAGGGAATAAAGCTTTATACTGCATTATTTATATATACCCGCAGTTAGGACTATATCATTTAATTATAAGAGATGATTCTTCTGCTTTTTAACAGCAATTATACGTCTCCCTATTGGGTATATGCCTCCTCAGGAATAAGAGGGTAATTGACTTACACGCTAGTCAGATAGATTGGCGGAAGGTTTCATGTCGAGTATTTCTTTCCTTACATAGATTTATATATCATATCCATTTGTCGTCGTTTACGATATTCACGGGCAATAAAGATAATAAAGAGGGTGGTGAATTGTATTCTTTCGCAGTGATCATACGACAAATTATTATATTCATCATCATCATTTCAACTCATATATGTATGTCCCACTCTTGGACTTGAGCCTCCTCCACAATAGGAGGGAAATTGACCTAACTATAACATGCTGGTCAGATAGGTTGTTGTATAGGGTCTTATTTCGAGTTTTCCTTCACTTACCTAGATGTTATATACGTATAACACCTATTCCTTAGTCATCTTTTACGACATCCACGGGTAAGATAGGGAGTGGTGATTTGTATTATTACTCCATCAATACACGGATAAATTATTGCATTAAGCCAATTAAATAAATTATGTTTACACTATCAGACGATATCGTTATTTAGATTGTACGTCGTTTGTGGAATTCATATACGAAATAAGACCGATTTCGATTATCTTATAAACAGTTTTCAGCATTTCTAGTGCATTCAAAACGTGTTCATAGTGTACTAGACAATACTGCTCAACTATATCTGACGTTATCAACTAGAGTAATACGTGCGCATCAAACGCATCGTATTGTAGGTTACAGTTCCAATATCCGCGCCTTGTCTCCACCATATCTCACACAGTACTTGTCTCCGCTTTGTATATGTTACAGGCTATCTAAAAAATCGTAAATATTATAAAGTGTCTAGAAATAATTAACTATCTTATATCTTTAAACGAGCAATTCTTGTGTATATATATATATATATATAAATATAAATAAATAAGTAAATATATATATATATATATAAATATATATATATATTCAGGATCTCGGCAACGGCACCAACGATTTTGATGAAACTTGGCATACTAGAGGTTTCGAGGCCAAAAAATCGATCTGGCTAGGTTTTATTTATAGAAAATGTTGTTTTGTCTGTGTTTTTAGCAAAACAATACAACGACATTAAATTTTAAAAGAATATGAATTCAAATTTCGCCGTCAACGTCATGAGTTACGATAGCTCAGTTGGGAAGTCGTCCAGTTTCCTTTTAGTTTTGTTTTGGCATTCAAACAGCGTCGGATCGAATCTCGATGTTATTATTATTCTCTTTTTGTAATTTTTTATATTTTTTCATTATTTAATTTTTATTTTTTATTAATATATATCTAAATAAATTCAACAAAAATACAAGAAAATATTCCGAGCGAAGCTTGGTCAACCAGATATTTATTTTTAAATGAGAAGAATGAAAAAAAAAATGAAGAATGAGAAAGAGAATAAAATAAATTCATCATTATCATAATCATTGCAGCCGATCGCCGTCCAATGCTGGACGTAGGCCTCCAACGACGCCCAGCAACTTTCACCAGGTCATCGGTCCACCTAGTGGGGGGGTATCCTAAACTGCGCCGTCCGATACGTGGTCGCCACTCTAGAACTTTTCTTCCCTAGCGGTTGTCGGTTTTTCGAGCGATGTGGCCTGCCCATTGCCACTTCAGCGTGGTAATTCTTCGTGCTATGTCGGTTACACCCGTTCTTCTGCGGATTGCCGTATTTCGGATTCTATCTCGCAGAGGAATCCCGAGCATAGCCCGTTCCATAGCACGCTGAGCGACTTTGAGCCTTGTTATGAGGCCTACATTTAGGGAGCACGTTTCTGTGCCATAAGTTATCACTAGTAACATACATTGGTCATATACCTGTGTTTTCATATAATAGATTGCCATCATGTATTTCGTGCCACCTTTGATTATCACTCTAACGTTGAGTAGCGAAAGGACAAATTAATGACGTTCCTCTGTCTAAATTACATAAACTTTGACCATGCAGTTTTGCGTTAACTGTTTAAAGTTTAGTCACTACAAGTATTGTGCAGTCCACTACAGGACGTAGACCTTACATGTAGCAGTTATCCTTCGATGAGTTATTGATGGCTGTTTAAAGAGTATAAATATTGTTGTCTCCCACTTATGTACAGTGACCATATTTGCGAGAGATATAAATAAATTATTATTGAATAGCATAGAATATAAAGCGTTTATTAGGGCAAAAAAGACACTAAGTAAATAAATCGTATCTTAAGATATATTATTAAAATAATATAAATTATATAGTGATTATTTTTATCATTATCCGGTCCTAAATCCTAAAATATGTTGGCTATAAAGTAATCGACACAGATATTTCACTCGCACTGGTATGTGACGCACTTGTATATATGAATAAATGCAGCGCGTAACACATAATACATATTATATTAAAAATAACAGGCGATGAATAAGAATTAAAAATATTACTGAAATTTTGTAGAAAAAGTAATTTATAGACTCATTGAAAACACACAATTAATAGTGGTCCTACCATCACAATATTGACAGTTGTCTGTCTACAGTCGCGGGTTGGTCCGTCTGCGGAGTGCCACACTCTCGCAGGAAAATTGACGTCTTAGTAGTAGCAATTTGTTACTGTGCTTTGTTCGGTAAGCGAGAGATCCGGAAGCTCAACTTTCTGAGGGTGTTTGCGTTTGGTAGGTTTTGGTGATGCCTTACGTATAACTGATACTCCTTGCACGCATTGCGACTGTTCACTCCTTCACTTACTTCAGGATAGGCAGCGGCTTAGCAAAGGTTCATAAGCGACAGCATCACTTACCAACGGGTGTACTGCTTGCTCGTTTGCCACCGTTCGCAATAAAAAAAAAAGAATTAAGAACTTGAATTAGCTACTAACAATAATAGTTAAGAATCAAATAGGTGCCATAATAATTACTAATATATCTTAATATATATAAATTACGTGTCACGTTGTTTGTCCGCGATGGACTCCTAAACTACTTAACCAATTTTAATCAAATTTGCACATCGTGTGCAGTTTGATCCAACTTGAAATATAGAATAGCTTACTTCTTAATTTATAGTCGCAATATTATTTTATTGCAAATTATATGTATTACCTATATATACCTATTATTTGACATTCACAATTATCTGTTTTGGAGTTACCAAACGATGTTAACAGATGGCCATATCTGTTGACTGGATTGAGTAATTATGGTATGTATGTATGATTGAGTAATAGATGGCGCTGCTATGTCAAACCTACAAACGTGTCTGATTTTTTTTTTATGGGTGTTCTATGGTAAGCGCACATGCGGTCCAGTCCGTCCGGGGCAATGAAAGGAAGGCGCGCGGATCCATAACCCACCCGTACCCACGTCACCTCGTTGTTGGGCCGACCACCGGAGCAGATGTGACTTGTCGTCAGTGGTCTACAAACGTGTCAGATACGATTTTAAGTTGCTTTTTTACATAGATGCTATTTGTAAAAAAATACGACAACCTTCATGACAGATGTTCTACAGTTCCACTTAAATAGTTTAATAAAATGTAATATAACAAAAACATTAGCCACAGCAACGCGTGAGCGGGTCTTCTAGTACGTATAAATGTATATTTTAACTTTTACTAATTTTAAAGAAAACACTGATGATCATTTCGAAATGTTCTTCTCCTTTTTGATGGGCGCAAATAAAATCGTTTAATTTATTTTTATTTATGGATGTCTTTCAGATAGCGTCTTAGAGGAAAATTTTTATTCCAACATTTCAAAGCAGTGTAGCGGCAACTACTCTCAAATACAGTTGTTCATAGTTTTAGGCTTTTGTGCTTAATAATCCTAAAGAGAAGGAACGCCAGGTGGAGATTATATACGCCCATGACGTGCGGTGTCCCACAGGGGTCGGTCCATAGACCCACCCTGTGGAACATCGGCTACGACTGGGCATTGAAGGGGAGCCTCCCGCTCGGGTTGGGCGTGATTTGTTACGCCGACGACTCGCTAGTCACAGTCCGCGGTGGGACGCTAGAGGAGGCGGCAAGCCTGGTGACTCTAGGTACCGAAGAGATCGTCAGGCGGATCGAGGCGTTGAGGTTGAGGGTGGCCCTGGACAAGACGGAGGGCCTCTTGTTCCATGGGCCCCGCATGGGCTCTCCCATCAACGTCTCGATCACCGTCCATTCGGTTGAAATCAGCATCTGGGCCCATTTGAAGTATTTGGGCCTGGTGCTCGACGGGCATTGGTGGTTTCGGGAGCATTTCCGCAGGCTCGTTCTGCAGCTCGTCGGCGTGGCGTCCGCCCTATCCTGGGTTATGCTGAATGTGGGCGGACTGAGCGCTGCATGTCGACGGCTGTACGCGGGGGTCATCCAGTTGATGTCCTTGTACGGCGCACCGGTGTGGGCGAGGTCCCTGACCACCCGACTCAGGGCTACTCTGTGGCGACCACAGAGGGCCATGGCGATCAGGGCCATCCGCGAGTACCGCACAGTGGCGACGGAGGCGGCGTGCCTATTGGCCGGGACTCCCCCGTGGGACCTGGAGGCGGCAATGCTCGCCGATTTGTATCGGCAGGTGTCGAAGGTGCGAGTGGAGGTCGGTTTGGTCTCTTTGAGGGTGCTCACCGCGTGGCTCGTCATCGCCCGCCGAGACGTCCTTGCCTGTTGGGCAGTCCGGCTGGAGAGGCCTCGGTACGGTGTCTGGACCGTGGAGGCCTTCCGGCCGGTGCTGATGCAGTGGTTAAAACGGTGGCACAGGGTGCTTTCCTTTCGACTGGTGCAGGTTTTGACGGGGCATGGATGCTTCACCAAATACCTGTACATGGTCGCTAGGAGAGAGAGTACACCCTCCTGCCACCACTGCTATTGTGACGAGGTCACGGCGCAGTATACGCTCGAGGTTTGTGTCGCCTGGGCAGAGCAGCATCGTGAACTCGTCACAATCATCAGTGCCAGTGCAGGAACTGGGACGCAGTCGCAGCCTACTGCGAGGCGCGCAAGGAACGCAGCCTCGACGAAGCGAACAGCTGCCGGCGACTGGGGCGGTGTAGGCGCGACTACCTGCGCCTCATGCCACCCTAATTGAGGCTGCGGGTGACTTGACCGGGGAATTAGTCTGTCACCCGCCGAGAGGCCAACCGCGTGAGGAAAGACCGACGTCCTCCTCGATGAGGGAGATTACGTCGGTGCTGCATTTTAGAAAACTTGCTTATTTAAGGACGGTGTCACATACCATTAAGTTTTAAGGTTTATGATTTTAAAACTTTACTGCGACATAGCCATCTGCAAAGCTTAGTATTGGACAGGTAATCTCCGGTATAGTTCTCAATACAATACGCACATATTCATATGTAGGCCTCGTTATGTTAATAACAAATAGCATATTCAATATATAATCGTAGTTCATAACTTTTAATCTTAATACACCATTGTATGTACTATGTACGAGTACTTGAAAAGAAAAAAAAAACTATTAAGCACTGATCTCCTCTGCTGAATGTGCGTATTATATAGTCATGGACTTCAAGTAACGGAATTTCAATTCAGATTGCATTTAAGATATCAAGATTTGACTATTTGATCTTTTAATATTTGTGTGTCTTTTAATCCTTTAATTTTTTTAGACTTCTCCCTCTTTTTTTTTTCTTTTTAAAAGTGTGAGTGAATAATGTGAGTGATTTATGTCCGTTAATTGTATGTTTGTAAAGTCTTCTTAAAGGAAAATTACTTTCTTAATGCAGGGTGTTGCCTTAGAAACATAAAATCGGCGATTTGTTTTTTAATCTACAAAAATCGAAATTTTTGATTTGAACTTAAATAATATTTACAATTATTTGTTTGTTTACACGTGTACTTTAATGACTGACAGAAGTGTTAATGTCCCATTAACACTTCTGTCTCAGGTATTAGCTGTATTCAAACATTTGTAAAAAATGACATTTATTGCTCTTAATTATTGAAAAACTGGCGAGTTTTATTTCTCAGTTTTTAATAGAGTTTTGATAAATCGATTGTTCGATCCTAGATTTTCAGGGAAACGATTTTTGTAAGCCGATTTGTATCGATTTAAAAATCGATCTTTTCGTTGTCTTTAACATAGTGATTCATTTCAAGACTCTTATAAACTTTAGTCATCATTTAAGATCTACACAGGAAAAAAAGGGATGGTGATTTTATTACTTTTATTATTTAATTTGTTACTTTGTACCTGTGTACATAACACAATAATTACTAATATTCCATCATCATCTCAGCTGGCATAGGTCCCACTGTTGAGCTCGCGCCTCTTTCCATGTTTTGGAAATGACCTATTAGACGTGTTAACATATGGTTTTATATCGAGTTTGTCTTGCATAGTTGTTATCTGCGTATCATATCTTTTAATCGTTTTTTACGACACCCACAAACAAGAGAGGGGGTGACAAATTGTATTCTTACTCCGTAACCACACGGAGAGCCAATATTTATTCCAAATAAATTTATATATGAAGCTAAACAGGGCAATTTAATGTATATTTGTAATAAAACACTCGTTTGTGTTCGGCTTTCTCTTTGATTAATATGTCTGTAACACATTGAATTATTCATTTCGCCGTGTTCATCAGAATATAAATTGTTTTGTCCAGAACAATGTTACCGCAATGAGTTGGTCATCCACTGGAAGGAGATAGGAGAAAATTTCTCTATTATAAACTGTATTAACCTGTCTAGAAGCGGATTAAGAATACTCTGTCTGTCACTTGGCCGAAGGAGTCGTAAATATGTATATTTTGAGGCACTATCAAGAAAATGAATCACTCTTCTAGGAAACTTATATAACCCCCTGGGACATTGAAAATGACTTTCAGGGTAATTTAAATAACCCCCTGGGAAACTGATAAAACTAATTGTGATCGCCAATACCTGCCTGAAGATTGTATTTGCTGTTATAAGGAGAGTGCTGCTGCCTATTCTCCTGGCGATGCCTTAGTCGGTATTTAGGACCGACCGATGTAAAAATAGTGACTAAAACATTTTCTTAGTTCATCATCACGTTCATCTCAATCTCGTCAGTCTTTAATACATCACTACGCGAAAATATCTGTTCAAGCGAGACTTGTTTTTATAGTCCTACAAAATAGTAGGACAATTTACCTACTATACTATGCTGGTCAACGTGTTGGTATAGGGTTCTATTTAATGCCATAGTCATCTTTTACGACGCCCAAGGGCAAGATATAGGGTGGTGAATGGTAATCTTACTCCTTCACCACACTCAAAAGATTATATATTGACTTTTTTATTAAGAAAACACCTTTTTTGGCAGGCTACGTTCTGGACACACCTCGTCTTTTCTGTACGGAGGGAGAAAAGGGCTGCGTACGGCCGCGTAACCTTCTGTATTTCACTCTCATCGCCACTGGTACTGATATTTTTCTTCCTTGATCTAACTTGCTGCTTCGGGTAGCATCTGGAGCACCGCCGGTGGAGCATGTCAGCGCGGAGTATCTTTTTCCTCAGCCACTTCACCGCCTTTTCTCGTAATTCTACTGCATTGCACAAGACTGTGACCGCGTCCTAGTCGTGACGCTGTCGAGCATCATCCTAGTGATGGCCATCAGCGTCAGATGATCAACGCTCTGTACGAGCTACATACACCTCAAGCGTGTGCTACGGCATATCTTCGTCACAATCACAGTGGTGGACATCAACCGAATTCAGTCTCGTTGGATCGAACCCCGAACCGAGCCTGCGCCTGCTGGATTGTCCAACGAGCAATGACGTCATGACGGGCGATCGAAACACCCTCCTATTCAGGGCTACCCTTAGCTCCAGCGGCTCGATCTGTCTGACAGTTTCCTTAATACCAAAAGTTACCAGGTGTGCAAGTCTGAGGTGGAATTATTAAGGAGACATCATAAGTAAACCACCATGGGCTGTGACGAGCGCGTCATTGGCATACCCAGATAAGAATCTGTGGATTGCATAATGATTAATAAATGATTGTACTGCATGGGAATGGAACCAACAAGGCTTGGCACGGTAGGTCGATACCTTAAACACTGCGCTATCTGTACAGTCATGAGAGTTCTTGCTTTTATGTAATTATTAATAAGTTAAACTTCAGCTTTCAGTGGTTAAACAACCTAATCTCGAACAATATTTAAATATTATTCACGTCCTAAATCCGTTATAGTAAATTTGCTAACAACCAATTTGGAAACAAATACAAATGCTTTAATGAAATGTTGTAATTTGGTAATGTTTGAAATCCGTTTGATACAAATTAAAATAACGTGGTTACAATTTTTATTGGTTTTATAACAAAACAATCCAATACCATTTGCTTAATATAAGCGAGAATGACGTCAAATAATGACGTAATCAACCAATTCACCATCCTAGAATTTTGAAGCTTGCTTTTAAGGTGGGTAAAACATTATTACTATTTTTAATTAGTACATTACTATGTTTTTTTTGGAAATAGTCTATACTATAGTCAAACCTCGCCCGATTCATCAAGGGCGGTGGCAAGGTCGGCGCTCTACTACATAACCTGTCGTTCACGTACGTGTGTACACCATATAAGCGAGCCACTGGTACCTGTTCTTGTAATCAGTAGTTTGTCCGATAGGTTAGCCTTTCGGGCATCTCGAGTTTACGCCCCAGCAATTTTTGCTGCCGTGACTTCGCTCTCACCTAGGTGGTGGGTAGGCGTTGCTAGGCCGCTGCCTACCGCGAAGAAAGTGAAGGAATTGTGAATGCGTGCAATGAGGTTCGATGAAACTAAAGGTGATCACCAAAACACACCACACGCAAACATTCTCAGAAAGTTGGGCTACTGGCTCTCTCGCTCACCGAACGAAGCGCAGTAACAAATTGCTAATACTCGGACGTCAATTTTGCTCAGTGTGGTACTACCCCGGACGGAACGGCCCGCGGCTATAGACAGACAACTGTCAACAGTGTGGTCCTACCACAAAAAAAATATATAGATCAACCTCTGTGTGGTGATAGAGTAAGCATATAATTCAACACCCCCTATTTTACCCGTAGTTATCATAAAAGATGACTAAAGCATATAAAATCTAGACGAGAAATTAAAAAGAATCAGTATAAAATAGTATACTAGGTCAATAACCCTTCTAGTAGCTAGTCTTCTTCACAATGGAGGAGACTAGCGGTGGGTTATATGGTCTGCGATAATCATGGTGAAATGTCAGTGCATTTTATTTTCGTCCCCTATTCAAGAAGAACTTTAAGATAAAATATAAAAACGTGAAGAAAAGTAAAACATACTTGTCTGAATAATACATAAGAGGCTCTTACCGTTACATAAATAAATACTTAAATGGATGTGTTTTGTTCTTAAAACCGGACGCCATTAATAATTCCTACTGTCCTAACCGGTTCATTCCAAAATTCAGACATAGGCTGTATGAGAGGACGTAACGTAATACTGTAATTTTATTATGCTACCCCTACGCTTCCTCCTGAGCATATTTTTGTAAACTAATTGACTTAACTTACATAAATATTGTTATGAAGTAAAGGGTTCTTTGAATTTTGTTTTTTATCTTACTAAGGCAAAGGAAGGGTACATTGTTTTATAGGAGTTATATACAATGGGGTTGAATGTAGCAGCATGAATTTAAATTGAAAATATTACAATTTGAATGGTATTTTATTCTTTTTGAATACTGTGTGGCAGTGGCTACTAATACTACCAGCTCTTCATTGCTCGTGGGTCTTGTAAAAGATGATTAAGAGAGCTAGGCCAAATCTATCTAAAACTGTCTTGTCACCAATTACATTCTCAAAGAGGGTAGGTTGCGGATGATAATAATATTGTCAACAACTTTTGAAATATAAATAATGAAAAAAGAGTACATATTATGATTTTTTTTTGGGTGGGCTGCGGTTGGCGCGCTCCTCGCACCACTCCGTCCGGGGCGACAGAGTGGTGTAAGCACGCACACCCGCAACCCACCCGAACACCACGTCGCCTTCGTCGTTGGGCCGACTACTGGAGCAGGGTTACAAAAAAAAAATTATGATGGTGATGATGAATTTGAAGGATGTTTTTATCTTTATGATGACTATTTGACAGTAAGTAATTGCAGTTGGGGGTTATACATTGCCCAGGCTAGAGCTGCTGGCCATTCTTCTATTGATTATTTAAACAACTATTTTTGAAATTCTTAGAGGAAAGAAAATTATGGTAACGTATTATATTTATCCGTAAGGTGACGGAGTAAGAATATGATTCGCCGCCCCCTCTCTTATCCACGGGTGTCGTAAAAGACAACTAAGGGATAAAATATGCTTATAACATCTATGCATCAGAAGGAAATCTCGAAATAAAACTCTATGCCAACACGTCTGACCAGCGTGGTTACTTGCCCTCCTATTGTGGAGGAGGCTCGAGCCCAACAGCGGGACGTATATGAGCTGTGATGGTGATGATTATATTTTTTTTTAAACCTAACGATGAAGATATTTCAAATGTATTTCAAAGCCGGTAAAATTTTTAAATGAGGTTTGGAAGGTAATATTATTATAAAGATACTCAAATATCAAACAAATTTTAATATTGTTTTTATTAACTTAGCTGTATTGTAAATCGTAATGTTTGAATAAATCTTTTCGTACAAAAGTTTAGGCACCCTTCTGACCTTTAACATTCAAACGATAAAGTGTTATTTTAATTCAAGCACCCACCCATATTCTTAAGAAATACCCTAACATATAAAGGTTAGTGAAATAAAATATTGGTATAGATTCAACGTTTGCTTGCGTTACGACTAAGCCCCCACATTGACCAGTAGAAATGTTTTAAGCCAAGTTATTGCGATCCATGTTTCCTTAGGATATGTTAATGTGTTTGAATACGTGAAATTTTCAGTTTGAATAATAATATATTGGAGACCTTTTAGTATTATTGTTTGTTCTAAGTTATGAGAACTGCGGAGGAAAATTGGAATATATCGGGGCTTTTGACCTAAGTATTTCGGATTGGGATTCATCATATCTTTTGAGACTGTTTGTATGTAACGTACTTATTTGATTTTTGGCAACCTTTGGACTTAACGTACTTCGTCTAGATGCTCGATGTGATAATAGACTCTTTGAACGATCTTTTATCAATATTTATATTACTTAAAATCTTATCTATTCTATTTCTTCTTTTTATTTTTTTTTTATTTTTGGGAAGTCTATTTTCTGGACACATTCCGCCCCATCTGTCCAGGACTACGAATAAACAGCGTGTGGCCCCATCATTTAGCTCATATACATTCTACTTTTGGGCTCGAACCTCCTCCACAATAGGAGGGAAATTGACCTTACTGTACCATGTTGGTCAGACAAGTTGGTATAGGGTTTTGTTCGAGATTTCCTTCTCTGGCATATATGTTATATGCGTATTATACCTATCTCTTAGTCGTCTTTTACAATATCCACAGGTAAGATACGCAGTGGTGATTTGTATTCTTACTCCGTCATCACACAGAAAGTGTGGTTCCATAACCTACCGTATTCCCTCCCTTTCGGCATTAGCTCGATCGCTGGTATCGATTCCTTGATATCCATAGTCGACTCTATTATATACTATTACGCTATTAGGACCCACACAGACGACACGAAAATTTTCTTGCGGCCGCCGCGCGTTGCCCGCGCATTAGCCCCGTACTTGTTTCTTTTTATAGCAATTTAAACTTTATTGACTAGTTCACAACGTACAAATTCTTAGTAGTGACCAAACCGCGTGGTATGCACGCGGCGGCTGCGCGGCAAACTAATATCGCCCGCGCAGCGATGTTGATGGTTTAGTCACTACTAAGAATTTGTACGTCGTGGACTAGTCAATAAAGTTTAAATTGCCATAAAAAGAAACAAGTACGCGGCCAATACGCGGCCAACGCGTAGCGGCCGGCAGAAAATTTTCGCGTCGTCTGTCTGCGCCCGTACTCTAAACAATATGCCGACACGTGAAACGACTGCTCCTACACGTCAAACGTTGTTGTGGTTTGTTGTCAATCTGTCTCTATGCGAGCTTCATTAGACCGGCATTATGCGTACGTATCTGCACCTGCAAGATCTCTTACCTAGATGGAGAATGAAATCAGAGTAGTCGCTGTCCTCACAGACACTCGCTAGCGTTTTTTCGTGTACGCGTTTTCGCAGAGAGTGATGATTTTCTTTCAGTTTCTTTTTCTGTCGGTCATCATCCTTACCTTACTTCAAGGTGAAGGAACTCAAGATTAAATCTTGCAGCTTCAGTTTTCCCTTCCGCTTCTAGTACTAGGTAACTTTTTTTGTTAGTAGCAAACGAACAAACAGCCCATTTAATTGTAAGTGGCAACTAACGCTTAACTGAAACTCAGCAGTGTCCAGCGCTACACCCAAGTCACTACCTACCGTGAGAGAAGACATGTCATAGGGCTCGGGAAACTGGTATTCATTCGAGAGCCTGCAAGTTCATGGGGGAAGTCACTGAAAATAGTTGTAGTATAAAATAGTACATACTGCAGTATTGAGAGAGACAATAATAGAAAAGCGAAGTTAGTATCAAATGAAATAGCGTCTTAGAGCACTCCCCATTAATGAATAGATATTAATAGATAGAGCATATTGAGTGACCCGAATTCTCTTAACCGCTCCAACTACTCGAATTTATCTTATATGTCCATATATATATTAGAAATAGAACTTTGAAAGATATATATTTATTATTCAAGTCTGTTCTCAAATATTTATACAGAGAATTTTTGAATATTCATATAATGTCTATTATTTTCATGCTAATAACGGTACAACATAAACTGTCTGCATTGTTAATTTTTTAAGTAATCAGGTAATGGTTTATGAAAAAGTTGCCAGTATAACTTATTATAAACTGCCTACGAACACAACACCTATACTAATATATAAAGCTGAAGAGTTTGTTTGTTTGCTTGTTTAATCTCAGGATCTACTGGTCCAATTTGAAAATATCTTTCAGTGTTAGATATCGCATTTGTCGATAGGCTATAGGCTATATTACGTTAAGACTAATAGGAACGGAGCCCTAATGAAAAGTGTTCCAAAATCGGTTTTGTTTTCCTTTTGAGAGCTTCCACTGCGCACACTGCGTAAACGGTTAAAGTTTTGCAAAAATTGTGTGTGGTAAATCATGTGTGAGTCGTATTATTTAAAAATATTTTTACCTACTATGTAAACAAAGTTGCGGGTTAAAGTTAGCGTTAGCTCAAAGTAACGATTCCACTCGAACGAAGTCGCGGGCAGAAACTAGTGTTAACATATATTCACAGTTCTGTAAAATTATATTATAGGCTGATATTTTATTTCTGATGTTTACGCGAGTATTATACATTTTAAATAAAACTACTTTACGGATTTTATCGCGTTTGTATTTGATTTTTGATTACCCGACGTTTCGAACACTTTACAGCGTTCATGATCACGGGTGGACTAAGATGTCTCACGTCCAACAAGTCATCGTTACTGCAGAAAATTTATAATTATCTACCCGATACAGAAATTAGTTATTAAAAACAAATCCAAAAAGACCACCACAAGACTGCAAGACACCGTGAGCTCATATTGTATAGATTTGACCCACAATAATAATAACTAAAGATAATTTTATAAATTACAACCTTTTAGTAACAAAGTAAGCCGCCTTCAAAATTAACTTTCATTTAGCATCATGTTACCTGAGTTTTCTTGCCGGATCTTTCTCAGTGTAACCGTGTTCCGATCCGGTGGTAGTATACTAGATTATTAGTTAGTTTTTTAAATATAATTACTATTAATTTTAATGTTTTAATTATTACTAACCATAAACAATATAATTTTTTCATATAGAATCATTTTCTTCTTACACTGGCAATAAATTTTGTATCAAAATGTGGGTCAATATTTAATAACTAATTTCTGTATCGGGTAGATAATTATAAATTTTCTGCAGTAACGATGACTTGTTGGACGTGAGACATCTTAGTCCACCCGTGATCATGAACGCTGTAAAGTGTTCGAAACGTCGGGTAATCAAAAATCAAATACAAACGCGATAAAATCCGTAAAGTAGTTTTATTTAAAATGATATTTTATTACAAAATCAGTATATCTTTTTTCTTTTACGCGGTATAAAATAAAAGGTAAGATCATCAAAATAATACACAGCAATTATAGAATCTTACGATTGAAAAGGTATATAATAGGTTTGTGACATTATTATCTGACATTTACTTTTTACGATGTGATATTTATTGATTAAAATTATTTAAAAAATAATCAGTTAATTCACTAGATGGCGTTGTACAAAACTCTAAAACAGGTTATGGTTTCGTTACACAAATGTGGACATATTTCTTTTTTTATTGTTTTATTTAATATCCAAGCGTGACGTTAACGCCACGTCAACGATCAGGTTCACCCCCGCGCCTATTGATGTTCCATATCAAAATATGAATGAAGTATAAATAACAACACATTTAGATAGTAAATACTTAAATTTATCCTGTTTATAATAAGCCATCCATTTATTAGTTTAATTTACATTGGGATTTTTTAAAAATAAAGAAAAAGAAAATAAATATTTGATTTACACGCTATAAATAATACTTAAAATCCTGCTGCGTTAGCAAGATTTTCTGTGAGCTTTGATTAAAATATAAAGGCTGAATGGATTTGTAATGCCGACGTCGATAATCCGGTATTTATAGGAATTGATAAATATTTTTCTAAGCATAACGCTGTTTGTGGAATAGTGTTAGATTTAGTGTTAGGACTCTTGCTCATTTCTTATCACATTTTTTGGCACTGCTAGTTATTTGCAAATCCATCCATCGCCCTTTAGATTTCCACTGCTGGACTTAGGTTGTCCAGGAAATGGGCATATTGTCATAATTGCCACGCTTGCCAAATTAATAGGCGATCGCAGTAGGTGTTATAAATTGCCCACTACGACTCTCTTGATTGCTTGGCTCCAATATTTAGTAAAAAATTGATTTCAACGCCTAAAAATGTTTTTCTTTGCATCGACCACTTTAATTTTATACTGACCTTGGGCAACTTAATCTGATACTGTCCGGTCCATAATTACCAAAGATGGTTTTCGCAAGAATGGTTGACGTCAGGCAGGCGACCGGTCCTAAAAATATTGTCGAAACTTTTGCCTTATATATAAAGAAAAATAATATTATATTAGAATAACTATAAAGAATCATACTATAGGATTCCGTATAGTGACGGAATAAGCATGCAATTCACCACTCCCTTTCTTGCCCGTGGGTGTCGTAAAAGACGACTAAGGGATTATTGCAGATGATATCTATGCAAGAGAAGGCAAATTCGAAATAAAACCTCTCCGCTATAACAATCCGTCTGACCAGCGTGGTAAGTAAATTTCCTTCCCATTGTGAAGGAGGCTCGAGCCCAGCAGTGGGACGTATGTGACCTGTGATGATGATGATAATAAATGAGAATACTACATAATAATAATATAATATTGAGTCTGCCAAGTTCTTCTTCCAAGAGTGATAATGATCATTTTATTTTCATTGTTTAATAACTTTATGAAATGACGAAGGACTGCTTATAAGGCAGACAGATGAACGAGCCCCAGAGGCCTAATGATAGGCTGTTATAATCCTTTAATTTTGCACTGAAAATACATACATACATATAATCACGCCTTTTTCCCATAGCGGTAGGCAGAGACCACTTTCCTGCACTTGCTACGATCTTACTACATGCATACTTCATGCATATTTTTCGGTTTAGGGTACTTCTAACCTGGCCTTTCTTAAGAACGTCCCCGATTTGATCGTGGAATGGCCGCCTTGGTCTTCCCCTTCTAACACTATCGCTCAGATTCGCCTTATAAATTCTTCTTGTTAATCACCTTTCATTCATTCTCGCTACAGAACCAACTTCACATACCTTTCTCAATCCTTGTCACTATATCAACATTCATACCAAAACGTTCACTGAAAATAATAGAACATTTAATAGTTCTTGAAAACTAGATGAAGTCACATCGCAGCTTATGTATGTCTCACTGCTCGGCTCTAGCCTCCACTATAATGGGAGAGAAATTGACCTACTATACCTCGCTTGTCAGACGGGTTGGTATAGGGTTTGAGTTGAGTTTTATTTATCTTTCATTCATTTATTTGAACGCATAAAGTTCCACTGTTAGGCTCGGGCTCGTCCACAATGGGAGAGAAACTGACCTACTATACCTGGTCACCACGCTGGTCAGTCGTGTTGGTATAGGTTTTCATGTCGAGTCTTCCCTATCCTGAACAGGTGTTTTCTGCATATATCACATAATCGTCTTTTACGATACTCACAGGTAATAGAGCCTAGTGTCAGTCTCCGTCTGGTAACAGAGCAAGCATACAATTCACCACTCCCACCACATACGCTAGTCTTTTACCACACTCAAGTAACAGAATGGGCTATGAATTGTATTCTTACTCCGTCTCAATACGGAAAGATTTGATTTAAGAATTAATAGTAATTGATACCTGCATGTCAATGAATAATCCGTTTCATTTAATACTAGCAACCCGCCCTCGCTTCACTTTGGTTTCAGTCACTTTATCCGCGTAGTTCACGTTCCCGTGGGAATACCGGAATAAAATATAGTCTATGTTACTCCCTGATATTATAGCTTTCCATTTGTGAAAGAATTTTTGAAATCGATTCTGTGGTTTAAGCGTGAAAGCGTAACAAACAAACAACTTACTTTCGCGTTTATAATATTAGTAAGGACTAGCAACCCGCCCTAGCTTCGCTTCATTTTCAGTCGCTTTACCCGCGTAGTTGCCGTTCCCGTGGGAATACCGGGACAAAATATAGCATATGTCCTGACATTATAGCTTTCCATTTGTGCAAGAATTTTTGAAATCAGTTCTGTGATTTAAGCGTGAAAGCGTAACAAACATACTTTTGCATAATATTAATAAAGATTGTTAAAATGGATTGTGTTATAAATGTATAAATTAAAATACCTATTCAGTGTGCGTGTAAAATAGAAGCAAAATATATTGGTGTCAAGAGTTCGGTGGTAATTTATCCTCAGCCGAACTATTTGGTTAACCGCATACACATTTATTCCTAAGAATCTAAATCGTGTGGGTTACTGATTTGGGATTTGCACGTAAAACATGCAAATCCTTATATATTTATATAGATTGTTACCACATTAATACATGAACAAATACTTATATTATCTAATAAATTTCTATAATGCAGTGGATAAGATGAGAAGTATGTTTGAGTATTAGCCAGATACGATTGTACTGACAATTCAATAGGTAGGTCTTTACCTACAAAACCTGCAAATACTGAATTACGTTAGAATGTGGTGTAAAATCAATTAAGGTTGACGGTGTAGTTTACTTAAGGTCGTAAAGCACCCTCATGATATAAGGTGGTGTCTTATTTTTTTAAGTGCAACACGTTCTACATAAATCCACTTTTAATTTGATTGAAGCAAAAAATATTTAACCGATATCTAAAATTTTTTATAGAAATTTATTTTCATCACTTGTGGAATACCGAACGCTAATTGATATATTAATTGAAATTCATTACACGAATTGGCTTGAGTTACGATCATGCACGTTTTTTTTTTTGGTAATCTCACCAATTTCACTTTAGTCCTACATTATACGGCCGATCATTTTTATAAATATCAAATACACATTCATTTTGCTGATGTCGTATTTTTTGTTGTTGAATAAAAAACCATCGATAGTATTATGGTAAAGATCGGAAATTTTTTTGATTGATAGCGTTGCGAATAGATCTTATATTTTTTGTTCCTTAAAGAAAAAAGACAGAGTATGTAGTAAAGACACATGTTAAGAGTCAAACTTTTGTCTTAATTTAATTCCAATTTAAATTAAATGACGAATCCTTTTGCTTTTTGGTAAGGTTCGCCAAGTACCTGCACACGGTCGTGAGGAGAGAGAGCACACCGTCCTGCCATAACTACGATTGCGACGAGGATACGGCGCAGTATACATTCGAAATCTGAGTGGCCTGGGCAGAGTACCACCGTGAACTTGTCGCAGTCATCGGTGTCGAGCTGATGCTTTTTTATTGAGGGTGGGCTTTGGTCAGCGCATACACCGTCTGCTCTGTCCGGACTCCGCCAAAAGAGTGCGTCATACAAGGGTGCGCCGTACAGGGCCATAGAACGAACCACTCCTTTGGACGGCCGCCGGCACGTAGCGCTGCGTCTGCTTATATTCGGCTTGAGCCGAGTATTTATATATCTTTCTTTTAAGTAAAATTATATACATGCCTATTAACAGCTTCAGTGTGATGATCGAACCATGATATAATACAATTTTTAAATATGACGCTAATTATTATAGTTGGACCAGATCGCGCAAGTAGCACCCGATCATGAGTTAACCATTAGAGCAGCCATCACTCTTCTGAACCACAATTGAGGGAAGAGAATAAGCTTCTTGTAACGATGGCATTAATGATTCATCAATCACTTTTGAATATCACCGATTATGTTAATCAATTATTTATTTATATAAAAATAATGGTTCATTTTCCTTCTTGCTTCCTGACGGTATAACTTTTCCCCCCAAAGAACTTTAAAAGTCCTCTAATAACAAGTTTTACTTTAGAAACATGTATACTATTCAATTATATATATTCTTTCCTACAAAATAATAATGCCATGTGCCCACCATTTCTTACCGACTAAAATTAAATGCTTCTTTAAACAAAAGCGGGGCTGAAACGTCTGAACGTAATTAAATGTCCGCCGTGGTCGTCCTTCGGGAAATCGGTACCTGGCGGCCAATTTCTGTCGCAAAATGTGCCGCTATTGTTCCGTTGTTCTGCGGTATATTTTAGTTAACATCGTGGCTTAGAACTTATTAATGTCATAGTTCAAAGTGCAGGGAAGAGGTATCTCTCTCTATAATTTTTACTATTGCTATCTTCATGGCATACTCAATATTCATAGTTCCTGATATTTTTTCTTGATATTAAAACTTAACAACGGTTCTTATTCTACATCGGACTTACAATTGTTATTAGGCTATTATATTTTCGAAAAGTCCAACGGTAGACAACGGTTTAGAGCCTATCTCAAATAATCACGGTGCTGAAGATAAGTTCACAAGATGGAGTGTGGATGTTTTGTGAACTGTGGTACTTTTTATATGATAGATCTGAACCATTAAAATGAGAAATGCCGCGTGGTCTGATGATGTTTCGCTAAACAGAAGGATGGTCTATATCTTAGCTCATAAACGCCCCAATGCTGGGTTCGAGCCTTGTCTGTAATAGGACGGTAATTAAACTACTATATCATGCTGGGTAGATATGTTAGTATGGGATCGACACGATCCGCCAACCAACCTGTCTGACCAGCATGGTATAGTGGGGTCAATTTCCTTCCTACTGTGGAGGAGGCTTGAGCCCAGCAGTGGAACGCATATGAGCTGAAATGATGATGATCTAGGTTTTTAATATTTAATTTACCGTATCTACAATATACTTAATTGAGAGCAAAACTTTTAAAACAGTTTCAAGCGATGAAATACTAAATAATAACTCACTTTAATTATTGTTTTCAACTTATTTACTTTGACTTGTAAACCAATACTTGAACGGCAGATTACAAACTTATACTTTAGTGCTGTCAATTAAACAAGAAAATAAACTGCAAGTTCTGAAGTGAAGACGCGGCATCTTTTAGATATTTCGCAAATTTTATTAACGAGAACATCATTACCTAGACTCGCCAAAACTAAACTCTCAAATAAAAAATGTTTTTACTATATCAATATATTTTCAGCCAATATATTTCTTTTGCTTAGTTGTATTTCAAGAAATCCGTAAAAAAGAAAACGTGTTTCGTTTGGATTACAATTAGAATACAAATAATAACCCACTGAGAATTCAAATCAAATCATTTATTCTGCATAGGCCCCTTGAGGGCACTTACATATTGGCAAATTTATACATCGTTTGAATATAATACAATATCTAGCACCGGATCGAAACGCGGCCACAAGCTGAGAAGATCCGGCAAGAAACTCAGCGGGCTGTCATTTTTTTACCATCTTTTGAATACAATTACGTATACAACATATAGTCTTAGCTCCAGTGTGATGCCCTTCGAGATAGGAAATAACTATTTTTTTTTTAATTTAGTTCAAATAAAAAAAGGAAAGGAAAACATGGTTGGACCAGATTCCACAAGCAGCATCCGGTCACGAGTTAACTAATAGAGCAGCCATCACTCCCTTCAATCACGTTGGAGGGAAGGGAGTTCCCCACATAGCTACCGCAAGCAGAATCTGAACCAATTGAACTGAATCTTACCCGTGAGTGTCGTAACATTATACAGATAATGTACATATAACATCTATAGAGAAAGAAAAGAAAGAAAACTGAAAACAATACTCTATAACCCATCTAACCCATCTAATCAGCTTGATAGCGTAGTAGGTCAATTTCCCTCCTATTGTAAAGAAATCTCGAATCCAGCAGCGTGAGGTATATGAGCTGAAATGATAATAAAAAAAAGTGGTGATTCGTTCTTCCTGACATATAAATAAATTCAAGATCTCAACTTATTTTTAAATATAATTTAATTCAGGATTAAGATTATTAAGGCTGCTGGTGACTGGATCGGGGAATTACTCCTTGGGCGTCGGTCGCACTGATGTCAAGTCACCCTGCTCCGGTGGTCGGTCCAACGACGAAGGTGACGTGCCACGGGTGGGTTACAGGTGTGCTTGCTTACGCCCCTCTGTCGCCCCGGATGGAGTGGTGCGAGGCATGCGCTGACCGTAAAAAAAAAGATTAACATTATTAGATTCAAAATAAACCAGACATCAAGAAGATACATATTCTTTCTTTGTTTTCTATCACTATACGCTCGGCGCTGATTTTTATTTGCTGTTGGTGGCAAACGAGCATACAGCTCACCTGATGGCTTTACTATTCCGCATTTACTATGCCGCACATGAACCTTTGCTGGGCTGCTGCGTACTGTGAAGAAAGTGAAGGGAGTGCATACAATGAGGTTCGGAGATACTAAAGACATCACCAAATTCCAACGCACGCAAACACCTTCAGAAAATTGGGCTTCCGGCTGTCTCCTTCACCGAACGAAGTGCAGTAAAAAATTGCTATTACACGTCGATTTTCTGCGAGAGTGTGGTACTATCACGGACGGAACGGCCCACGGCTGTAAAGAGACGATTATCGACATAGAAGAATACAAAATTAACTTAAATATCTTTTGACCATTAAAAACAGGTGCCGGCGTTTTTATATTCCGTCTCGTCGTTCTGGTCGTAGTCTTTTTATTTTATAATTTATATAAATAACAATGAATTACCGATATGTATGTACCCGCATGATGTCCGATCGACTGCACTAAATTAAATAATTCTTTTTTTATTGTGTTCGTTACTTTCAGGACAAGGTTTGTATAAGAGAAAATTAAAAGAATCATTTTTTTTAAATCAGAATTTTAAATCTTATTATACAAAAAGTAAGTTACTCAGCCAGCCATAACTTCAAACGACAATATTATCATAACTGCTTCTTTTGTTACAGTAATATCGGTGTTTCGAGTGTTTGGAGTTTTATAATAGTATTATATATTGTTATTGATTTAAAAAAGAATGCCACCTTTGAGGCGTCAAAATATCAATCAGCGCACACGTAATGCATGTCAAGTTCACAATCTTCGAAACAATAAGACTAAAGAAGAGCGAAAGTAGCGTTTGGAGGCCAACAGAATGAGAATTTATTTATCGAGATTTAACTAGATTCCGGCAGAACCCAAAACCATCGCCTTCAACTGAGGGACTTCAACGCTAAGTTCATGGCATGGGGCTCCTCAGGAGGGATGATCGTAGACCAGTGGTCGCAGAATGGATGGCGCCACTGGGCTTTTGTTTGCTGAACAAAGCCTCAGTGTATACAGACTAGCGGGTAACGTGACCGGGGATTAGTCCGTCACCCGCCGAGAGGCCGACCGCGTGAGGAAAGACCGACGTCCTCCCCGAGGGGGGGACGTCGGTCGATGGGAGGGTGCCCCGGGTAGGGGGTATTCCGACCACTGATGACAAGTAACCCTGCTCCAGTGGTTGGCCCAACGACGAAGGTGACGTGGTGTTCGGGTGGGTTGCGGGTGTTGCATGCTTAAGCCCCTCTGTCGCCCCGGACGGAGTGGTGCGGAGGCGCGCCGACCGCAGCCTACCCAAAAAAAAAAAAGTGTACACAGACTTACGGTGGTCCTGAAGGGTTAAGCGAATCTTCAGGCTGCGTGCATACTTGCCCGGAGGCCCTACATTCGCATCCGGTGCCGTCACCGTGACGCTCAGCGAGAAGGTCAGCTGTACGAGGCTTACAGCAGTGTGACCTTTCAAGCTGGCTTGCCGTCATGCTATATCGATAGGAGATGCTGGGGAATTTCGAGCTTCTCTTTTTATATTAAGAAAATATTCAAGAAAAAATATGGCGGTATAAAGTTCGCCGGGTCAGTTAGTTTTAATATAAAGAATTGTATAGTCGTTGAATGTCGTCATTGTCCATTGTGTCTTTATTTCTTGGTCGTGTGGCTATAACTATTATTCCTAAAATAGAAACAGTTTTTGCCACAGAAAATAAAAAATGAGACGTATTTGCCTGACCACATATACAATAGATAGAAAAAACTGTTTGGACGATGCGAATTTTGTAAGTTTACTGTATTTCTCAGCTTTAATAACAAGATAGATTTCTATAAGTGTTGTATTAAGGCAAATTTGAGTTTTTTGAACAGTCTAAATAAGTCTATTTACACAAGAGTAAAGTTTTAGTTAACGGCTACTTTACCAAGTGTTGGTGCTCAAGTTAACCCCGTTTCTAACAAGTTGTTAGTACATGGATCCGGTACAACACTAACAAACAAGTCTATAAGTAAAGAAAATATCCTATATTCCTCTTAAAATAAGTAATAAGAACTGTAATGTATTTTTTAGTATTTTCATGTTGAAAGATTAAAAAAAATTTTCAAATGACACAGATTCGGTGAATTAAATCAGCTGATTAGATGGGTAGCTAACAGAATTCAGACTGCAAAGAGTTCAAGAAACGCTTGTACTTTCTCTGATCTTCTCTAAAATATAATTCCGTCAGGCCTGGTGATTATACGAATGTTATTTACACATTGGTGAACATCGCCCTTGTTTAAATAATTTTTATTTAGCCTAATTTTTAGCTTATATACGTCCCACTGTTGGGCTCAAGCCTCCTCCACAATAGCAGGGAAATTGACTCACTATACAATACTGGTTAGACGTGTTAGTATAGGGTTTTATTTCAAGTTTTTCTTCCCTTGCAAAGATGTGTATGATGTTATTTAATCCCTTAGTCGTCTCCTATGACACCTACGATTAAGAGAGGGAGAATTTTTTTCTTACAACATTACTTCAAGGAAAATTAAAGATACATTTTAATAGTTTTAATTTATTATTCTGTTTCTCAGATCATATTTATTACACTGTTGTACATAAGTCGCTTTCACAATGGAATGAAAATCGAAATACTATTCAGTTACTGCAGAGTTAATTTCAATTTTTTCTCTTCTTACTTACATGCTCCAACGAGACAAGAAGTGATGGGGTATTCTCTGAAAACTCAAAAAACAAGTTTAATTTTGTTGTTGATTGTTAATACTTACAGTTTTCTTAGAATTATTTTCTTCTTCTTTTTCTTAATAAAATTTGAATAAAACAAATCATAATTGTATCTAATGGTAAAATAAGTATAAGCAAGAAACTATTCAGTTTGAGTGCCAAATAGGACCGAACTTGTAAACTATTAACTTTTGTTTAGTCCCAAGTGGAAGGACCACTGTTTATCATCTCAATGGCGCCTACAAATTCAGTTGGCCGGCCATAAATCTGTTCAGATATATGTTACCATACTGTGAACGTTAGGAAGATACTATCTTATTTATGACCTAAATAGCATAAGAAGGAAGCACGAAAATCTATTCTATACATACAATTTTTATATTAATTCATTTGGGTTATTTTCGAGAAATGATTATAATGTAAAATCCTGTAAAAGTGTCTTACGTTAACTATCATTTCAGAATGATTCATCTATACCAATAAATAAAATTGGAGTGTCTGTTTGTAATGTCGAAATAATAGGCTTTTTTCATGCTCACACGGTTATTTGCACGACACCTATGCCTAAAATAGCAATTAAAAAATTTTTGTCTGTCTGTCTGTCTATCTGTCTGTTTGTTTCGGATAATCTTCAAAACGGCTGGACCGATTTCAAAAATTCTTTCACCAATGGAAAGCTATAATATCAGGGCGTAAACTAGGCTATTTTATCCCGGTATTCCCACGGGAACGGGAACTACGCGGGTAAAATGACTATAACCTATAACCGAAGCGAAGCGAGGGCGGATTGCTAGTTGTAAATAAAACTACGTTACGAATTTTATCGCGTTTGTATTAGATTTTGGATTGCCCGACGTTTCAAACATATTGCAGCGTTCATAGTCCGTGAATGTTGTAAAAGACGAATAAGGGGGTATAATTCCGTTGAGGGTACCCCACTAGGAGGTATGCCGTCGGGCCGACCACTGATGATAAGTAACCCTGCTCCGATGGTCGGCCCAACAACGAAGGCGACGTGGTGTTCGGGTGGGTTGCGGGTGTGCGTGCTTACGTCCCTCTGTCGCCCCGGACGGAGTGGTGCGAGGAGGGCGCCGACCACAGCCCACCCCAAAAATAAAGAGGGTATAATTCCGTCGGCCCGACCACTGAGGACAAGGAACTCGGCACCGGTGGCCGTTGGACTATAGCCTACCCCTAAAAAAAAACGCGTTCATGGCCACGGGCAGACTAAGATGTCTCACGTCCAATAAGCCATCTTTATTACAGAGATTTATAATTATCTACCTGCTATAGAAATTAGTTATTAAATTTTGACCCAAATTTTGGTACAAATTTGTTACCAAAATGTGGGTCTAAATTTAATAACTAATTATATTTCAGCTTATATATAGCCCACTGTTGAGCTTGAGCCCCCGCCACTGTGGGAGGGAATTTAACCTACAATACCATGCTGGTCAAACGTGTTGGTATAGGGTTGATATCTGAAATATATGTTAAATGCATATTTAGTCACGTGGGTGTCGCTAATAACGACCCTCTAGGTCGAGAGGTGGTGAATGGTATTCTTACTCCGTCACCACACGCAAATTTATTCTACATATACAAGTTTTATATTTCTCCATTTGGGCTATTTTGGAGGAGTAAATATAAGGTAAAGCGTTACAAAAATGTTTCACGTTAACTAGTCTATATCTAGAGATAAAATAGATTTTGAGATATTCCGTTTTAAAATAGCTATTACAATGTTAAAAGATTGCTACCCTACATAAAAAAAGAATCTCGTGATTTTATGCTCGACTGTGTTGAAACCGAAGATCGTGAACCGGCTTCCTTGGTTTATCTTCTATGAATGTCTCGAGAATTATTCTCATGGACACTGCGAAGAAAATAATTCATATTTGTTGTTTTTACGCCCGAGATGAGCACCGTTATGGTCTGCTAAGCATTTGTCTTAATCCTACGATGGGTTATCTCAAACTATATTTGTCTATAATTCTTGGTCTCATATTTGCTCGAATAAATTCGCTCTGAGGCTGTTATGCCCCGTTTGTAATTTGTAACATTGATATTTTACGGACCATTTAATTTTGTTATTTGATATAGACAGTTATTATCAGTGTGCGTATTAATGGACTTGGAATAAAATGTGTCACCATTCCTTCCCTTCCTATGGATATCGTAAGGCAAATCATCATCATCGTCATTGCAGCCCACATACGTCCCACTGTTGAGCTCGGGACTCCTCCATAATGGGAGAGGATTTGCCCTACTATAAGTACCATGCTGGATAGACATGTTGGTAGAGGGTATCATTTCGAGTTTTCTTTCTCTTGCATGGATGTTATGTATCGTATAAGATGGCTGTGGGGCATAATATGTATGCCCCACAGCCATCTTATACGATATCCCCGGGCAAGATAGGGAGTGGTGAATTGTTTTCTTACTCCGTCACCATACGGAGAAGTCATACGTAAGGCAGATATTAAATAAAATTCTATACCATCTTCTCTCAATAGGTTATCGAAGCAGGATCGTCGGGACTTTAGCAGGTGATAGCCATTAGGGGCCTATCATAACCCCTCTGCGTGCTCGTTGAAGAGGTAACCAAGGTTTTCCTCGCATAAAAAAAGATCAGTCTCCTGTTCACCACTCCTTGATGGAGGTTGAGAAGAAATTATTAGAAAATATGTCAACTCGTTTGATATAAAAATCTAAATATATTGCTTTTTATTTTTTATCCTATGTTTTTAATTAAATAAACTTTGGCATTTTTTAATGCGTGTGATGACGTAGTAAGAATACTAATCGCCACTCCCTTTCTTGCCCGTGCGTGTCGTAACAGACGACTAAGGGATATAATATGCATATAACATCTTGCAAGAGAAGGAAGTGAAATCCTATACCAACACGTCTGACCAGCGTGGTACAGTAGTTAAATTTCACTCCCATTGTGGAAGAGGCTCGAGTCTAACAATGGGACGTATATGAACTGTGATAATGATAATGGTGAATATTGATTTTTTTAATATAGTTTTTTTTATTATTTAAATTACGGTTGCGGTCTGCGCGCTCCTCGCACCACTCCGTCCGGGGCGATAGAGGGGCGTAAGCACACAACTCTCGCAACCCACCCACGATGCACGTCACCTTCGTCGTTGGGCCGACCACCGGATTTAAATTACGATATAAACGCTGTGTTTGTACTACAGCTAGCCCCAAGTATGCTAATAAATGCATTATTTTCGTTGTACCAACTCTTCTTGGGAATTTTGTGTGTGAGGGGTGACCTAGTAATTCGTGATTGGACTTTATCGCTTATCGCAATCTGGTCTGAAAACAGTTTCTTTTTATTACACTGGGTCTAATACTGTACATGTTCTATATAATCATAAAATTAGTTATATAAATAACAGAGGAAAAAGAACAAATTTGCTGAGTTTCTTATCGGATCTTCTGAATAGGGGCTGTCGCATTCAAATCCTGTGTTAGATAAAATTAAGTTGAAATGTGATAAATGAGAATATGTAAGGGGCTCCTGCAGAATCTATATATAATCATCATCTGATCATCTCGGCTCATATACTTCCCACTACTGGGCTTGAGCCTCCTCCATAATAGAAGAAATATTGGTCTACTATACCACGTTGGTCAGATGTGTTGGTAAAGGGTTTTGTTTCGAGTTTTCCTTCTCTTGCATAGACATTATATGCATATTATATCAGTGATCTTTTACAACACGGTATGATATGGACTGGTCAATTGTATTCTTATTTCGTTACCACACGGATATCGTAACTACCTGCGCCTCATGCCGCCCTAGCCGAGGCCGCGGGTGACGTGACCGGGGATTAGTCTGTCACCCGCCGAGAGGCCGACCGCGTGAGGAAAGACCGACGTCCTCCCCGAGGGGGGGACGTCGGTCGATGGGAGGGTACACCAAGTAGGGGGTATTCCGTCGGGCCGACCACTGATGTCAAGTAACCCTGCTCCGGTGGTCGGCCCAACGACGAAGGCGACGTGGTTTTCGGGTGGGTTGCGGGAGTTGCGTGCTTAAGCCCCTCTGTCGCCCCGGACGGAGTGGTGCGGAGGCACGCTTACCGCAGCCCACCCACAAAAAAAAAATAAAACCACACGGATATCGTACAATAAATTTCTACGCATATTTTCTTTTTATTCTGTTAACGCTTATAATGTATATAAATTGTCAATAAGGTAAAAAAAATAGTCATTTTCAATTAAAATGTGAACTCTATTGTTAAAATTACGCAATGGCACCTGCTATTCATATCACAGAAAATTAGTTATTTATGTGCTTCCTATATACTTAATTACTTATGTTTATATTATTTCGATTAAACGGGATGCTTGAATAACGGTCCCGTTATTTTTTTTGTGTCAGAACGTGATACTTGTAGAAATAGGTAAAATTATGAAATTAAAAACTAAAATACAAGGATATGAGAAAATTGCAGAAATACTTGAAGCTGTGGACATAAATACTAATAAAAAAATGATAAAACAACATGCTATCTGCAATTAAAACACGTTTAAAACATGAGACTTTAGCTTAAAACAACTTCGTTAATTACGTTTTCGCGTTCCGTGAATGCTATTCCATGAAATATTTGTTATAGTTCTACGATAATTTTGCTTAGTTTGTTCGTTTCTATATTTTCTTATTTATTGCTTTCCACATCTGATATTTGTATATTTTTTTTCTTAAATAACATTCTGGTTTAAGAAATAAATCAAATTTGTCAACGTTGCTTGAACAGTCTAGCACAAGAATAATTTAATTCTTGTCTTTGAGTGAAATTTTGCGGCAATACAATTGATATTGAAACTCAAAAGAATTACTTGTAGATCGCACAGAGTGTTAACCTGTAACATAATTTTATAACCTAATAACTATTAGCTGATTTCTTCTATAAATATCATCGTCAGCTCAGTTCACATACATACTACTACTGGGCTCGAGCCTCCTTCGCAACGGAAGAGAAATTGACCTACCCACGCTGGTCAGACGGATTGGTGTAGTGTTGATTTTCGAATTTTTCTTCTCTTGCATAGATGTTCCTCTCGGAAAACTCGAAATGAAACCCTATACCAACATGTCTGACCAGTATGGTATAGTAGGTGGAGGAGGCCCGAGCCCAACAGTGGGACGTATGTGGGCTGCGATGATGATGATAATGGTTAATCACTGACAAATCAGCACCAGTATTTTGTGAACTGTTACCTACTGAACTGGATTCTTGATTGATAGATTTTAAAAACACACTGTATGTCCTATTATGCATTATTTTGTTAACATAAGTCACACTGTTTGCCTTTTATTTATTTTTTTTTTGTTTTTTTTTTTGGGTGGGTTGCGGTCGGCGCACTCCTCGTACCACTCCGTCCGGGGCAACAGAGGGGCATCAGCACGCACACCCGCAACCCACCCGAACAACACATCGCCTTCGTCGTTGGACCGACCACCGGAGCAGGGTTACTTGTCGACAGTGGTCGGCCACTGTTTGCCTTGGAGTTTCTCCGCAAACGGGGAGTAAACTGACCTACTATACCACGCTGATCAGAATTGTTGGCATATGGTTTTATCTAGAGTTTTCTTTTTTCGTATAGTACATCTGTATATCTATACTATATATCTGCGTATCCTTTTATCATCTTTTCCAACACCCACAGACAAGAGAGTGGGCGGTGAATTTTAGTCTCACTCCACAGCAAGTTGTTTTAATAAAATGTCTTCTTTCTTACTCACATAATCATAAAACTCTTTAAGATATTAGGTTTCAGGATTAGAAAAAGGATGTAATGCCATTTCTGAAAATTTGCTTGGATTAAGTTAAACAATAATTTGATATCAAAATGTATAACAAGATATATTGAATTCTTAGAATCAAAGGTATACTTAGTTAAGTCTCAATAAAATTACGCACTTAAATGTTCTCAAAGTCAATTTACGAAAACAAAATTAACCAATAAACAAAATCTAGCTAAATTCAACTAAAGATCAGACGATGTAAATGAATAATCTGCCTCGTTTAATCTTCCTAGAGAATAAATAAAGCCTTTATCGTCGTGTCAAGTGCCATCCAATGTCCTTAGTCCTTACTTATACAAGTAGTGCTTACAAACTATCTCCAGTTCTCTGTGCTAACTGATATACCTTTCAGATTATGTAAAAGCTAAGTTTTAAGTTCAGTAGAATGTATGTAATATATATATTATCTTTTATTTTAGTTTTGGATTTTGCTATGTCTATTTCTAAAACATCACCGCAGAAAATTATTTTTTAATTAATTTCAAAAGCAGTAATATTTTCATCATTATTCATCATTTCAGCTCATAAACGCCCTACTGTTGGATTTGAAGCTCCTCTACTTCTTTCCTTGGCGGTATCACTCTTGACAGAGTGGTCGTGGTCATCATTTCAGGTGTTGGAAGCAAGCTTCACAACACGCCGCCACTCCTCTCTGATGGCCGCATTCCTCGTGCATTCATGTAGCGATGATGAACCATGTACTGCCGCTTTTATCTGGTCAGTCCATCTCATAGGCGATCTACTTCGTGGCCTGGTACCCTCAATCCTTCCCTGGATCACAAGTCGCTCAATAGCCACCTCACCTCGGCGGCATACGTGACCAAAAAAGGTAAGGATACGGGACTGTACCAAAGATGATAGACGCTGCTTGATGCCGAGTTCTCGAAGTAAAGATTCGTTGGTACGGAATTCAGTCCACGATACTCCAAGCATTCTCCTCCAGCACCACATCTCTAGAGCGTCTATCTTCTTTTTCTCCATTTCCCGCAAAGTCCACGTTTCTGCAGTGTACAAAAATTTGGGGAATACAAGTGCCCGAACTAGCCGGATTTTTGTGGCTCTATATATGTTACGGTTCCTCCATATTTTCCTCAATTTGTCCATTGCAGACCTGGAAATTGCCATACGCCTCTTCACCTCATCGATACATCCACCGTTGTTCGTAATTAAGGACCCCAGATAAACGGCACCTCTTCAATTGGAGAGAAATTGACCTTGGTGAATTGTATTCCTACTCCGTCACTACACGCAGAACTCGTATAAACATCATAAATTACTAGTTTCTACACAATTCGCTGTAAATCGCCTTCTACAATTCTGTTAGAGATTAATGCGAGTCTCTTTGAATGATTAATACAACAATAAATCAACTAAACGGTACGCCTCGTCTATAGTATAACATTTGATAGCGTTGTGCCTTTTACTCATCACACTCCATAAACCTTACATATATATGTATCAAGTCTGAAGATTTGTGACGTGATCAAACAATAAATCAGTGTCTTCCCTCTCTACTTCCCCCCTTGTCCGGCGTCCCCAAGGAATGTTCATAAAGACGTCATCTGTCAAGCCGGTGACGTTATAACGTTGCGGCGATGGTGGAGTCCGTTAATCTCTGATGTGTTATATTTCTCATGTTTTTATATTTCGAGCAAAAAAAAAACGTAAGGGAAGTTAGGGAACGTTGTATTTTTACTGACTGTGCTGAGGAATAGAACATTATATCATATATCTGTGTGCAGATCATTGGCTATTTGACAGGTTTTAAAGTGTTTATTAAATCATAATACAACATTAAATCATAGAAGTTTCGTTGTTTGTGAAAGTCTCTATTATATATTAAAACTAGCAACCCGCCCTCGCTTCGCTTCGGTTATAGGTTATAGTCGTTTTACCCGCGTAGTACCCGTTCCCGTGGGAATACCGGGATAAAATATAGCCTAGTTTACGCCCTGATATTATAGCTTTCCATTGGTGAAAGAATATTTGAAATCGGTGCAGCCGTTTTGAAGATTACCCGGAACAAACAGACAGACAGACAGACAGCCAAAAATTTTTAATTGCTATTTTAGGCATAGGTGTCGTGCAAATAACCGTGTGAGCATGAAAAAAGCCTATTATTTTGACATTACAAACAGACACTCCAATTTTATTTATTGGTATAGATTACGACTGGGTTTAAATTAATAAAAAAGTCACTCAAACGCATTATAACGTCACACATATACACACATATATGCAAATATAACAACGTATTAATTTTAAGAACTGAAAGATTTCGTTATTTAAACATTTTAGTTTTTTTTGACCTGTGGGAGCAAATCTTATGTTTCTTTTATGAAATTTCTTTACCTTTACTTTTTAGCCTTTAATTTTAATTTCCATTCTATGATAAAAACTGTAAGCAGTGGTAATGATGGATGAGTGAACTTTACCTACCAAAGCGTTGTCTAACCTTACAATCAAAGAGTTGTTGGTGCATTGATCACCATGTTCCTACGGACCCACCAATTTGAAAATCTAAATTGTATTTTAGATTATTTTCTAGTACATAATGTCATTTTAATACTAGTTAGCTGAATATTTGATAATTTGATAATATTGATTAACCGTTGGGATGTGGTGGGGGAAACCCATTCCTTCCCTCCATTTTAAAATCTGTCTATACCAATAAATAAAATTGGAGTGTCTGTTTGTAATGTCAAAATAATAGGCTTTTTTCATGCTCACATGGTTATTTGTACGACACCTATGCCTAAAATAGCGATTCAAAAATTTTTGTCTGTCTGTCTGTCTGTTTGTTCCGGGTAATCTTCAAAACGGCTGGACCGATTTCAAAAATTCTTTCACCAATGGAAAGCTATAATATCAGGGCGTAAACTAGGCTATATTTTATCCCGGTATTCCCACGGGAACGGGAACTACGCGGGTAAAACAACTATAACCGAAGCGAAGCGAGGGCGGGTTGCTTGTTATAAATATGTTCTTATGGACTTTTGCTAGCAGATGAGCAAGCTGCGTACTTAGTACTTGATAGTAAACTATAGACTGCAGCAATACAAGGAGAACAGTCAAGTCGTTACATACCGTGGGCAAACAACTATTGTATACCGTAAGAGACGAGTTCTTCTTAAATTTTATTTAAATAAGGACTTTTCATAGTCCGCTTGGCAAACACTAGTAATTTGTTCCAGAACATTAGGTGTTTGTTTGTTACGCTACTACACCGTAAATACTGAACCGACCGTTTTGAAATTTCATATATATGTTACCGGAAATGTATGTAATCCGTCATTGTATACAATTCCTAGGCAATGTGTGTAATTCCTAAAATCGCACGGAAATGTGTAAAATACATTATATTAGACACATTTCCCAGGAAATCTATATATTTCCTAAATAGCAATCGGAAATGTAAAATATTTGAGATATCAATGGGTACGCGGGGATAGCGGGGCGAGGGGAGGGTATTGCTTCGTTTGATCAGGGATAGGTTAGGTTAGCTTTAATCAGTAAGATAATATGAAGATTATTATATTTTACGATATGATTGTTATCTGAACGTTGTTGTGTTTTATTACAGAAAGCATTATTTTACGATACATTTCCTAACACGTTATTGGAATTATATACTATTCCTAGGAATTGTACACATTTAATAGGAAATTTATGTATTAAATAGTTTTTGAAACAATATTTTATACATATCCTAAATAGCTTCGGAATTGTATAAATTTCCTAGGATTTGTATACAATTCCTAGATTTCATACATTTCCGGTAACATATACATTGTCTGGGATATAACAAAGTCTATTGGGTATTTTTAATCTACGAAATAAGTGCTGTCCCCGAGAAATGAAAATAATTTACAAAAATGTACATTATATATGCGTGTTTTGACGGAGTAAGAATAAAATTCAACACCCCTTCTCCTGCCTGTGGGTGTCGTAAAAGACGACAAAGGGAATATAATATGCAGATAACATCTATATGAGAGAAGAAAAATTGGAAATAAGATCCTACATTAACCCGTCTCCAACATACCTCAGTGTCTGAAAACACAGGTCTACGACCAGTGTGTGTTACCAGTGATGACTTACGGCACGGAAACGTGGTCCCTAAATGTAAGCCTTATAACAAGGCTCAAAGTCGCTTAGCGTGCTATGAACCGGGCTATGCTCGGGATTTCTCTGCGAGATAGAATCCGAAATACGGCAATCCGCAGAAGAACGGGTGTAACCGACATAGCACAAAGAATTAGCACGCTAAAGTGGCAATGGGCAGGCGGCAAGTGGACCAACGACCTGGTGAGAGTCACTGGGCGTCGTTGGATGCGGACGGCACAGGACCACACTTTGTGGCGTAACATGAGGGAGGCCTACGTCCATCAGTAGACGGCGATAGGCTGAAATGATGATGATGATTAACCCGTCTGACCAGCGTGGTATAGTAGATCAATTTCCCTCCCATTCTGGAGGAGGCCCGACTCCAAGAGCGGGACTTATGTGGACTTATACGATAATGATGATGAAATTTCACGCGCTTAGCCACAGAGAAATCGTTTCACGTCATACAATTAAATTTTAAATATGAATGTACAATATAAATTACATTGAACGTTAGTAAATAATGACTGAAATTGGTCAGTGCGCAAATTTTCATTGGAATTATAGCTTTATCGGGCATTAGTCACTTGGACAAAGGCCGAATGCCTGACATTGTAATTTGTCTGCAATATACGTAGTGTTGTTTGATTGTTATTTGCACATATACACATTTCCACTTGTTACAGTAATAAATACGTGTTTTTTTTTAATTTAGGATTATTATCTTATATTTGGGAACGTAAAAGAATAGTACCGATGGTCAAACAACGTGGCATCTAAAATGTACTGGGAGCTATTTCTATCCATTTATTTTATGTCACCTGTTGAGAGGCCGACCGCGTGAGGAAAGACCGACGTCCTCCCCGATGGGTATTCCGTCGGGACAACCACTGACGTCAAGTCACCCTGCTCCGGTGGTCGGCCCAACGACGAAGGCGACGTGCATCGTGGGTGGATTGCGGGTGTGCGTGCTTACGCTCCTCTGTCGCCCCGGACGGAGTGGTGCGAGGAGCGCACCGACCGCAACCCACCTCAAAAAAAAAAGTCCATTTATTTTATGAAAATAAAATTATTTTCCGTATGGTGATGAAGTAAGAATGCTATTCACCACCCCCTATCTTACCCGTGAGTGTCGTAAAAGACGACTAAGCGATATAACACGCATATAATATCTACACAAGAGAAGGAAAACTCGAAATAAAACCCTATACCAACCCGTCTGACCAGCATGGTATAGTAGGTCAATTTCACTCCTATCCCGGAAGAGGTTTGAGCCCAGCAGTGGGATGTTTACGAGCTGAAATTATAATGTTAAAAAATTTTTCTGTCTTAATAGCTTGCAATATAAATTATTATCATTCATCATCATCATTTCAGCTTATATACGTCCCACTGTTGGACTCGAGCTTCCTCCCTAGTAGTAGTATAATTGACCAATTATACCACGTTGGTCAGACGTGTTGCTATAGGGTTTTACTTTGAGTTTTCCTTCTCTTACACAGATGATATATGCATATTTAATCCCTTAGTCGTCTTTTACGACAGCCACGGGCAAGATAGGGTGTGGAGAATTGTATTCTTACTCAGTCACTACACGGAAATGTAAAATGTATGTTCGGTTTATGAAGCTTGGCTACTAGATATGTCGTATGTTTTATATTGCTTTACCTTCCTTGATGAATAGATTAACTAAAATTAAAAACTTTTAAAATACGATTTCTAGTACTGATACTCCAAAAAGCTTAGGCGTTAATATCATCATCATCATAGCTCATATACAACCCACTGTTGGGCTCGAGCCTCCTACACAATGGGAGGAACATAGACCCGCTACACCAAGCTGGTCAGGCGGGTTGTTATGAGGTTTTATTTCGAGTTCTTCTTCTCTTGCAAAGTTGTGATATGCACAAGATATCCCTTATTCGTCTTTTACGACACCCACGGGTAAAATAGAGGGCGGTGAATTGTATTATTCCATCCATCCAGCCATCAGCTTACAGACGTCCACTGCTGGACATAGGCCTCCCCATGAGAATGCCACTCAGAACGGTCCTGCGCCACTTGCATCCAACAGTTCCCTGCGACTTTTAAGATGTCGTCAGTCCACCTAGTAGAGGGTCGTCCTACGTTGCGTCGTCCGATTTGTGGTCGCCACTCGAGAACCTTTCTTCTCCAACGGTTGTCGGTTTGACGAGCGATGTGGCCTGCCTATTGCCATTTCAACGTGTTAATTCTGCGGGCTATGTCGGTTACACCCGTTCTTCTACGGATTTCCGTATTCCGGATTTTATCACGTAGAAAAATACCGAGCATAGCCCTCTCCGTAGCACGTTGAGCAACTATGAGCTTTTTTATAAGGCCTACATTTAGAGACCACGTTTCAGTGCCTTATGTACTAAGACACAATAGAGTGTCTAGTTATAGTAACGAAAAGAGTATATTTAAACTAGAAAAACACTTAAAGATCTCATTATAACTTATATCTAAAACAAAGGTATAAAGTTCACCATCGAGCATTGTCGCGCTCGTAATCGCTTTCACCAAATTATTATGTCGCCACGCATTAATTATTAATTGTACGCAGAAAGAGCTAACAAAATTAACTCTTTGTATAACACGCATACTAAAACAAAAACATGTTTATTAAATAAACAGTTTATAATACAAAGAGAATATATTCTTATTCAAGGAGCGAGGGATCTAATTAATTTTTAAATGAAAATGCCTGCCTTTCATAATTATTAATTGACGGCAATACCTTCTTGATCTAATATTAATGGTGAAATGTTTTCGAGAAATGCCTTTTGAAAGGTGAGGCTTAATTTCTAATTTTGTATATTGATTAAATTTAAAAACGTTGTATTTAGGGTTTTAATAAACAAATGTCATGCGGTGAAATTATTATTAATAAATTATTAAGTAAATTGTTAGGCTTTAGGAAATTTTAATAATGTAATGTTTTTTTATTTCATAACAAAAAATCGATCTATCTAGGCTTTATTTATAGAAAATGTTGTTTTATATATGGTTTTAGCTAATCAATACAATGACATAAAATGTCTTCTTCTTATTATTTAATGGCAATGAGCGACAATAATATGAGCTATTGGTGCCAGTGTCGAGTATATTGATTATTATTCACGTCTTTAGTCTTAGTCTTTCAGTCAGTCGTTAGCATGACTTGGTGCTGATATCCAAGTCATGCGTCTCTGGAAATTTGGGCAGAATGTCAAAATACACGCAATTCACTATTATATCATTTTCACTACATTTCAGAATTTTATCTGCATTATATTACATAAAATATCAGCAAAATTATTTAAACACTAAAATAATGAGAAGAATATAAAAGCGCTACATGACATTTTGACATTCGCGTCAAAAGTCCGACATAAAATGTCAATAGAATAGGAATTTAAATTGAGTCGTCGTCGTCAAGAGTGACAATAGCTCAGTTGGGAAGTTGTCCAGTCGCATTCAAACCGTGTGAGATCGAATCTTGGTGTTATTAATATTCTATTTTTGTAATGTTTGATCCTTTTTTTTCATTATTTCATAATTTTTATTAATATATGTTAAAAATACAATTTACGAAAAAAAAAATATACTGGTCAACCAGGTATTTATATAATCCGTTACACGTATGTCTCCACAATTATATCTTCATAAATACACAAATGTTGCCAGATTATACTTTCATTTGAGTTTCCACCTTCCAATGGGTGATAACACTATCTTACCCGTTTATGTCATAAAAGAAGACTGAGGGATATATTACGCATATATGCAAGAGAAAGAAGACTCGATACAAAACCCTATACCAACCTGACCAGCATGGTATAGTAAGGTCACTTTCCCTCCTATTGTGAAAGAGGATCGAGCCCGGCAGTGGGACGTATATGAGCCGAAATGATGATGCATAAGATTTTTATGTCGAGCTTTTCCTTATTTTGCATAGATTTTATCTGTCATATGCCTTTACAACGTCGTCTTTTACGATAACCGTGGGTAAGAGAGAGGGTGGTGAAACGTATTCTTACTCCGTCACCACACAGAAACACCATACCATATCAGAGTTTTATATATACTTGCACATTCATTCATTCATCATTAATTTCAGCTCATATACGTCCTACAGTTGGGCTCCAACCTCCTTCATAATAAGAGGGAAATCGACCTACTATGTATTCCTCGCTGGTCAGACGGGTTGGCATAGGGTTTTATTTCGAGTTTTCCTTCTATTGCATTGATGTTATACACATATTTAATCCCTTAGTTCTCTTTTACGATACTCACGGGTAAGATGAATGATAAATTGTATGCTTACTGCGTCATCACACGGAGATTCCAATAAAATAAAACAAACGCATAAACTTTAGTAAACTTTATTCCTAAATACTCAGTTTAGTCTAAATAACGTTAAATAACTTGTTTAATACTTGATAGGATACTTTGCCTCCGACTAGATTGCGACATCGCAATGCTATTCTGAAGTTGGCTAAGCCCAGCTTTAGTTAGAAGTCGCACTGTACCGCAATATTAGCCGACAAGTGGATGCAGCTATGTGGTCTGGATCTGTCGAGGATAATGGTTGATGGTGAATGAATTTTATGTACATTTATATTGGTACTAAATTTACATTTAAATAGGAAATGGTAATAATTTAAATTATATTCTTCGTATGATGGTTAGTTAATACCAACAATGTTGCCAGCCTTTATTTGCCATGTAAGCCGTAAATACAGGATATGGGAGAAACAGAAAAATGATACATGGCTGTCCTACTTATCTCAAAACATTTACTGCAATCCCCAACGCGTCTCCTATACTATTTTTTTATTGTTTTTGATGGCAGCAAGCAGTCCACCTGGTGATGATCATAGAGCTATTGGACCTCTGCAATACTAAATACCATATTATAGCCTATCGTAAGATAATTGGGATCTCCAATTCACTTACTCACCGATTAAATGCCATTAGCAAGTTGCTTCAGGACTTTTGACGCGAATGTCAATATGTCATGTAGCGCTTTTATATTTTTTTCATTATTTTAATGTTTTACAGTGTTATATTGAATAATTTTGCTGATATTTTATCTAATAAAATGCGGATAAAACTCTGAAATGCAGTGAATATGATATAATAGTGAATTGCGTGCATTTTGACATTCTGCCAAAATTCCCGAAGAAGATATGAGTTGGTCATCAGTACCAAATCATGTTAACGACTGACTGAAAGACGAAGCCTTAAAGACGTGAATAACTAATAGGTATATAATACTCGACACTGGCACCAGTAGCTCATATTATTGTAGCTCATTGCCATTAAATAAGAAGAAGAAGAAGCAAGTTGCTACTAGACAAACGTCAAATGTTTGCGAGAATAGCGACGCAAATAAAAAAAAAACAGATTTAAAAAAAGGGCATTTTTAATTTTTTTAAATGTTTTAGTGCATATCATAATATTTAAATGATTTATTGAGGGTGTGACTGTACTGATTAAAAATTTATCTGTTCACGATAAAATATCGAGGATTCTAGATATCAAGTATTATTTGGCATTCAATATACAATTTGACATAATATTGAATTACGTTGATATTCTTGCAAAGCAGTGATTTGTCACAGTGTGGTCACGGAGTAAGAATATAATTCACTACCTCTTCTTTTGCCCGTGGATGTCGTAAAAGATGACTAATGCATATAATATGCATATAAAATTTATGCAAGAGACGGCAAACTCAAAATGAAACCGTATATCAACACTTCTGATCGTTTTACCTCCTATTATGTAAGCAGCTTATCAGTGGGACGTACGGGACAGTGAGCTGTGATGATGATGATGATAATACTCCGAAAGAGCTGAAACATGCGGGATTACAAGCAGAAAACTGTCAAAGATATGATTCACACGGATTAAGAATATATTATTATTCCTTATATGTGCGTGGGGGCCTAAGAATTAGTGATACTTTTTTTTTATTTTTTTTTTATTTTGGGGTGGGCTGCGGTCGGCGCGCTCCACGCATCACTCCGTCCGGGGCGACAGAGGGGCGTATAGCACGCAACACCCGCAACCTACCCGAACACCACGTCGCCTTCGTCGTTGGGCCGACCACCGGAGCAGGGTTACTTATCATCAGTGGTCGGCCCGACGGAATACCCCCTACTTGGGGTACCCTCCCATCGACCGACGTCCCTCGATCTTTATAATTAATTAATTAATTTATTATTAAGGAAACTATAGAGCTTTTAAAAATACAGGTAAAAAATCTAATGCGCATAACAATAGCTAAACAGTTTCCACTTATGTATGATACAACGTGAAGACAAATAACAAACCATAACTGCGGCAAAACTATAAAAATTAAATTACAGATTATAGAGGAAGGAAGGGATTAAGAACAAAAAGGAAGGAATTAAGAACAAAAGAGGAAGGAATTAAGAAAATATTTATGAGATTCGATGTATTTTCTTTAAGTTTGTATCCTTTGAAGATTCCTTGAGATATTTTCGTCCTTATTCCTCAAATGTATAATGAAACACATCTTCCTCTATCACACTTACGGTATTTTCTGAATTAAGTATGTGATCGATAAGAAAATAATTTCTTGAAAGGACACACTCATGTGAAACGTGCACTCTTTTAATTTTTCAAATTTGAATCTCAACTTTCTACAGTTAATTTCAAAAAGAGCTTACGAAGTTTAAATTGATCGCTTATCGTTTAACAATGGAGCCCAAGGTGTTGAGAGCTATTTGTTAGAGCACAATGAATGTGCTTCAGATAGCACAGTCATTCCCATTAATACTAATAACGAGCGGGCTACTGTGATGTAGGTACCTAAAGAAAATTGTTATTGGTCCAAAAACATACAAATGTGCTCGATAGCGTAGCATAGCGTGCAGGAAAATCTCACGGAAAGCGGAGAACTGTACAGTTAGCTTAATTCGTGTAATAAATTATTGAACATTTTCAAGTTTCCATTAACTAATATCTATTGTGGATCTGTGGAATCTTCACATTATTAATATATGTATTTGAAATTTTTTTATTAAAGCTATATGACTGTATTTTTTTACGTCTAAACGGGAAACTTGCGGCAGGTAAAGATATGAAATTAAAAGCGTCTTGCAGTAATAGGTGAAACTATAGACTGCAAAAGACCTAAAAAAACACGAAATAGACCTATTAGTACTCAGAATAAATGGTCATTTATGCTCTGCGATCAGGAAATTTTTGTATGGCTGGGGACAACGCGACAGAGAACTTGGAAAAGGGGACGTATTAGGGAGACGTATTATGTTAGCCTAAAGTCTTTCTATTCCTCTAATCGGATCTTCAAATTCTATAAAAATGTTCTAAAATCATTAAAAATATTTAAAACCTTGTAAGTAAAACTACTTTACGGATTGTAGCCAATCTTGGCAGTGACTCCTTACACAGAGGTACTGCAGGGTAGCGATGAGACGAATTGCTTTCTTTTCAATTCGAATCAATCAAACTAATATTAGTATTGATTCGAATCGCAATTCGAATTGATTCGAATCATCACATTCGTCACATCAGCATTATAGTCAAATTCGTACTCGTATGTCGAGAAAATCACCATCCGCCTGTAAAGCCGAGTTGGCGAGTTATAACTCGTTTACATAATTATTCGAGCGAGAGTTTTTTTGGCGGTTCGGTTTACATTACGAATGAGTCGAGATTTCGAGTTAAAGCGGTGTGCTCGGTATTTGGTTACGGAAGGGAGACTTATAGGTATATTGGCTTTTAAACACGTAGGTAATTACAATATTCTTTTATTATTATGGTTAAAATCAGCATACTAAATAACAAATAGTAATAATAAAATCATATACAAAAAATACATTTTTTTTTAAATAAAGCCTGATTCTAATTAGTAATTACCTGATAAATCAACTTTAAAAAAATATATGCATTTTATAAGTCTCAGGTATGCTCATAATGAATAGTTATTATTATTAATTACGTAAACGACCAGTCAACAAAAGCAAGAAAACATTAAATCGCGCGAGGGACGAATTATAAATGTAATAGGTATCTACTGCGAACGAATCGAATTGCATCCAACCAACTCGTGATTTTTGAATTGAATTTTTGAAAATTTTTGAACATTTCGTGTATCTTCGTATTTTCTCACTCGTAGAATTCATTCATACGATTCTTCGACTCCATATTAGAGAGCGAATTAACGAATAGAGAACGAATTAACGAATGTCCAATCAAGCCGAGACGACTGATTGCGGCGCCGTCATGAACGCTGCAAAGTGTTCGAAACGTTGGGCAATCAAAAATTAAATACAAATGCGATAAAATTCGTACCTTTCTGACTGAACTGAGACTGCTCTGAGTCGCATTCTCGTGGGGCGTCCTTTCTTTAGTGGAAGTCTAATGACTGATGGATGGATTGATGGAATTCGCAAAATGTACGCAACGGATTTTAATACAATTATTTAGTAATATAGCTGAAATATTTCCGTGTGGTAACGGATTAAGAATACTATTTACAACCCCCTATCTTGCCCATGAGTACCGTAAAAGACAACTAAGGTATATAACATGCGTATAATATCTGGACTTGAACTAAAACCCTATACCAACCCGTCTGATCAGCTTGGTATAGTAGGTCAATTTTACTCCTCTTTTAGAGGAGACGAGCCCAGCAGTGAGATGTATATGAGCTGAAATGATGATGATGATAGTTGAAATAGCACATAGACTACAATTTATAAAAAATGTTATATAATTTGGTCACGATATTACGACAAATATCAAGCAAGTAGAATAAAGTTCTGCCCTCGGGAGCTATCTTGATGTGTGCTGCGTAAACTATTGTAGTTACAAGAAGTTAATCTATCCTGGGATTGTTTCGGGCGGAGCATACGTCCTTGATCATGGCTTCGCCGGACAGCGACTGGGAGGGCGAAGAGAGTGTTTCGCCCATCACGAAGCCGGAGATGAGGGTGGCGGCGGCGCGTATGCGAGCAAAATCCACCGTCCCCGGGCCCGATAGTGTGCCCAACCGTGTGCTGGCCCTGATCCTCGAGCACCTGGGAGCACGCTTCAGGGGACTGTTTAACGCCCGGGCAGTTCCCTGGGTGCTGAAAGGAGGGGAGGAGTGCTCCTGCCGAAGCCGGGACGATCTTCCGAGTCAGCCTCGGCCTACAGACCCATCTTGTTGCTCGACGATACGGGCAAGTTGCTGGAGAGGGTTCTGGCTGCCGGCTTTGAGCGGCACCTCGTCGGGGTTGGGCCTGATCTGTCGAACATGTGATCCTGTGATCATGGGCCTGGTGCTCGACGGGCGATGGTGGTTATGGGAGCATTTCCACAGGCTCGTCCCGCGGCTCGTCGGCGTGTCGTCCGCCCTATAATGGCTGATGCTGAATGTGGGCGGACCGAGCGCGGCATGCGGCGACAGCTGTACGCGGGGGTCATCCGGTCGATGGCCCTGTACGGCGCACCGATGTGGGCGGGATCCATGACCGCCCGACTTAGGGCCCTTCTGTGGCGTCCACAGAAGATCATGGCGGTCAGGATCATCCGCGAGTACCGCATGGTGGTGACGGAGGCGGCGTGCCTGTTGGCCGGGACTCCCCCGTGGGACCTGAAGGCGGAAATGCTCGCCGACTTGTATCGGCGGGTGTCGGGGGTGCGCGGGGAGGGTGGTGTTGTTTCTTTGAGGGAGCTTACCGCCTGGCGCGTCGACGCCCGCCGAGACGTCATCGCCCGTTGGGCAGACCGGCTGGAGAGGCCTCGATACGGTGTTTGGAGCGTAGAGGCCTTCCGGCCGGTGCTGATGCAGTGGTTGGAAAGGCGGCACGGGGTGCTCTCCTTCCGACTCGTACAGGTCTTGACGGGGCATGGATGCTTCGGCAAGTACCTGTACAGGGTCGCTAGGAGGGAGTGAACTCCGTCCTGCCACCACTGCGATTGCGACGAGGACACGGCGCAACATACGCTCGAGGTCTGTGCCGCTTGGGCAGAGCTGCGTCGTGAACTCGTCGCAATCATCGGTGCCGACCTGACGCTGCCGACCATCGCTAGGGAGATGCTTGGCAGCATCAGGAATTGGGCCGCGGTTGCAGCCTTCTGCGAGGCAGTTATCTCGCAGAAGGAGGCGGCGGGTCGTGAGCGCGAGGAGCACAGCCTCGATGATGTGACCCGCTGCCGGCGACTGGGACGGCGCAAGCGGGATTACCTGCGTGCAATGCCGCCCTAGCCGAGGCCGCAGATGACGTGACCGGGGATTAGTCCGTTACCCGCCGAGAGGCCAACCGCGTGAGGAAAGACCGACGTCCTCCCCGAGGGGGGGACGTCGGTCGATGGGAGGGTACCCCGGGTAGGGGGTATTCCGTCGGGCCGACCACTGATGATAAGTAACCCTGCTCCAGTGGTCGGCCCAACGACGAAGGCGACGTGGTGTTCGGGTGGGTTGCGGGTGTTGCGTGCTTAAGCCCCTTTGTCGCCCCGGATGGAGTGGTGCGGAAGCGCGCCGACACAGTCCACCCCAAAAAAAAAAATCCTGTGATCTGTGAGGCGCTCTGCTATCACGGGGTGCCCGTGTACCTGAGGCGGCTGATGGCAGACTACTTGGAGGGGCGCAGCGTCCTCAGCACCAACCAAGTAGGGGACGTTGTGCGAACGCCCATGACGTGCGGTGCCCCACAGGCGTCGATTCTGGGGCCGACCCTGTGGCACCTGGCACCACGACTGGGCATTGCGAGGAAGCCTCCCACCCGGACTGGGCGTAATTTGCTACGCCGACGGTACGCTCGTCACAGCCCGGGGTGGGACGCTAGAGGAGGGGGCGCATGTGGGGGGGCATGCGCCTGGCAACGGGGTTGAGGGTAGCCCTGGACAGGACGGGGCCCCTTTTGTTCTATGTGCACCATACCTCTGGACCTCCTACCGGCGCTTCGGTCACCGTCAATTCGGATACCATCAGCATCCAGGCCCACGTGAAGTACTTGGGCCTGGTGCTCGACGGGCATTGGTGGTTCCGGGAGCATTTCTGTCGACTTGTTCCCCGGCTTGTCAGCTCGGCATCCGCCCTTTCTTGGCTGATGCCGAATGTGGGCGGACCCAGCACTACGTACAAACGGCTGTACGCGGGGATGATCCGGTCGATGGCCAGCGACTGTGCAGCGCAATGGTGTGGGTGGGATCCCTGACCGTCCGTCTGAGGGCTCTCTTTTGGCGTCCACAGAGGGTCATGGCGATCAGGGCCATACGCGGCTACCGTACGGTGGCGACGGAGGCAACGCGCCGCTTGGCTGGAACTCCCCTACGGGAACTCGAGGCGGAGATGTTCACCGAGCTTTACCGGCGGGTGTATGAGCCGCTAGCTGGAGGCGGCATAGTCTCCATCAAGGAGATTGCCGCCTCCGCGGTTCAACGCAGGCCGAGACGTCATTGCCCGTTGCGCAGTCTGGCTGGAGAAGCTTCGGTACGGTATCAGGATTGTCCAGGCCTTCCGGCCGCGTCGTCTCATCTCATATGCGTCCCACTACTGGGCTCGAGCCTCCTCCCCAAAAAGAGGGCAGTTGACCTACTATACCAATGCTGGTCAGACAAGTTGATATAGGGTTTTAATTTGAGTTTTCCTTTTGTTGCACAGATCTTATATCATATTATATACTAGTAACCCACCCTCGCTTCGCTTCGGTTTCAGTTGCCTTACCCGCGGCGTGCTTTCCGTTCCCGTGGGAATATCGGGATAAAATATAGCCTATGTTACTCCCTGATATTATAGGTTCCCATTGGTGAAAGAATTTTTGAAATTGGTTCGGTGGTTTAAGCGTGAAAGCGTAACAACAAAAAACATCCTTACTTTCGCATTTATAATATTAGTAAGGATATACCTCAGTCATTTTTACCGACATCCATGGGTAAAATAGGAAGCGGTGAATTGTATTCTTACTACGTCACCACATGGAAATTGTATAAAATTTATTAATTGTTTAAAATAGCATTTCAAATGTGTTAAACTCTATGACTAATTAAAAGTGTAGGCCGATTACGCGTTACGATGTGTTTGAACTATCTTTCTCGAAAACTTTTTGTCAAACAAAAAAGTTGCCGATTAGAAATTTAAAACCGTCTTAAAAAAAATTCACTTGGCGGATACACTGTCAAGGACAGGACTGCTATTTTTTTTAAATTTGTAAGGATAGTGAAGGACCATCTCGGATGGGTAAATAAAAATTACTGTATTTTTTTAAGGACTAGGGACTCTATACTAAGGAAATAATCTTCGTGTTGCGGGGGACTCATGTTGCAGGGTAATTTACAAACATATTTAACGGACATAAATTACATCCAGACTCAGAACAACAATTTGTGAATCGCACAAAGTGTTGTCCTGCGTGGGATTTGAACCCACGCCACTGAAACTGTAGGTATCTTAACCACGGTATCTTAACTACTGACCTATATATATATTCGCCATACTTCTAACGTGATTTACAAAATAATGTTAGAATGGGGTAAAGATTTTCATATTCTTAGCATGATCCATTTTATTGGACACAATCAGCGAGCTCTGGATATATCTTACCCACATAAGAGGACTATGTAAAATTATACTGCAGTTACATAGTATGAATAGCTATACTAACATAATGTGTACGAGATATTCCCTAATCAAAACCTTCCAAACATTAAATACGAACTTTAATAATATTAACCAAACTTGCATTTAGTATTAGAGTAACTGGTGTATTCCAATTAGCGGTGATGGGGATAGCCAAAATCATTGCAAATTTACAATGACGTTTGATGTAAACCTGATTATTGACATCAACGCTGTTCAATGCACATTGAACATGCAACGCAGCAAATTCTTAAGTAGATCATGTCAACATACAAATTTGCAAAATTCGCACTGACATGAGTAAAGACGCTGCGTTACACTTCACACTTACGACACACTAACACAAAATGATATATGTGTGTATTAGCAATAAGTAGTATATAAGGTGTACATTTTGTAAAATAAATCAGATTTGAATTTATTCATCTCTCAGTTACATCCCTCTCACTGCGGCCAAGACACCCTTAGCCGTCAGTTCTGATCAGTCTTGTGAGTCTGCTTGACTGGCAGTGAGAATTACCAATCCTCCACCCAAACCTCCATCTCACTGTGGCCAAGACACCCTTAGCCGTCAGTTCTGATCAGTCTTGTGAGTCTGCTTGACTGGCAGTGAGAATTACCAATCCTCCACCCAACATCCATCTCACATCTACCTGTCACCTTAGGTAGCGCGGTGCAGGTATCCCATCAGATAGGCTAGGAACTTAAGGGCTTTAGGTACTTCAAACTATAACCTTAGGTTCTTCTGTCAAACACGGCGTTAGTCCATAAGCCCATACGACGCCGTACAAACGCTGATAGAAATTCTGTAAATACCTGTATAGGCAATGTGTCGATTGGTTAATGGAGTCGAGTTACGCTACATCGAAGGGATTAATATAAGAATATTTAATGAGACTCATTAGCCGAGGTATGATGTTGTGATATAGAAAGCGCAAGTTTGTATGGACATTTGTTACTCTTTCACTTAAAAAGTACGGAACGGATTTTAATGAAACTTTTTAGTAATATAGCTTTATTTAGATTAGAATGATATATTTATGCTACAATTTTTAAATACTTTATGTAATTTGGTATATTTACGATAAGAATCAAATCATTTCAGCTCATATACATCCCACTGTTGGGCTCGAGCCCTTGAGCTCCTCTACAATAGGAGGGAAATTGACCTTATATAGTAAGGTCAATTTCCATGTTGGTCAGACAGGTTGGCGTAGGGTTTTGTTTCGAGTTTTTCCTCTCTTGCATAGATGTTATATACCTATTATATCATTTAGTCGTCTTTTACGACATCCACAGGTGAGATAGGGAGTATCGAATTGTATTCTTACTCCTTCACCACACGGAAAGAATCAAAAAGTAAGTAAATAAAGTATCAAAAAGTATTAATATAAATAAGTTAGAAAAATGCCTGCGCTCTGAGAACTAACTTGGTATGCGCTGCCTAATCTGTTGCAGTTATACAAAGTTAATGTATAGTGGGATTGTTTATCTTAAATAGTTTTAAAGTAAGTAAAAGTCCGAGATTTTTATGTGGAAGCCTATATATACGAAATTATGAGCCATGAATACAATTAAATTGGATGTTATTTCTACAATTCACATTTTAAAGTATTTTGCCAATTCTTATTAAAATTTATACATTTATTGCCTTTAGTATTTAATGAGTTGAGCGTTATCTCTTACACTAAGTAATCTGGACGAATTATAATTAAAAACAAATCACTATAAAATTGACTTAGTATATCTAACTCGATGGCGCGTAAAGTAGGGTTGGAACTGGAAGGATGCTGTAGGAAATGATGCTCCGTGAAATGGCCGAATGCGCGGATAAATCTTGGCGAACCTTTAAAAAGGTATCCTTTTTATCAATAAACCACGCGGACGAAGCCGCGAGAGTAACCCCGTATTCAATAATTCTAAATTACAAATTTAATATCGTTGAATATTCGACAGCGAGGATGCTATTTTACAGAAAATATAATCATAATTTAAGCTACGCTTTTTAAAAAATATGAATACAAGAAACATGTATTTCTGTGGGATATCTATTTTATAAAGTTATAAATGTCAACACGTTTTTTTACCACGTTAAACTATTTTAAAATGGTCTCCCTATCTTGCCCGTGGATGTCGTAAAAGACGACTATGGGATATAATATGCATATAACGTCTGTGCAAGAGAGGCAGAACTCGAAATGAAACCCTGTACCAACATGTCTGACCAGCGTGGTATAGTAAGTCAGATTCCCTCCCATTGTGGAGGAGGCCCGAGCTCAACAGTAGGACGTGTGCTGCGATGATTATGATGATGAAAATAGTCTAATAGCAAAGCAGGATATTCGACTAGTTGAATATATTAAATACCATCAAGGCCCAAAATATCAAAGCGTTATGACCAAAAAAAGAAATAGAACACACTATTTAGTTTTCCGTTGAACTTTTGTACACCTTTTTACCAATTTACTAGCCAAAGATATCAGGACATCACCCGCATAACATAAGCTCCATACACACAAGTATTGTTCTGAAACTTTTCAGGCAACGGGATTTGCGAGGATTCCACATTTATCCGTTTTTCACGGTTGCCGCCTCGTACGCGATAAACCGTCCAAGGTAAAGCTTTAATATTTATCGTTCTGTCGTAAAGAATGATACTCCCCTGCTGATATTGTGAGCAAAAAACCTTTATATGTTTTCTAAATACAATATCGAAATCAAATTCAGTATAGTATTTATAAGTATCTTGTAATGTCTTATTGAAGATATAATTATAATTTCAAAGTTTTTATTCTGACAATATCAATTTTGTACATTTGACATTGATTTTAAAATCTAAGAAATCTAATGTTTTATTTCGAGTATCGCCTTATCGAAGGGAGGTTTTCTATGTGGTGATAAAATAAAAATACAATTTACCATTCCTTCCCCAGATATATTCGTGGATAACATCACAGCAATAGAAGGATAACTTGAAATAAATCTAATTTACTGAGATTTAACATTGAACATGCTAGTTTTAATAAAAACTTGATTACGAGTAGAAAATTGATGACGAACATGGAATTCGAACCCACGTCTTTTTGGAAATCCAACCTAATAGGATTAGGATTATTTTTTTTATTTATTTATTTATTTATTTAAGACAACACCTTGCACTAAGGAAATAATCCTTGTATTGCGGGGGACTTTACAAACATATAATTAACGGACACAAATTACATCCAGACTCAGAACAACAATTTGTGGTTCGCACAATGTGTTGTCCCGCGTGGGATTCGAACCCCCGACACTGGCGCTGTAGGTCGCTATCTTAACCACTACGCCATCTGTGCAGTCATAGGCCTAACAACTAGACCAGCGTGGGTTTACGCATGACAAACAAATAAAATTTTTTCGATAGATGACGTGTGAAAGGTTACCCATAAAGACGGCAGTGAGAATTTGGCAATCGCCGTATTAATAATTATCCTAAATTTCTCTGGATTTCACTAATAAATAATATACGAATTAGTATGATTATACTTAGAATAGCTTTTTATGTGATCCACAAATTAATTGCTTGCATTTATTCTAAGTTTGTAATGCCAAACGAAAAGTGAATAAAATTCCTTAGTGCTAAGCGTTGTTTTAAAAATACGCCACTAATTTTGTAACTACTAAACTTTATATGATTGTTTTATATTTCACTCGTAAACTGTTGAGCAGATTTGGATGTAAATTGTTACGTAGACAGATCATTATCTAGATTATCACATAGGATAATTTTATCCCAATAATGTGTTTGGGATAGTAGTAAACTTTTACTTACTTTCATCAATCAAGCATAATTCGTTGAACGGATTTCGATAAAATTTCATCTTGGCAAAGTTATCACATGGGCAAAGCTGCAGGCTTAATCTGTATAAAAAGAGAATTTAGTAATTATAATATGGATTGAATTTCATTTAAATTCATTAAAATATTTAACAAAAAAAAATACATTAGTGTAATTCCGTAACAAATAACAACAAATAATCATGAAAACATAGCCACTATAAATAGTTTGGAGACCGCACTTGAGTCTGTAATATTCAAATTCGCTTAGTTCTCTAGGAATTTTTAATTTATTCTTTAATATTAAAGCAACAAAGGGAAAACAAAACTAATTTGAAATACCAGCCTAAATATTTAGAGAATAATATATTTGAGTTATATTTTATTCGCTCCTTTGATCTTTGCTTTTAACAATTTATTATAATCATGCCGAGGAGAACTTAATACATCTAGAGTATTCAAGAGAAAGAGTGACTAAATAATGAGAAGTAATGACTTAAAAGTTATTTTTAAGTAACCGAACTCAAAACATGAGATGGTTCTCAATACAGATGTTTTTCTATAATGTTCGGATATAATACGGTTATATATAAATTCATTTGCAAAATGCTTTTGTTCTGTTTAAGAGTGGTTTTCTTTTGGAAATGATCTGATTTAAATTTTGTGAAGAAATGATGGAGTTGGTTTTCTTTTTATTCATTTGCGTTAATTTATTTCGGCTCATAAACATCCCACTGTGGGATTTGAGCCTCCTCTCAAAAGGGGAAAATGTATATAACGTCCTTAATTAATTAATTGCAGCAGGTTAATTAGCGACCGCATTTTAATTTATGAGTTTTCCGAGATAGTGCTACTGACCATTTTTCTATTGATAGGTCAGTTTTTACGATGCCCATGACTATGTAATAGATAGTCCCCCTGTCAATAGACTGGAAATAAACAGCAGCATATATGATATTCAAAGTTTATACAATAACAAATATAGCGCTATGTTAAGTAAGTACAAGCATCAAAACATGATTGATTCAAAGTTTTGTCGAACTAATATTGCAATTGAACAATACGTTCAATGACTTTTGTATACCGTAAGTTGTATTTTGTATTCATGGCTGTGTTTTCTTTAAAGCTTCAGTTTTAGTATTCTATGTAATACTAAGTGAAAGTATTGCACTTGTATGTTAACTGCTTCTAGCAAATCGAACAATATTTTCTTCTGTTGATATTTTAAATGTATAGTTTTCTAAAAAATATCAGTGGTGTCTTTTATGGGTGGTGTCACCGCTATGCTAATGGGAAGGTCTGCTGTTTTATTTTGAGCTAACCAGATGACGTTGTACAAAATTTAAAAAAGAAGTTATGGTTTCGTTACACAAATGTACATATCCAAGCGTGGCGTTAACGCCGCGCCAACAATCAGGTACACCCTCGCCTATAGATGTTTAACATAAATATATTCATCAACGTCGGTCCAGCCGTTCAGGAGGATTTTTGTGATATATACACGTACCTACATAAGAAATATATATATAAAGATAAAGGTAAATAATTTTTAGAAGTCACGGCGATAAGGCAGCTTTTTTTTGTAATTAAATTTAAATGTTACGTCTAAAATACTCATCGTTAGATTTTGGTGTTAGGTATCAATGCAATTTATAACAAACACTCCAATTATGAAATACGTTGTAATTGAATTAAACTTTTGTTATATTAGCGACTAGCAACCCGCCCTCACTTAATTTTGGTTCTAGCCGCTTTGTTCCCACATTTTAAATCTGCAATATTTTCTAAAATATACTCGCGAATTCGATTTCCGTGTCGGGCAAAATTGTAAAGTCCTTAGCCTTAGTTACTCCTTATAGCTGTCTAAGCTATCAGATAGTCAAATATTATCAAAATTGGTCTAGCCGTTTTGAAGATTACCCGGAACAGACAGTCAAAATATTTTTAAACTGCTGTTTAAACATAGATATCGTGCAAATAACCGGGGTTAATATTGAATTCTTACTCCGTCATCACATGAAAAGCTTCACAATATGACTCAGAAAAATTATCTCAAAAACATGAAAATAGTTACTGCAGCTTATATATAGATATGAATCTAGGTAATATCTAGCAAAGTGGACATTATCTAGATTCTCATAAGATAGTGATTAACTTGTGCACAGCTCCCTCATTGATCGCCAAGGTAGTCCAAGAGCACTCAATCATACCCTGTAATTGAAGCAGGTGTTGGGCAGTTTAATGCCACTAAAGGCGTTGGTTTTGGTAGTTATCCCAGTAGTGTGGAAATATATGCTTCCTGTAAATGGTGGAAGGTGCATACAAATGCATTATCCTTATCACAGTTTATGTTTAAAACTGTATTATTTTTATTGATGGCATTATTACCTCGATCAACGCAACGATTTTATTAGTTTTCTTAGGCTTGAGCTTAAAATTTTTCGTCGCTAAACGGATCGTAACATAAACGATGAAAATACTTTATATAGCATTACTGTATCAACTCAATATGTTATCTATACCAATAAATAAAATAGGAGTGTCTGTTTGTAATGCCAAAATAATAGGCTTTTTTCATGCTCACACGGTTGTTTGCACGACACCTATGCCTAAAATACAGATTAAAAAATTTTTGTCTGTCTGTCTGTTTGTTCCGGGTAATCTTCAAAACGGCTGGACCGACTTCAAAAATTCTTTCACTAATGGAAAGCTATAATATCAGGGCGTAAACTAGGCTATATTTTATCCCGGTATTCCCACGGGAACGGGAACTACGCGGGTAAAACGACTAAAACCGAAGCGAAGCGAGGGCGAGTTGCTAGTTTCATATATTACTTGTCAAATCGCGAATACTTTGAATTATAACAACATTCAACAAACAAATCTAAGTGCAAAATAGGGCTGACCAAGAGAAATCTTTGCCAAATAAGGGTCAGCAAACGAAGCATACATTATTCAACGTCCTCATACCTTCCATAAGTTGACGTACACACATTTCACCCCCGTCACTACTAGTTATCCTCTCTGTGGGTAAATTTTATGCTTCAAATTGTCCTTTGTTTGACGTATGAATATTTTATTTTAGGACAAAAAGCGTTGAAGCCTTTTAATATATTCATCTGTCGCTCAAAAAAGAAATTCTGTTGTTAATACAAAATTATCTTTATAAGCCTTTTAGTAAAATTATATTTTATATTTCGGCTTACATATCGCCCACTATTGGGCTTCACTTCAATTCAATGGAATGAAAATTGGCTTACTATACTATTATAGATGTTGATTTAAATCTAACGACATTATTTTTTGGATTTGATAGAAGGGAAAGCGGTGATGATTGTTATATATTTTAAAAATTAATGTGGTCCTAGGAGATAGGTTTTCATAGGAGTAGTAAAAATCGGCGGAGGTAATCCAAGAAAATAGTCAGTACCATTCTCCTGGGTAACTTAAAACACCAACTGTGATCGCTAAACTAACCGCCGAGCGTGGTTATTATAGGATTATACTAGAAAGTGAGGCATGTACATGTTGATAAACTAATGGATGGATATAGAAAGAGTTCTCACAAAAAAACAAAATAACTCCTAAACCACGTTTATAAACTCAAGTATGTACTACGAAGATTGTATTATACTAATTATTTGTTAATAATTGTAATAAAAGTAAATCAAGCGAAATAAATACATTATTTAATTTTATTAAATAATTTCACTGCACAAATGACGTAATGACCTTTTTATAATAAATTATTTTTGATTAATGGCGTAATGGCCTACCGTGTCAGTGTCATGATTTCCAGTCTAACGCAGGACTTTGTACGGTCCCCAAACTATTCTGAGTCTGGATGTACATAGTTTGTGTCCGTTAGTTACATGTTTGTAAAGTACCCCGTAATATAAGAATTATTTCCTTGTAGGTATTACTTATGTACATATTTCTTTTTATTGATGTTTTGAACACTTTATAGCGTTCATGGTCACGGGCGGACTAACATGTCTCACGTCCATTCCGTTTGTAGTTATTATTAATCTCTAATAATTACTTTTGACCGTGTGGTGACGGATTAAGAAAACAATTCCCTATCTTGCCCGTGGGTGTCGTAAAAGACAACTAAGAGATATAGTACGCATATAACATCTATACAAGAGAAGAAAAGCTCGAAACAAAACCCTAAATCAACCCTTTCTGACCAGCATGGCATTTTAAGATCAATTTCCTTCCTATAGTAAAAGAGGCTCGAGCCCAGCAGCGTGACGTATATGAGCGGAAATGATGAATAATTACTAATCAAAAACAATATAATTATTTCATAAAGAATAATATTCTTTTGTCGGTGTATGTCGCACAGTTTATACTAGTTCAGACATCTTAATATGTATTCAAATTGTTATTATGTGATTTAAAACTAATTATTGTATGCATTTGTTTTAGAACTAAATAAATAAACTAAAACTTTTTGTACTGCAAATAAATTTGTATCAAAATGTGGGTCAAAATTTAATAACTAATTCTGTAGCGGGTAGATATAAATTTCTGTGTCGAGTATAGTTGATGCTTATTATCAGAGCGAGTGCGCAACGACATCTGCGAGGCTTGGACGTGCACAGACGCTGATACGCCCGTCGCGTAGCACTTGTTTTGCCGTAATATAATCATCATAGCTCATTAAAGCCCTACTGCTGGGTTCGAGCCTACCCCACAACAGGAATGAAATTAAAACGTACTATACCACGTGTGTCAGACGTGTTTGTATAGGATTTCATTTCGAGTTTTCCATATCCTGCAGATGTTATATGCAAATTATATCCCTCAATCGCCTCTTACGGCATTCATGGAAAGGTAGTGGTCAATTGTATTCTTACTCCATCACCACACGGACGTTATTATATTACGTAACGTTTATATATAAACTAGCAGACCCGGCGAAATTCGTACCGCCATAATTTTTTTCGTAAATACCTATATTTTCTAAATTGCCGAAAATATAGTCTCTAACGGAAGAACCATTACAGCTTTGTCGGGAAAGATTCGATCGTCTTGGTGGCGGCATTGTTAATGATGATTCAAAGAGAATACAAATTACTGATCATTGCTTTCTGACAAAATTACAAAATTTTCAACCATATTTAACTATAGACAAAATTACGTTTAGCTGTCATTTGCGTTTTGTTATTACATATCAGATGCGTTTTTTATACTACGTTTCATAGTGACTTGTATTCTCTTTGACATTTTATGTCACGTCACATGGGAACGCGATCGAACGGGATAAAAGAGTTATTGACAAAATCTTGTAAACACCATTAAAAAAAAGACGGGATTAAAAGTATCCTATATCCGTTTCCTGGTTCTAAGCTACTTCCCCACCAATTTTCAGTCAAATCCGTACAGCCGTTCTTGAGTTATAAATAATGTAACTTTTTTTTGTTTTTATGGGTGGGCTATGGTAAGCGCACCCGCGGTCCATTTCGTCCGGGGCGATGAAAGCACGGCGCGCGTGAACGTCACCTCGTTGTTAGGCCGACCACCGGAGCAGATGTGACTTGTCGTCAGTGGTCGGCCCGACGGAATACCTTTTCGGGTACCCTCACCTCTCGACGTCCTGGGACATCGGTCGCCGTCGCGCGGTCGGCCACTCTGCGGGTGACGGACAATTCCCGGTCTCGGCTAGGGCGGCATTAGGCGCAGATACTCGCGCCTGCACCGCCCGAGTCGCCGGCGGCGGAACGTGTCACCGAATAGGAGATCTACTCGCACACGATCCGCCGCCTCCTGGGCCGCCGGGTCTGTCGATCTTGACGCCATCCTCCACAGCGAACAAACCCCGCAGCTTGGCCGTCATGCTATCGGCCGTCTTGGCGCCCTCGGCCCCAGGGAACGCCCAAATTTGAGCCCCTGTTCGGGCCTTGCGAGCCCTGGCTTCAATGCCTCCGATATCGGAGACGTCTAGCTCCCGCCGGGCGCGACTTAAGACGGCCTCATAGCTGAGACCGTTTTCGGTCGCCTCAGGCAGCACGGTTATCATAATGTAACTAACACGACTTTCTTTTATGTATATAGATTTCTTGTGTACGTGTGTATGTCACTGAACTCCTCCTGAACGGATAGATCGACGTTAATGAATTTTTTTGTGTGCGTTCAAGGGGATTCGAGAATGATTTAGATTAACAATTGGACCCGGTAGGTGGCGCTGCTATGCCTTTTATTTTATTTGAACAGAACAACGTCTGTTGATCAGGTAGTTATATATTTATCAAACTCACTATAACCTCAACAATATAATTGTAATATTGCTAAAATTAAAGATAAAATGAAGTTACTAAAGCTTAAAATTATATTTTTTGCGAAAGCTCCGTGATTATTAATAATAATATCTCACTGAACAGTTATTTTACAGTATCTCTAGAACTAAAACTATAAACATATTATAATCGTTAACCTTATAAGTAAAAGTGAAAATTTTTAATAACCCCGACACAAACTAAAATAAAAATAAATTACGTTCTCTTCAACAGGAATTATCAATTAATTATCATTTAACGATTTTACTGGCACATGTGAAGCATTTAATCGGGTAATTATATGCCATTACATCATTTTGGAAAACAGCTGATACTCTTACACTTTTGAACCGATATTAAACAACCATAGCTAAGAATCACCGCAAGAAAACTAGCTTTCAAATAAAAAAAACTGCATCGAAATCGCTTCATCCGTTTGAGAGCTGCGATGCCACAACAGACACACACACACAGACAGAATTCGACGTCAAACTTATTCCACCCCTCTTTTTGCGTCGGGGGTTAAAAATAAACTATACTTTTAACATAATAAAAGTGACATAAATAAATTTAAAATTAAACTATATTTACATTCGAAAAGTGTTCAAAACATCGGCAAATTAATAATCAAATATAAAAGCGATAAAATCTGTAAAAATAGTTTAATTTTTAACACGCTTTTATTAGTTTCACCTGTATGTATGTATGTTTGCTTGTTTTTACAAACAAGCAAGCAAGCAACAAGCGGTTACCCGACTCCTTTGGGCTCGATTTTGTCCTACTCTGAATGATCAGATTTAATTCAAACTTTGCACACCTGTCAAAGACTGATGACAATGCAATAATTCGATTAAAATATCCGATTATCCTTATTAAATTCGCCAGGATTCATCAATTTCTTTCCGCATCCTTTGCATGAGAGTAAGATAGGATACATGCGTAGTTCGCGCAAACTACGCATGTGTTAGCTTGATAAGAAAATAATGTTTAAATGTATAATTAGTATTTTACACTTAATAAAAATTCATCATTAATTGTAATAAACTTTCGCTACGCTCGAATATTTTATCTAAATTGAAGTATTGTTCGTTGTTTAAGCTATTATAAAACATGTTAATTTTGATACCTAATTCTAGAATATTGGTTTATATTTTTAGATAACTATTATATTAATAACTATTATACTATATTTTTGTAACTAAGTGGCTTAATAATGACTTCCGGCAATATTTAAAAAAGATGTCGCTCTTTTGTATACATTTCCGGCAGGCGGTACTTCCTTTGTGTGGCAATGTGTGGTTTTAAGAAATAAGAGAAGACGGTCGCCATTCTACGTTACTGTATTTTCAAAATTGTGTTCTATATTGATTAATAGTGAATTGTTAAAAACCAAATTGTAAATCATCAATAGAAAATTGTATCCTGCATTATACAGAGAATAAATAAAAGTTTATCAAGCACGTTTATATTTCAATTGGTAAATTGTAACAATTCCGAAGCTGGGATAACACCAAGGAATTCAGGTGTATCATACCACCTTGGTGTGAACGTATGCCTACAGTGAGGTATGTAATAATTTTATAATCAACTTTATTCTACGTATGTTATGGTATAGTGTTGTATAAATGTTATCAAGTAACACTTACGACCTTACATATACGGCTAGTTCGGATACATACATTTTAAATTGTCAACCGGCTTTATTATTGTTTTGTAATTTAATTGATAATTTCATAAGCGAGTAAATGGTTGACTCATATTTGTGTAAGTTATAACTTTCACACAATGGACGCCCTTGCGTGTCAGCTTCCTACGTAATAAATATTTAGTGTGACATATCCTGTAAAATATTTGCATATAAATAATTATTAGAACGATTAAAATATTTTATTTTTAATATTATCTGTTAAGTCTGGGTTCACCATAAGAATGTGAAATACATGTATCATCTCTGGTTATCGTAATAATTTTAAAATATTGTTCATCTTTCGCTAACAAATTCGTTACAATAGGTATTGTAAAAAGAAAAGGTGTTAATTAAATTAAACTACTAACTCGGGCACATTTCGTTTTCTTTTCTTATATTACTGGTTTTATTTAAAACAATGAAAAGCTTAGGTGTTGCATAACCACTGTGGTTATGTAGTTTCTCGATAATGCAATTTCGTTTGTATTAAAACACTGATTGCTATGTTTTGGCGGAAAAAGATACTCGTTGTTTGAATTTCAATTTCAGGACATTGGACAATAGATTGAAAAATATATTGAGTGAGGATGCCGAGTAACCGGTCCATAAGTAGGCGAAGGCCTATTGGACGGCATTTGAGCCCTGATTTTGGAAAAGCCTCGAGACGGAGCCGACCCCGAACGCGAGATTATGTTTCGAGGCACGGAAATAGTACGCCAGTAACACGTTACGCCGAAGATCATGATGCTAAACAACAAGGATCGAGAATATCACCCGAACGGATCGAGTCCTATGAAAAGCGTAGATATAAGTCAGTTGTAACACCGCCTTTGCAGGGTCAGGTATCGTTTATGTCATCAAAGGATAAAATAGATTGTAACCGTAGAAAGTGTAGACTACACTGTAGAGGTACTATACTCAGATAAGGTGGCAAAAGATGACCTTCACCTACCTTCACCATGATATCTTAAAATGCAAAAAACTCTATCGCTTACCATACAAATCTATCGAAAAGTTGTATCGCAAAATTCTCTTGGTAGATGCCTACCAGGAAGAAACATTACAAACAGCACAACTCAAAATTTTACGAAATCTAGTAAAGTTAACATATAAAATATATGTTTTTTTTTAATATCCTATAATCATGTATTTCATTGTTTTAAAATACCAGATAAACCTGTAACTGGTGACATTTCATTATTTTATAAATAATACCATTGATAACAATGCCAAATTACTTTCAAATGTCTGAAAATCAAAAGTTTCAAGTAACATTAAAATTAAAGTACCGAGAATATTTATATAAATTCAATATAATATAGATACTATAATTAAATACGTAATTAGCTTCGAAGAATTATGTAACGCCCAAAAAATGCCAAGTTTTAAGTTATGACACATTTCTTTTAACTCATTTTACCGTCAGGTGTAATAAACCTAAAGGGTCGCACAAGTAGATGCAAGATTTTAGGTTATGTGTATCAAACATAAAATCTTTTCTTAACTGATTTTAGCGTCAGGTGTACGAGATCAGTGGCGTCATATGGCCCAGTCGCCATTTTGTTTGACATTCCGTGTGGAGCACGTAAAAGATATTGTAAAAAAATGATGGGCCTCGATGACAGTATATACCGAAAGGTTGATGCATTCATAATTCATGTATCACACAGCGGTGATAGTAATAGTAGTGGAAGTGACAGTTCAGAACTATAGATTTTTGTAAAGTCATAAATAAATTATTTTAGTATATTATTTTACCTCACCTTACGTATTTAACAAAAAGTTAGCCTTAAGATAGGTTAGCTATCAGTTTCATGCTAGGGCAGTGGTAAGGTAGGTAACGTGTACGTATGCTTTATTATTGCACGTGTAGGTGTTTAATAATTTCTTAATTGAAATTCTAAACAAATTACACGCAGACAAATGTTTGTAACCTCTGTTCGGTCTAGACATCATCACCACGATATTACAACGATAAGACGGTTTGTATGGAAAGCGATAGAATTAGCGATAAATTACTTGAATTTGATGATATCGTGGTGAAGGTCACCAAATGACCTCTTTTGCCATGCTATTTGGCAAACAGTATAGGCAGAGGCGTGACAGAGTTCAGACTACCCGTGATGCGAGCGTTGTAAGGTCATGTAGCCCAGTCCAAACGCAGATCGACAGGGAGTCTTCACCTGTGACGCCGCAGCCTTCATCTGGTTGATACAGTGAATTCTGAATTACTGAAATGTCTTAAGGAGTCTTTGCAACTTATCACAGCTGTAAATCCACAGAGTAGAGAAAGGTTCACTAACAGTAACGTAGTGACAGAATTTGATCCTAAATCAAAAAACTAAACGATTGTTACATGGTTAAATAAAGTTAAAGAATGCTCTGAAATTTACGGTTGGGATAGTAAGCAAACTGCGCACTATGCCCTCCCAAAGTTAGTTGGCACTGCAAGAAGGTGGTACGAGGGACAACCTTCTATATTACTTACATGGGAAGAATGGACAGATAAACTTACATGTGCATTCCAACGTACGAGAATTATGGTCACTTGCTCACGGAAATGTTAGGGAAAAGGGCAAAGTTTGGTGATGATTTGGAAGAGTATTATTATGATAAATTGATAGCCTTGAATAGATGTGGTAGGTATAGTAGGTAGGAACACAATTGATTGTATTGTGTATGGAATAGAGGACAGGTCAGTTCGGTACGGAGCGGAGGCAGTGGGTTTTGAAAATGTTGATAAGTTATTAGGTTACTTAAGGAGTGTGAAACATTAGATTATTAGATTTATTGAATTGTTCAATTCAATAAATCTAATAAGAGGTTACTGCTTCCTGTAATTGAAGGTTCCCGTAAGCCTGTAAGAAATGATTTTAATAATTTTTTTTTTTTTTTTGAAATGTTATAATTGCCACGAAATAGGTCATGTAGTATCTAGCTGTAAAAAGCCTATTATTAAATGTCAAAAGTGTAAACGTTTTGGCCATGATAACCCTGAATGCAATAGAAGCGCATGGAGTGCAAATGCCGAAATTAAGACATTATGACTAGATGATAGCATGTTAAGAGTAGACAATAAGTTCATAAAAGGTGTGAGAATTAATAATGTTCGATTGACAGGATACGTAGATTTTGGTAGCCATTGTACTTTAGTAAAAGAATCTGTTATAAAAGAGATTGTTCCGCGAGAAAAATGACAAATTAATAAATTGCCCTCTTTAAGAGGATTTGGTAATATATATCGCTTCGGTAAATGCATTAGGCAAAACAGAGGTTTCATTAGTAATTGACAATGTCATTCAACAATGTCATTATCATCTCAACAATTCTTGTTGAGATGATAATTGTCCCTGATAATTATTTGAGTTACGATTTGCTCATTGGCCAAACTGCAACAGAACAATCCCACATATGGGTGATCAAATCCGATAAAATTTGATGATTACCGATAAACGAATAATAGATAATACACGGCTTGTCCTAAGATCACTTATGGCCGTCACGGCTGACGGTTGTATAACTTTGAAAGTATTCACTGATACAAATTTTAGTGGCTTCATTTTTGTTGAAAATGGTTATCGTCCTAACTACAACATAGAGATTGGTATTCACAAGATTAAAAATGGTAATTGCTATTTAACTATTCTAAATTATGATAACAAAGTGGTTCAATTTAAATTAAAAAACTAAAAAACACGCTTTTATAGAAAATTCAACTAAAAAAAAATGGAAAATAAATAATAGTTTAAATAACTAAAAAAACACGCTTTTATAGAAAATCTAACTAAAAAATAAAAAATAAAATTTGATAAATTCAGATTAAGAATAGTGTAAATGAAAAATAAATGTTTATTATTGTAAAAAAGCGTGGGGTGCATAGTGTCACTAGTTATAAACATTTAATGGCAGATATGAGAAGGATCATCACTTTGAAAATATCTTAAAAAGCACTTTAAACGAATTCTAACCGTTTGAAGTGGATCAAAATCAAATCCACTGGAGTCGGTTACATACAATCAAACGAGTGAAGACACTGCACTCCACGCTTTTTTACAATAATAAGCATTTATTTTTCATTTACACTATTCTTATTCTAAATTTATCAAATTTTATTTTTTATTTTTTAGTTAGATTTTCTATAAAAGCGTGTTTTTTAGATTTTTTAAACTATTATTTATAAATATGTAATACTCAGGTAAACGTCAGATTCCGTGTGGTGACCGAAAAAAATATAATTCACAACCCCTTCTCTTTGCCGTGGGTATCGTAAAGGACTACTAAGAGGTATGATGTGCGTATAACATCTATGCAAGAGAAGGAAAACTCGAAACAAAACCCTATACAAACACATAAGTTTTCTGCACAAAATTTGATCTAAACATTTTTTTTTATTTATTTATATATTGTGACGGAGTAAGAATACAATTCACCACCCTCCTCTTTTGCCCGTGGATATCGTAAAAGCGGTAAAAGACGATTAAGAAATTAAATATGCATATAACATCTATACAAAACAAGCAAAAGTTGAAATGAAATCATAGGTACAGATCAACACGTTTGACCAGTGTGATATGGTAGGTCAATTTCCCTCTCATAGTGGAGGAGGCCTGAGCCTAGCAGTGCAGGACACAAATAGGCTGAGACGGCTGAGTCAGGAATATATTTCATGTAAAGTTCAACTGAAATTCCTTTGTAAATACAAAACTTAATAAACATGTTCACATATGTATATACAAAAACAAATATTTAAATTGCATTAAGTCCGTGTATTTCCCTTGGGCTGGCAGTGGTGAGAAGCAAATTTAACTTGTTCAGCACCTGGCAACGGTTCCAAGTTTAATAGAAAAAAGTTTGGACAAGTGATGTTAGTAAAGTGGTTAGTCATGGCAGTCAACGGTCCCAGACAGCCTGCTGATAAATATAGGCCAGTCTCTAGAGAGGGTAATATATCTACGTTATATAATGTGTATTTATTTTCAATACTAATTGTTCGAGCTAGTTTTATACAAGTTGTCGATATGTATAATAATGTATTACTTATTTTAAAAATATTTCTAACACTAAGGATTTTATACCGCTATCTTCGCTATGGTTTTCCCAAGGTAATTTTTACAAGGTATTCGTCTATATTCATTATTTCAACTCACATACAGCCCTCTGTTGGGTTCATGTCCCACAATGGGACAGAATTTAACTTACTGATTTTTTTTTTTTTTTTGTGGGTGGGCTGCGGTCGGCGCGCCTCCGCACCACTCCGTCCGGGGCGACAGAGGGGCTTAAGCACGCAACTCCCGCAACCCACCCGAAAACCACCTCGCCTTCGTCGTTGGGCCGACCACCGGAGCAGGTTTACTTGTCGTCAGTGGTCGGCCCGACGGAATACCCCCTACGTGGGGTACCCTTCCATCGACCGACGTCCCCCCCTCGGGGAGGACGTCGGTCTTTCCTCACGCGGTCGGCCTCTCGGCGGGTGACGGACTAATCTCCGGTCACGTCACCCGCGGCCTCGACTAGGGTGGCATGGCACGCAGGTAGTTGCGCCTGCGCCGCCCCAGTCGCCGGCGGCGGATCTCCTCATCGAGGCTGCGCTCCACGCGCAGACGATCCGCCGTATTTAACTTACTGTACGATTCTGTTCAAGTGGATTGGTATAGGGTTTTATTTCGAGTTTGTATTCTCTTGAATATTGAATCTATACAGGCTCTGCGTACATTCTTTTGTATGCTAGATGCTGTTGATTCCGACTGGTGCAGGTTTTGACAGGGCATGGATGCTTCGCCAAATACCTGTACACGGTCGCTAGGAGGGAGAATACACCGTCCTGCCACCACTGCGATTGCGACGAGGACACGGTGCAGCATCCGCTCGAGGTTTGTGCCGTCTAGGCAGAGCAGCGTCGTGAACTCGTCGCAATCATCGGTGCCGACCTGACACTGCCAACCATCGCCAGGGCGGTGCTCGTGCTCGACAGCGTCAAGAACTGGGACGCGGTCGCAGCCTGCTGCGAGGCAGTAATCTCGCGGAAGGAGGCGGCGGGTCGCGCGCGCGAGGAGTGCAGCCTCGACGACGCGACCAGCCGCCGGCGACTGGGGTGGCGTAGGCGCGACTATCTGCACCTCATGCCGCCCTAGCTGAGGCCGCGGGTGACGTGACCGGGAAATTAGTCCGTCACCCGCCGAGAGGCAGACCGCGCAAGGAAAGACCGACGGCCTCCCCGAGGGGGGAACGTCGGTCGATGGGAGGGTATTCCTCAGAGGGTATTCCGTCGAGCCGACCACTGACGACAAGTAACCCTGCTCCGGTGGTCGGTCCAACGATGAAGGCGACGTGGTGTTCGGGTGGGTTGCGGGTGTGCGTGCTTACGCCCCTCTGTCGCCCCGGACGGAGTGGTGCGAGGAGTGCGCCGACCGCAACCCACGCCAAAAAAAAAAAAGATGCTGATGATTAAACGGAAATGAAACGATAAGTTGTTACTTAACTGTATATTCGAACAGCTAAAGTAATGATATAATGTTGATTTGATTGTTGTGAGTCGATATTATGAACTGCTTGTGAAGTAAATTAGTGTGAATTTTTATAATGCAATATTGATGATAGTGCAAATATCCAATATGTGGTTCTATCGTATAGTATCCCTTGGTCGTCTTTTATGACAGTTAATGGCAATGCAAATAAAACTACTTTACGGATTTTATCGCGTTTGTATTTGATTGCACGACGTTTCGAACAGTTTACAGCATTCATGATTACGGATGGACCACGGACGGTGGTCCACCTGTGACTAAACAATTCATACAGATATTGCCGCGCTTGTATTTGATTTTTGACTGCTCGACGTTTGGACACTTTACAGCGTTCATGGTCACGGGCAGACTAAGATGTCTCACACGTCCAACAACTCATTTTTATTACATTTTTACTTACAAACGCGATAAAATTCGAAAAAATAGTTTTATTTATTATGTGTAGGTAATGGTCGCGTAAACTTGAGAAATCATTAATTGTTTAGAGTAAAATAAGTATTTTTTGTATTTGTAGCTGCTTCTGAAAGACAGGCCACCGATGACAAGGACCCGGTACACATGGCCCACTCACGTAGCGTGAGAGATGTACGTATATGGCAGTTTATGAGAATGTGCGCCGTGCACCCTGGGCGATTGGGCCACGGATCATCATACCGTAGCCTGTACACAAGAAAATATATGTAACTGTTACTCGTAAATTGATTTTATAGCTTTTGCCGGAATATATGTCAGCGCTGGCGGTTTTCGACTTGATATAAGCAAGCTAAGAAAAATAATATAATATATATTACGAAAAAGCGGTTTTGAGCTAAAGAAGCAATGACAAAGATCGAATGCTATACTTACATATACTATTTTTATACCCCATATCTTCGTCCCAGTCTATATACTATTTTTTTTTTTTTTTTTGGGTGGGCTATGGTAAGCGCACGCGCCGTCCTGTCCGTCCGGGGCGATGAAAGGACGGCGCGCGGACCCATAACCCACCCGTACCCACGTCACCTCGTTGTTTGTTGGGCCGACCACCGGAGCAGATGTGACTTGTCATCAGTGGTCGGCCCGACGGAATACCCTTTCGGGTAACCTCACGTCTCGACGTACTGGGACATCGGTCACCATCGCGCGGTCAGCCTCTCTGCGGGTGACGGACAATTCCCCGGTCCGATCACCCGCGGCCTAGGCTAGGGCGGCATTAGGCGCAGATACTCGCGCCTGCGCCGCCCCAGTCGCCGGCGGCGGAACGTGTCGCCGAATAGGAGCTCTACTCGCACACGATCCGCCGCCTCCTTCCGTGAGATTACGGCCTCACAGAAGGCGGCGACCGCGTCCCAGTTCCTAACGCTGTCGAGCATCTCCCTGGCGATGGTCGGCAGCGCCAGGTCGGCACCGATAATCGCGACGAGTTCACGGCGCTCCCCCTCCCACGCAGCACACTCCTCGAGCGTGTGCTGCGCCGTGTCCTCGTCGCAACTGCAGTGGTAACAGGACGGTGTGCTCTCCCTCCTGACAATCTTGTGCAGGTACTTCCCAAAACACCCGTGCCACGTCAGCACCTGCACCAGTCGGAAAGAAAGCACCCCGTGCGTCCGCTCCAACCACTCCATCAGCACCGGCCGGAAGGCCTCGACGGTCCTGACACCGTACCGAGGACTCTCCAGCCGGACTGCCCAACGGGCAATGACTCCTCGGCGGGTGTCGACCCGCCAGGCGGTGATCTCCTGCAAGGAGACCATACCGCCGCGGGCGCGCGTCTCCGACACCCGCCGATAAATGTCGGCGAGCATCTCCGCCTCCAGGTCCCACGGGGGAGTTCCGGCCAGGAGGCACGCTGCCTCCGTCGCCACCGTGCGGTAACCCCGTATGGCCCTGATCGCCATGACCCTCTGTGGTCGCCACAGGATGGCCCTAAGACGGACGGTCAGGGACCCCGCCCACAGCGGTGCGCCATACAGGGCCATCGAACGGATCACCCCCGTGTACAGCTGTCGGCACGTAGCACTTGGTCCACCCACATTCGCCATCAGCCGCGAAAAGGCGGACGCCGCGCCGACAAGCCGGGGAACAAGTCGATGGAGATGCTCCCGGAACCAAAAATGCCCGTCGAGCACCAGGCCCAAGTACTTCATGTGGGCCTGGATGCTGATGGTGACCGACTTCACGGTGATCGAAGCGCCGGCGGGAGGCCCGGCGGTACGGAGGCCATGGAACAAAAGGGCCTCCGTCTTTTCCAGGACTACCCTCAACCCCAGCGCTTCGATCCGCCTGACAATCTACTCGGTGCCGAGAGTTGCCAGGCGTGCCGCCTCCTCTAGCGTCCCACCCCGGGCTGTGACGAGTGTATCGTCGGCGTAGCAAATTACGCCCAGCCCGGGTGGGAGACTTCCTCGCAACGCCCAGTCGTAGCCGATGTTCCACAGGGTCAGACCCAGAACCGACCCCTGTGGGACACCGCACGTCATGGGCGTTCGCACAACGTCCCCTACTCGGTCAACGTAGAGGACGCTGCGCCCCTCCAAGTAGTCTGCCACCAGTCGCCTGAGGTACATGGGCACCCCGTGATACCTCAGCCCCTCCTTTGGGGTGCTACGCCAGTCTATATACTATGCATTACTTTTTTAAACATGTATCTTTGCGTAATGGTGAGGGGGTAAGAATACAATTCACTATTCACTATCCTGCGTGTGGATGTCGTAAAAGACGACTAAGGGAGATATATCCATATAACATCTGTGCAAGAGAAGGAAAATTTGAATCAAAATCCTTTACTAATTTGCCTGACCAGTTAGTGGGTCAATTTCCGTTCTATTTTGGAGAAGGCTCCAACCCAGCTGTAGGCTATAAACTGTGATGATGAACTTTGTTCAATGCACATTGAACATGCAACGCAGCAAACTCAAAAGTAGAGCATGTCAACATACAAGTAAAGCATGTCAACATAATGTGCAAAATTAGCACTGACATGATTTAAAGACACTGCGTTATACTTTACACGTACGACACACTAACACAAAATGGTATATGTGTGTATTAGCAATAAGTAGTATATAAGGTGTACATTGTGTAAAATAAATCAGATTTGAATTTATTCATCTCTCAGTTACATCCCTCTCACTGTGGCCAAGACACCCTTAGCCGTCAGTTCTGACCAGTCCTGTGAGTCTGCTTGACTGGCAGTGAGAGTTACCAATCCTCCATCCAAACCTCCATCTCACTGTGGCCAAGACACCCTTAGCCGTCAGTTCTGACCGGTCCTGTGAGTCTGCTTGACCGGCAGTGAGAATTACCAATCCTCCACCCAAACATCCATCTCACATCTACCTGTCACCTTAGGTAGCGCGGTGCAGGTATCCCATCAGATAGGCTAAGAACTTAAGGGCTTTAGGTACTTCAAACTATAACCTTAGGTTCTTCTGTCAAACACGGCGTTAGTCCACTAGCCCAGACTACGCCTGTACATTTGGTCCTTCGAGTAAAAGTAAAGTTTTTTTTTTTTTCCTCCCTCTAACCCCCCCGTAGGTTTGACATAACAGACATACGAATCAGTTAAGGACGGGCTGGTGTACTCAACAAAGCATCAGTTTCGGAATTGACTGAAGGACTTTTACTTACGTACTCTGTCAGAAAGCCTCTCGTTGCGGTTCGGTCACTGGCCTCCCACAAGCGGGACTCACCAGGTGATTGAGAAGTCGCACCTTCAGGGACGTGTTATAGCGAGAGCGCAGGTACGATAAGTATTGACTTAAAACATTAGTAGTAGGGAAGTTAGGGTAGGGCTATTAGGGAAGAAGACAAAAGAAGCACTATGGACATACAAGAAATAAACACAGCAATCAGAAGCCAGGAGGAGGATTATAACGAGATCAGGAGGATAATTACAAACATTAAAAAGGACTCCGTGAGCCGAAGAACACAAAAATACATTGACGAAAAAAGACAAACACTAACTACTATTTTCCAACGGGTGCAAGAGAATCACTCGAAACTGGAAAAACAAGAGATGTTATCATCTCACAAATATATCACTACAAATTACTTTGGAAATATCCAAAAACAATACAACGAGGGCTTAGCCCACCTACAAAACTATGAAGCAAGACTTCAACTTGTTCAGGCGATATATGAACCTGAAGAACAAAACACAAACGAAGAAGAAGGGAGAGGGAATCCCAAGACGTTTATACAAATGTTCAGGATATCCCAGATGTCAAAAAGGCTAATTCAGGCGAAAGAATCAGTCACTGAAAACAAACCTATATGGCATTTACAAACTACAATAAACAATTTACAAAAACGATGGCAGGATATTGAAGAAACACACATTGAATTATTATTGGAGGAGGATACATCGGGACACCTTTACTTCAAAAATAAATATTTTGAAAACACCCAAATTGAGTTCGATACTACAATGGAGATGCTGGAAGAAAAAATCCATGACAGTTCCAGCGAAAAAATAACCTTAACACAGTCGTCAGGAAAACTACCCCGTATCTCTATTCCAACTTTTACTGGGAGTTATGACTCATGGTATACTTTTCATGATTTATTCAAAAAAATTATTCATGAAGATAAAAATATTTCATTGGTAGAAAAGATGCAATATTTAAAGACAAATGTAAAAGGTGACGCAGCAAAAATTATACGTCATCTAACGATAAGTGAATCGAACTATGAAACCGCGTGGAAATTGCTTACGCAACGTTATGAAGACGAACGAATGATATCAATTAAATTCATCGATAAATTATTAGATTTACCCAAGCTAAATGTTGCGAATGCAGCGGGTTTAAGAGACATGCACGACACCATAAAAGAATGTTTGGAATCTTTAAAACATCAAGGAATTGACATTTCAACATGGGACCCTATTTTGGCTAGACTTTTGGCCAGGAAATGGGACCAACAAACTGATTCAAAATACGAGGATCAGTTACAACACCCAAACAAATTGGAATCGTTTGAAGAAATGTTACAGTTTTTAGAAAAAAGATTTAAAAGTTTAAAGTCCTACGATCAGCAAAAAATTACGTACAATCACCTGAGTAATAACTCGGTGAATCATACAATAAATAAATACCGGGGAACACTCGTACCAATAGCAGAATCATCAAAAAGTAAACATTGCTGGTACTGCAAAAGCACAGAACATAATATAAATAAATGCCCTAGTTTTAAAACCTTGAACGTGACGCAACGATATAAGGAAGTCTCAGACAAAGAAATGTGCAAACGCTGCTTAAATCATGATAAACAAATAAAATGCACGAGCGAGTTTTATACAAAATGTGAAATATGTCAACATAAAGGTCATAACACACTATTACACCGAACATTCGATTCAATTAAAAGACAACCAGAGTCTTCTGAGTATACGAAAAAGTTCACTCCTAAACCAACTATGAGTGATAAAAAACAAAACACAACGTTATCGAACTTATCAGCTACCAATTTAGAGGCAAAAAATACGGTCTTATTAGCCACAGCGCTATTACAAACCACGTCGTATGATGGAACACCACAATTATTAAGAGTATTGTGTGACCAAGGTTCAGAAGCGTCATTTTGCACGGAAGAAGTAGCACAACTGCTGTCGTATCCAAGACAAAAGGTTCGAGCCGAAATAAAAGGCATTGGAGACAACGAACCTAAGACATCGAAATATACAATTAACATAAACCTACAACCAAGGTACTCTAGTGAGTACAGACTACCTGTAACACTTATAGTACTACCAAAGCTTACAAACTCGTTACCAAGAAGTAACTTACAACAATTACAAGAGTTGGACAATGTTCTATTGGCAGACCCAACGTACAACAAAAAGGGACCTATAGACATAATTTTAGGTGCCCAAGAATATAGTAAAATACTATTACAAGGTTTTAAACGACTACAAGGCGGTATAATCGCTCAAGAAACAGAATTGGGTTGGATTTTATCCGGGTTATATCCGCAAGACACAAACGGTGGCATCAAAGTATTAAGCATGATGACTCGCACCGACGACATACAACAATTAACAAAATTTTGGGAATTAGAAGAAATTCCACGACACTATGCACTCACCAAAGATGATGAGTTGTGTGAAAATTACTATACAAATACTACAATACGAAGTTTCGACGGCACTTATACGGTACGACTGCCGTTTAAGGACGCGAACATAAAATATGGCGAGTCAAGGAAAAAAGCCGTGGCTCGACTATTACAACTAGAACGTCAGTTCGAAAAAAATGAAAATTTACGCCAACAATACAAGGAATTTATGTACGAGTACCTAAATATGGGTCATATGAGAAAAGTACCTAAACCAGAATATTACACAGGAGAGTATTATATTCCCCACCAAGCGGTAATAAAAGAAGACTCTCTTACAACAAAACTACGAGTGGTATTTGACGCTAGTAGTAAAACAAGTAGTAAAATAAGCCTTAATGAAAATTTACATAAAGGACCACGACTTCAACAAGACTTATCAAACATATTATTACGCTGGAGAACGCATAAGATTGCTTTCATGGCCGACATTATGAAAATGTACCGGTTCATAAAAATAAACCAAGAAGACTATAAATATCAAAGAATTTTATGGAGATTTTCTCCAAAAAAGGCCATTAGTGAATACGAACTAACAACGGTCACGTATGGCACAACAAGCGCGCCTTATCTGGCCGTGAGAACATTACAACAACTAGCATTAGACGAACAAGACAATTACCCTATCGCCAGTAGAGTAACGTTACAGGATTTCTATGTTGACGATATTTTGTCAGGAGAATCCCAGGAAAGCTCCGTCAAGGAATTACAAGAACAATTAATAGCAATGTTAAACAAAGGTGGTTTCCAACTACGAAAATGGTCTTCAAATAGTTCGGAATTGTTGAACAATTTAACATGCGATAAAGAAGAAAGTCGGATGCTGAAACTTCCCTTAGACGAAACAAGAAAGTCATTGGGAATTATATGGTCTCCAGGCGAAGATAAATTCTGTTTTCAAATAACTACAACAGAAAACACAAAACCCACTAAACGGTTCATTATGTCAGAGGTGGCGAAAATATTTGATCCGTTGGGCTGGTTGGCCCCCATCATCATAACACTAAAATTACTAGTACAACAACTGTGGACGTCTGGGATGGAATGGGACCAACCAGTAAATGACATAATACGAAATAAATGGACAGAAATACAAAAACAGTTAAAAAACATAGAAAATATACAAGTACCACGATGGTGTCACACGATAGACAGGACAAAGTTTGAGCTGTATGGATTCTGCGACGCCTCAGAAAAAGCATACGGGGCTGTCGTCTATAGCAGAGTAATGGTGAATAACAGTTACTACATAACATTGCTCCAAGCTAAGTCAAAAGTTGCACCGAAAAAACAAAAAACAACATTACCGCGTCTTGAGCTATGCGCCGCAGTATTATTGGCTAATTTAATAGAAAAAATAAAAAAAGCTCTAAACGGTGATAACAATACCGTGATTTCATGCTGGACGGATTCTATGATCACGTTGGGATGGATAAAAGGAGATCCTGGGCGATGGCATACGTTCGTGGCCAACAGAGTGTCAGAAATTAACAGCATAATACCTAACGCTCAATGGAATCATGTCATATCGTCTGAAAACCCAGCGGACATTATATCAAGAGGATTGGAGCCAGAAAAATTAATAAACTGTTCCTTATGGTGGAACGGCCCACCATGGTTACAGACGAGTGATATACCTATTACAACAACAGCACCACAGCCCAATGAAGAAGCCAAGTACTGTTTATCAACAACAATTAATACTACGAATGAAAAGTATGACATCTGGAGTCGATTTTCTAACTACAATAAAACGATAAGAACATTAGCGTATTGCTACAGATTTATCAGCAAGCGCAAAAAGCAAGAACCATTATCCTGTACGGAACTAGAAGAAACAGAGAAACGAATTCTATGCATATTGCAACAAGAAGAATTTTACGATGAAAAAGAAATTATTCGAAAGAAAAAATCACTGCAGAAAAACAGTAAATTATCCACACTAGATCCATTTATTGATAACGATGGATTATTACGAGTTGGAGGTCGAATAGAAAACGCTGACTTGCCATATAATCAAAAACATCCTATACTATTACCACGCCGACATCATATAACGTCATTAATAATACAAAACGCACACATGAAAACATTACATGGAGGAAATAAACTAACTACAGCTGTCCTACGACAAAAATACTGGATTATAGGTGGAAAACAAGTTGTCAAAGGTACACTAAAAAAGTGCGTCAAATGCGCGAGATACAGGTCCGAAACGAAAGTACAGAAAATGGGGATACTTCCAAAAGCAAGAGTCACGCAATCATATCCATTTAGTCACACTGGAGTGGATTATGCGGGACCAATACAAACAAGAACAATGAAAGGAAGAGGTCACAAGTCCTACAAATCATATATTGCTGTATTTGTATGCTTAGCAACAAAAGCAATTCATCTAGAATTAGTGGGAGATTTGACAACTGAAACATTTATTGCGGCACTGCGGAGGTTCATGGCCAGACGAGGACACGTGTCACATATGTATAGTGACAATGGCACGAACTTCGTAGGCGCAGCGAAATTTTTGGAACAAGAATTATTGCAAATAACACAGTCACCTGGATTCCAAAATACGATGACCAGTATAGGTACTCAGTGGCATTTTAATCCGCCAGCAACCCCCCATTTTGGTGGGATTTGGGAGAGCAGCGTAAAATCAGTAAAGTACCATTTACGTCGAGTAATTGGAGAATCGACATTAACGTACGAAGAAATGATAACATTTTTACATCAAATTGAAGCTTGCCTAAACTCGAGGCCGTTATGTGCACAAAGCGAAGACATCAATGATAATACAATACTAACGCCTAGTCACTTTTTAATTGGTCGGGAAGCAGTTGGAATCCCAGATCCGTTATCAAACATAAATACTGATTTAATAAATAGATGGAAACAAATTCAAAGAATGAAGAAAGATTTCTGGAAAGCCTGGTCATCTGATTATTTACATCAACTTCAACAAAGATACAAGTGGAAAGAAACTCAAGAAAATATCAAAATTGGAACCATAGTACTAATAAAAGATGAAAACATAAGTCCAAGTAAGTGGCCCTTGGCAAAAGTGGAAAGCGTTCACCCAGGAAGCGACGGGGTGATAAGAGTAGTGACACTCAAAAAATCGACAGGTTTATGTCAAAAACGATCAATACATACATTAATTCCTTTACCCGTATATCAGGAAGAATTAATGACTAACACGAATACGTTAAGAAAAAATACCGAAACGCCTGTGAATAGTAACATAGCAAATAACATAAATAAAAAGTCTAAGACACTTAAGTCAGGCGTGTTACTCTATACTACATTATTATTGTGTATCGGACAAGTAACAAGTACATCAATGTTTACTATGAAACATTTAAATCCAGGCCTATATGTAGAACAAATAGGTACTTCAACAATAAACAGAGGGAGTTTTAGAATAGAAACTAATTACGAAAGGAGTGATTTGGAACTGAATTTAAATAATACGATAAAAATAACTAATCAGTTTCAAAAGTTATGCACTGACACGCAACAGTATACAAAAGACACCCATTGTGCAGAATTTTATTATCATTTGAACGAAGAGAAAGCACGATTTGAGAAGATAAAGGACTACCTTACTGGGATAAAGATTTCTAGAAGGAGACGTGGATTATTAGGACAAATGTTAACATACGTGTTCGGAGTAAACGATGAAGTATACAGAAGTATTGACTCATTGAGTAGCAATCAACAAGAACTTATAAACGCCGCCAATCATCAAACAAACATAATGATATCTACAGTATCCGCTGTAAACCAAACCGAGGAGCGGATTAAGAAAAAGTTAGAGAATTTTGAAAAGAAGTTAAATGAAGCTATAGCATTCATGTACGATAACGACGTATGGTATAAGATGGTAGACGCTAACAATGTGAAAATACAAGTAATACAAACGTATCAATTAGCGAGCAATTACATAACAGAGATTATTCACTATTACAACGGGTTACTTGAGATATACCTAAATAACGCATCGATATACACGATTTTGAGTCCTAAATACGCTAATGATATAATACAAACAACCAATCAAAAGTTACCTGGAAACTTAAGAATAATTCAGGATCAATTAATACAGACTAACATGGAAATAAATGCAACACATATAAACGTATTTGCGTACTATCCTATTCATGACATAAGAAAATATACGCTAATACACATAACGGCGATTCCTCAAAAGTTGACCGGGAGTTCTTTTGAATGCTTGTCAATCCCAAGAGCATTCATAGGCTTCGACTATAACAATGAACGATACTTTGAGTTAAGTAAAGACGAGTTCAAAGATTGTTTACACAAAAAATCGGAGTTTGTTTGCTATCCCGTGGCTGTTAAGAACATGCAATTGAACAAGAATTGCATTGTTGACCAGCTATTCAGCAACAATAATAACACTAAATCACAATGCACATCAAGAAGATACAACATTCAATCTACAATTCTATGGAAACAACTTTACATGCAGAATACGTGGATGTTTATCACTACAAAAACACAATCAGCTTCGATAATATGTGATGGACAAAGACAAGAAATTAACCTAGAGGATATAGGAGTACTACACATTTCAGAAAGCTGTGTAGTAAAGACGTTGAACAACATTCTTGCAGCTAAACGAATAACAACAACAACTGTGCAAGCATCATATTTTAAAAGGAGTAATTTTACTCTAGACACACAAGTAGTCCAATCAGAGATACCAGACATACCGAAGGAGGAAGTATTAGATAGCTCCACCAGTATATTTGACCACTTAGCCGCTTCAGAAGCAAAGCTAAAAACAAGATTAGATAACACAATATGGAGGCGAATAGAGTCTCATTCCTATGTGGTTAGCACCGTGACATCTCTTTCTTTAATAGTATTAGCTTGTCTTTTAATTTATTTCAGACCACTCAAACAATGTCGAGATAGACTTACGAGAAGACAAAACAAGGAGACAACTACAACACAAGCCACAGAGACAGACAAACAGCGGGCAGCTCCACCACAACCACGGCCACGGTATGGGAAACCTCGTCCCCAGACTACAGTCCAAACACCACAAACGACGGAAGGACACATTGGACCATATGAGGTTATCGAATTATACGACTTGCAGTCGTGTTCCTGAGAGACCCCAGAATGTTCAATGCACATTGAACATGCAACGCAGCAAACTCAAAAGTAGAGCATGTCAACATACAAGTAAAGCATGTCAACATAATGTGCAAAATTAGCACTGACATGATTTAAAGACACTGCGTTATACTTTACACGTACGACACACTAACACAAAATGGTATATGTGTGTATTAGCAATAAGTAGTATATAAGGTGTACATTGTGTAAAATAAATCAGATTTGAATTTATTCATCTCTCAGTTACATCCCTCTCACTGTGGCCAAGACACCCTTAGCCGTCAGTTCTGACCAGTCCTGTGAGTCTGCTTGACTGGCAGTGAGAGTTACCAATCCTCCATCCAAACCTCCATCTCACTGTGGCCAAGACACCCTTAGCCGTCAGTTCTGACCGGTCCTGTGAGTCTGCTTGACCGGCAGTGAGAATTACCAATCCTCCACCCAAACATCCATCTCACATCTACCTGTCACCTTAGGTAGCGCGGTGCAGGTATCCCATCAGATAGGCTAAGAACTTAAGGGCTTTAGGTACTTCAAACTATAACCTTAGGTTCTTCTGTCAAACACGGCGTTAGTCCACTAGCCCAGACTACGCCTGTACAAACTTAATAACTGACGGATTTTTTTTTGCTAGATCTATTTATTTTTTAAATCTATTTATTATTTTTAGATTATATTATTTTTATTGCTGCTGGGTGTTATTTGGATTCTGTGGTGTGGTTATTAATAGATTGATACTAAACAAAATGTAAAATTGATAATAAGTAAGTGCTTTTATGAGTTCTTGATATGATTAGAAATTGTGCGATGTGAATGATGTGACGAATAATGTGAGTGGAAAATTGTTTATATTGTCGGGGAGCCCAATCTTACAGTCAGATTGGAGTCACTTGAGCGGCGGAGGGACTTTAGGTACTCTACACTTTATGTAATCTATCAGCTCTTTTATGGGGAATGCTCCGAGGAACTGTTTGACTTCGTACCACCGTCACCGTTTTGCCAACGTACCACTCGATATCGCAGCAAGGTTCATCCATTTCACCTGGAAATGTTATGGTCTTTAACTGTATGTTTCCAGCGATCATTTCTTCCACGTACGTGCAGGTTCTGGAATAAACTACCTGCTGCTGTGTTTCCTTAGCGCTATGACAGGTTGTTCTTTAAACGAGGTTTAAGAAGAGCATTTTCTTCAGGGTAGACAACGGCGTAGCTGTGTCCCTGGTATTGCAAAGGTGCGGCAGCATCACTGACGATGATAAGTGATGAGGTGTGCTGCCTGTTCGTTTGCCATCATAGGCAATAGAAAAAAACGGAGATGACAATATTTACTATGTTTAATCAACATATACAATTTTTTCTCATTATCTGTCATATATCTAAATTAATGTTAGTTCTTACACTTCAGTAAAATAAAAGAAATACGTGAGTGTATTAGAACACTCTATTAGAAACAAATTTCCTTTCGTAGTATATTTTATTGACAAACGTATTATGTTATTGTTTAAAAAAATACAAATAAATGAATTACTAGCGCCTGAGAACAATTAAATGAAACGCAGAAATATTTAATGAAATCTTATGTTAGGAAATGTTTATAATTAATCTTTCATTTATCAGGCAATGTAAGTGTTTACAAATAATTCGCAAAAGAAGTTATGCTGCACGTGTTTTGTTCAAAACAAAAATATGTATCACAGTGCAAAATAGTTGACGCGTATGCTTATGTACCAACTTTACCTGAGCAACGGATGCAAACGGGGCTTTTTTAAGCACGCACACCCGCAACCCACCCGAACACCACGTCGCCTTCGTCGTTGGGCCGACCACCGGAGCAGGGTTATTTGTCATCAGTGGTCGGCCCGACTCCCATCGACCGACGTCGGTCTTTCCTCACGCCTCTCGGCGGGTGACGGGCTAACCCTGGTCACGTCACCCGCGGCCTCGACTAGGGTGGCATGGCACGCAGGTAGTCGCGCCTGCGCTGCCCCAGTCGCCGGCGGCGGGTCGCTTCGTCGAGGCTGTGCTTCTCGCGCGCGCGACCCGCCACCTCCTCGCAGAAGGCTGCGACCACGTCCCAGTTTCTGTTGCTGCCGAGCATCTCCCAAGCGATGGTTGGCAGCGTTAGGTCGGCACCGATGATTGCGACGAGTACACGACGCTGCTCCGCCCAAGCGACACAGACCTCGAGCGTATGCTGCGCCGTGTCCTCGTCGCAATCGCAGTGGCGGCAGTACGGTGTACTCTCCCTCCTAGCGACCGTGTGCCGGTACTTACCGAAGCATCCATGCCCCGTCAAGACCTGTACCAGTCGGAAGTTCGAAAAAAAAACGATATGTCTACATTTATAAATCGAAGGGAAGATATAACTAAAATATTAACGTTAAATCTACAAAATGCAGGTCAAAATTCAAAGACGTAGTTGACTGTATAAACACAGATCAACGTCGTAATCCTTTATAACTTTGTAAGTAAACAGTAAGGCTGAACAGTCGATTAATAAACTATATTCGATCCTGTTAACTGTACCGGCTCCAGTTACTGCGGGCTATTGTCGTTAAGAATTTACGAGTTCTGTTCAATCGCACGAGGACGCCGCTAGGTTATTACGTTTAATTGTTTTGTTAATCTGATTTAATAATATGATTCTCCAATATTGGACATTCGATGGTCAATATGCATTAATTTTTGAGTTACGAAAAATATTTGTACTTTTTTTAATTTTATTCATTTTAATAGTAAAGTAAAGTAGGCCGCTTATTAAAAGGCAATAATTAGTATTATGTCTTATGCTTTCTGTATGAAAGTGGATTAGGCTTACATTTAACAGTAGGAGGTATCTGTATTGTAAAGAAATGCAAAATGCAATGTCGAGTGCTAAATACGAGGTCCTTTTTTTTCTTTCTTTTTTTTTCACGCTGTGGAAATGCATTTACGCACTATTCCCCGCCGGTTACAGACAAGGGAGTGTGTGTGGGACTCGTCGGCCACAGAAGTGACCGAAATATACACTAAAACCACAGCGGCCCCTTCCGTGCTTTTACGAGGTGCCGGAGAGATCGTCTGATAACATTCTATCCCCGACACCCCAACGCTTGGCCGTCTGACCACGTCCTGTCATCATTCAGAGCGGTGGGTAGAGGAGCGCATAGCGGCATCTCCTCCTCCCTGGTCGTCGCCGGCGGAGCGAGTCAGCTGACGCAAGCGCCTCGCATGCCCGCTCCGCGGCCTCCTTCCTTGTCATGACAGCCTCACAGAAGGAGGCTATCGACGACCAACAGCTGTCACTGGCGAGCATCTTGGAGATGATGGTCGGCAGCGACAGGTCTGTTATTCCCAGTTCCGTTGACAGGACGTGACGCTGAGGCCCCCAGGCAGGCATACTTCCAGTGTGTGGCGATTAGCGCGCCACACTCATGACATCCTGGGGCCTCTTCTCTTCCAATTCTGTGCAGGTACTTACCGAAGACCCCATGTCCGGTAAGCACCTGGCTAAATACGAGGTCTGCCAAAATTACTTATATCAACTCTTGATGTAATGTTGTTTATGAGAATCATCATCATCATTCTACAGCTCATATACGTCCCACTGTTGGGCTCGAGCCTCCTCCACAATAGGAGATAAATTGACCTACTATACTATTTGTTGGTATAGGATTTTGTTTCGAGTTTCTTCGCTTGCATTTTTTTATGCAAACAGTGGCAAACGAGCATACAGTACACCTGGTGGTAAATGTTGCTGCCGGCTCATGGACCTTTGCAAGGCCGCTGCCTACCGTGAAGAACGTGAAGGGAGTGTGAATGCGTGCAATGAGGATCGGTGATACTAAACGCATCACTAAAACACACCACACGCAAATACCCTCAGAAAGTTGGGGTTACGGTTCTCTCGCTCATCTAAAGAAGCGCAGTAACGAATTGCTACTACTCGGACGTCAATTTTCTGCGAGATTGCGGTACTACCCCGGACGGACCGGCCCGCGGCTGTAGGCAGAGAACTGTTAACAACGTTATCCTACCACTAATCATGGGAGTCTCTCTTTCTTCATTGACCTTTATAGTTTCCCGTACATGCCATAACATATATGATAAATAATCAATAACATATAATTTATTATTATGTTTAATAATAACTTCAAATGCTTATGAAACTTTACACAGTATAAAAACAGCGTAACAAGCGCTTTATAGTCAGAATTAACTCGTAAAGTGTTAATAGCACAAATAAAACGTTATATTACAAAGTTAAAAGCCAGTGTGATCACTTTGAGTGTGAGAGACGGCGTTATATTCTTCCATATACATTAAAGAGCTTTAAAAATGTATGTAATCCACGCCCTCGTCATAGGAACGTCATTGGCAAAGTTCATGATTGTGGATTATTTTTTTTTTGTAATGGGAAATTGTAAAATCTGTCATATCGTTGTGTTGATAGCTTGATTCGTGTATCTGTTTGGATAGATGGATAGAAAAAGCTGTTAAAACAGTTTATCGACATTCACTGTTAGACATAAAAACCCTCTTAAGGAATATTTTTTATATTGTTTTTGGTGGCAGATGAATAATTAATATTTTTGTTTTTGACTTGTCTGGACACACTTCGCTCAAACCGTCCGTGGTGACGGAAGGGTGGTTCACGACCCCATATAAACTACCGCATTCTCTACTCATTGCTATTAGACTGACTGCTGGTACCTACCGATTCCTTGACCTCAGTAACAGAAAATTAGGCTTTTTAAATAAAACTACTTTACGGATTTTATCGCGTTTGTATTTGATTTTTGATTATCCGACGTTTCGAACACTTTACAGCGTTCATGATCACGGGTGGACTAAGATGTCTTGACAGGTGGTAAGAATTGGCTAATCCTCTTCAGTGGCTTAAAATAAGTTTTAATGGAAGAGCGTTTCAGGATGTAGCCAATCTTGTCAGTGACTCCTTTGACATAAGGTAGTATTGCAGGAAGGCGCTCAACTGTGGGTGGTTTCACTCGGTCTCTGCGACGGGGGGGGAGGAACTGGCAGCTTGTTTGCACGTAGCACCTGCTTGACATGCTGCAGCTCCCCAGCCAGGTGTTCATCGTCACAGATTCCTCATGCTGTCTGCAGCAAAGATTTACACACGGTAGCTAACTGTGAAGGGGGATGATGAGAATCACCGTTCAAGTATCTGTCTGTATTTGTTGCCTTACGATACACTGTTTGACTCAAGGTGTTATTAGGGTTACGTATAACCAAAATGTCTAAGAAGGCTAAAGAGTTATTTGACTCCAGTTCCATAGTGAATTGAATTTTTGGATTAATGGAGTTAAGATGGTTTAGGAATATGGTTATTTTGTCTGTGGGTAATATTGTGAAAGTGTCATCTACGTACCGCTTGTAGAACCTGGGTGTGACAGGTGAGCTTGATAATGCCGTCTCCTCGAAGTCCTCCATGAATATATCGGCAACGACAGGGGAGACCGGCGAGCCCATAGCCATTCCATCTACTTGCTTGTAGAAGTCATCATTCCACATTAAATAGCCAGTTGTTAGGCATTGACGTAACAGTTCCGCATATCCCAATGGCATATTATTGTCAGATAGCTTCTTAGATATGGTTTTGATGCAATCCTCCACAGGTAGAGAGGTGAAGAGTGATGTGACATCAAAACTGACCATAGTTTCATTGTCAGCGAGATGTAGATCTTTAATTTCACTGACAAAATGGTAAGTGTCTTTCACAAATGCACTAGTGTGTCCCCGGAGTTGGGAGAGGACTTTCGCAACCTTCTGTGCTAATTTATAAATCGGCGTGTCGATCTGACTTACTATTGGTCGCAGTGGTGCATTTGATTTGTGTATCTTGGGCAACCCATATAATTTAGGTGGGTTGACGCATGGTGGTATTAGATTTTTCACGTCTAGATGTAATGTATCGGAGTACTTTATTATTAGTTTCTTTGTGTTCTTTAGAACGACATTGGTGGGGTCTGTTTTGACCTTCTTGTACGTTGTTTCATCCGATAAAAGTTGGTTAATTTTATCATTATAATCCGACGTATTCATAACCACGGTCGCGTTTCCTTTGTCTGCGCGCAGGATGACGATATCTGATTTATTCCGTAGGTTTTTAAAGGCTGAATATTGTTGTTTTGGAAGATTATTTTTGGTTTTATCTTAGTTTGGTTATTATTTATAGAATGGTACGCGAGGCTATTGAGATTAAAAAACACAAAAATTGTAATAGAGAGGATGGCTGGGTGTTACCATCAAGCTGGGATCCTGTTATAAACATTATTAAAAACAAATCCAAAAAGACCACCACAAGACTGCAAGACACCGTGAGCTCATATTGTATAGATTTGACCCACAATAATAATAACTAAAGATAACTTTATAAATTAAAACGTTTTTAGTAACATAAAGTAAGCCGCCTTCAAAATTAACTTTAATTTAGCATCATGTTACCTGAGTTTTCTTGCCGGATCTTTCTCAGTGTAACCGTGTTCCGATCCGGTGGTAGTATACTAGATTATTAGTTAGTTTTTAAATATAATTACTATTAATTTTAATATTTAATTACTGCCCTATCGCCGTTAGGCCGACCACTGGTACCGATTCCTTAATACCCGTGGCCTCTCCTTTAATGCCCCAGCAACATTGCAGTGTTGCCATCTCGGACGTTGTCCTCACGTGATTGGCCTCTTTGCGGATGGCGGTCTAACCCCGGTTCACTCATCCGCTGGGGTATGGGCCTACAACTTTTTTGCTTTGACCTTGGTTCAATTCTATGCTATTTGGATTCAGTCAGTAGCCGTAACACTCGTGTAGGTTAAAGCCATAAAAGACTTTTAAGATACTAAAGAAAAAAGGAAGGAGTTGTAATTGTTATATTTTTACATAGAAGAACAATAAATTTAAATCGAGAAATTATTAACTTTCAGCTTCTAGGTGGCTATGTTTTAGTCTCTCTACTAAACCATCCCTGTTGGCAATACGTGCCTTGATTCCAAATTCTAGGCCTCAGATTTTTTCAGCATTAGTAGTTCTCGTTATAAAGACTATGACCTAAATGTTCTTAAAAGCTCTATTAACCTCAAATTGACCTCATAATCCCAGTAGGTAGTAATGTAATCCGATTAAGGTAGACATAATATTAAGCCCATGTATTAACCAACGGATAGACGAATGTAGGTTAAGTGTATATTTTTAGATAAGCCATTAACATGTCAATAATAATAAGTAAATTTATTAGTATTAGTTTATAAGAATACGTTTTTCAGTAATAAAAAAAAATACCGACATGTTTTTTAAAAAATAACGGTCATCGCGTAAAATAATAAATTATAATATTAAAGATACACATACTTATATTTCTATTGTGTCTTATGAAATATTTGTATTGAATATTTGACGACTTTTTAACAATTCTTATATATTTCTGTATATTCATAATCTCAGAAACGGCTGCAACGATTTCCATGAAATTTTGTATGCACAACGTTTGGGGTCGATAAAATGATGTAGGGTGTCATTAATAGAAAATTTAGTTCTGTCGGTATTTTCAAGCCATAGAAGAATATAATTAGAATATGAAGTTTCCCCTTTTTATTTTTTCATTCCATTCCATTCCATCAGCCTATAGACGTCCACCGTTAGACATAGGCCTCCTCACGAGGAAGCTACTTGGAACGGTTATTTTTTCATTATTTCATCAATAATTTTTATTTCTTTTTTTTTTAAATAACCAGTTCGTAATTATGTCGATAAGATATAAAAACACAACATGAAAATATAATGTACAAATTATACATATTATATTAGATTGTATAGTGTGATTGACAAGTTAATCTATTTATTTAAAATATAAACGATCTGTAATATTGATATGTAACTATAAGAAATGATAAAATTATTAGTATTTATTATTAAATTAGTAGTAATATAAATTAAATTATTAACAAATTTTATCAGTTGTATCACTGATAAAAACTGTTATCAGTTGTATCACTGTTTATCATATAAAAACTGTTATCAGTGATATAACTGATAACAACTGTTATCAGTTGTATCACTGATAACAAATTATCAGTTGTATCACTGATAAAACCTTTTATCCGTTGTATCACTGATAAAACTATTATCAGTTGTATCACTGATAACTGTTATCAGTTATATTATTTTAGACGTGTGTATGGCTGTCGAGATGTCATCGTAAAACCACTGTTATCAGTTGTATCTCAGATAACAAATGTTATCAGCTGTATCACTGATAACAACTGTTATCAGTTGAATCACTGATAACAAATGTTATCAGCTGTATCACTGATAACAACTGTTATCAGTTGAATCACTGATAACAACTGTTATCAGTTGTATCACTGATAACAACTATTATCAGTTGAATCACTGATAACAATTGTTATCAGCAGTATCACTGATAACAACTGTTATCAGTTGAATCACTGATAACAAATGTTATCAGCTGTATCACCGATAACAACTGTTATCAGTTGAATCACTGATAACAACTGTTATCAGTTGTATCACTGATAACAACTGTTATCAGTTGAATCACTTATAACAAATGTTATCAGCTGTATCACTGATAACAACTGTTATCAGTTGTATCACTGATAACAACTGTTATCAGTTGAATCACTGATAACAAATGTTATCAGCTGTATCACTGATAACAACTGTTATCAGTTGTATCACTGATAACAACTGTTATCAGTTGTATAACTGATAACAACTGTTATCAGTTGTATCACTGATAACAACTGTTATCAGTTGAATAACTGATAACAAATGTTATCAGCTGTATCACTGATATCAACTGTTATCAGTTGAATCACTGATAACAAATGTTATCAGCTGTATCACTGATAACAACTGTTATCAGTTGTATCACTGATAACAACTGTTATCAGTTGTATCACTGATAACAACTGTTATCAGTTGAATCACTGATAACAAATGTTATCAGCTGTATCACTGATAACAACTTTTATCAGTTGAATTACTGATAACAACTGTTATCAGTTTTATCACTGATAATAACTGTTAACAGTTGTATCACTGATAACAACTGTTATCAGTTGTATCACTGATAACAACTGTTATCAGTTGAATCACTGATAACAAATGTTATCAGCTGTATCACTGATAACAACTGTTATCAGTTGTATCACTGATAACAACTGTTATCAGTTGTATCACTGATAACAACTGTTATCAGTTGAATCACTGATAACAAATGTTATCAGCTGTATCACTGATAACAACTGTTATCAGTTGAATCACTGATAACAACTGTTATCAGTTGTATCACTGATAACAACTGTTATCAGTTGTATCACTGATAACAACTGTTATCAGTTGAATCACTGATAACAAATGTTATCAGCTGTATCACTGATAACAACTGTTATCAGTTGAATCACTGATAACAAATGTTATCAGCTGTATCACTGATAACAACTGTTATCAGTTGTATCACTGATAGTAATTGTTATCAGTTGTATCACTGATAACAACTGTTATCAGTTGAATCACAGACAACAACTGTTATCAGCAGAGTAACATAGGCTACATTTTATCCCGGTATTCCCACGGGAACAGGAACTACGCGGGTTTAAGTGACTGAAACCGAAGCGAAGCGAGGGCGGGTTGCTAGTATATTATATACCTGCACATTTTGTACCTTAGTTTAATTCCTAGATGACTCTTTTCCATACATATTTGTATGGGTGGTAGGAAGTCGTAAAAACGATTAAAGAAGCTCTAAGGGAGTGAGTATATATTTTAGAAAATAAAACATCATTGCGCTGGCCACCTCACTAGCCAAGCGTGTTGATTATGGCATTTAATCACCACGTAGAGAAATGTTATGTTCAACAGTGAACGTTGAGAGAGTTGCAGTTCTGGAAACAGTTTCATTTTAACAATATAATATTTGTGAAACATCAAAACTAACATAAATCTACGAGTTCAGTACTAAAATTAAATATGTATTGAACTTATTAATTTACGTAAAAAACAATGTTTCGCTGATTTGCTTGTTTGTCTTTTATTCGAGGAGCACCTTTATCTGTAGTGAAGTTGTGAGAACTGAATTTAACTTAATCTACACTTATATTGTAAAGAGGAAAAGTCTGTATTTTTGTGTATGTATATGTTTGTAATGAATAAACTCAAAAACTACAGGATGGATTTAAACAATTCTTTCACCATTAGAATGATACATTATCCTTGAGTAATATAGGCTATATTTTATCCCGGTATTCCAACGGGAACGGTAACTACGCGGGTAAGACGCCTGAAACGAAGTGAGGCGAAGGCGAGTTGCTAGTCTATAATACTTTATTTGATTGTTAACTAAAAATTGCGACACGATTTCAGCTTTATACGTCCCACTGTTACACTTGAGTCTTCACCAAAATAGCAAGGAAATTGACCTACTATTCCATGCTAGTCAGACGTATTGGTTTAGGGTTTTATTTCTAGTTTTCTTTCTCTTATTTAATCCATTCGATGTCTTTTAGACACCCACCAACAAGATAGGGAGTGGTGAATTGTATTTTTACTCCGTAACCATATGGTAATGACGATGATGATGATTTTATTTTTATAGTCTTATGGTATTATTCTTATGGTAAAGGACTACAGATCCTATAGATTAAAACTCTCGTCATTTAACGGACTAACGTAAGTAAGCATTGATAACCCTTTTTTTTAGAGGGTGGGCCATAGCCAGCGCAGCCGCCACCCGGCTTCATCCGGCGCGACGGAGGAGCGGCGCACGGCCCCATGACCCACCCGTAGCCACGTCGCCTTCGTCGTTGGGCCGACTACCGGAGCAGGGTGACTTGTCGTCAGTGGTCGGCCCAACGGGATACCCCGGTCGAGGGGTACCGTCTCCTCCCGACGTTCCCCTCGGGGACGTCGGTTAGCCTCTCTGCGGGTGACGGACTAAATCCCCGGTCCAGTCACCCGTGCAATCGGCTAGGGTGGCATTAGGCGCAGATACTCGCGCCTTTACCGCCCGAGTCGCCGGCGGCGGATTGCATCGTCGTGGAGGCGTTCCTCCCACGACCGCGTCCCAGTTACTGATGATGCCGAGCATATTCCTAGCGATGGCCGGCAGCGTCAGGTTGGCAAGCATTGACAACCCTGCAAGAAAATACATTTTTTTTGCTATCATGTGTCTACCACTTTAGTAAATAGTAAATTTTTAAACTTACATGTATTGCAAGGCAGAATAATAAAGATAATATTCTCATAAGCTTCAGTGTGGTGACGGAGTGAGAATACAATTCACCATTCCCTATCTTGCCCGTGGATGTCGTAAAAGACAACTATTTTTTTTTTTTTTTGGGTGGGCACGCGCGGTCCTGTCCGTCCGGGGCGTTGAAAGGACGGCGCGCGGGACCATAACCCACCCGTACCCACGTCACCTCGTTGTTGGGCCGACCACCGGAGCAGATGTGACTTGTCCTCAGTGGTGATCAAAAGACAACTATGGGATATAATATGCACATAACATGTTTGCAAGAGAAGGAAAACTTGAAACGGAACTCTATACCACAACTCTCTGTCTGACGGTATAGTAGGTCGAATTCTCTCCCATTGTGGAGGAGGCCCGAGCCCAATAGTGGGACGTATGTGAGCTACGATGATGACGATGGATGTTTTAATATTGCATTTCTTATTTCAATATTGCCAGTTTATTTTCTTATTTAATTGCAAGTGTACGAAAGGAAGTTCAAACTCGTCCATTCAGCTAGAAAATGTACAGGTTAACAAGTTGCGATGAATAATTATACAAAGTTATTATGATAAATTATTAACGGGCACTGAATGTTATAATTAAAGTTTTAACTGTTTCAACGTTTTGAATTGAAAACTTATTTTGGGAATAAGTTAATTAGAAATTAAATTTATTATAGAAAATGTATTTTGAGTACCGCAATGGAGTAAGTATACAATTCACTACCCCCTATCAAAGGTGTCGTAAAAGATAACTAAGGGATATATTGTGTATTTGATAACTGCAAGATAAGGAAAATCTAAATAAAACCCAATACCAACATGTCTGACCATCATGGTATAGTTTTATAAAAAGAATCATTGTATAGTTAGTCAATTTCCCTCCTATTGTGGAAGAGGCTCGAGTCTCGCTCTGAGATATGTTTGAGTTGAGACGACGAAATATCGTATTTGTATTTACATGGTTTGAAAGTATTTTTTTTATTGCCGACGGCGGCAAACAAGCAAGCAGCACACCTGATGGTAAGTGATACTGTCGCACATGGATCTTTGCAATACCAGAGATACAGCTAGGCCGTTGCCTACCGTGAAGAAAATACTCTTCTTAAACCTCGTTTAAAGAAGGACCTGTCATAGCACTCGGGAAACACAGCAGCAGATAGTTCATTCCACGTACTTGGAAGAAATGATCGCTGGAAACGTATAGTTGAAGACCATAACGTTTCTAGGTGAAATGGATGAACCCTGCTACGATGTCGAGTGGTACGTTGGTAGAATGGTGACGGTGGTACCAAGTCAAACAGTTCCTCGGAGCACTCCCCGTGAAAGAGTCGGTAGAGTACACAGAATGACCCAAAGTCTCTTCGCTGTTCCAGCGACTCCAATCTGTCCGTAAGATTGGGATCCCCGACGATTCGAACAGCACGTCTTTGCAGGGAGTCAAGTGGATCTAGCTGATATTTGGGCGCACCTGTCCAGCGATGTGAGCAGTACAATAGCAGTAAAATAGCTTTTATCTGAGTTTTGCGTAAGTATATAATAAGAGTATAAATTAATTCGGTTCGTTATACAAATAAAAAAATGTATTTATTTTAAAAAAATAATAAATTAACAAACTAATCAAAATATTTTCCATTACTACTTACTACTTGTCCCCACCTCTATAGCTTTTTTTAATTCCTGTCTCGAAAAAACTAGTCTTTTGAGGCGATCCAATTTAGAACCCAATTTTACAATTTCTTCGAAAGAGATGAATTGGTGACCTGCTAAAACGTTGCATCCGTTGAGATAATCAGTAGTCGGAAGGAGCAATCTGCAGAGAATACGGCGGGTGCGGAGAGATACGAGTACGTCATTGAACCGGTTCTAAATATTTTTGACAACATTTACGACGTAAGTCATAATAATAACTTTATCTTTTTTTTTATTTATTATTGGCTTGTTGTAGGCTTGTCGCTGAGCGACCATATCGCCTTGTAAGACATTATATTTCTCTTACTAATCTAATACTAATGAAATACTAATTTAATATTAATACTGTGATTACTTACTAATACTAATCTAATACTAATTTAGCTAACCTATAAAACAAAATAGCATGTTCAGCGATAGGATATGCTAAAATGGAGTAACAGAACCCGATGTCAAATATATAACTCTGTCCAAAAAACGATCTTCTACAATTTTCGTTTCGCACACATTCCATCAAAATATGCTGCACATCTTCTACCTATCCATATTCTAATAACAGTATCTTATTTATCCTTATATTCCATCCATTTTTCTGGAATGTTCAAATGAAGTAATGCAGTCTATACCGACATCTGTAAGACCAGGCATGATCTGTGTGGCCTGGTGGACATTGAATGTTTTTGGACGTCCCGAACAAAGTTTACCTTTAACGCTGAAATCACCACTTTTAAAGCCAGGCAGCTGTGAAATCATCTGCGGCTAATAGCTAAACACAAAAAAGAAGATAAAGCAGTCATGTGGACTGCCGACAAAAGTGAAAACTCAAAACTATGAACAAACGGTTGTTAATTTTGGATATTCAATTTTGTTTTAAATTAAAATTTGCAAATTAAAACTCGTTAAATTTATCTGGCTTTGACATCGATTGGCATAAATATAGTGATATTAACATAGGGATATAGCGTTAGCGTTAATACGTCATGTGGCTATGTCGATGTTGGCTTACAGGAATTTATTCTGCGGGTGACGTGACCGGGGAATTAGTCCGTCGCCCACTGAGAGGCCAGCCGCCGAGGGTACCCCAAATAGGAGGTATTCCGTCGGGCCGACCACTGACGTCAAGTCACCCTGCTCTGGTGGTCGGCCCAACGAAGGCGACGTGCATCGCGGGTGGGTTGCGGGAGTGCGTGCTTACGCCCCTCTGTCGCCCCGAACGGAGTGGTGCGAGGAGCAAGCCGACCGAAACCCACCCCCAAAAAAAAAAAACAGGAATTTATTCTCCATCGTTACTTAGCTGAGAGGAGTTGGCTTACTACTTTACATTGAATTTGCCGTTCCTTGCTATGTGTGAGTTATCTACTTGCGTAGTTGTCATTTACTTTATCCATTGTAAAGAAAGTTTATGAATTATATTTATATTGAATTATATTTATATTGAATTATACAATATCTTCGTACTTTCTTGTGGCGACGGAGTAAGAATGCAATTCACCATTCCCTGTCTTGCCCGTGAGTATCTTAAAAGACGACCAAGAGATAATATGCATACATTTATGTAAGAGATGGAAAACTCGAAATAAAAATCTGTACCAACCCGTCTGATCAGAATAGTATAGTAGATCAGTTTCCCTTCCCTTGTGGAGGCGGATCCAGTCCAGCATTGGGACGTATATATGGGCGCATATCGCCCTCTATCGGCAATATTTGTAAATTGTTGATGTATGTGTTATCAATTATAGTTATAAACGTGTTTGAAATATTTGCAACTAATATTTAAATAATTATTTGTAGTAACAACACTGCTATTTATCATGCTATGATATTTAAAAGACACTTTTTGAATGTATTTCTAGATATATTTGATTTAGTTGTTTAAATATTTATATAGTTGTAAATATTGCAATTTATTTCTAGTTACAGCGCCGTCTGTTGAACAATATATGAGAACAATATTTCCTTTAATTACATTAATGTAAATTGTGTAAAATTGACTATTTGGAATTATGTTAAATGCATTAGAATATTTATCATTATTATTTAGCTATATGCCGATAGTTATTTAATAGTTGTTTTATTTGTTTGTTATAAAAAGTAATTGTAGTTGCTAAGACTAGACCGTTTCATTGTAAAGCGGAGGTTATAAAAACATTGTAAGATTAGAATAGAGGACAGTTTTACTTCACTCCCTTCTCCGGCAAGAACTCCTAATAAATACAGTGATTACATACTCAGTATTTTACTATCATCGTCCAAATTCCTGGCGCAACGCCGACAGCAGCGGTGGGATCACAGCCCCAAAACTCTTCAAGATCTACAGATGACCTTCACTATGGAGCAAATAATGGATCTCCTGACCTCGATTACAAAATACTGCTGCAACAACAGCTGCGAGAGCCGCATTTTCTACGGAGGCTACAATGTAACGGCGGCACCAAAATTTTTATCTACCGCCGTTCAACCCCGACGAGAGATCGCATCGATAATCATCGACATCGCGGACTGGTGGGCAAATGATAACGAGACGATCATGGCTTTCAACATATAAGCCGCAAGAAGCAAGAATGGAAGCTATTCTTGAACTCAATGGTATGGCAGACACATGGGCGCTTCAATCAATTACATGGCAACAAGTGGAAGATGACATCGTTACAACCTTCGGCAAGGAGTTCCGGTATGCTGGCTACATCCAGTGGTGGCGCAGCTGCACCTCTGAACAAGCTGACAGTTACGCAGCTACGCTACAACGGGCCGGGCTCTGCTCAAACGTTTGAGACGTGAGGCTACGGACTCTGAGGTGATCGACGCCGTAATAACAGGTATTTATCTTGAATTAATAAGATCTGAGCTATTGCGAAACACGCCTAGATTTTGTCTAGGCTCGTGTTTATTTTGTTAACTTTTCGTTAGCGAAAACTACCGTCTAACAGTAATTGTAACTGTCTGGAGACGACGCCGGGGGTTTCACCGGTGTGCAGGCGGTGAAGAGTTATGTAATGACTATTGACGCCAAAAAGTACTGATGTGTTGAATAACTAGCAACCCACCCTAGCTTCGCCTCTGTTTTAGTAGTTTTACTCACGTAGTTCCCGTTCTCGTGGGAATACCGGAATAAAATATAGCCTAGTTTACGCCCTGATATTATAGCTTTCCATTGGTGAAAGAATTTTTGAAATCGGTCCAGCCGTTTTGAAGATTACCCGGAACAAACAGACAGACAAAAATTTTTTAATCTGTATTTTGGGCATAGGTGTCGTGCAGGTGACCGCGTGAGCGTAAAATAAGCCATTTTGACATTACAGACGCTCCATTTTTATTTATTGGTATAGATATTGACTAATAATAATAGTAAACAGCACGGGACATTTAAAAATGATAAGGCCCGTATTTGGCACCTTTCGTGACGTAAAAGGCGCTCAAGTCCAGGTGACGTGAGCGCGACAGCGCGCGAGAACCTCTCCCTGCGCGACCAATTACCCCGCGCGCCGGTTACCCCGCGCGCCGGTTACCCCGCGCGCCGGTTACCCCGCGCGCCGGTTACCCCGCGCGCACTTGCATAGTAACAATAGAATGCCTACTACATATTTACAATGATTAAATAGTTCTTATTTTGAATAATTCGCGTCGCTTACACTGTCTAGTAATTGTGTTAACTGTAATAACCTAGGACCTTTTTGTGATGCAAATAGAAGCGTCTACTTATCACGCTTGCAGAGTTCTCGATTTATAACTTTCATAACCCCTTTAATACGACGAAGTTTATAATACCGTTTTTGTTATAGTATACAGTGAAAATAATTATTTCCGTAAGCAAATCGATAACATTTATGGTTAACTAACAATCGGACTATTTTTACTTATAGAGATCGCATTATCACAAGGTAAAGTTTTCAATAGCTTATTCCATACTGGTGTTGATTGTTCTCTGATCCGAAATAAGTTTACTGGTTCGATTCCGGGCAAACGCCAGATCGTTGATGTTACTTGTATTATAACCAAAGTTAGTTTCCATGACGTGTCGAGGTAGAATTGGTTATGACATTATTAGTGCTGTTTGGTATTACCGTAAGTCTTAAAGAGGGTATAATATAGAAAACTGTAACTGCTGATAAATGAACCCTCTATGCTATCTATAACTTTGATTTTAACTTCAATCTAAACTACTCGATATTGTTTTAAGTTACATGATGTTCTCAAGCTTTAAATCTAGTTTCATACTCTGCAACTGTGTATCGCAAATAAAGACCAGTGCGTTAACAATAAACTAAAAGGCTGATTAAATACTTCAACGCAGACCCTATAGATTATCACCTCTATAACGCTGAGATAAGCTGCCTTCACTTTAAATATCATTAAATGTTCAAAAGTCCCCGTGTAGTTCAGTATGCGAACCGTGTGCGTTGAAATAAATACCGCTCATGAGCTGAAGACGCTAGACTTCGTTTAAAGCTATTAAGCATTTTCGTCACTTAGATGGTCAATTATTTAAAGGGGTAACTGATTATGTTGTAACTGAAATTCACTAAGGTTTCAAGGCAAGGCAGAAAGAGCACACTCCAGGAGTGCATAACTGGTAGCATTTCTTTAAAATTTTTAGTTTAAAGTAGAATATCGAAAGGGTGACTGCTTGGTTAATACAGATTATAGTCTTAATCTGTGTTAAGTAAACCATATGCTCTAAAACGAAGTAATTATTTATCTCGTCGTAAATTTATCCACTCTTGACCATACTTGGCTTCATGTAGGGCAGAAGAGTGATCCTTCAATAAAGGAGATTGACTCTGACAGTAGTCTATACTTTATGTCATTTAACAAGATATTGCTGCTGAGCCATAATGTTCAAATAGTATCGTTTCACGTAATTACCGTTAGAAACTCGTGTTACAATCACACTGCACTGCACAGATGACGTAGTGGTTAAGATATCGTGCCAGTGTCGCGGGTTCGAATCCCGCGCAGGACAACTCTGTGCGATCCATAAATTTTTGTTCTGAATTTGGATCTAATTTGTTTCCATTAATGTGTTTATTACCTTCACCGCAATATAAGGACTATTGCGAGACTACCACAACTTTTGTTGCGAAAAGGTACTGGCTAAAATCGGCGAACAATATTGGTACCCGAATATGTTCGAAAATTTGTGAAGAATTGTGTTAGCTAACATTCGTAAAGCCGAAATCGGGCGTAAAACAATCTACTTCCAATCTATAAAATTGCAATATAATTTTCATACTGTGTTCGCTGACATTACAGGCTACATTCATGGCGGACGTCATCAGCCAGAATACGCAATGTCTTTATAGTAGTTTACACTAAAGACGTCACAATCGGCTATGAGGTCTTTTGTGAAGTTGTAACTGTATTTGGAATTCGTCTCTTCTTATAATAATGAATAAATACGGTATGGAATATACCTTGTGGCTAAGGGAAATAGTAGAGCAAATGGTTAAGTGGGACAAGTTGTGAAAATTATCAAAGATATTAATGTCTGTACTTGAGCTTGATAAACCATGCCACAGTGCTATTTGCGATTTCCAGTTGGCTATAAACTGCAATATTACTGGGAGTATTGTTTGGCAAAATATTGACCGCCGCTTATTAAGATTTTGGAGGTAAATTACGACGAACGAACAAAAGATTTAACGTCTGTACGATGAGGATGGACGAGCGGTCTTTTCCGAGTTAATTGATTTGACAAAGATAGAGCCAAAATAAATGTATTTTTTGGCAATTTTGTTCTCGTGCATCGTCACGATCGACGCACTCTCTTCGAGGGTCTCATGGCACTTTAGGAGGTATTGCCTAATGACCGATACATGTTGAAGTATAATTATCTCCGCGGATGTGATGTAAGTATCGCTAGCCATGACTTTTATGACCAGCGCCTGTTGCAAAGACTGATTTTTTTTTGATCACAGCAATGCCGTATGGGCGGGTGAATATTAATTTTGAAACAAATGCTTTTTATTTTTCCTATCCAAACCATCCTTCCTAAAGCGCTGGCTGGCCACCATGCGTATCCTTAAACCTGGTCTTGTTGGCTAGATCCCAGGATGGGTGATGCCTTATGGTTGGCTAGATCCCGTATGGGTGATGCCTTATGGTTGGCTAGATCCCGTATGGGTGATGCCTTATGGTTGGCTAGATCCCGTATGGGTGATGCCTTATGGTTGGCTAGATCCCATATGGGTGATGCCTTATGGTTGGCTAGATCCCGTGGTGGTGATGCCTTATGGTTGGCTAGATCCCAGGATGGGTGATGACTTATGGTTGGCTAGATCCCGTGGTGGTGATGCCTTGTGGTTGGCTAGATCCCTTGGTGGGTGACGCCTTAACAGCGCAAGGGACGCGCTGGAGTCAGTATGGCCGTATGGGCGCATATCGCCCTCTATCGGCAATATTTGTAAATTTTTGATGTATGTGTTATCAATTATAGTTATAAACGTGTTTGAAATATTTGCAACTAATATTTAAATAATTATTTGTAGTAACAACACTGCTATTTATCATGCTATGATATTTAAAAGACACTTTTTGAATGTATTTCTAGATATATTTGATTTAGTTGTTTAAATATTTATATAGTTGTAAATATTGCAATTTATTTCTAGTTACAGCCCCGTCTGTTGAACAATATATGAGAACAATATTTCCTTTAATTACATTAATGTAAATTGTGTGAAATTGACTATTTGGAATTATGTTAAATGCATTAGAATATTTATCATTATTATTTAGCTAAATGCCGATAGTTATTTAATAGTTGTTTTATTTGTTTGTTATAAAAAGTAATTGTAGTTGCTAAGACTAGACCGTTTCATTGTAAAGCGGAGGTTATAAAAACATGTAAGATTAGAATAGAGGACAGTTTTACTTCACTCACTTCTCCGGCAAGAACTCCTAATAAATACAGTGATTACATACTCAGTATTTTACTATCATCGTCCAAATTCCTGGCGCAACGCCGACATATATGAGCTGAAATGACGACAAAATTTTCAGTTAACAGCTAGATGAAGTATTATAGAAGTTAAATCCGGTTCTCATAGCCGTGTAGTGGGTCAATTTCCCTCTCATTGAGGAGCAGGCTCAAGCCCAGCAGTGGGACAGGTGTGAGTTGTTATGATGATGATAATGATTATAAGAAAAGAGCGTGCACACAAAGTACGCATGTCAGAAGTGAAACTTCCTTGGTGCCACGTGTTTTTTGTCAATGTTAAAAAAAAGAGAAATAAAAGAATTTAAATAACAACATCGTCTGAGAGCTGGCACCAATTTTTGGGTAGGTATTTGAAGCAAGCTGAAAACTTGTCACATACCACTCCTATTATACCCCAATACGGAAATGCAGACCTGGCTGGTGAGTAGCGGAGCTAAATTGTTCAATGCACATGTCGTTTAAAACCTTGTAATAGTATTTTACTGTATTCTTGGGCACCTAAAATTATGTCTATAGGTCCCTTTTTGTTGTACGTTGGGTCTGCCAATAGAACATTGTCCAACTCTTGTAATTGTTGTAAGTTACTTCTTGGTAACGAGTTTGTAAGCTTCGGTAGTACTACAAGCGTTACAGGTAGTCTGTACTCACTAGAGTAGCTTGGTTGTAGGTTTATGTTAATTGTATATTTCGATGTCTTAGGTTCGTTGTCTCCAATGCCTTTTATTTCGGCTCGGACCTTTTGTTTTGGATACGACAGCAGATGTGCTACTTCTTCCGTGCAAAATGACGCTTCTGAACCTTGGTCACACAATACTCTTAATAATTGTGGTGTTCCATCATACGACGTGGTTTGTAATAGCGCTGTGGCTAATAAGACCGTATTTTTTGCCTCTAAATTGGTAGCTGATAAGTTCGATAGCGTTGTGTTTTGTTTTTTATCACTCACAGTTGGCTTAGGAGTGAACTTTTTCGTATACTCGGAAGACTCTGGTTGTCTTTTAATTGAATCGAATGTTCGGTGTAATAGTGTGTTATGACCTTTATGTTGACATATTTCACATTTTGTATAAAACTCGCTCATGCATTGTATTTCTTTATCATGATTTAAGCAGCGTTTGCACATTCCTTTGTCTGAGACTTCCTTATATCGTTGTGTTACGTTCAAGGTTTTAAAACTAGGGCATTTATTTATATTATGTTCTGTGCTTTTGCAGTACCAGCAATGTTTACTTTTTGATGATTCTGCTATTGGTACGTGCGTTCCCCGTTGTTTATTTATTGTATGATTCACAGAGTTATTACTCAGGTGATTATACGTAATTTTTTGCTGATCGTAGGACTTTAAACTTTTAAATCTTTTTTCTAAAAACTGTAACATTTCTTCAAACGATTCCAATTTGTTTGGGTGTTGTAACTGATCCTCATATTTTGAGTCAGTTTGTTGGTCCCATTTCCTGGCCAAAAGTCTAGCCAAAATAGGGTCCCATGTTGAAATGTCAATCCCTTGATGTTTTAAAGATTCCAAACATTCTTTTATGGTGTCGTGCATGTCTCTTAAACCCGCTGCATTCGCAACATTTAGCTTGGGTAAATCTAATAGTTTATCGATGAATTTAATTGATATCATTCGTTCGTCTTCATAACGTTGCGTAAGCAATTTCCACGCGGTTTCATAGTTCGATTCACTTATCGTTAGATGACGTATAATTTTTGCTGCGTCACCTTTTACATTTGTCTTTAAATATTGCATCTTTTCTACTAATGAAATATTTTTATCTTCATGAATAATTTTTTTGAATAAATCATGAAAAGTATACCATGAGTCATAACTCCCAGTAAAAGTTGGAATAGAGATACGGGGTAGTTTTTCTGACGACTGTGTTAAGGTCATTTTTTCGCTGGAACTGTCATGGATTTTTTCTTCCAGCATCTCCATTGTAGTATCGAACTCAGTTTGGGTGTTTTCAAAATATTTATTTTTGAAGTAAAGGTGTCCCGATGTATCCTCCTCCCATAATAATTCAATGTGTGTTTCTTCAATATCCTGCCATCGTTTTTGTAAATTGTTTATTGTAGTTTGTAAATGCCATATAGGTTTGTTTTCAGTGACTGATTCTTTCGCCTTTTTGACATCTGGGATATCCGGAACATTTGTATAAACGTCTTGGGATTCCCTCTCCCTTCTTCTTCGTTTGTGTTTTGTTCTTCAGGTTCATATATCGCCTGAACAAGTTGAAGTCTTTCTTCATATTTTTGTAGGTGGGCTAAGCCCTCGTTGTATTGTTTCTGGATATTTCCAAAGTAATTTGTGGTGATATATTTGTGAGATGATAACATCTCTTGTTTCTCCAGTTTCGAGTGATTCTCTTGCACCCGTTGGAAAATAGTAGTTAGTGTTTGTCTTTTTTCGTCAATGTATTTTTGTGTTCTTCGGATCACGGAGTCCTTTTTAATGTTTGTAATTATCCTCCTGATCTCGTTATACTCCTCCTCCTGGCTCCTGATTGCTGTGTTTATTTCTTGTATGTCCATAGTGTTTTTTTTGTCTTCTTCCCTAATAGCCCTACCCTAACTTCCCTACTACTAATGTTTTAAGTCAATACTTATCGTACCTGCGCTCTCGCTATAACAAGTCCCTGAAGGTGCGACTTCTCAATCAGCTGGTGAGTCCCGCTTGTGAGAGGCCATTGACCGAACCGCAACGAGAGGCTTTCTGACAGAGTACGTAAGTAAAAGTCCTTCAGTCAATTCCGAAACTGATGCTATGTTGAGTACACCAGCCCGTTCTTAACTGATTTGTATGTCTGTTATGTCAAACCTACGGGGTGGGGGGTTAGAGGGAGGAAAAAAACTTTACTTTTTGCTCGAAGGACCAAATGTACGGCGTCGTATGGGCTATGGACTAACGCCGTGTTTGACAGAAGAACCTAAGGTTATAGTTTGATGTACCTAAAGCCCTTAAGTTCCTAGCCTATCTGATGGGATACCTGCACCGCGCTACCTAAGGTGACAGGTAGATGTGAGATGAATGTTTGAGTGGAGGATTGGTAATTCTCACTGCCGGTCAAGCAGACTCACAGGACCGATCAGAACTGACGGCTAAGGGTGTCTTGGCCGCAGTGAGAGGGAGGTTTGGGTGGAGGATTGGTAATTCTCACTGCCGGTCAAGCAGACTCACAGGACCGAACAGAACTGACGGCTAAGGGTGTCTTGGCCGCAGTGAGAGGGTAGTAACTGAGAGATGAATAAATTCAAATCTGATTTACAAAATTTACACCTTATATACTACTTATTGCTAATACACACATATATCATTTTGTGTTAGTGTGTCGTAAGTGTGAAGTCTAACGCAGCATCTTTAATCATGTCAGTGCGAATTTTGCAAATTTGCGCTGTTTGTATGTTGACATGCTCTACTTATGAATTTGCTGCGTTGCATGTTCAATGTGCATTGAACATAAATGAACCCCTGAATTTTTAAAAATATTATTTTTTATTCCCCAAAAATATATTTGAGGCAATACGCAATTTTTATATCTTGCAGTCTAATACTTAAAGAATACGAAAAACAATAAGCCAGACGACTTAATCGGGGCTTTAGCATTGCCAGACGCGTGCAAAAATATTTTAAAAAAATTATAAAAATGTATTTGAGGCAGCTTGAAATTTTAATGGAGTATTATTTATAACTGAAAAATAAGATTCCCAAAAAGACAGATCATTTGGGTGGGACTTTCTACCTGCCAGGCGATCAAACAAATAGTGGGTAGGTACAAGCCTGTAGTACTATAGACAAGCTTGTAGTGTGAGAGAGGGGCCATATCTACAGCTCTCTTCGTTCTTGCTTGCCGCGTTACTATTGGCTCTGGCGAGGACACGTGACTTACAATAGTCATGAGGTTATTTTTGCACGCGTCTGGCAATGCTAAAGCCCCGATTAAATCGTCTGGCTTATTGTTTTTCGTATTGTTTAAGTATTAGACTGCAAGATATAAAAATTGCGTATTGCCTCAAATATATTTTTGGGGAATAAAAAATAATATTTATAAATTCAGGCGTTCATTTAGTCCCGCTACTCACCAGCCAGGTTTGTAGTTCCGTATTGAGGTATAATAGGAGAAGTATGTGACAAGTTTTCAGCTTGCCTCAAATACCTACCCAAAAATTGATGCCAGCTCTCCTGCTATTACATGCCTTTGTTTTGTTTTATTTAATAACTTAAACTTGAGAACCTGAAGCAAATCAAGGACCCCTCGCTTTGCTACAGGTCCCGCGCTGCCTTAATCCGGCACAGGTTCGAGTACCACGCATTCACTCTCGCTGTCTCTTTCTATTCCCCCTCCTCAGGATCGTTGAACGTTTAACGCAACAGTGCTTTCAAACCCCCTCCACGGTAGCGTTAAACGTTTAACGCAACCTTGTTGGGAGTCGCATTGAAGTTTCACTTCAATTAAAAAAGCGTAACTGCAGGTGTATTATTTCATGGTGTGTTTGAAGATCTGGTTTGAAGAGTGATAAGACGAAATATTTTCAACATTTTATATAATAAAGGCGTCTATTATTTACGTGATAGCGAATTTAAGAGTTTTATGGAAGCTGCCTTATGGGAGTAGTGAATTCTCTAAATAGCCTACATATGACGCGGGCAGGTTACATACATTTTTAAATCTTTTTAATGTTGATGGAAGAACATGGCGTAGCCGCTTACTGAGCTCGAGTTAATCACGTTTGCTTTTAATTTTGTCATGTAGAGTTTTATTTGTGCTATTAACGTTTATGGGTTAATATATAACATTTTATCGCTTGTTTCTTGTCGAGTAAGGATTATAGGTATGAAAATATATATAATATTTCGTAAAAGAATATATTAACAATTTTTTTCGATAATGCAATTGCTGACGTAAGATTAAATTGTTTTCGGTATCTCTGTTAATTTCTATGTTTTATTTATTTATTGTGAAAGAACTATAGTACAGTCATTGGGTATTTTTATTGTTTTTTCCTTTAATATGCGTCGGAAAGGAGATTTGCCATACTATACCACTAATGTATTTGACAGCAAATGAGTTATCGCGATTACAGAAGTTTTTTATACTTATTGTTTTTTAATTTTAACTAGTAATTTAAATACAACATTAATTGTCAGCAGAAAAAGAAATTGAATGAGTTTAATTTATTCAATAATATATCGATTCTTTAGAAATTGTAGAAAAAACAACACATTTTTTCCAGCCAGCATTTATACTTTATACTTTGAGATGTTCATGTGGTAACGTAGCTACATTGTCTATTTGATAGTTTATTTTTAAAGTTGTAACCTCTGGTTTTTTTACGTGTTTGGTACTAGTAGGCCATAAACCTTGTAAAAATGAAATGTATGAAGTTCTGCCTCTTAAAAAGTACTTAATATTTTTTTCTCTGTGACAACGATGACTTGTTGGACGTGAGACATTTTAGTTCAAATGTAACCATGAACGCTGTAAAGTACTCCAAACGTGGGGCATTCAAATTTAAATACAAACGCCATAAAATCCTTAAAAATAGTTTTATTTTTATCTTAAGAATGTAAAATTGTAACTTCATTTATTATTCGTAAGAAGGGCACTATTTACTACTACTGATAGTAAATTGAGCCATATGGGAGGCGGGGCGATGATAAAAATATAGATAAACAGAAACCCGAAAGAGGGAACTTAAGGTGGAGATACTTGCGGCCTAAGGGGATATATGGGCCTGAAGGGACAAAGGGTGGGTGAGATATGCGGTGCATACCATACCTAACCGTTGGGGCGATAGAAGAGCCAGAGCCGGCCAAAAGAAAATTATGTTTCTATTATTTGTTTGTTTATTTAGGCCGGCCAACGTGAATACAACGGTATGAATTATTGTTTAAGGTTTTGGAAGAAATAGCCACATTGTAATATGGAAAAGTAAATAACATAATGATTATACCTGTTATACCTAATTAAAATTACTCCGGTGGTCGGCCCAACGACGAAGGCGACGTGCACGTGGGTGGGTTGCGGGTGTGCGTGCTTACGCCCCTCTGTCGCCCCGGACGGAGTGGTGCGAGAAGCGCGCCAACCGCAGCTCACCCAAAAAAAAAACCTAATTAAAATATGTTGATACAGGATTTATATACTTACTAGCAACCCGGCCTCACTTTGCTTCGGTTTTAGTCGTCTTACCCGCGTAGTGCTAGTTCCCGTGGGAATACCGAGATAAAATATAGATATAGTCTATCTATCTATCTATAGATTATAGCTGTTCATTGGTGAAAGAATTTTTGAAATTGGTTCGGTTGTTTAAGCGTGAAAGCGTAACAAACAAACAAGCTTACTTTCGCATTTATAATATTAGTAAGGATTTATATGAATCATAAGAAATATGCTGATGTGAAACCCGGTATCTTATAACTGTAGCAATCTATCCAACTTTGATTACGCTAAGTTTTGGTAAATGAAAAAAGATAAATTATTCTATCTTTTCAAAAGGATATGGTTTCATTATCATTGTCTTACAATTTATATCTCTAAAAGGGTAAGAAGAAACAGACTAAATGCAAACAAACTAAAGGTCTTATAGTATCTTGCTTAAATTTGTTTACGAGTCTTATGGTTTTATATTTCTAGTGGCATAATGGATTCCTTTTTTGAAATATATTGTATCACATGGTAGTGACAGATATCGGGTACATTTATTAATCAAAACTATTCTTGAATCCATCTACACACGCACCCACACACGCACGCCGACACGCACGCACCCATGCAAGCACGCACGCGTGTAAGTACGCGCGCAAGCACGCACTCGGTTACATAAACACATACACACACTCTCACACAAACAAAAATTTTATCAACAGTTAATTATAAAAACAAAAAACCTATAAAAAGAAGTAAATAAAAAGAAAACAATCAATATATTCCAACCCATCACTCTCCAGTATCAGAAATAGAGCTCGCATTAGCTCGTGTTGAGTGCAAGAGAATTTGCCGTCAATCGGTTCTCTATTGGTAGAGCGACGTGATTAAATTTATCATGGCGGCTATTTTAATTATTCATTGCGACCCAATAACTGATCTTAAACTAGTTTCCTTTTTGAATAATAAACAAGAATTTAATCTGCATTTTTTAAAATCAGATGCATTGACTTGACTTTTAGAGTAATTGTAACGACAGGTTTAGTAAATTCTTAACGATAGATTTAGTAACTTTTCTGCCTTAGATTATATACTGTCCACTGTTGGATTTGACATGCGGTTAATCCACAATAGGAGAGAAGCTGACCTGCTATGTCATGTCAAAAAATGTTCAAGGCATCTAAAGAAGTTTTCATCATCATTACAGCCCACATACCTCCCACTGTTGGGTTCGGGCCTCCTCCACAATGGGAGGGAATTTGACCTACTATACCATGCTGGTCGCACACGTTGGTATAGGGTTTGATTTCCAGTTTTCCTTCTCTTTCATAGATGTTATATGCATATTATATCCCTTTCGTCTTTTACGACATCCACGGGCAAGATAGGGAGTGGTGAATTGTATTCTTCATCATCATTTCAGCTTATAGCCGTCCACTGCTGGACGTAGGCCTCCCTCATGTGCGCCACAATGTGCGGTCCTGTGCCGCCTGCATCCAACGACGCACAGCAACTTTCACTAGGTCTTCGGTCCACCTAGTGGGGG